>CM044550.2:14779853-15979853 GCA_024416835.2 Perccottus glenii
ATTTAAACTGTAGTATTATAAAACAGAATGATTAAAATATACCACTTAAACAGACAGTGTCATCATTATCTTTATCTTATCTAACAGTGCATTGCACCTAAAACATGCCAATAGGTGATGGCACAGCTGTGGCTATAAAAAAAAATATATAATAATTTCACTTACCGGTACATGTAGGAATGTACCTAACATCAATTTGGTTGGGCTTAATGTTAAAGTCATCTTTTTTCTGAGATGTGATTTTTATGCTGTGTAATCAAAACTCACTGCCATAATGCCTGTACACAATTTATTGCAAAATTATTTTTTTTATTATTTATTTGGGCTGTACCAACTGTTCTTATTTAAATGTTAGGGAGGTGATATTTATGCTTCACCTGTTTCTTCACATCTGGTGCTGGGGAAATGTTGCTGTGTGGTAACTGTGGCAGGTACTGAGCCTATAGAAGCAAAATATGTAGAGAAAAGTGACATGATTAAATCCCACCTTTATAAGATAAACAGTTCTACAACTTAGTGCAGAAGATAGAGGAATCAGTGTATCAGAAACTGTCCTTGCTATGCAAGTCTTTGTGGTATTAGTATCTAAATAAATTACAACAGTAAGCCTTAGCTTTTGGTTGAGTGACACATTAGAGCACCATATTTGATGCTTACGCCTGTCTGTCTGCGTCTGGAGCCCTTTTCATGCCGTCTTCCAGGACGTTCAGCCTCTCTGCCCCAGTTGGCTCCTTCTTCCTGTAAGTAGGGCAGCTCCAGAAGCTCCTCACAGGAAAGCCGAAGAGAGGGGTCCATCACCAGACATGACTGCTTACACACACATGCATCTTATAAGTGTGACACATACATTCATTCATTCATTTTCTACCGCTTTGTCCCGTTAGGGGTCGCGGGTGACTGGAGCCTATCCCAGCAGCTTTGGGCCTGAGGCGGGGTACACCCTTGACAGTGGCCAGTTAGTCGCAGGGCTAACATTTAGACATAGACAGTGACAGACAACCATTCACTCTCACATTCATTCACTAGGGACACTTTAGAGTTTCCAATTGACCTAAACATGCATGTCTTTGGACGGTGGGAGGAAGCCGGAGTACCCGGAGAGAACCCACAGTAACACGTGGAGGAACATGCAGACTCCTCACAGAAAGACCGGAGTCGGCCGAGAATGTTTGAGTCGGCCGGGTTTTGAACTCACTACCTTCTTGCTGTGAGGCAGGAGTGCTAACCACTCTGCCACGTGCACCCTTTGCTTAAGAAGTGTTACAACACTTGCTCTGCACAAGTGCTATAATGATTTAAACACATACAAACTGCATTTTAATAAAGTAGGAACATTTTGCAAAATATAGATAATAACAAACAACAATGTCTACACAGCAAAAGCAACCCATTGTTTCAATTATAATTGCAAGAATTGTTGAAAAGTGTAAAAACATTTTTAGAGATAGCTATACAGAGAAAAAGTTGTGTTTTTGCTGCTCCCTGGACCTGCTCCTGGATAATCAATATAATATAACAGTAGTGATGCTTGATAATATTCACAAACCTTCATAACCTGGAGAGCATGAGGAGACACACCATAGAAGCGCTTTTCAAGGGGCTCCTAAATATGAAAAAAAATAAAATAAACCTGTCAATGTCAACCTACTAATCTCATAGTAACAACCATCAGTGTTTTCCAGACATTTACCATTGTGTCAGGTTCAGGAATACTGACTCCATTGAAGAAAACATTGGATCGAAAGACCTGCTGGTGTCGGGGGATCAGGTCACCTGAGGATGACACAGTGAGAATTACAACATTTTTGTCTGTGTCATGTGTATATAATTAAATAGAGCATAGAATACAACCAATATTTTTTAGGGCTTTACAAATTAAAATCTGGCCCACTTTTATGTTCCTATTGATGTTAAAGAGACTATAACTGAATATACTACAAACTAAATGTAACTAAGGTGAGGGATAGTTAACACAAATATTACTAATCACTACATGATGCAGAACGCTTAAAAACATTTACACTTTTACAATTTTTTGTTATGCCATACCAGCACAACTGTAGTCTGTACCTAGAGTTTTTTGTATCAGGTAAAGCTGGTCCACATCAGACTTCCCAGGCCAAAGTGGATTCCCATTGAGAAGTTCTGCAAAGACACAGCCCAGAGCCCATACATCCACAGGAGGCCCATATTGTGTGTCCCCAACCAGAAGCTCAGGGGCCCTATACCAGCGCGTTGCCACATAGTCTGTGTAGTCATCCTCTGGTCCCGCTTGGTACATAGAGAAAACAAGAGAATAATGAATAATGAACACTAAATAGCAGGTACATTGTAGAGAAAGGTATTACAAGGCTCACTGAATGGCTTTATGTATATATGGAAACATAACACTGAAACATAAGGCTGTAAGGGTAAACACTGTCACACTGCACACAGGTGCACTAACTGGCTGAATGCTCTTCTGTTGCAATGTATTTGCTTAAACACTGAAAGTGAGGAGGCAGCAGGAGCTGATAGAAAGGTTCATGATGAATAAGTCATTAGAGGCGCATTAACAGTAAATGCACATAAATGTAATGGCTCACTGTGCAACCTACTAAGAATACGGGCAAAGCCAAAGTCACACAGTTTGATTACTCCAGTTTTGGTAAGAAGGATGTTTTCTGGCTTCACATCACGGTGTATGCACTGCAAAATACAAAACAAAAATGGTTTATGAGGTTTACGTATCATAATGCCTTTCAAAATTTAGTGGGTGGTCATATTATTGCAAAAAGTGCAAGTACTGACAGGGACATTTGCTAATACAAAATTACAGCAATTTACAGTACTTTCTGTAGCAGTAGTCCTAATAGGTGAAAGCATGTGCACACATTTTTTATAAAATGATATGCCCGTTGAGGTAGAAGCAGGATTTTCAATAGTAGTTAAAATACTAACATTGTGTTTGTGGCAGAAATTTACAGCCTGAAGAGTCTGCCACACTATACTTTTCAGCTGAGCCTCAGGTACACTGTAAAGAACAGAAGAAACAAAATAGATAATACACAGAACATAGGTTATTGACATGGGATGTTTAGTCATGTTGTCAGGTCATGTCCATTATTCCAACAATTTTGAAAGGAAAAAGTGGCGCTCTTATCACCCGGGTAACCTTAGGCCTGTCTCTAGCAGCAACAGCGCCTTTGTTTTCAGGGAGCAGCTAGAGTTTCTGCTGCCTCTCCTAGGTACACTCTGTGTACAGTCACATTTCACAAACCTATAAAATAACAAAAACTAAAAGTTTCTATATTATAAAAGAGGAGAGGCCAATGTATACATTGTATGACTAATTGTAATTGTGGTTGGGTTGTCCCTCAGTTACAGAATCCATCTTTATAACCTACCTGTTTTGTCTAGAATTTAGCATCTACCAACAAAATCAACTTGGGTTTCCTTTATAAACTGTGGCATATAAATGTATATAGGGGCGGCAGTAGCTCAGTGGGTAGAGTGGTCGTCCTTCAACCAGAAGGTAGGCGGTTCGATTCCCACTCTCCCCACAGTTCATACTGTCGTTGTGTCCTTGGGCAAGACACTTAACCCACCTTGCCTCCAGTGACTGTAACACTGGTAATTACATTAGAACAATGTAAGTCGCTTTGGATAAAAGCGTCAGCTAAATGAAAAAATGTAAATGTAAACTCACATATTTTGAAGAGCACTCAAAGAACATTAAAATGTCTAAACTAGTTCTCTTGGCCATTTATTGGGCCTACCCTCGGGGGTGTTTGTCCAGCTCATTAAGCACAGTCTGTTCGCAGAACTCAAACACCAAATGAAGCCGTCTTTTCCTCCTGAAGACTTCCAGTAGGTTGACGAGATTCACATGTTTTAACTGCTGCAGGAACGACAGAGACACGGCTACTATGAGTCATATATAATCATAATAGCAAATTTGATACTGAGACATGACATAATCTCACCTTTAACATACGTATTTCTCGCAATGCAATCTTCCTAATGACAGGATCATCTTCAGATTCCACAAATTTCTTTATGGCCACAATCTGGCCTGTATCTCTATGTCTGCATTTGAACACCACACCATAGGAACCCTCACCAATTTTGGCCAGTTTTTCGTACTTCTCCATTGGGCACTTAGCAAATGTCACCTGCAAAAATTAAAATATGTACTTAGATGAATCTTTTATATAAATAAATAATTTGGACGTTTCTGAGAATTATAATTGATTTGCACCTGAACAATGGTTACTAAGACTACTAACTACTAAATTAGCTACTTTTTAGGATAATGATAAAAGGTGTCATGGTACATTTAGGCATTTGTATTTGAAAATTATTGAAAACCTAAATGAGGCAAATTTTTTCCACAGATGACTTTCCCCCCAAAGTCGACCAGAAATTAACAACGTTTTACGATAATATAACTCCTTTGATTATAATTATCATATTGTAACTTTTATAATTTGTGGTAGGCTTATAGCTACTACTTACTTTCAGTCACTCGTTGCGTTTTATCCTCGTCCGGTGCGTCGCCAGTTCTCTAGATACACTCTCGTTAATTCCCACCATTTAAATGTAGACTCAGTCATCGTTGTCATTATTTCTTATATTCCACAAAGCTTTGGATATCCATACTCACACAACTGTTGACTCCTTGTGCAGCAGCCAAATGGATAACAGGCAGAAAAGAGCAAATCGATCATAAGGCGCTATACGAACTCGTACAAATTCACAAAACACTCTACGCAAGTTTAAAGACGCACACAAATAAACTCGCGTGGTTACCCTGGAAACCATTGTGTCGGTCCAGATAGGGTTGCCTGATTATGTTTTTTTCCTGCCCATTTGTTTTTTTTATCATCCTACACACAGCCACGTCTGTAGGCTATCCGTTTTAAATGGTGTCCGTTTAACTGTAAAAACAGTAATATAAGCTAACAAGCATTTGCACTTGTTAAAAAAAGATTTTGTCATTCTTTGACATTTGTTAACGTTGCTAGTAGCCCCCAAAAGACACAGCGTCGAGAAACTTAGCATCCACAGACTTCACAATATAAGATAACACCCGTTTTATTTATAAAAGGTGGAAAACAAACCGTATTCCACTTGTGTGGTCCAGGGTAAAACGCACAGACAGCTAATGTTCTCTTAATTACTGCATAACACTTGTGTCCACCAGATGGCATCGTGGACCACTAACCCTTGAAACTTGGAGTTTCAGTTCCATTCTTTAATTAATATAAAAGGTACGATTGTTACTTTTACTGTAGGCATTTATAGATTTTTTAATTGGTAACACAAAATTTGTAGGCTGTTGATAGTTTGTATAAAAAACATATTCTCTGCGTTCCCTACAACATAACACAACAATTGGCAATTATATGGGAATGAACTTAACAAAATCTGGACAAAATTTTTAAAACAGTACTTTATCAATTTAATTTAAAAATATTTTCACATAGGAAGAACCTGAATAACTGAAACCACCTCAAGTTATTTTTAGTAATGCCTTCCTTTTGAAAATAGACAGCCCAACTTCAACAAGAAAACTACCCAGAACTGGAATAGTTCACTACAAGGTCCAGTCCTGCCACCTCTCCATCCATCACGCTTCTACCTTTAGAAGCCAGCAGTTATTTGGCCTGGGCAGCTGTACATGTGGCATTAGGTTGGTCAAACACTAGTGCCATGCAAGGCTTTGTTTACATGGCAGTCATCAATGGTTCAGTTCCAGACAGGCTTCAGTGTATAAGAAAGTCTGTAAAGCCTCAAAGTGTTCAGCTCCTGGTTTCCTGATGAAGACAGGAGCAGGCAGCAGATCTCTGTTTAACAGCAGATGTTTTACACTGCGGCCGTTACCCTCATTTCCTGGGCGGGGAGCTCCCCGCTCTATTAGAAGAGTAACAGGAACCAGAAAAAAACTTAGGGGGAGGGAGAAAGAGGCAGAGCAAAAGAGTGTAAAGGAAAAGTTATCTAAGCTTACAGAGGCCACAAATCACTTTTCACCAGCAAGCTCTGACAAGCTCTGTGAGAGAGACATAGAGAGAGAGTTAAATAAAGGGGAGAAAAAGACAGTTGTGTCAGAGAAGCTCTAAGGAGGAAGGAGCTGCAGAGGAAATACACCAAGTTATACCAATCGATGGATAGAGGAAAGAGGGCACAGAGAAGCCTTCAATCTGAACTGAACAAGTGTGAGCTAACTTGGACTGCAACTCTCGTTAATGTTGGGGTTACTCCTGCTGGGTTCTGGATGTGTTCAAGATAAGTTGTGCCAAACCTTTTGTTTATTTCGAAACCAGAAGTGTCATAGAAGTGTTTGAGAGCAAAAACATTAAGACTTGAATGAGAGTCTTTTGTAAAATACAGTTGTACACTGATCACATGCTGTTATGCTAAAAAGAGGTAGTCAGAGCAAAGAGTATTGTGTCTGTCAGATGTTTGCTGCCTGGACATTTGTCTTAAAGGCAGAGTTGTGTTACTGGTGCTGAAAGCGATATGATTAAATACTCTTTCTCTGTACCGCAGCTATTTGATTACCTCTGAGCTTACTTAAAACCTGTGAGACTTTCATCTGCCGTTAAAGGAACCTATAGGTCATCTGATCAAACTTCAAAAGGAATTGAAAGCCATTTTGTTAAACACAAGGCATATTATTTTCTATTTTCTCTTGATTTACATTGATTTTATATTAACAACTCATTAATGCTACTTGTTATTATTAAGGGTATTGTAAAAATCACACTTAATTTGCAAAGCCTCATATTCTGTGGGTTTGAGTAAAAATGTAACAAGCTCAAAAGCTACTGAACTGATATATGGAAGTGCATAGGATCACTTTGAGTCTTATACAGTTCTTCCTAGGTCTCGTGGCACAACATGACGCATGTTTGGCCAAGCTTTGTTAACATTTGACAGCTCGGCTCTGGGCATGCTTCAGTGTCTAAGACGTCATTGTGTTACCTGTGAGGTTGAGTCAGAACCTGGCTCATCACTTGATGTCTGTCTGCCTACTACTGGGATTTCTTCCACCTGCTCCCATGCAAAGAAGACAGAGGAAGTACTTTTACAGCGGACTGCACTGCCCCTAATAGCCAACCTGTGTAACTGAACGTTTGGGACTCTCCACACTGCTTCTATTATTCTACTATATTTAAACAGCTTGCGTCAGTGGCACCTCTTCTTCGAGTGATTCACTGTTCCCTGAGCATCCCAGGTTATAGGAGGCAGGCAGCCGAGGAAGAAAAACAAAATAAATAGGTGCTTGCACTCTGTCAAGTTAAGCACCATGAAGCTTTTATTCTTGATTGTAATGTCAGTGTACATTGTAGGAAATGTCAACAGCATGTCTACATGTAAGACTCTAGATCTGGAGATGGTAAAGAAAAAACGTATTGAGGCAATAAGAAGCCAGATTTTGAGTAAACTGCGTTTGCCAAAAGAGCCTGAGTCAGATCAGGCTGGAGACCAGGAGGAGATACCTTTGACTCTACTGTCTCTGTACAACAGCACCAAAGACTTTCTGAATGAGCAGATGGCCCAGGATCTTACAAACGTCTCTGAGGAAGAGGAGGAGGAGGAGTACTTTTCTAAGGTGCTGAACAAGTTCAACATGACTGGTGAGTAAAGGAAACCTATAAAAAATAAAGGGATTTTGCACTACTGACAATTTTTTATTTTATTTATTTTACATTTATTGATTAGCTTTCAAATATTCATATTAATATAAACTATACACAGTGCTTGTACTGTCTTCACATGTATAATTATAATTACCCTTAAAAATGAAAACATCTGCTACCTATATCCTCATCAGGTCTTTACAGAACAGACAAACATCTTGTGACTACCAGTGAGGGTCTCTATTATTGTTTCTTCTTGAGATTTTGTTAATAATGTTAATAATGTTATTGTAGAAATAGACATTAACAACATTAAGTGTTGCAAAATGCATTTCAAACATTTGTTACTGTCTCCAATCCCCTTTTGTGTCTTCAAATGTGCCCTTCTTAAAATGTTCCTGCCAAAAATAATCTGCATTGGCCTTTTCAATTGGATCAAAATTCCCAAAACGTGTGTAACGTTTCTCATCTAGTCCCAATATCTTCAGGCAGGCTGCAGGGTTCAGAGATCACAGGCGTTACAAGTTAGCAAGACTGTGTGTTACATCTGGTCTGATGATACAAGAGGGTTTCGTTATATGTACGGCATTTTTACTGCTTATTAGCATCACTTTTGGCTGGAGTACATATGCTGTTTGTTCAGCCAACTGAAAAATATGGCAATGATTGTGTGAGGACTCTTACGGTAAACATATCTTTTTCACTATTGTTTGGTCAATTGTTCCCTGCATGCCTATACTACTCCCTGTGAGGCAGGCATTCTCACTATCCTTCTCTTATCCACCACTTCAAAAGAAAGATGTGAGTGGATGGACCATTACTAGGAATAAGCAGCGCCAAGAGAACAAAGGTGCTTTCAAAATAAGTGGCAGAATTTGTTTCTGCCTAGATTAAAACCAAAGGGCAAACGCTGAAACATAGCTAAGATGAGAAAAGAAATGAAATAAACTCCTTCTCCCCTACCCTGTCTCTTCTGCCTCACTGTCCCTAAGGGAATTGGGGTTTTCCTGTAACTTGAGCATTGGATTCTCCCGTGCTTACCTTGCCACTTGTTTTTAAACAGCTCTCTCACTGATCACTACCAATTCTTTCCCTATACATCCACATACATATCTTATATACTTTAACTTTATTATTCACTCTGCTGTGTTTCCTGAACTTATTATTATCACAGCACTTGTGGCAGGGCAGCTTAACAGGAAGGAAAGCTGGCTGATAGCCACTGCAATCCTGAGTGACTCAGGTCCGGTGCAAGTGATGCCCATGGGAAGCATGTGCTTCCTTACTCGGTGGAAATGCCAGAAAACATCCAACCCAATGGTTACATTCTATATACCATTGAGCTAGTTTGCATCAACAATGGCCAAGTAAGTTTAATTAGAGTTTTAATAGCTAAAAATACTATACATTTAAATAGAGTTTAGTTTTTTTTTTGTTTGTAAATAAATGCAAACTAGGACAACTGAAGCCGTGGAAATAAAAGGTTAAAAACGCTGTGGACTTGAATTCTTAAAACAACATCTTAAACATTAAAGATGTTGTGGCACAAATTCTTGTGCCACAACATCTCTATTGATGAGCCAATATAGCCTCAAGGAAGCATATTTGCGTGTGGAGCAATCCATTAGGTAATAACATTAGTCCATTAATTGTGTGGTAAATTTGGCTACATTCCCATTCACATCCTTCACCAGTATAGCCCATTAAAATCATTATAGCTCATAAAACTTGATATTTTGTCCAAATTCAATTAGGCTTATTTAAATTGTCATATTTGATTGCCCCAACATAAGACAAAAACACTACTTGTGTGTAAAACACAATAAAATAAAAACAGTGATCGATGAGTGGGTTATACGCGGGTGGTGCTGAGCATATGAAGGAGGGATGTATTTAGCCTGATGGAATCTGGTTCCTCCCACGGGTAATTACAGAGCTAACACGGTACCTGCCACAACAGCTGTCCAGGGCTTACCTGCTATAGGCCCTGATTCGACAACACAAATCCCTCCACACCCATGTTAGTACGCACTGGTCTATCCTTACCTTACCTAAAGAGTCTCTTTATCCATCCCTTGCATTATACTGTTTTAGTCCAATATGATCTATATTTAAAAAGGCTCAAAAGTCATTAAAATAGCAACTGTAGACTCTCATAAGTAACAGCTTAAATGCAAAGTAGAAGTGAAGATAAAGCTTAACAGTAATTATCTCACAGCAACCAATGCAGTCAGGGAAGTGATCTTATTTCCTGTTTTGCAAACACTTCTCTAACATTTTTCATAGTTTATTTGAACTCACTCAACACGTGGCTTTCTGTTCTTGGCCTTTTTGGAGCATCACAATGTTGTGAAAAAGGGTATTTTCATTCATGTACTTTCTTTTTGACCCATCATGGGTGGAACCAGTAAAATGTCTTTTCATTTCCCTTTGCACCCTATAGCAGCTCTTTTCAGTTCTGTGTCAACTTTGTTACAAGCAGCAAAACACTACCTAGGCAGCAGCACAGATGGTTTTACTGATAAATGATAGAAGCAGCTGGGATATGGAGGATCTTGGTACGGTCTGGGCTGAGTCGGCAGAACAAATGCAAAGGGATGTTGTAGCTGCTGTCAGTGAGAAATTCATGGATTTGAGGGCCGAGTATGCGGCGTTGACAAGCTGAGACAGAGTGGGAGGCTTGGGCTCAAGGCAGCCACAGCACTCTTTCACACCCTCATCTCCAATTTCCCTACACCCTACTCCCACTTCTATCTCACACAATATATACTTCACATGAGGGCATTTCTTTCCTGTTTTCTTTGGAATCTTTCCTTCCTATTTTCTCTCTGTACACAGTTCCTTCTTGCACTTAGCACAGCTTTTCTGCATCTTACTTAATCCCTTTTAATATAACATGGATAGATTTATGGAGTTGTTGCCTCAGCCTGGCTCTGTTTTCTATCACACTTTGCTGAAAGAATGTTCTTGCTGTCATAATATGGTCAAACTGAGAAATAAATGTTTCATTACAGTAAAACAACTCTGTGGGCGAGATAACCACATCGAGAATAGAGACAAACTTTGAAAAACTCTGCAGTTGGGTTGTGTTTAATGTGCATACAGTTATGCAGCTTGTATAAACATTTATTCAGTGTGTGGGACTGTGAGCAATCAAGACTTGCAATTTCAGTGTTCAACCATTTATCATAAAACAACACTGTATGGGTAGATATAGTGGTACTTGCTTGCTTGTTTTACCTACCTTATTGTTAATATTTACAAGTAATCTTTCAATTAACCCTTCACAGCAAATAATAACACAGAGATGACAAAGACCTCCCAAAATGTATCCATGTACTTCAACATCGCAGAAATACGAAACAGTGTGGGAGACCCCAAGTTGCTCACCAATGCTGAACTGCGAATGCTCATCAAGCAGACTAATATACCTACTGAGCAGCGCGTGGAGCTCTACTCTGGAGTTGGGACATCTGCCAGCTACCTAACTTTCCGTTTCATCAGCAACAACCTCAAAGACAAGTGGGTGTCCTTTGATGTCACTAAGACAATGAAGGAATGGCTTGGTCAGAGTGGTAAGCTACATTCTAGTCTGATGCTGTTTAAAGTGATGAGTTTTCCAGCTAGTATGTCTAACTTTTGATAATTGTGTACCAGGGGATGAACATGTCTTCGAACTTCGGCTGTTCTGTGAATGCAACCAGGCAAGCACGGACAGTAGCTTCAGTTTCAGCATTTCTGGGATTAAGAAAGGTAGAGGCGACCAAAAACAGCTAGAGATGATGACACAGCAACCACCCTACATCCTAACAATGTCCATCCCTAAAAATGTTAGCAGCCATGTTTCATCACGCAAGAAGCGTTCCACAGAATCAAAAGACACCTGCACAGCGTAAGTTTTAACATTCTGCACTCAAAGCTGCAGCACTCTTTTGCGCAGTCCCCAAGACAACACAGCTTCAATTTTTAAACCATTTAGATATATGATGTTATGATATATGATAGCCCTTACTTTATAAGACTTACGTTCTCTTTTTTTATTCAGCCAGACAGAAAATTGCTGTGTCCGAAGCTTGTACATTGACTTCAGGAGAGATTTAGGATGGAAGTGGATACACATGCCTACAGGCTACAATGCCAATTACTGCATGGGGTCCTGCACCTACATCTGGAATGCTGAAAATAAATATTCTCAGGTATTCACTGGCATACAATACGTGTCTGATTTGAACTGTGTAACCATGACAGAGATTTAAATAAAACCATTTTGTCAAGGGTTAAACCAGTAGTAATCATGTTATGCTAATTGTGTGAGCAGGTCATTAAGATCAGGATATTTTTAGACATATATTTTTAGACACCGAATTGCAACAGTTAATTATTTAAGTTTAATGTTTAGAAAAAAAATTTGTGTCAGTGTCACAAAAATATTTTGAGCTTCATGGTCTTTTGCAACTTTGTAAAACAGATATTGTTATTTATTGTTGTTAAGAACATTGAATCGAATTCAATATTAAACTAATAAATTAAAGTGTTATTGCTATTAAAATCTTTGGCACAGATCGTTAGTGGTAAAATTCTAGCACAATTTTGGGTTTACTGTTGCTTCAGTGATATATTTTTTTTACAGATCTTGGCCCTGTACAAACAGCACAACCCAGGAGCCTCAGCCCAGCCGTGCTGTGTTCCTCAAGCCCTGGAGCCACTGACAATTGTCTACTATGTGGGCAGGCAACACAAGGTATCTATGCCACATCTAAGAAATAGTCATTCTTCTGTTATGTGATCGCACCGTCTGCAGTTGATTTATAATATTACTGTTGATTTTCACTTTTAGGTGGAACAGCTGTCCAATATGATTGTGACGACCTGCAAGTGTAGCTAAAAATACACAGTGGCACTCAGACATATACAACTAGAAAGGATAAAAGGAGTTTTAATGGAGACACAAGGCATGGACAAAGGGAACACAATATTCAAAGCCATCTGGATCATAGTGGTCCAGCTTTCCTCCTGTGATCCATGACATTGAGTTGGATGCACAAAACTATAGACTTCTGTGTAGGATTTTTTTCCATGTGTACATAAGTATGTCTAAACAATGGTCAAAATATTCATCTTAAATTTAATTTATTTCTTAGATTTAAAGTGTGCAAGTGAAACTGCTGGAAAAATCATACGTTTATTATTAAAAAGTGGATATTGCCTGCCATAAGCGCATGTGGACCAAACAAACCTTGATGGAAGAACATCTATTTTTGTTTCTACAGGTGGTTGTCTGAGACATTTGAGTGCTTTTTAGACTTCCTTCATATATACAGGTCATATTTATAGGTGCTATATCCCAGGTATGGAATTATCACCGGGGTTTTTGTTTTCCTAAGAGATAATGCTGCAGGTGTTAAGGGACTGTCCAAACAAGGGACTGTCCAACCGAGGGGAAATTCCTGAGATTGAAATTGTCGGCTGACAGAGAAACGTCAGCAATCGGCTTCACTTTGTTCTTTTAGTCACTGTTTATTAAGTGAATGTAAGGATGTCATTACGACATGTCTTAGTCATGAAAAATATAAGTGGTTGTGTAGATGCAGTTTTTTACTCAGCTTTAGGGTTCGCAGTTTGTTTTTAGAGGATCAGGGATATGGATGGCTTTTGGTTTTAATCGGTTTAGACTTTTTGTCAATCATCATATACGTAAAGGTTAATTTCAGGAGAACTGTCATCTTTCATCTGAAAAACAAGAAAAACAAGACACACAGGAAAGTTCTAGTTTAAGTTGTGCACTTACTATTTGTATTTGTGAATAATTTGAAATAAACAATGTTTGCAGTTTTCTGTGGATGGTGTTGTGTTGCTCAAAGAAAAAACACCTGTTAACTCTTATAACTCTGTTAACTCTATACAGTCAGTTACTAAAGTTACAGTCATGGAATCCTACACTGATACTCTAAAATGTTATGATAAAACAACACGTTGCAGTTGTAAATGGCGTATTGCAGTGTGTGTAGTTGAATTCACCTGGCTAAAGGTTAACAGTACCTAGCCATGCTGGGCTTCACCTTAGCCAACACACACAGCCAAGTCTGCTGTCTAACTCTGGAGAGGGGTTCTCACTACTATCTCCATGCAATACCTCTACCCCCTCCCTGCCAGCCCCACCCCTCTCGGAGAGTATTCAAGGGATTACTGGCAGCACACGAGGCTGAATTGGGAATGACGAGAGCAGGTCCAGACCCGTTCGTAAGCCTTAGACTTAAGGGCAGTGACTGCATGGAAAATTAAACACAGATACTGTACACATGCACATGAAAACATTGAACCCACTGACACACCAATGAAGCTCATGTCAACATCGAATACCGTACATAAGTTACATAGTTTAGGGCATTCTCTTTGCAACAGAATGACAGTGATGTGTGCTTTCAAAACCAGTGCATAATGTGTGTCTCTTGAATAGAAAAATGCTCTATGAAAGCTGATATAGTCAAACAAAATTTGATCTTAACTGAAATGCCATTTATCATGCCTCTGTTAATGATTCAGACTGATTTGTTGCCAGGTTAGTTTTTAATGGAACTCAAGAACAATATGTAGTGTCATTTTCTGCAGGACAAATATAATAGTATCGTTAAAGGGATTTCCCAGAAAGAACAGGATCATTATTGAATGCAAACTGGAAAAACAGGGGTTTTGCTGGCATACATCATCATTACAGAGTATTTGTCTGTGAAAGCCCCGGTGTCTCAGTCTGTTTCACTTTCACTGTAATTGACAAACAAAGAGCAAGAATATCAAGAGGCTCATACATTGATCCTGTGCTTTCTATGGGACTCAGACTGACCTATAGAGTGAAGCCACCTCACCATGCTCCACACCAACACTTGAAATATATAACGTGCTGTGTGCTAGTGTCACCCACAATGAGAGGCAGAGAAGAGTAAGCTGCCACCTGGATTAAAGGCCAAACAGGTGTTCTTTTTAACACTAACACAATACACGTGCCGACTTTATATGTACACATGAGTAACAGGGACATTGTTGTAGCACTCCATCAGAGTGAATAAGTCATTCACTTTCCATATAATTGGTTCTTTAATTACAGCCACGTGTTGTGCTTCATCTTCATTTAAAAGGCTCTTTTTTATGTAATGCTGTGTGAATCATCTTTCCTTTGAGTTAACAAATAAAGACGGGATGTTAAACACAAGACAAGGGCTCTGTTGCTGGTCTTGCACAGGTTGGTTTTATTACAACATGTATGACATTTGCAATTATATGTTCTTCTGATACAAGTGGTTGTTAAACGTGGAAAAGCAAAGCGACATGATGGCCTCAGACGGGACAGGCTTTGACCTTAATAACACACCCTGGTGTCCTGCTGCTGCTCACTTCTGCTCCACAAACACACAGCTGCTCAAAGCCATTGTTGCTGCAGGTGGTCATTCTGTGTGGACAGACAGACAAACAAATGTATGCACACACCGACACACACTTCTTCCCACTGCAGTAAGCACAATGCCATGTACCTTGTGTTTTAATATGTTAACTTCTAAACAAAAAACAGTTATGAAGCTATATCTATACCTTTTACAAAGCTTTTACTTAAATATAATGGTTTTAGACTGTATAACTCAAGTCTGTAACGCTGCCATATGGGATTTTGCTGGCATTTAGTTTTGATGTTCCAGATTCCATCCACTTCCCCTTTACTCACTGACCACAAAACAATAACAATTTTAATGACTTCTTTCATGTTTTTGCCAGATTGTGGTTGTGATTACTACACTGGATGTGTCAATTAAAATAAAGTTGAAGGTCACCAGGTCCCTCACACTCCACCTGTCTTGTCTAGCACTATTCCTCCCACTCACACCTGCAGTTTAAGCGCAGATGGTTATCGCCACCTGAGTCAGCAGACCATATCTTGTTCTCCGTCTCTTCTTTTCTCCATCTTTCTCTCTCATCACTTTGCCAGCTCTTTGAAGGTGCTCCACAAAATAAGAAGACAAGTGATAGGGGAAGAAAACAAATGTAAAGGCAAGGGACCACACATATTTATTATTTTGCTGACATTTAGCATTTGAAGCGTAGAAATAAATAAAAAACTACAGGCTGAAGCACACTTAGCAGATGGTGAGCTGCTTTTGAGATCATGCACATAACCAGTAGCTAACATCATGGTTTAATACTTGGTGGATCAAAGTCAAAGGAGAAACTCAAACCCGCTTCAAAGTGAAAAGTACAAAGGGAAAGTATGATAAACAATGTGTGAGTGTCTGAGAGTGACTTTAAGCCCTGACTCATATACCGGACCTCGCAAGTGTTTTCTAAAAAAGGAGAAGTACTAATTACATTAGAAGATCCTTCTTTGAGTGATGCCCCTCCTTTCCTTCCTGCTCACTCACTCTGCTTCACTGGATGCACAAGACCAATGCCACATCCCTTGATAATATACAAGGAAGATCTAACTCTAGTGGCCATTGAACCAGCACTACACAAGAGAAGTGACATTTGTCAGCCCAAATTAAGCATGACGATGGTGACAGTGGGAAGGTAGCTTGTGGGTTTCAGGGCAGACTGATTGATAAGAGCCATGGTTTGAAAAGCTATTCCTGTAGGGCAGGGAATAGGCTACACTAAAAACAGTTTCAATTACGTTTTCAGGCCATTACCACAACTTTATTAAATTTTTCATACAGTTTATTTACCATTGACTACAAAGCTTTTAATGATAAAAACTAGCATTTCAATAAATATCCTATATATTTAGGTTGTGATCTAAATTTGTTTTAGAGCTTACAGAGTGAAAAAAAATCAGGCTTGTTGAGCTTTTATCTGTCTATAAATCCTCCCGAAAAGCTTGGCTGATCTAAAACTGTGACCCTCAGTAGGAGGGTAAACTATGTTCAATCACACATTAATTATCACACAGCCTCTCCTGTCCACTCACTCACACACTGGTACACACATAGATAGAGGAAAGATATTATTCTTTGAACATGCGCATTGTGTGCCTGACACTGTGACCTGACTGGTTTAATTGGATAAATGGGAGGTCATGGAGAAGGTTATTGAGTGTAGCCCTAGTCTGCTTTCTATTAGTCAGCTGAGAAGTGAGGCCTTCTGTGGCAGTGGGCTTTATGATGTTTTGATGGGTGTACAAGGGTTATGACAGCAGAGAGAGGCCTGGTCCAGCTCTGTTAGCTCCACACACACACACACACGCACACACACATTCATCATGCCCTCACCCCTCCTCCTTCTTCCCACCAGCTCCAAATTCCCCGATGAACCACACATTCCTCCTTCACCGTCTCCCTGTTTATAACACGCCATCCTTTGAAGATGCATGACAGTGTTCAAGTGTACGTGAATGTGCACAGTGCATGTGAGTGTTCAGAGTGTGCAGAATCATAAATGTTTACGGATTGCAAAGTGTTTTATGCAGCACACATTGGATGCACCTGAGCAGGTAGGACTGGGGCATACATCTGTATAACAGCTGTTTTTCACTTACTAAAAACAGAGCAGATTCAATTGAAGTCCAGACAGCGAGGGAAAGTGCATGAGAGCAATGGGTGGAAGAGAAAGCAATGAGTCACCAACAAACTTGTCATGGGCTCATTTTTATAAAGACCCAGACTGGGTGTTGAGATGAAGAAAAAAAAGTTGCTATTCTAATAAGAATCCTTAATTGAGTGGGTGGAGGAGTTGGGTGGTAGAGGTCAACATCAGTTGAGTTATTCTCTCATACCGATTCCCTTTTAAGTGGCACTGAAATGTGACTCTGCTTAATGTCATCATCCTTCTACTCACATGCAGCCGTATTGTACACATTTCCCATGCACAACATAAAAATAAAAACTATTTTCTATATAACTCCATAAAATCAAAATTGTCATAGATAGAGGCATACATAATAAATAATTATTGTCTGTAGAATTTGCTACTAGCCCTGACTTTGTCGACAATGAGTAAATGGTACAAAAACAGAGCTCATGGAGTCAGTTTACATTCTGACTCATAAACTATAATTTAGAAAGTATCTATGAAACATTATAACTCAGAGCATTCAGAGTTGTGGTGTTGAGCTTGCAGTACTTCAGGATTCTTTGCCTGAGGGTAATCAGTCACTTTACAAATGAAATAAACTGTAAGTGTGAACTTGTGTACAACCGGGTCAGAAGGACCAATTATCATGAACTTGACTTCAGTATGAGGTGGCTGTGGCTTTCATCCGCCTACGTTAAGCATTCATTGAGGAAGCAAGAAAAATCTTATTATTTTCTCTTTGTCTATTTTTAATATGTTAATGTGGAAATAACTGACATTTGGCAAATGCATATTCCACATGTGGACAACACACCTAACCAAATGGAAAAAGTAATAGGCAAGAACACCAACTTCAGAGAAGGGTACTAATTTAAGCCACTTTACATTGGCATTGGCACCAGAGCCTGGCCCTCTGGCACTGTTGAAACATAGACATACACTAAATCCACTGAGGCATATGAGCACAAATGATGAATTGTATATATATATATATATATATATATATATATATATATATATATATATATTTTTTTTTTTTTTTAACCACATTGATGATTAAAAATGAGATCATAAAGTTCAAACATTCCAATGAGGTCCAGTAAAATATTTTTGGCTCCCTTAATCTGCGGGATCACCCCCGTGTAACTGCTATGAGTGTGGTCCGTATGCTTTAGATACACCCGCTGCTCTCTGCACTCAAATAAGTACAAAGCAGCCGTGTGCTGTAAAGAGCACCTACGTCTGACATTACCTCCCTTGCCCTGCCACCCAAGTACACAGGATGTGAACTAATACTTTATAGTCAGGAATCGTACTCCCCATGATAAAAAGTCAAGGAAAAAAAGAACACTATGAGATGAGTGTGGAAGTCATCCAAAGGTCCTTCAGTAGTTAATGCTAACTGACAGGAAAAAACGATGGTAAGAGCAACAGGAAGAGGAAATTCTTCCCCCACAGCATCCTGGATGGCTCGTCTATGTGTGAAGGAATATTTTCAGACGCTGTTTTTAGTCTATATTTGTTCTTCACAGCTGGAATTGGCAAGGCAAAGATTTACTATCTCATTAGTGAGTCAATCAAAAGTATCTACAGTGGCCTTTGAAGACTGTTTTCCATCGCATGGGAAAGTTAATTTGATGTGTTTTTTGTGATACTCTGTCTGTCTGTCTGCATTGCTTGTTTGTTATTTCTGTCTCACCACAACAAATCTCTTCCATTCACGCCATTTAACACAATTTACCCCCACTAGAGGAACCGAGGTAGTTTTCTCAACAACCCATCTCTTTTTTCAGTTTGTTTTTTGAGACCCATTGAGTCCTGCCTTCTCTTTCAAGTCCCATAGTCATATAATGGTCAGAGTGTGTGCACCCAGACATCCTGAGTCACTCATGATGCAGGTTCCTGACTGTGGGAAAGCCTGACCAAGAGTGGTGCGCAATGCTCGTACACAGTAGGAGCACAGCCTGCCATGTAAAATAAACTAGCTGCCACAACATGTCAACACCACCATAAACTAGCATAAAATAACCACACTGCCAGATGAAAGCTTTGACAGAAAATCCCAGAGCTCCTTCTGCTTCTTTATGAGTGTAACTGCCACAGTGTGCCATTAGCACATACTATACAAGTGTGGGCCACAATGCCAAGACCAAGGCTTTTTAGGGGCTAAGACAAAGTTACGGTTGACGCAGAGACAAGATCAAGACCAGTACATGATGGGAAGAGATATAACGCCACTTTGTAATTAACTCCCCACTAACAACAAAATCATTGCCATCATTGCGACAAAAATGAGACGGGAATGGTTTTGGGGGCTAAAAAAAATATTGTTGCTTTTAAGATAGAGAAAGCAACAATAATGGTATGAATAAATCAGTAGAGGTCTTCACTGTTCTTCTATTGCAGAGAACAAGATAAAGGAAGTGCTCATTCCCTTTACTAAAACAACCATTTGATTGTGTATTTTTTGTATTTGCATCAGTCTGACACACTTTATCTATTTGCATTCCACCCTAAGAGTTTCAGTCTGTTCCTTGAAGGTACACACAGACATTATTCTATTTACTAAAATTCCTCATTTCCTGTTTGGGGTGTGTATCCAATCCCTTGTTCCTGTGGTGAGAACACATCAAACATTCAAGCAGCACCAATTGAAAAAACGAGATGGACAGAGAAGTGACTAGGGCATGGAATTGGCAAAACCATGATGAAAATGGAATAGTGTCTTGTTTACAATAGTGTCCACAGATAAGGCCAAATAAGGGCAGATTAACTGACTTCATACAACAATTGTTTCTATCTGGGTGTTATTGTAAGGTATCTGGGCTGCTTTCACTTCTCCTGGAAATTTGCTTTAATTTATCTAATTGTATGTTTAGTCATTTTGTAAATTTCCTTTAACGAGGCTGTGGTGCCACTCAAACAGGAGGGGGTTTGGTTAGTCATTAAAATAACAGGCTCCAAATGGACTATTCCACAACATTTTAAGTGGATTGTTTATGGTTATTCTATGTTGTATATAGTTTATATGTTATTGCACTGCACAAATGAAGCACTACTAATTTTAGTAATATGCAATGATGATAATAAAAGCTCATTTGTATTTTGTTAATGTTTGGACAAAGTAAATATTAACTCAATCATTATATTAAATGTATGGCAATTTTTATTAAACTTATTAAAACAAGTAAATGACACCACATTAAATAATAGAAATGTATCCTTTCTGTGTTCAGATTCTGTATAAAAAGCCTAAGAGAATTTCAATGGAGGCTGTGAGGGTAGAAAAGATGCTTTATAGTCAAAACAGCCCAAAAAGATAAGTAAACAGACGCCCAGCAATATTTAAATACAATTGCTTTTTATAACCTAGTCCAAGCCTCTTGTATCCAGGGAATTTTGTCCAAGAAAGACATGGAGGGTTTAATGTGGAAATGTAAATGTTTCAGACAGGTATGCATCATGTTCAATTTTCCACTTACAACACATTTCCAACTCCTCACTGCTCTGTAGCACAAATAACTTTAGTGAAAATGCCATGTGTCATTTCAAAATCTTGATCACCTGGTGGGTCATAGATATTCATTAGTAATCAACGGGAGATTTCACTAGGTCATGGATGGATAAACTTTGATGACAGAGTAATGTATCAATTGGTGCAAGTTATGTCTCAAGAAGCCAATTACAGAGAAACCGTTTTGCTAAAATGTGCACTGGCAAGATAGTGAAACGTTCTTTCTTTTTCAATGTATCTTTAATTCTCGTTTAAGTGCTTTCCTGCTAGGAAAACATATGGTTTGAATAAATGTGCCCCCCACAGTCCCCCTAAAGCCAAGCTCTCATTAGTGAATTATGTGGACAGAGTAGAGGAGAGGAGGGGAAATGAGACTCCTGCTACGAAATATTGGAAAAGTCAGACATGACAATGGGGGGAGACTTAAAGGAGCGTGTTCACATTCACTATGCAACACTACAGCATAACAAATAGTCAGAAGGTCTGTAATAGGCCTATGTTACTAATATACTACACTGACTAGGCCCCATCATTCACTGGCTCTCCGCCCAGGAATGTCACTCACTTTTACCCCTGACCTTCATTGCTCTCTTCCTGTAGTTGCTCATATATCTTCAAGCGCGTCCATTTCTGTATGCTTTAACGTTCTCAGGACCTTGTCCAAAACCCACGCTTATGCGTTGTAGACCCAAGAGAAAAGCTATTTGCCTCTATTGCACTCTCACACACTACCTCTCATCCTCCCACACTGTCTCTCCTACTCACTGTCTGCTTTGACACTTTCTGCTAGGGTTGTTTGTCAAATCAGGCTTTTGGTAAAAAAACAGCACACAACTAAATTGTTATGGCTCTGATAAGGGCAACGAGTCATAGGTATTCTTGTGAAGGGAAAGTGGACTCACACAGTGGACTCAATTTTTGTTTAACACGGATTGCCATGACTCACACGGCTGTGGCCTCTTACTCTATATGGTGGGAAGTTTGTAATGAGTCAGTACAACAGACTGGACTGTATCCTTTGTGTCACACACTACTTCGAAATGTCTCTTAATCTGTTAAACCTCTAACACAAACAATCTAAAACCCAC
Source organism: Perccottus glenii (assembly GCA_024416835.2). Classification (NCBI taxonomy): domain Eukaryota; kingdom Metazoa; phylum Chordata; class Actinopteri; order Gobiiformes; family Odontobutidae; genus Perccottus; species Perccottus glenii. The sequence goes on from CM044550.2 coordinate 14,801,633, forward strand.
TCAACCACAATATTTCTATTTAAAGACTTGTTTCCATCACGTCTTCTGTCTGTGTTGGTTTTAGAATGACAGTGGAGTTGTGAAAAGGAGAGACATAAAAAAGATTAATTTGAGAATTGAAAGCTGTGGGATGTTTTTTCCTGAGAAGTGTATGAATACAGTCTAGTTGTGTGAGTGAAGCTGTAAAGGTGTGCTAATTGGCATATCTGTGGTCAGAGCAGCTACACTTAAGTTGGTAAAGATTGAGTAATAGACTACTTACTCTGCTTCTTCCTTACCACCCTACTTCCTTACCAGGTATCTATAAAACAAACAAGACTAAGGTAACACTTTTGTTATTTTGTAGAAATTTTGTTAGCCTATTTCATTTCTTTTTTTTTCATTTAAGCCAGAAAATAGAAACACATCTATTAACAACTAACTAACGAGTCTCCAACAACAATAATCTAATCTTTTACTAATACAAGGCTAGTTATCACATTACAGTCCCCATATAAATAGTTTTCTGGTTAAACTCACGGGAGGCTCGTTTTTTCTTTGTGCATAGATCGGTGAAACACTAGCCTATTAATTAACTATTAACAATGTTTAGGGAAGCCCGAATACAAATGTAGTCTACTTCAAATGTAGACCGTGTATCGCCTGACACCTGCTGGTCAACCTATGACAGCACGCCTCATAAATTTAATTACGTTCTCATGGTCTTATATTTTATACAGTAACAGTCATTAGGTAATTTTTTTGAACAAATTAGCAAAGGGTGCCCATTATATTGTAATTTTCTTTTTTTCAAGTAACTAACTATAGGCTAAGGACTAGGCTATGTTAATTTTCATGGGCCAAGAAATTGGTTATACTTTTGCTGCCTTTTTTAGTGCAATTTTCTTCCTTTAAATATTGTTCCTTGCTGGTAATTTTTGTATGTTAATAGCTCAAGTATATTTTTTTATCGTGGCCGGGGGTCAATGTTTACCTCTTGCCTAGGAGCAGGTACGTCCCCGGTTTAAAGTTAGCAGGCTACTCACCTCCTCCTCTCTTTGTCATTGTGCGAACACTCTGGGGTCATGAGATGGGATAATGAAAACACCTCTGGAGCTGAGGAGAGACTTTGCGACTTTTGCGACAGTTCGGTCAATGGTGCGCACATCAGAAAACGGTAGTGACAAGATGGCGGAGGGAAGTAATGATGCAGAGCTACTCAAGGAGAAGGCGAATAAGTACTTTAAAGGTACCTAGACTCAGGTGACACTATACCATTTCATATCAGGCTTTTGAAACGCACAAACATAGTAGATTTAGGAAAGCTGGTATATCGTTATAATCAGAGACAAACGCTAATGGAAAGCTAAGCTACAGTATGCTAGCCTTATTCATTCAGTCACACGGCTGTGAACTGAAGCAGTGCCCGGCTTAGCTAACGCTGATTAGCCGCATGTCCGCCACATCGTGGAGCATCAGCTCATGCCGTCACGCCTCATTTATAGTGCATTGCAAATTGGTTCACAATATGTTCATATTTACATAATCTAGGATACTATCTTTTTTAGTCTGACCATTGTCTGGCATGTTGTCAATATTTACATAAGTTGTCCTAACTTTCTCTTATTTTTTGTTTAGTTTTAAACCAACAAGGTTGTTTTAATTGTTGCTTTAAACAGCAGCAAGACAGATTAGTGTTGAGCAGAGTATAGACGATTACGAAAAGGAACGAGGCGTCATGATCTAAATGATTTTTCCTATTGGCATACTTTTATATTGTATTTTTTTAATTCCAGCTGTACCTGCTCAAGAAACAAGACAATTTATCTGCACCTTAATTAGGCTTTTATTTCCTCAAGTGTTAATGATTACACTGAATTTAATAAATAGAAGTACTCTAAGGCTGTGATATACACAAGAAAAGAGAACAATGTGAGTGATGTCGGAAGCACTTAGCACATTAGAGTATTTAAACATTTTAAAAATATTCAAAGTCACAAAGATCAAATTAGAGAACTTTCGGTTAAAATAAGTTTGTTCTCAGGCATGTCTTGTATATTTTTGTGAATGGAGCATCCATTTTCAGAAATCACATGCATATTTTATTTTAGAGAAAGACTATGACAATGCTGTCAAGTACTACACGGAGGCTTTGGAGCTCAACCCATCCAACGCCATCTACTACAGCAATCGAAGTCTTGCATACCTACGCACGGAGTGCTATGGCTACGCCTTGGCTGATGCTACAAAGGCCCTGGAGATTGACAAAAACTACATTAAGGGATATTATCGCCGTGCCACATCTAACATGGCACTGGGAAAGTTTAAGGCTGCACTCAAAGACTATGAAACGGTAAGAACTGAACATACACAATGTACTTCAGAGTTTGTGCTTCCCTACTTCCATCTGTGTATTTCTCACACTGAGTTAGGCTATTTACGTGCTGTTAACAGCCAAAGTAGGGATTATACTGATGATGCTGAGTAGATCCTGTCTGAATGCACTCATACCACAGTTAATTATCCATTGTTGTCAGATTGCTTGCTCCATTCATATACCAGGGTTATTTCAACAAAGACCTTGGATATAGTCAGAGTAATTGACAACACAAACTACATCATGTACTGTGACACCAGAGAATGTAATCCCTATACACCCATATAAAGTTCAACCTAAAGTCATAGTAATTATTTCATTATGCCAGTTATTTAAAGATTGTTTGTAATGACGCACTGAGCCACAGGGGCGCAGTGGCTCAGTGGTAGAGCGGTCGTCCTTCAACCGGAAGGTAGGTGGTTTGATTCCCGCTCTCTCCACAGTTCATACTGTCGTTGTGTCCTTGGGCAAGACACTTAACCCTCCTTGCCTCCAGTGACACAGCACTGGTGTATGAATGTGTGTGACTGTTGCTCTGGTGAATGGTGTGAGAATGTTGGGACAACGGATGGAAATTAGCCTACGGCTACAATCTGGCATGTTTACATTTATGCGGTTGTGTCTCATGTATGTTCATTAACATGCACTGTCCCAATCAAATAAATAAACAAATAAATAATTAATTAATTAATGTAGCCTTATTTGTTTTGTTTTTTTACAGTAGAGATGATTGCTGTAAATTTCATTCTTCTTATAGGTTGTGAAAGTCCGACCAAATGACAAGGATGCAAGGATGAAGTACCAGGAATGTAACAAAATTGTAAAGCAGAAAGCCTTTGAGAGAGCAATTGCCAGTGATGAGATCAAAAAATCAGTGGTTGACTCTCTGGATATTGAAAACATGAGTAAGTTTCTTTTACCTTTCAATGTCAAAGATTGCCACTAGTGTTAATAAGAATAACACAATTGAAGTAAGAATAAATATTTCTGCTTGTATAGTTTCATACATGTGGAAGTACCTATTACTTGAATAATAAGTGGTGGTGAAAATAAATTATAAAAACCTGATCAGCGCTGTGCATATCTGACAAGAGATAGTGACATTTGTTTCTTTAATATATTGTTTTATTGTAAATGTTTATTTTGTTGCAGCCATTGAGGATGACTATGTAGGTCCCAAACTTGAAGATGGGAAGGTCACATTGACATTCTTGAAAGAGATGATGGAATGGTTCAAAGACCAGAAAAAACTACACAGAAAGTGTGTTTATCAGGTAACGTTTAAGTTATAGTAATTTTATTGCACAAAATAAGAGTAAATGTCATTATCCACTAAAGTAAAAAAATACTCTTTCAGATATTGGTGCAAGTTAAGGATATTTTATCAAAGTTACCAAGTCTTGTTGAAGTCACATTAAATGAGGTAAGAGCTCATTTTCTAATGTATTGTATATGTACAAATTGAAGAAAATACTTTATCATGATACCTTAAATTGGTTTTAGAGAGTTTCTAAACTTTCTATATTTATCATGTATTCATTGCACAATTGCATCTTCTTCACAGTCAGATAAAATAACTATTTGTGGTGACACCCATGGGCAATACTACGATCTTCTCAACATCTTCAAGTTGAATGGTTTACCATCCGAGACCAACCCTTATGTATCCTTTTTCAGTGTTGTCTTTTAATTTGTACTGTGTTCGCTGCACTTAATGCCTTTTTTTATTTTTTTGATGGATTAAGAAAAATTAAAAAGAACATCTCAAACCTGTGTGTAATGTGCCTTAACCACAATCTGCAGCTGTTCAATGGTGACTTTGTAGATCGTGGGTCTTTTTCACTTGAGGTCATTCTAACACTGTTTGGCTTTAAGCTCCTCTACCCTGACAACTTTCACTTGCTCAGAGGTGAGAGTAATTGCATGTCATACTTGCTTCTCTGCAATAGGTTTTCTTTCTTGATACCAACAATTTATTTAAAAATATGTACATTATTTGTATGAAGATTAACAACTGTTTGACCTGCAGGTAACCATGAGACGGACAACATGAACCAGATGTATGGATTTGAAGGCGAGGTTAAAGCCAAGTACACAGCCCAGATGTTCCAGCTGTTCAGTGAGGTCTTCCAGTGGCTGCCTCTAGCACAGTGCATCAACACCAAAGTATTGGTGAGCACTGATTTGGGCTTTGAATTCTTTTCAAGCTTTTCATTAAAACACATTTTTATATGTATGTACCATATTGCAAAATAACCTTTATTAATTTACTGTTTTTCTTTTATTGGTTACCAGTGTCATTTATAATTTAAATAGCTTTCATAAAGCATTTCCTTGTCCAAAGCACAAACTCATACATTTGAAACAATTCTTGAATTAATATTTGGTTAAAACAGTTTAATTACAACATTTATATATTTTGGGTAACAGACCAATTACCAATCCCTCTTTAAACAGGGGAAGGGGGCAATACTTGACTTAAAATTAAGTCCAGAAAGAATTAACACACATTTATAAATTTTCCCATTAATCCCAAACATACTTTTGATTTTGAAATGTTTTACAATGTCTGATCATTTATTGTATGATTCTTGTCAGATAATGCATGGCGGACTTTTTAGTGAAGATGGAGTGACATTGGAAGATATCAGGAAAATCGACAGGAACAGACAGCCCCCAGATTCAGGTTAACTTTTATGACTATGACAGCTTTCTATAATAGTTATGTTTTAAAATTGTCTTTAAAAAATTTCTGAACTTACTTCCACAGGGCCCATGTGTGACCTTCTATGGTCGGACCCACAACCACAGGTGCGAGCCCACCGGTTCAACAGTTTTTAAATATACAGTATAAATGTCCAGTAGACATTCAGTGATTATGTAGTACACTCTTTACTATACACACTGTATACACTTTTTTATTGTGCAGAATGGGCGTTCAGTCAGTAAGCGAGGAGTCAGCTGTCAGTTTGGGCCAGATGTGACAGAGCGCTTCCTGGAACAGAATAAGTTGGATTTCATTGTGCGCAGTCATGAAGTCAAGGCTGAGGGTTACGAGGTCACTCACTCAGGAAAGTGCATCACCGTGTTTTCAGCGCCCAACTACTGGTGGGTAAACAATTTAGCTCACTTGAAACGGGTTCACAACGTGTGCTGTTTCCTTAAGCTACTTATTTTGTAATTTTCCAGTGATCAGATGGGAAACAAAGGAGCTTATATCCATCTCAGGGGATCTGATCTCAAGCCAGAATTTCACCAGTTCACTGCTGTGGTTAGTAACCCATATATTTTACTGACATTTGTTTTGTAGAAGAAAGTAATAGACGCTGGTAATAAGTTTTGTGATAGTTCTGTGATAGTCCTATTTAGCCAAAATAAAAATGTCTACAAATGTTAAATATTCTAATATTGAGCTCTTTTTTTCTTTACAGCCTCATCCGAATGTCAAGCCCATGGCATACGCCAACACACTAATGCAGTTGGGAATGATGTAGTTTGTCTGGTACTATGACATCCTCCCATTCAGACCTGAATCATCCCAGCCACCTCACTCCCTCCAGTGCTCAGAGATACTCTTTTTCTTGCCTGGTCTAAGAGATCACCAATAAATTACTGTTAGCTGTATGCAGAAAAAACATAGTGTGGTTCAGTTGTAAAGAGATCTCTTAGACCTGCTAAGTGAGTACACTGTATTGGTTACAACTGGAAAAAATATTGTTTAAATTGTCTATTTGTCTGCTCATGTGTACCATCAGTAGGTAAATGAACCAACTGTCATGAACCAAAGATCTGAGATGAAAATGATTGTCACTTTTAGCAAGGGGTCACCGAAGCCCAGCAATGTCCCTGGTCTGCGTACACAGATTAAACCATTGTGAAATGGTTTAAGAGCAGCATGTTTCTCACTTGTTTTCCAACCATCCTACAGTATGTGACTTTTTATTTTGCAGTAATTATTGGCATGTATGACCGTGTTCTGTAATAGGACGTCAAACCGCCGGTTCCACTCAAGGTGCTGTCTGCCATTAGCTGGGGTGAATCTTGTAGCTGGTAAAATTTGATTTGCACTGCTGCACTGCTTCCTGTTAAGGAAGGTACTGCTGCTCTCCATGTTTTCATCCTTGAACATCAGTGTGCCACTTATTAGGCAGCTCCTGCACAGTCTACTCTTTCAACTAGCTTTAGTCTAGCAAACACGGATGGCACTCCAGTATCTTGTGGATTTCTTCAGTACACAAACGTCCAAAATCCAACCCTGTCTTGAAACGCACAGATGCATTGTCCAATGGCCCTCTTTTTTTAGATAAAAAATACACTGTTGTGTATGTGTATATAAATATACTGTATCAATTTAAAGAATCTGTGTAATGTTTGGGGAAAACTATTGAATTAAAAAAAAAAATCCAGTGATTTTAGAAACACTTCTTGAATTTTGCACGTCTTTACTATATTTTTTCATTACAAATGAGGCTGAGTAATGTATAATTGTGACATTAAAGATAATTTTTGTAAATGCATATAACTATTACACACACGTTTACTATTATTTGGCCGAAGATGTCGCATGTGTGTGACGTAACTTAACAGCTGATTGTCATTCGTCAACTATGCGCCGCTATCTGACAACACGGCAAGAGTTTCCCCGATCGTCACCTTTGTTAGGAAACCTTTGCATCCGGCGGTAGCGGCTTCAACAGAAGTGATCCGAGATGCCTAAATACTGCTCAGTGCCACATTGTAGGACGGATCCTGGCGGTAGAAAGAGCTTCTACAAGTAAGTCGTGCCATTACTTTCCGCTTCTGAACTTACACCATAGTTCTAGATGTCAAAATCCTAGTAGAGCACATTTCTTGGTATGTCTGACTTTACTGATGATGTCATGCAGTTAAAAGGACATTGAGGAGGGCAGAGTTAAGTTTCGTTTGCCCTTAAACAGACCCCTAAACAATATAATGAAATATGTTTTAACTCGAAAGTTTTATGTAAGTGCTGAGGTTTTCAGTTGTTGTAGTTTGTGCTACTGTGTAGAGACCGTTTGGAAGTTAGTCTTTGTGAGTGTCATAGCCTTAATAAACATTAAGGGTGTGGGCCTTCATTACTTTAGTGTTTGTGAAATAAGATGAAGGTCACATGAGCAGTATTCATGTTTTCAGGTTTATCTGTAGGTGCTTTTTGGGAGCTAAGTACTGTTAAGAAAATAAAACTATGACATAGCAGTGACTATTGCAAACTACTTGAATGTGTGGATATGCTGAAGCAGTGTGCTGTGTCTTAGGTTTCCTCTTCATGAGCCTGAGCGACTTCAGATGTGGCTGAGGAACATGGGACGTGACAACTGGACTCCCTCTCAACATCAGTATATTTGCCATGAACATTTTGAACCTTCAAACTTTAAAGTTCGCTGGGGCATCCGTTACCTTGAGAACAATGCAGTGCCAACACTTTTTCAGGTAATTATTTTAGTTTGATCAGTATAATAGATTGGTATATTTGTATTTCAACTTATACAAAATAAGTTATATAGTTAGTATAGTTTTTTGCATGGAAACAAATTGTTCAAGATAAGATCAAACCAACCTAATATGTAGATAGTCTAAACAGGTGTAATCAAGAATAAATGCTGTGACTAAGGAAACACTTAACCACAATCAAATAGTCCAACTGTTTTTTTCTCTTTGTGTAAAAGTAGGCAATTTCAAATTTATTTTTTCTGCCCTAGAAAAGGAAAGTTATTGAGGAAAGTGAAAGATCGAAACGTCTGCGGGCAAATGATAATGAAAGCATAAAGGTGTCAGGAAGCCGCATGGAGGCTGCTCATGTTTATCAAGGGAGCTCTCTACAGCCTGTGCACATGTTTAAACTCACTGTTGACTTATCACAGCTGAGTCAGGCTCGAGACCATGATCATTCTCTTCAGACAGGCATGACACCTCAAATAGACCAAGTGACAACCGAAGCAAATTTGCCATTAACGCTAATTCAGACTGTAGATGGGAGTGGAGACAACACAAAGGTGGTACTGATGTCTGACGAGCAAGAGGAGCATGTAAATGGAGTTTCCTCTGTTGGGTTAACAGAGGTACAGGGAATGATTGTGAATGAGGCCACACTCAGCAAAATACAAGCGGCGTCTCTCAGGCTTGAGGATGTAACTTGCACCAGAGAAGACTTCTGTGATGCTCATGAAGGTCATCAAACTCAAGACATTGCCTACTTTGAGATCATACCAAGTGTTTTTTCTAGTCCTTCTGCGCAGTTGGCCTTTTCACCGGAAACTGTTCTGTCATCAGCACTCAGCTCGAAGCCTATCACTTCCACTTTGCCAATAGTGTCCAAGCATGCTCCACATTCAGACACAGAAGATGATGATGATGATGTCAGATTGGATAAGAGCAGCATCGAACACCAGCAGCTGGTGGAGCACTGGTCAGTATTACATACAGTATATGTAGCGTTTATGTCAAAGTATTTATTTGGCACCACTAAAGGGGTTCTCACATATACCTTGCTGTTAAATGCAATAAAACCTCATGATTAACAAAACTGATATTTGCAACATACAGCAAATTTCCAAACATTTGCGTTTATTTGATATTTTTGAACCTATATTTTATAAGCATATTATTGTTATATATATTTCATAATTTAATCTGTAAAATGCTATTATCAGGTATTTAGATTATATTATTTACTTTTTCTATAAACAGTTACCACAAAAACAGTTTGAGTAATGAGCAGCTGGAGGCCATTGTTGCCGAGCTGCAGAAAAAGGTGAAAATCCTGCAACAACGGCACCGCCGACATCTTCACAAACTACTGGGACTGGAGAAGACTGTTGGCCAGCTGAGGCAGAGCAATCTTTTATATGAAGAGAGACTGCAGCTTCTGGAGAGGGTGAATATATTTTACATTAGCTATATAACCATTTAAATCGTAAGAAGCCATAGAAACCATCATTTTATAAATATCAAATAATAAATCCATTCACTGTACATAGGACTATTACATATTACTTCTGAAATGTTTGCTATAAAGTTATCTCTTTTTTAGGTTTATCTCCAAACAAATACAGCCATATTAGATTCTGGAGAGACGGTGACCATCATCTATGAAGACGAAAATCCTTAGTATATTTTTCTGAGAAAAAGATCTTGTTTGTTTTCCACTGTGCCAATGATATAGCATAGAACAATTAAAATGCTACCTAGATTTTTATTTAAAATTCATAAAATATGGTGTAATCAATGTTGTTTACTAAATTTGCCCAGACTGTGTCAATAACTATTACTTTGACATTTTCTTATGTATTCTGCCTGTCACCATACAAAACACTTGTCATGTAAAACTAACTATTGCTAACTAATGGGGCCAATGGAGAAAAAAACCTAAGAAACTCTAAACTATCAGTGTAAGTGTGTATTTGATAGTTTTTTTTTTACATGCAGTCATGGTTTTTTTCCAACATGACTGCTATTCATTATGTTGCTCATTTATACAGTACAACCCCAAACCTTAGCACTGCCCCGTACAAGCACCTCATGGGGTGCCAAAGTTTAGACCATTTTCAACAACACACTTTATTGTGGAAATATCCTCTATAGATCATTCATAGTTTGTTTAAAATGTTCTCTAGTCCCATTAACAGCATTACATGGTTTAGACTAAAATAGCCATCCAAAGTTAATTATTACACATAACCACATTTACAAAATCAATCTCTCAAATGGTTCCACCCCTGGAACAGGATTATCACACTACAAATAAGGCACTGGTTAGTCGTTTAATAAACCTGCATTATTTTTTTATTTCCTAAATTGTAACATGGTTGTGAAGGTTCTTAGTCATCTTGAAGAAAAGTTAAAGCAAAGGCATCTGGGCTAGGTCTTAAGGGTGAAGACGTTTTCACTCTTATTCCAAGAGACATTTTAAATTCTGAGTTTGACTGGTTAGAGAGCTGAGCTTTATCTCTAGAGGGAGGGGTTTGACCTGAAACTAACTCTGTCAGGCTGTCCTGGTCCCATAGTCGTTAGCTTTGAAAAGGACAGTGTGACTCCTGATGTGAGAGTTGTCAGGCCCAGGTGAGTCTTTAGTGCCACTGTTGCATTCAGGTGGTGGTGTTCATAAAATGTACAGGACTTCCCTCCGGATCAAGTTCCTCTTTTTTTTTTTATTACTATTAAGGACAATATTCATCTTTGTGCATTGTGTTAGTTCCTGATGTGCTTTTATAAAAGCCTTTATAATGGATTCAATTAATAATGCGCTTTTTGCTCCCTTCCCAAGTGACTCAAAGTGCTCACATTATGCATTCACTACACAGTCATACAATTGTTGCCAAAGTAACATGTTTTTGTCTTCAATGTTTAACGTTACCAACACAGTTGATAGAACAGTGTGAATCCAAAGAACAGCCAAAGTGATAATATAATAATCAAGCCATTTATTGTCAAACTACTGTGTTATTTTAGGACGTTTTTATTTTGGCGACTAGATGAGAGTGAACATGTTTGCTCTACTTTTGCTTAGTCCCAAAAATATTTTGTATTCATTGGTAGGCAAACAAAAGGGCTAGTGTCTAATTAAACAAAACACTTTAAATGCACCATAAATATATTCTACAGCTAACCCACGAGAGCATTAATACATTATTAGACTACATTATGGTAGTGGCAACTGTTGTGTTGAGACGTACTATCTTACGTCACTAGGTGGCGCCTACGTGTGGCGAGAGTTGCTGTTACAGAAACTCCCTCACGTTCTTCACGCTCCTCAGCCACATCAATCAAATAGGGTGTAAGATATTTATGACTTCGTCCTATAGCCTACATACTGTTTGTTCAGTGAGTGGATACCCTCCTCCTGTCGTTCTCCCTAAAGTTTCTTCAGATTTTTTCCCAAAGAAAAAAGTGGATTATTAAATTACCAAATGTAAAATACATATGGACAGGCTGACTCTTTAATTTATTTTCTCATGTAAAAAAAAAAAAAAAAATACACTACTCAGAAATCTACATTTATCTACATGGGTGGACTTATGAGCAGTCAAGTCTGTCACTGTGACCGCAGCACCAAACAGTTTTAGACATGGACTTTTGGGGAGAGCCCTAACTCATAGCCCCTTTAGGCTACGGCTGCATGAGGAAAAAAAATATCTTAGAGCTGTCTTAAGTCATTTGAGAGCGGTGTTGTAGAAATAAAACACATATTTGAGTACATATTTTACTCTTTGTGTTATTCCAAACAACACAAGTTGGGAGTTTCTTGTTATTTTTCAGACTTTTTATTTTAGTTTTACCACTGAACTTGGTGTAGAACATAATCTTTATACACAAAAACAACAAAAAAAGAGATTTTGCTGACAAACCAAATACTTTTAATAAAGTAATGGTTCTTTGTTGAATGTACAAATTTCACAGTTCACTTTTACAAACAGAAAATATGATTTATTGTAACTTATGGAAGTATAAAGTACAACCTTGGTTTAGACTGTGATTTAGATTTCTTTCTGTAACAGGTAGGAAAGCTCAGTGACTTGCTGTTTCCACTCCTTGAACACTGAGTCTGTGTTATTCACTGTGAGGGGGAGGACTGGGTTTCTGCTTTTTGCTCTCAGACTTCAAGCATTAGGCAACCTCTGTGCCCTTCACATTCCCCAGTATCGGTCATGTGATCATTTGACAGCACCATTAGAGCATGACTAGGGAGTCACCGCAACTTGAGCACTACTCTTTTCATCAGTTTCTTTTCACTCAGGTAAAGGTTTGAGCTTAATGAAACTATTTCTCCAACCTTTCTGGACTCTGCTTAATATGATGTTAGTAATATATACGCAATATACATTTATTCATATCACTAGGAATGAATTGAATGATTAGATTAACAGAGGCCTAATTTGCCTGAAGGTGTAAGACAAGTCAGTGGAACAGCAGGAAACACAGTTGATTGGGAAACATGCTCAGCCTTGTGATGCCTCACTGAACAGATCTGGAGGCTCTGTACTCAAAGTCATTGTTTAATTTTTCTTTATGTGCTCCTTTACCACTAATTGTTGGAGAAGAATAGGCCTTTTGAAAAGAAACACAGTTAATGAGTTAAAAAAAAAAATCACAAACACCAGACATTACTGGTCTTTGCCATGGAAAGTATAGAATAGTTACACAATAGGTGGACAGCTAGAACAAGAAAACTATAAAAGAATCCCTGCAATAGCTGAGGTAATAAATATAATCTCAATGGTACTACGTCAGTCAATGAGTCTTCTGAAATCCCAATACATTTGACACACAGTGGCCCACCATCTATTGACTTAGAAAATAAATTGGCTCGCAGCCAGTCAAAGTTGCTAACCCTGCTGTAAACAGGTAGCAACTTGCCCCATATTTACTATGAAATGTTTATTTATTATCGACACAGCCTTTTCATTTCTGACTGTATGTCACAACAACAAGCCGCTCTGTGTCAAAATGAAAATATAAAATTTAATAATATACTTGTTTTGTTTTAAAAAATAAAAATCTAATTAAACAACTGAATCAGTGTTAAAAACAGCAGCTCATTGAAAAGTGACTTAAATGGTTTAACTTTGTTTTTCAACTTTATTTTCTTTTTTTTATGTAATCAATTGAATTATAAGATCATTTATGTTTCTATAGCTTGTAAAGCACTTGCATTGAGAGTTGAACTGAGTTGTATAAATAAAGATTTAACCGAACATCAAAATGGTCCACAAACAAATAGGTTTCATTTTTTTTCTTCAGTCCAATAGTACAGGGAATTAAAGATAATCTGACAGCAGTGTGAAAATTTGACGAAGAAGAGAAAAAACCTCTTTCCTGTAACCTGGCTGACTCATTCCCGCACACACTTCTCACCTGTGCTGGTAACTGATCTTGTGGCTAATTGTTCAGAGCATATGTGGTTAAGTCCTCAGCTCGTGGTAACATAGCGCCTGGCATTGGGTGACAGGGTCTTACAGAGATGCTTGGATAGGCTGCATATGCGTCAATTTAGTGACTCATGTTGGTGTAAGTAAGCCTGCTCAAGCAAAATATGTAATTTGTGGCAACATGAGGATTCAAAACATATTTATCCAAAAAACATTTATTGAAAAAACGTTTGACATACACTTGAAAGGAAAGAACAATTTCTCTTTACACCAGTCAGTCTCTGTCAGTGTAACCATTAAAACAGTTAATACTTTACCAATACTTAACTTAATACAAAACACAATTATAGAAAACTCCTGTCTGGACTTCCACAAACTTTGGTCTTGAAAAAAATGCTTTAATGGTGAAAGTATTTACTGCAATTCAAAGCTTGAATGTACAAAAAAATGTCTTTATTTATTGTATAACTTGGTATCAACAAAAAAAAAAAAAAAAAAATGCTTAAGGCTTATTAGTGTTGTACTTATGTTGTTGTTCTTTAAGCAAAACAAAAGTAATTTTTCTTAAATACATAAAGTTAAATCACAAACATTCTTTACTGTGAAGTCTCCATGTTTCCATGAGCTCAGTTTGGATCAGAGAAGGATTTGGTTTCAGGTTCAACAATGTCATTTTTCTTTTTGGTCCTTTTTTACACATAGTCTTTCCTCTCTAAAGCTGGGGCACCTGCTGACCGTGGCACGGAGTAAGCCATCCGGGAAGGATTGTATTTGGTCTCTTGTGGCGGGCAGGAACAGCAGAGCAGTCCACCACCAAGAATCAGGAGCCCAGCAGCTGCCCAGCCAATGTACAAGGCGGCCCCCAGCTCTCTCCTTTGTGCATCAGTCAGTAAGGGGTTGTAGAAGTCTCTGATTATGGTATTGGCCGACCAGGAGACGGGAATAAGCTGCATTACACCTGCCACAATAAAGAACACTCCAGATATGATCATCACCTTGGCTTTGGATGCTTCATCATCAATGCAGTTGGTGCATTTGGCCCCGGCGATGGCAATGAGCACAGCCAAGATGGCCAAGAGGATGGAGACAACAGTCAGGGCGCGGGCAGCCTGCAGGTCTTGGGACAGGGCCAGCATGGAGTCGTACACCTTACACTGCATTTGGCCTGTGCTCTGGACCACGCAAGTCATCCATAGGCCCTCCCATATTATCTGAGCCGTCACTATGTTGCTACCGATAAAGGCTGTCACTCTCCACATTGGAAGAGTACAAGCAACAATAGCAATAATCCATCCCAAAATGCACAAAGAAATACCAATCAACTCCAGGCCTATAGACATCTTGAACTGTTGTCTTCGTCTACTGCTACTAAAAGTGCGTCACACCTGTGAGAAAACAACTGTGAGAGTGATTTTGCCGTCTGGACCACACCAGTATCCTTTATAAGGCAGGGCAGGTGCAGAGGAGGAGCTGACTTCACCAGAGGGGAGGTAGGCCCTACTGAGTTGGGAAGACAACTATCGGCTTACATGGCTAAATTCACAATAGGCCCTGCCACAAAGAGGTCTTTTACAGCTGAAAGAACATGGATGCAGTGTGTTGTTTTTTTACAATGATAATGGTGCCACTGAAAATAACATTGTAATTTAAATGCTGTTTATAAAAAATACTAACTGATTTGAGTAAGTCGGACAAATGTAGTGTAACTAACAAGTGTTAACTAACATTTGCACCTAACTAACTAACATTACTCTTAAAATAAATAAATACAACCCTTAAAATAAATGTTTATTAAGTACACATATAACTAAAATAAATGATCTCCAACGGAAATGACAAATAAAAATTAATCTTTTCCAGTTCAAAAATCAATAACTCGGAGCTTCACAACACTTGCAAATCATTTTGTTATTGTTGTAAATAAAAGACCCTGTAGTGGCAAAGTTAACCACATTGTGTTTACTGGATATAAAGCACAGGAACATTAAAGCTATCTAAATGTATAATAGATTTAACATACAATATCATGCTTGTTTAAATATTTTTTTCATTTGTAAACAGGATATATAATCAAATAAATTGTGGCACTTTTAAAATGAGAAACAGGTTTTACTTTGATGGCTTTTATAATGTCTAAGGCTCTCTGCAGAAGGCCCTTGAATTCCTTGAGGGATGAGACCATCATCATCCATCACCTGAGCTTTCTGGGACCTTGTGCTGACAACCCTCCAGCGTCAATAGTCTCCCTCTGGTATGAAACACGCCCATTGTTCTCTGAGTGTAGAGAGGCAGACAAAGTAGTGGTTCTTCTCAGAACAGAGTGAGCAGAGCATATGGGAGACAGCCAGGTGAAGCGTGTACTGACTGAGACTTTTAGTCGTCTAATGGCAGGGAATGAAAGCAGCAGCAGTGCATTGCACCTGTAAATGTGTAGATTAGAAAATACTTATAAGTGTGTTGCATTAAGCTCAATTCTATTAATACATTAATTAACAAAAGTAATGCCTTTTATAATATGTACTTGGACTATAATGACCAGCCACTCATATTCAAAAGGTTTTCTGTAAGGTTTTATAATGGCCATGTCAAAAGTGAAACTGGATAATAAAACATACAAAAACAAATTATAGTGGTTTTCTGTAAAAGAGCCTTATTGCTAACCATAACTTTTGCAATATTGATTTAATAAAAAATAAAAATAAAATTCAACTGTGGTGGTCTGAATTCTGTCGGAAAACCAGTTTTTACATCCCCCTGGTTGTTTTGGTTGTTTTCCCTAAATTTATATTTTGTAATGATGTCAGTGATGGATTAGCATGTGGCACATCTTGTCCACCTTAATCTTTCAAAGTATTTGTCCAAATCTCTGACATCATGGACTCAAAATGTGTTAAATAATACTGATTTTCTCAAAAAGAGAGAATCTGAGATTCTGCATACACTTATATTTAACAAACTAAACATCCAAATCCTTTAAACACAACTTTAATTATAAAAGTCAAATAAAGTTATGAAAATATGCCAAAGGTGTAGCCTCATATAACACACATAAACAAATAGTTAAGTTATTAAAAAGCCAATAACATTACATAAAAATAATGAATTGGAATCAAATCCTGTTGTATACACTTTCCTAGATACATTTTAAAATGCAAAGTTACAATAAAAAATTAAAAAAAACTTTATACTTGAAAATGCTAAATAACCAACTCATGTTGGTATGAACTGTGAGAGTGAACAGAAATGTCCCAGCTCTGTGTCCGACTGAAGAAGTGTAACCACACTCAGTGAATTCAGACATAGTCTCTCCTGTCGGGGAAACTCGGGGCAACTGACCTGGTCTGGGAGTAGATTATTTTTGAAGGAGGCCCGTACCTTTTTTCGGGCTGGGGAGGACAGCTAGAACAAAGGATGATCCCACCAATGAGCAGAAAGGCAGTAGCAGCCCAGCCTAGGTACAGAGCAGCTCCGATCTCTCTCTTCTGTGACTCGGGAATCACTGGGTTGTAGAACTCCATGATGATGGTGTTGGCAGACCAAGACACAGGGATCAACTCTGTCAAAGAAGCTACTATGAAGGATGCTCCAGCCGCTATCATTACCCGAGCTTTCGCAGCCTCATCTGCAACACAGTTGGTGCACTTGGCCCCCATTATGGCCACCAGAACCCCTACAATCCCCAGAACAATAGAGATGACAGTGAGAGCGCGTGCAGCCTGAAGATCACCACTCAGAGCCAACATGGAGTCATGCACTTTGCACTGCATTTGACCAGTGCTTTGGACCACACAGTTCATCCATATGCCCTCCCATGTGATCTGAGCTGTCACAATATTTACCCCAATAAATGCTGACACTCTCCACATGGGTAATGCACACGACACAATGGCAGAGATCCATCCTAGAACTGCTAGGGTCACTCCAAGTATCTCCAGTCCTGCTGAGGGCATGTTGTAGATCACTCAAGACCCCTGTTGACCTCGTATTCAGAGCGTGTAGGTTTACCCTGTAGTACTGAATTTATCTACAGCTCATATAAGCAGTCCTTTACTACTAAAGCAGAGGGTGGAGTCACTTAGTTATTGGCCGGGAAGAGTCTAAGTTATCTTTGGTTCAACCTCATGTGACCATCCAAAAAGCTGTTAGTGACCTTAGCTTAATGATTGAACTTCCTAAGCCTTGGTAGCTGTTGCACCTGTTTGGGTGAGGGGAGAGCAAACAGAGTGCCTGTATCTGAGGTTAGGACTGGTTAAAGGGTAACAGGGTTCCCAAAGATAGTAGAGTGAATGATTGAAAGTAAGAAACACTTTTGGATATTCCCTGGACATAACAATAATGATTGTAAGTTTTATTATTATTATCTGCACAAATCTGTGTTATGGGTTCAGTGCTAAATGATGTGCTTGAAGGTCCTCAGACTTGCGCTTGAACTGAAAGGGCAATACAGCAATATAACACATGAACCATAAAATCTTTTAATCTAAATGCTCAATGAATTACAATTGTAATCCAGGTGTTTTTTTTTTTCTTCCCTGTGGTGTCTTATCCCCACAGGGAAGAAGTTTCTATCATTTGCCAAGTTTTACTATTTCTGTTTATTCTGAGTTTAAGGATAGAAAATATTTTCTTTGTTCATATGATTAAGAAACTAACTACTCATTTGGATGGTAGACATTTACACTTGTTTCTGTGTTACATGCAGCACATATCATAGCCTCTTCATTCTTTTTCCTTTTTCTTTTTTAGGAATCATACCATGCCCCAGTGTAGATTGTGTTTCTGTACCCCCCATCTTTTATCAGCCCAAGGAATGGAATGTTTCTGAAATGTACCAGGTGCCTCGCTGAGTTAATAAACACTGAAAGTGGTCTCACCAAATTCTTCAGATAATAACTATAACACACTGACCTAGACAGGCATCGTGTAGCTTATGGGACATTTTCCATTTGTTTTACCATAATTTAACCACTATGAAATGTTTGAAATGATTGCATAAAACAACAAAAAAAAACAAGAGGTTAATTGAAAACTGTTGACTAGTGCCTGTGAGAAGTTCATAATTAACAAGTATGTCTAATTATTAGTTGTTAGTGTACTTGCTAACAATGTTCAAGGGAAAAGTTTAAAACCTTCCTCTTAAGCTCTGCCTACATTCAGTAAAGACAACTGATAGTGTTCTTTTATCTGCACTCTTCATCTTTTATTTCTTTTAGTACAATTTTTACTTATGTTTCTTATTCTAAATCTTGTCTGCGTACTTTGAATGTGTCTTTTATTTTTGTAAAGCACTTTGAGTTACCCTTGTATGAATTGTGCTATATAAATAAAATTGCCTTGCCTACATGTCAGAGTAGCTTTTAAATTATGTAATATATTGTTATTCACTCATTGTCTATTCAATGTTGTAAATGCATCATTCAGACTTTAATGTCTCCACAAGGAAATACATTTAAAGCAATATAAAATCCTGGGGGGTGCACATTTAAGTTGACAATAGGGCTTCAGGTTCAGAGTGTTATTTTGACATAAAAAGAATTGTTGCTGCTTCCATTAGGCCTGTACAGAGATTCTTCATAAGTGGGTAGATTTCATACATAACAGCTAAATTAGCTTTAGCATGAGTGACATCTTTAATGTAATTATAGAGTCTCCTCTGATAAATTCTATGTTGGGAGTTAACAGTGGGTCCTAAACTTTGCTTTCTCCCGTTAACACAGGCATGCTTAGAAAGACAATCCTGCCTCCGGGGCATTTGTTCAGTCACGGGGGCTTTCCGGCTCGTTGAGAGGCCCCTTATATAATTATTAATCTTTTGTTAATTGCCACATTAAATGTAAAAAAAAAAAAAAAAGAAATGACATCAAGTAATGGTTGTGCAATGAAATCAGGAACCGCCCTGACTTTTTTACGGTCTGTGGCGATTGTTCTGTATAGTTCGAGGATTATTTCAAAGTCTTCTGTTTGGTTTATGTAACACCAAAGTTCTGTGTAACATGTATTGGCATTTATATGAAATTCACAAAATATGTGCCCCTTGTTAATGTAAGTGTACACTTTTGTTAAACTTTATCTATGTTTTAAGACTAGACAGATGGAGACTAGAGAGCCAGCTAATCAATAGGGGTCTTTGTTGCTGTTAGTTTTGTCCCCTCATTGGCTCACAGTTTATCTCTGACTCAGTTTCTTTTTTACAATGGAAGCTAAGAAGGTGCATTTTTGAAACAAGCCACCCATTGTTACTGTCCTCATTTACACTGAAATAAAATCCCCAATTTTAGGAGCATTAGTTTAACTCTTATTTGTGAGATTCCTCTGCGTTCCTCTTTTCAGTACAAAATAAACTGCACACCTTTCATTACAATAACAAAAAGACACCGAAGGCAAAAGAAGAGAATTGTTTTAGTTTTTTTTTTTTTTTCATATAATTAAATTTAATACAATCAGCTTATTGACAAAAACTGTAACTTAATGCATATGTGTAATGACACAGACATTCACAATTAAAGAAGAGGCGTCTACAGACAGATATTCCCACTGGATCTCATCGATCACAGAGTTGACCACTGTAGGATCTCAGACTGTAATTTATTGATTTCTTTTATATCTACAGTGCTGCAGGGCCATTCTCCATCTATGGCCACATCGCTGAAACCTGGTTGTGATATGTAGAGGCCCCATTTGCAGCTAAATAAATAAGCACATGTTTGCACTTGAAATTAATAATGACACAATGATTCAGCTTCTTCTGGTTAAGAATAACGCCATTCAGAAATGTTAATGCCAGTTCCACATTTGTCTTTCTTGGTTATGACACATTATTGTTATATAAGCTTTACGTCCTATTTGGTCCTGTTTGGAAGTGCTTCATCTGTTGGAAACCATTTGCTGTAACTTAAGGCCATAGTGCACATGACTTATTCAAACATAGTCCCTTTTGGTGTATCCATTGATTGACATGGGCTTGATGGCAGAGTAGTCCACCCGAGGGGGCACCGAGCCAATCTGTGGCCTGGCTGCCCTGGGGGGGCAAGAGCAACAGAGCAGTGCCCCCCCCAGGATGAGCAGACAGGAGGCAGCCCAGCCAAAGTACAGAGCGTTCCCAAACTCCCTCTTCCCCGTCTCCTCCAGCATGGGATCGTAGAAGCCCATCACTATGGCATGTGCTGTCCAGGACACGGCAACCAGCAGCAGCAGTCCTGCCGCAATGAATGTTACTCCAGCTGTCACCATGAGCCGAGGCTTACTGTCCACATCCCGGCTGCAGTTGGTGCACTTGGCTCCTACCACTGAAATACAGATGCCAATTATGGACAGCACCATGGAGACAATGACCAGGGCCCGAGCTGCCTGTAGATCCACCGGCAGCCCCAGCATAGAGTCGTGTACCTTACAGTGCATCTGACCTGTGCTCTGCACTGAACAGTTCATCCACAAGCCTTCCCAGATCACCTGTGAGATGACAATATTCTGCCCGATATAAGCGGCCACTCTCCACATAGGCAGGCCGCAGGTTACCATTACCCCCAGCCAGCCAGCCACTGCCAGGATCATGCCCAAGATCTCCAAACCTGCAGAGTACATGGCTGCAGCTACAGCTGAGCTTTCTTCTCAGGTCTGAGTGGGATAAGGGCCCTCTGTCTCAGAGGCTCAGTACCTCCCAGATGACAGATATCGGATCTCAGTCGCAAAGTCCTCAGATAGATTCTTGTAGCAAGAAAGAGGCAAGAATCCCACTCTACCTTCTTTATACAGCTTAGACCAATGAAGGTGGAGTCAACTCCGGGTGGCATCATGTTTACCTTCAGTAATACCTTACGAGATTAGACTCCTAATGCCAAATATCAATATCAAATTGTAACCTCAAAAATCTGTGAAACATGTAAGCACATCATCACTGAATATTATTCAAACATAAACATTGCAATAAATGTAAAAGAGCAAAGGGCTTGATTATATAATGTCTGAATAAATCATTACACAAAAGCTACCAAAATGATTTAAAAGCCATTAAACAACAGCACGTGGTACTGGCAACTATATAGTCATCTCTGGACTAAAGAAATCTGAAACCCTTCGAAATTTGTACAAGTGTTGTCAAACAAAAAGGCCTAATGCAGAGAGAACTTAAGGGACATTACAGAGAGACTGTGTGAGGCATTAAAACCACAAAGACATCAGCAACATAATAGCAAGACGTTAATAATCTTTACAGCAAATTACATTGTATAGGGTCATTGTGTTAGCACTAAGGCAGTTTATGGATTTAGAAAACTTTTTTTCAAAGCTTAATAGGCATAATTTAGAAATAAAGACTCTGTATTGTGTCTTTGTATTTTATCTGACGCAACAATGACTCAATGACTTCAATGACTCTTCCCTTAACATGCTTTTAAGGTTAGCAGACAGGTGAGCACTGTGTCTTTCTTTCTCATTAACAGAGGTCACTGGGGGTCAGTAGACAGGAGGAGCACCTCTGTTAGCTTGTGACAACCCCCACAAAGACTTAAATGTACATACCACACACAAAAACTAAATCTGAGGATGAGGCTTTTACAAGCTGTTGTATGCGTGTTTGTACAACAGGGGGCGTCAGAGCACAGTAACCTTCTCTGTTTGATGAACTCTTTATCTCTTCCGGATCATTTTGGCTGTATGCCTTTATATATGTCTATGGTATTGTGTGTATGTAACCTCTCCAAATTAAAATGATTGCTGTTATTGAACCCTTTGGAATTTAAATACAAGTGTGGGCTCTTTGAAAAGGTAACAACCCCTAGTTTCAGAATCTCTCTAAGTACTACTAATACAATTTTATACACTTTGGAACACACAGAGAAAATTATTTTTTGTGTTCTCGCCTGAAATATTTAGTGAAAATAAAGGTGTCAAAAGCTTCAGCAGGTAGTTGAGGACTAAAACACACTATGGGCCAAAATAATAACTTGATGACTACTCACATTTCAAACTTGAAAAGAATATCTGTAAAAATGAATTTTATACAATTTTTTTTATGTTGGTAGGTCCATGCGTTTTATAGAGGAACCATAGTTTATCCAAAATTTATCCAAATTGGAGACATTTGGAAAACGTATGAAAAAGTGCAATAAGTTCTGAATGCTTCAACCCACAGGCATCAATGAGGGCTCTACTGAAAGCTTACATCTAGAGGAATCTGTATTTACAAACATAATCACTGTATTAGTTATGAAAATTAATATTCCATAATAATAACACAATAAAATTGACATATTTACATAAAAAAATATTCAAAATGAGTGTTATGGGCCAAAATATATATTTTTGAATAATATCCACACATAATAAACATACTGCAAACTATATACATAGGTTATAAAACAGTTGGTCAATGTTGCAAAATATGTGTCAATGTTGCAAAATATGTGTCAATGTTGCAAAATATGTGTCAATGATGCAAAATATGTGTCAATGATGCAAAATATGTGTCAATGATGCAAAATATAAAAAAGTCTCTTCTAGGCAGAAAGCTTAAGAGCATGTCACATGTGGATCATTTTACTGGGGTTTTTTCTTGGTGTTTACTGCACCTCTGTGAAAGGACAAAGAAAAGGTGTGATATCTTGATCTTCACATCAGACCCCCCCACCCCCCTTCCCAGGTGACGACTGCTCCTGTAATGTAATATTGTCAATAATTGTGTCTGTATTTATTATTGTACATGTTATAGTGTCTGCCAATCTTATTTTTATCTAAAATATAGTCAAAAGCACAATAACACACGCTGGAGTATTGTAATCCAGCCCATTCTCGATTCAACCAGGAAATAAACGCTTTCTTTCCGACTGCTGCTGGTCCAAAATATCAATAAAAAGAAATGTACATGCCTCCACTACATCCTCTATCAAGTATTTTATTATTTTTGTAAGTTTTGCCATAGTTTTTACGCAAAAAAGACTGTGAAAGCACAATAAACATGCGCGCGTCATATGACACACAAGCTGTCTCATTGAGGAGACTTGTGTTTACGCCGAGGCACAGAAGCTTCAGGCCGAAGGAAACCCTGACACATTTAATATCGTTGTACTCGGTAAATCAGAACAACAAACGTGCTAGAAGCGTTTACGTGATGCGTAATCGTTGCCAATCTGCGGCCATTGGCGCATATCCAGGTCCCGCCCGGTCAAAACTCGTCAGAATTGGCTGAAAAAGGTGTCAATCGAAGGCTAACACTTCCTGTTAGCATTTTAGTAGCTTTTTTCGCGGTCTCAAATAGACTTATGGCTTTTATTATCAATAGAAATGACAAAAAATGTCGCTGATGATTTCAAGTTGGAAATACTTCTCTGCAGTTTTTGAGCCTTGGAGGATATAACATGTCTTGTGGACCTAATTATTTTACTGGATATTATTCCCTGGACCTTTACGGACAGAAAGACACCAAGCTTATTGGGATATGTTGCTGTTTCAGAGCCTTCAAAGGTAAGACTAGTCCAAACTCAATCTTTGTGCTTGTCTGTAAAAAAGGCTTTGTTGTCGACGCTGTGGTTGTAATGTGTTGAAATGGTTTATATCTCCTGAAAGATGAGACTTTAATTTGGTATATATATTGTTGGGGTTTGCATGACAAGGTGTTAGCACAAAAAAGACGCGAGATATCTTCCAGTGTATTCTTATTTTATTTTTTATAATTTTTATATAACACTTTTCCATCTACAAGTAGGCACTCAAAGCGCTTTACATAATTAAGCTGTTTACCAGTGTTACAGAACACTCACTGGAGGCAATGTAGGTTAAGTGTCTTGCCTAAGGACACAACGACAGTATGTGGGGGAGAGCAGGATGTTATGATGTTTTGGGATGTTTCAGGCGGGGATCGAACCGCCCACCCGCTGGTCGAAGAACGGCTGCTCTACCCACTGAGCTACTGCCGCCCTATTGTTATAAGCGTTATCTGCTCAGTGTATCCAATGAGGTGGCAGCACTGACAGGTCTGGGCGTGTTTTAGGATTGAAGATGTAGCCTAGCAACTGTTTTACGGTTATGAACAAAAATAACATGGCACTGCTCTGATTCTGCCTTTGCTGCAATTAAAGTACCTGCCCTTTTGCAAACGTTTTCAACGGAAGCCCAGACTATTATGGAGCAGTTTTATCAGAGTTAGGTTTCGGTCATAGTTCAATTATGCTTTAGTAATGGACAAAATGATATAGGGGGCCTCTGGCCATAGGGTTTGTCCAATAAAATAAGGTTTATAAAAGATGTAATTAAATACATAACATATACAGGCTGTATACAGTTGTGCTCATAAGTTTACTTAACCTTTTGTGTTTACTCTTTTTAAATCATAATACAACAGTAATGATGACTGATGTATCATTAGACCTTATCGTAATACGATGTTTTGTATAAAAATATAGGCTACATTATAAACGATATGAGATTATATATATATATATATATATATATATAGTTTATATTATGAATACTTGTACTATGTTATGTATGTTATATGATATATTTTATTATTATATATCTTATTATACATTTATGATCCTACAGGTGTGGTGTCCCAATTCTTAGGGGTGACCTATAATCTTAGCCCTACCCCTTACCCCTTCCATTTGAGGGCCAAGGGGTAGGGCGTAAGGGGAAGGGTAGGGAATTGGGATTGGGCCTTTCTTTTTAGTAGCAGGTTCCCTGTTCTTCCTTGTTTCTTGTCACGTGGCTTTTGAACCGTTGCTCTAATCGAAAACAGTGCGTCTTTACAAAACACTATCATGTCAATTATTGGGGACTTCACAGAATTGTGGTTTATTTCCATAGAAGTGTACATGCAGCCACTTGCCAAGCACTGCAGACAACATTAGGCCGTTACAGTGGGAGTGTTAGGTAGTCCAACCGGTTTCCAAGTAAACAGTTAAGGGCTGTTTCTCATTGCATTAAGCTACTTCTCATGATAAATGAACATAAGAACAAAGCATTTCTAAGAGCTTATACAGAGAGAAACAAAAGTACACAAAGGATCTATACCCCTTAATGGACTATAGAAATCTATAGACTATAGAAATCAATTTATACATATATTTTAGTCTTTTTGAACTGTTATACTTTCCTGTTTGCATCATGTGACATGCTTCAACAACAGCTGTGACTCAGCAAGGAACTTATCACAGATACTAATTACCCACGGAAACTGTGACTCTACTGAAGGATTCGCTATAATGACAACATATGCCAAATACAGATACAAATCAACCCTGCCCAGAGTCCCATCATGACGCATTTTCTTTTTTAACACAAATAAACAACACACAGACAGTTTAATAAATAAAAGTTTACTTTGAAGAAAGCCGTTACTATGTACCTGGGCATGCCTCCTGCTGACACTTGTTCATTCAGCTCCCCGAGGCTCTTTCTCACAGCTTCCCTACCTACTCCTTTAACCTGTATGCACCTGTAAACACCTGTATGCACCTGTAAACACCTGTATGCACCTGCAGTAGCTGTACTTCATTCAGCTGGGTTTTAAAAAGTAACATCTTGTTCATTTGATAATAAATATAGAATTAAGTATTATTGTTCAATGTGGACAGAAACTTTTGTGATTGTCCAAACAAAGCAGGTACAATTTGCAGAATTTGTGAGAAATTTATTTTCACCAATCCCTTGACTAAAAAAGATTTTGAAATCAAAATATACAGTATAGCCTTTGACTTTCAGTTTGGGCAGTAAATGGCTTTGCTGGAGCAGTGACAGATGGTGCTTATTGTTGGTTGTTTTAACAGTAACTGTTAAATTAAAACTATATTTACAAATTTAAAGCAATTTGTGTTCTGCTTTGGGTGTACCTTTACTCTTTCTCAGGGTTGTCCCAATGTTTATGCTTATATGTGTTATTAGAATTGACGGTACCTTCTTTATTGTTAATGGTTGTTAGCTAAAGAAGGCAATTGGGCAGTGTGGTAACACTAATCATGCTAAATTGCCTGAGCACTTAGCAGAACAACAAAAACAAAGTATGTCAGAAATCCTACATGATAGATCAAAGCTTTCTCTGTTAATTGATTTCAAATTTGCAGGAGCATACTGAAACCATCTTTCATCAAAATCTTAATTGTTGAAATTCCTCCTTCTCTCCTGCTTCTCGTGTGTGGAACCCAATCTCCCTAGGTAGGTCTGAGTAGCTTTAATGACTAAACCTAGGATGAAAAAGGGGCATTATAGTCTTAACGGTACTTTTGGACCCTTAACACAGTGTCTATTCATGTCTCAAACAATCTGATACTCTCTGTAGCTCTGCTTACTCCCTCTCTCCATTCTCGTTTTGCAGTAGTCAGCTGGATCAGTGAAATATTCTTTGCCAGTTCCTCAACATCTCCCTCCTGATGCCTCTATATGCAGCATAAATTGATTAGTTGAGAGGGAGCCCTATTTTTGTGTGCACAGGAAGCCTATGGGAGAAGCCCACCACACCACAGACCGAGGAACTGACATTACAACAAGGTAAGTCTACTTTTTATCTATCTTCTATAATAGAATATTTCAGAATTTAGCATCTTCCTGAAATGTAATGAAGTGTGTGTAACATGTCTGACTACTTTGTTATAGTCAAGCTGTTTATTTATGAAGGATTTCAGAGAGTGTTTCACTCTGGGTGAGAATTAGGTTTATAAGAATAAGCAACATTGCCGAGGAAACAGTCCAGTCCTTACTTCACTTGTTTCCAAATGCACAATTGAAAGGCACCATGTATGAGGTCTTTAAATTAAATCTCTTTACTTTTTGATGTATAGATAGACTCTGGTGTGTGCTCTAGTGGAAACAGGTCCACAACGTCCTAAACCATGAAGCTTTAAAGGTGTGGCTGAACCTGACTCAGAGTCTCACATATTACGACGGGGTTGACATGATGAAACATGTTCGATACAGGGGAACGAGGAGGGGTTTAGTCACATCCTTGTGTGACAGTTTTTGCCAGGCCCAGCCCAATTTAGCAGTATAAAAGACCCGCTCCAAACACACTTACACATTTTACCTGGATCTTTGGAGGAAACCAATCCTGATTTCAGAGACACAAATCTAGGATTTTTTTATCTCACTGAACAAGACGTTTTAAGGAGACATGGTGTCAACTGGCTTCCAAATGATGGGCATTGCCCTTGCCGCTGTGGGTTGGATTGGGACCATCATTGTATGTATTTTGCCCCAATGGAAAGTGACAGCCTTCATCGGGCAAAACATAGTGACTGCTCAAACCACATGGGAGGGCATCTGGATGACATGCGTGGTGCAAAGCACGGGTCAGATGCAGTGTAAGGTGTATGACTCGATGCTGGCTCTGGCCCAGGACATGCAGGCTGCTCGCGCTCTTATCATCATCTCGATTCTGGTTGGTGTTTTCGGTCTCCTGCTGGCCATTGCCGGAGGCAAATGCACCAACTGTGTGGAGGATGAAGCCTCCAAGGCCAAGGTGGGAGTGGCAGCTGGGGTCATCTTCATCATCAGTGGGGTTATGTGCCTCATCCCTGTGTGCTGGACAGCCAACAACATTGTCAGGGACTTCTACAACCCCATGATCACTGGCTCTCAGAAGAACGAGCTGGGAGCTTCACTCTTCATCGGCTGGGGGGCTTCAACTCTACTCATTTTGGGTGGAGGGCTTCTCTGTGCAAACTGCCCTCCCAAGGATAACTACTCGGCCAAGTACGTAGCTCCACGTTCCGCCCCACCCAAAGGCTATGTCTGAGGAGAAGCTGTCACAAAGACTGAGCAAAAAGCTTACGTGGTCCAGAAAATATATGTTAAAATTTCAGTGTTTTTTTTGTGTGCCCTTTTCATTTAATACAAATATTAATTAGTGCAAAGACAAGAGAAGTGCCACACCCAGACTGTTAATGTGGAGGTGATTACAAACATGCATACATTTGTAAAATCTCTGTATACTCTGTGCCCTCTGTGTTTGTGATTTTTTAATATATAATTTTGTATCATTTCAGTGTCATTTGATATGTATTTTTTTCATGTAAATAAATCAACATTTTCAGAGTTTGTATGGTGATATTTTGCACCAGTCAAGATGGACTGAGCTTTTGGAAGCACAAAATAAAACACATACAATTATTTTTTTGTATGTGTTTTTAATAAATAAATATTGATCTTGTATCCAACATAGTATAAAGAACAGGAATTAATTAACAACGCCCAGTTATTTTTTTGAGCAATAGTCAATTGCTAAGAAGAATTTGTGACAATTCTGGATAATGGTCATAGTTTAAAGGATGCATCGGTTTCACTTTATTATAACTACACACTATTAAACTGTAGAGAATTAAGAAATAATGATCATTTCACATTAAATTTGAAATGAGCCTATTATTCAAGTCTGATGGGTATATTTATACTTTTTATAACTGATTATAAATGTAGGAGCAGTGCTTTGTAAATGATAAACAAATAGTTACTTAACTATGACTAGACTGTGCGTAGTTATTATAAAATTCTACCCAGGCGTTTTCTCCTTTTATTTTAGCTCAGTGTTCATTGCCTGAGAGGTGATTGGTCTAACAGGGCCACTTGCTGTAAAAAAAATAAACGCCCACATGCACAAGTCTGCACTTGCTTCATTGGACTTTCTCCTCCAGTGAATACTATAATGGTTTTGAAGTTTGTAAAGTAAACCTATTTCTTTAGGAATGAACTATTAACTTATTAGTTAAATAACTTAAACTGTCAAAGTAAAAGGTGTATGTGGAAGAAAGTCTATGGTCTGACCTTGAGGCTTTATCTTTGTGCCTAGTCAGCACTATTAAACGTCACTGGGTCTCTGTTTGTGTGTAAACTCCTTTTGGCCACTGACAGCTGGGAAAGTGCTGCCTTCGTGTTTGTGGCCCTTATTCTCACAAAAAATACTATAAATACAACTTCATGTTGTTCCCTTTGTCTTTTTTTTTTGGGTTTCCTTGTGGAGTTTGTGTGGAGCAAGACAGCATCATGGTGTCCCAGGGGATTCAGATGATAGGCATTTGCATGTCTGTTATTGGGTGGTTAATGGTGGTAGTAGTATGTGCGCTGCCTATGTGGAAGGTAACTGCTTTCATTGGAGCCAACATCATTACAGCTCAGACCATCTGGGAGGGCATTTGGATGAACTGTGTGGTCCAGAGCACCGGTCAGATGCAGTGTAAGGTGTATGACTCCATGCTGGCGCTGCCTCAGGACCTGCAAGCTGCAAGGGCCATGATAATCATCTCCATCCTGGCTGGTATTTTTGGAGGAATCCTAGCTGTGTCAGGTGCCAAATGCACCAACTGCATTGAGGAGGAGCGCTCCAAGGCCAGGGCCTGCCTCCTTTCCGGAGTTTTGTTTATCATCTCAGGGTTGCTCTGTCTTATTGCTGTCTCTTGGACCGCCAACACCATCATCAGTAACTTTTACAATCCCTTAGTTCTGGAGACCATGAGATATGAGTTAGGAGCATCGCTGTACATTGGTTGGGCTGCTGCTGTATTGCTGCTAATGGGAGGTGGGCTGATGTGCTGGAATTGTCCTCCTAAAGAACAATACCCCCACCATGTACTCAAATTCACACCTGTCAAGTCGGCCTACACACAAAGAGAGTATGTCTAGGAAGGAGGCACCAGAAACATTTAGGGAGATTTTACGTTCAGTGTTTCTTGCTTGGTTGAATTGTCTTACTAAAACCGATTCTCTTGACAAGCTAAACATAAAATGTATCTTTTCTAAAACTGCAATGCAATTTTTCAGAATTCACTGCACCTATTAGAGATGATGGGAGTAAACCAACTGAGTTTGACCCACACTATAACAACAACTTAAATTTTGTGAGTGTTAACTCGAAGTAAGAAAAAGAAAAACAATAATTTAAAAGCTAAATACTTTCAATACAACCTTAAAATACTTTTCTTTAATCAAGTCAAAGTGTTTGATGTGAGAAACATTTGCCAGGTTTTAATTAGATTTGGGGTTTTGTATTGTCCTACAAAACTGTACGAGTTAATATTGTATGAAACATTTGTGTATTTATTTAGCTAAATTGATTTCTAGATTAGTGCTTGAGTTGTATTTCTAAAGCGTTCCTTTATTTTTATGACTTCTTATTACCTTCTTATTTAATACACCTCTCCATTTTTTTGTGTTAATGTGTTAATGTATTAATGCATATACTTTTTGCATGTATTTTTGTATGATTCATTCTAGAGATTGTCCTTCCAATGTCAATAAATGATTTTCTTACTGGATGACCACTGTCCAAGTTTTGTCTTATTTTCCATTTCATTCTGATAAACGCTGGTCTAAATGCAGCTTGTTCTGCAGTTTAAGACAGTTTAAGAGTTTAATCTGAACGTGTCTTTCCTGACTAATTCCTTAGTATCGTGTTACTTACTTTTGTGTGCGAAGACAGTTGTTTGTTTACTCAGAGAGGGTACCTGTTGTGTAATTTGCATGAATGAGTTGAATGAATTTAAAATTGATTAGGTGCATTTTACAGCCTGTGTTTTTGTTTAAATCTGAAACAGATTATCTCTACTCAGAGGTGCTTTTAGCTTAGATCCTGCTCATTTTTCTTTTTTTTACCTGTATTTTTCCTCCCACTGAGATTAAAATCTGGCCCCATGGGAGGGAACTATTGTACATGTCTCTAGTGATAGGGTAAACCTGTGCAGACACATGGAGAACAAACTCACACAGAAAGGCCCTGCCCTGCCTGGGGAGTGCTAACCACTCTGCCACCATGCCGCTGTAATACATGGCTTTCTCTGCTCTCTGTTGGGCCTTCTGAGTACTGCAGTTTTAAGATACTTAATTGTTTCTTTGGCTGGTTTATTCATCTTTCAGGTTTTTGGATAAAAAAAATGTTTTTTTAAACGTTTGAAATTACTCAAAAGATCACATTTAACAGAGCAACAAAACCTCTTTTATAGAAAATGTTTTTAACCAAAACTCTTGATTGTGATCGATATAATTTTAGTTTGCCTGTTTATGTCTTTTGCATAAAAACTGTTCCAAAAATCACCATTATTACCATATTTATTTCAGTGGGGTAAAAGGCACATTGTTACTATTTAGAAATTGGTTTCCCTTTGAGTGCTGAAGAGCTCTAGGGATACCCCATTGTTACAGTACTGTACTTCATCTGCTTATGAAAGTGAGGCCAGGTTAAACTTGTGTGGACTGCCACGCCTTTGAGCCTCTCAAAGAATCTGGTCTGTCCAGAGGAACTTGTCAGTCGACACTGCATCCTGGTGAACATTCTTTCACAAACAACGAGCAACAGAGCAGAATCATTCTGCCAGCGAGCTCTCAGGCCACAGACAGCCTCTGCACCATGGGGAAGATTGGGAAAGAAATAGCCGGCCAGGTGCTCAGCTTCATCGGCCTGATAGGGGTGTCAGTTGCCTGTGGGGTGCCTATGTGGAGAGTGACCTCTTACATCGGAGCCAATATTGTGACAGGACAGATCGTGTGGGACGGTCTGTGGATGAACTGTGTGATGCAGAGCACAGGACAGATGCAGTGTAAACTCAACGAGTCTCTGATGTCTATGACCAGTGATATGCAGGCTGCACGGGCTCTCATGATCATCTCGCTTATCTTTGGCTTCATTGGCTTTATAATTTCATTTATCGGAGCCAAATGTACAAGCTGCCTGGACAAAGACTCTTCCAAGGCCAATGTGGTTATCATAGCGGGATGCCTCATCATCGTGTGTGCCATCTTGGATCTGATCCCAGTGTGCTGGTCATCTGCCTTCACCATTGCAGACTTCCAGAACCCACTCACCATCTCGACTCAGAAGAGGGAGATTGGGGCCTCCATTTACATTGGATGGGCCTCTGCTGCTTTTCTCCTGATTGGTGGAATTATTCTCACAACATCGTGTCCTCCTCAAAGGCCCATGTACGGTAATCCAGGCTACCCAGGAGCCCCTATGTACCAGTACACAGCCCCAGTGAACCAAGGTTCGTACAGGCCGGTGTACACCCCTGCATCCAGCCAGCAATACTCCGGGCCATATGGGCCTGTCAAGCCCTACGCAGCACCCACAGCTTATTCTGGTCGACAGTACATCTGACAACTCAGCCAGTGAAAAGACTTTAAGACTTTTAAAAATCTCACTGGAATGTAATCTAGTACATCCTAAAGGGTCGAGTCAGTGACTCATTGTATATTTTAATTATTTATAATCTTCTTTCTATTACAATGATTTTGAAAAAAAAAATCTAAAATAATTGTAGAGCTCTTGTAAGAAAACATGTCAGGCTGCTTGTGATTTGAAAAAGAATTGAGGCTGACCTACAACCGAGATCCATTTAATCAAGAAGAAATCACTATACTTTAATCCGACAGGTCAAACGTATCAGGAAGAACATTAGATTATTGTGGCCTACATACCTTGAACAAACAGGTTTAAATTAGAACTAGAACAAACTTTTATAGACAGACTCTGTCACTGCTCAACAGCATACACATTTCTTAATTGATTGAAATTTATTTAAAGAGCATTTGGTTAAATGAACTGAGAACAAATAGTGCATTATCTGTTACGTTTCACATTTGGATTCAGATTTGTCCATTTTCCTGTCTGAGTGTTGTATATTTGTCTATTTTATACTGTGCAGCTTTTGTACATATTGATTTGTTTCTGTACATGCCACTTTATCATTTATTTGAAAGACATAATAAAATGTTATATTGTTGTGCCCTACTGCTTGACATCTGATTTTTGTTAGCACTTACAATATTTTAACAACATGACTTGGATTTAAACATTGACGTGGAATAAAATTGACACAGTAAATGAGCTTTAACTGGTCTATTATTTAGTAGTTATTACATCTTTTTAAATGGTTTCATAAAACAAACAACATACTATTATTTTCCTCATTTATTCATACATAAACCAATGATCAGTTTGATACATTTTATAATACATTTTATTCTCAGAGACAAAACAAACATAATCTCACAAAATGAATGATGCCGCAAAATGATTATACATATGATATTGATGTTACTTCTTACTGCAGTGTTGTTTATTCTTTAATGAAACTTGGGCCCAGACAAAACCTTCCAGTGACTGCCAAATCAAAAGTTGACCTCTGTGGAAGTATTGTTTGAACAGGAATTGCAAGGCCTCGTTATATTCACCAATACTGGTGAGTGAGGGTTTTCTCATCGAAACTGTTCCTTGTCCAATCGGAGATAATGTGGAGAATCTAGTCGGGCAGGTCATTCAGAGGGAAGGGCTTTGTGACTCCACCTTTAAGAAAGACACATTTATAACCAAGCATTCAGATACCTCAGCTTCCAAACTACGCAAAGTCTATTACACTGTTACACCACATTCTGCTGCGAGGAACTTGCAAAAGGAATAGCTATGGTCTCAATGGGACGTCAGATGCTGGGCTTTGCCCTGGCTGTTGTTGGCTTTCTGGGGAGCATCATTGTGTGCGCACTGCCCATGTGGAAGGTGTCTGCCTTCATTGGAGCCAACATTGTTACAGCGCAGGATATCTGGGAAGGCCTATGGATGAACTGTGTGATGCAGAGCACAGGACAGATGCAGTGTAAAGTCTACGACTCTCTCCTTGCTTTACCCCTGGACCTGCAGGCTGCAAGGGCTCTGGTGGTCATCGCCATTATTCTTGGTGTTTTTGGAATCATTCTTGGTGTTGCTGGGGGCAAGTGCACCAACTTTGTGGAAGATCCCAATTCCAAAGCCAAGGTGGCCATTGCTGCTGGGATAGTGTTCATCTGTGCAGGGGTTCTGGTCCTGGTCCCTGTGTGCTGGTCTGCCAATACCGTCATCAGGGATTTCTACAACCCCATTTTGATGACTGCTCAGAAGAGGGAGATTGGGGCTGCACTCTACATCGGCTGGGGCACAGCTGCATTGCTTCTGCTGGGTGGGGCTCTTCTGTGTAGTTCTTGCCCATCCAAACACAGCCCAGAGTATCCAGTGAAGTATTCTGGTGCCAGATCTACAGACAGCCGAGCCTATGTCTGAGAGCAGCATTCCCCACAAAGACTACAATTTATTCTTCTTGTTTGCTCAAAAACCATTGCGTGTCTGAAAACAACAACATGGGTCTTTCTTCTGACTCAGTGTGGTTCAAACTGTCTGTGTAATGTCTGAAATGCCTAGAAGCAAGACAAAAGGCTTATTGAAGAGCTGTTAAAATAGGTTATACTACAGAAAAGGAAAGGAGATCTTCCAGTAGTTTGCTGAATGGACTTAAATAAAGCTTTTTTTTTTTTTTTGGGTATTCAATTCTCATCTGAATCCACATTACTCTTTATACAAACTACAAACTCATGTGCAGTAGTTTGTATAAAGAGTAATGTAAATTTATAATTACATATATTTCTTGGGATAAAAAATAAAGGGAAGTTTTTATATATGTGATCAATAAACTTAATCATCCTTAAAATAAATTTGAAATCAAATTATTAAGTTTTAACATAAATAACCTTAAGCATATTGCCACAACAGAAAATACATTTATTTTTTTTATCATGTGACATTCAGGATATCACCATTTTTCTCTGCCTCAACAGAGAATCCCACATGACGTCAACACGCTGCGTTCCATCAGTGGGACACACCCTCGGCTAGTATCAAATTCCATTTCCATTAACCAAAACTCAATGGGCTTTCCTGGTCTAGTAAACTGTAACAATGTTTAACAATGTAAATTAATAAATTCAAGTTTTGTAAAAAAAAAAATTTTTTTTTTTTACAAATTGCTGTCTGTTTGATTGATACCTCAAAGATTTAATAAAGACTTTTATGTTTAAAGGCTCTATGACCCTGTTTGACCAATCACAGCCTTTAGGGGTATTCTTTAAAGTGCCTTAGAAAATGGGGGAGATGATCCTTGTCTGACTCGGCTAAATGTAAACAAATGCCTTGAAACCTTGGAGATTTTAGTACTTCAGCAGAACATTCATGGATTAATATATATATATATGTAAATAAAGTAATTTTTATTTTAGACAATTTTGAGATGAACAATAATTTGTGTGATAAGTGTGTGATAAAAAGAATACTCTTTTTAACATCGGCTGAAAAACTGTGATAGACTGGTCAAATAAAATTAATATCTATCTGTCAAATGTTGCCATTCACTGTAAGTACTCTGTGCTTCACGTATTCTCATGAGAGTAGGAACAAAAGCTCATGTAACCCAATCTTAGTAAAAGCTGGAATTCATCTTTAATTGTTCTTGAATACTAAGAATCCTGCATGGCATTATTTGGCAGGTCGTCTAATGTATCTTTATTTGTTTGCTTTCACGCCTCTCATTCTTCCTGAGCTTCATATTCTTATATACACCTGATTTGCTTTCGACTATTACTCATAACTTCATTTTGGGAGACCACGATGGCTTCGATGAGGATACAGATGCTGGGCAGTATCCTGGCCCTCTGTGGCTGGATTGGTGTGATTGTTGTGTGTTGTGCTCCCATGTGGCGTGTCAGCGCTTTCATTGGCACTAGTATAGTGACATCGCAGATAATATGGGAGGGCATCTGGATGACCTGTGTGGTCCAGAGCACAGGCCAGATGCAGTGTGAGGTGTACGACTCCATGCTGGCCCTGACCACTGACCTCCAAGGGGCCCGTGCCCTTATGGTGGTCTCCATCATTGCTGGCGTTGCAGGCCTCCTCATTGCCTTTGTTGGTGGGAAATGTACCAATTTTATCACAGAGGAAAATTCTAAATCCCGGGCCACTGTAACAGCAGGAGTGGTGCTGATCATCAGTGGAGTGCTTTGTCTCATTCCTGTTTCCTGGACGGCCAGCATCATCATAAGAGACTTCTACAACCCAATAGTGATGGATGCACAGAGGAGAGAGTTGGGCGAATCTCTGTACTTGGGTTGGGGAGCTGGGGCACTTTTGCTACTTGGAGGGGCACTTCTTTGTGCAAACTGTTGCCAGAATGAAGAACAAGCCCCTTCTGTGAAATATCTGCTCAACAAATCATCAGGACACAGCCGAATGAACTCCATGAGATCTGTCAGTCCGACAAAGACTTACATCTGAGTTCTTTCATGGGACTAAGGATGAGTTACTGTTTAGTTCATTGCAACGCAACAGAAGAAAACTGCTGTAAAATATGAAGATTATAAACTCTGAAATACTTATGAAGGAAAAATGCATTTTATATCTATTTGTATTGTTAATCAGCTGTTTCTATTTCTTTATTGATAATATTTAGATCTTCTGTTTTCTACAATAAATATCCTTGTAGTTTTGTTTTTGTTTTGTGTCGTCATTTAAACCAAAGACAGAGGAAACCTGTTCACCAGGTTCCTGTAAAGTGAGTGGTGACACATGGTAAGACTATTCTCGGTGTCTTAAATATGACTGCCTACAATGTTTGCTCTACAAACATACAGGGGAAGAAAAAGCATTCAAACCATGGACATTGTTGAACCAAACCAATATCACTATTGTCAAAGTAAAACCTTGCTGTTGTTGTTTTTTTCTTAGTAAGTAAATAAGGGCTGCATTACTTAAATGTTTACACAATGTGACAATACAACCCGAGGATGGGCTGATTGATTATGGTGACTGAGAAGTAACTGTAAAATCGAATAAAAGAGAAGACACTAGCAAAATGTCATACAGCATGCAGTCTCTATCAGACCTCATGTAGCCTTACTTATGTCCAGTAAAAAAACACCATTATCAAGAACTATAGTGCCGCCAAGTGCCGGAAAATGATGTAGACAGCATGACACCATTAATGGGAAACTACCACAACTTTCAAAAACATTTCCCTGTAGTTTCAGTTCAATATGTTTACAGCAATTATATAAATATGTTTTGTTTGTTGGGAAGCCTAGTTTCAAGCAGAATGTCCCTTACTATAATTGCCACACCAATTAACCCAAATAGGCCTTGCAGTTCAGTCTCAGAGCGTGAGACAGAAGGAATATGAGTATGTCAATTTTGTGCTTTGAGTGAGTGTTCCTTAAGGAACCTCTCATTGGAATTTAAATCTGAAGATCCATGTGAGAGGCTCCAAACAGACTTCAATAAGGGGATCACAATGTTTAGCATTTCGTATAACACACACACATGTTTTATACTTAAACTTACCCTGTTTGTGTTTTGTCACAGGTTACAACAGACCTGAAGTCCCATGGGTATACAGGAGCTGGGCATCAGTCTTTCGATGACAGGCGTGGCAGGGAGCATCCTGATCTGTGCTCTGCCCATGTGGAAGGTGACAGCATTTATCGGGACTCACCTGGTTGTGATGCAGGTTTTCTGGGAGGGTCTGTGGATGACCTGTGTCAGTGAGTACACTGGTCAGATGCAGTGTAAACTGTACGATGCCCTGCTGGACCTGTCCCCAGACTTGCAGGCGGCACGAGGCCTTATCTGCATCAGCCTGGTGCTGGGCTGTCTGGGCTTTCTTATATTCCTCCTGGGCGCACGCTGCACTAACTGTTTGAGCCACCCACGTGCTAAGAGCCGAGTTGTGCTGAGCTCTGGACTCATTTTCTGCCTGGCCTCCCTCACCACTGTTGTGCCGGTGGCCTGGACTGCCAACTCCATCATCAATGACTTCTACAACCCTCGTGTCCCTGAGGTACTCAAGAAAGAGTTGGGAGCAGCTATCTATATTGGCTTTGTGACCTCTGGTCTGCTCTTTTTAGGGGGAGGCATGCTGTGTATGAACTGCCCACCACAGAGGGCCAGGTTCCCTTCCACTGGCTACACATTGGCCAGGGCACCCACACAGAGCAGCTATGCCATCAAGAACTATGTGTGAAGTAGATGATTGCTGCCATCTACTGACTGGCAGCATGTGCTAATTAGACTTAAATGTAATTAGTGTCTCATTTCAACAAAAACAAAAACGCTGTCTAACACTTCTGTCTATTGTCAGTTCAGTTTTATTATGGTGTTCAAAAGTCAAGGTGTAACAGCAACAGGTGATCTTCTAAACTAGTTCAAATAAAGTACAACAATGCCATCATTTAAGGTCTTATTGTGGTTTATTATGTCTGAGTTACTGTAGACAACTGTGAGCTGTGTCTGGTGTAAACATTGTATAACTTTATCTGTTGAATTGATCACAATCAAAAGACATCTAAGTAGTTTGTAGCAAAAATGTCTTATAATTTAGTAAAAATGAAGCCTACTTGTACTTAATTAGGCTACTAGGTTAATTCTCTGAAAAAGCATCCGTTTAGCAAAAGTTGAGATTTGCAAATAAAGATTGTAGAGAAAATACGTGCCATCTTTGTCATTGGCTTATATCATTCTCTTATTGTCATTCTCCAAACAATAGGCTATCTATGCACAGTGAATAAAGCCTTAAAGGCTTAGAGTCTCTTTAAGGTCTAAAAGAGTAACATGAGCCACTGGTTAACAAAATGGTAGCACAGTGGAAGCTTTGTTCTTCAACACACCACAAATTGGGAGAAAGGGATTGTTTTGAAACCATGGGAGCGCAAACACTCGGATTTCCCTCCTCCACCCAGATAAGGCTTTTCCTCAAATAGCAAAGAACCGGTTTCTCCATTATGAGCAGATATGCAAGAGCAGCACATGCTGACACACGCCTACACGCACATTGTCTGAGCCTCACCCATGCAGGAATATGTTAGAACAACAACCCGGCCCCGAGCCCTGTGCTGCCAGCTGTTAGTGGTTATGCGCTGGGGCCTGCATTGAGGAGCAGGCCGCTTGCTGGAGTCATGCTGAAGCACTTGGAGCTCGGTGCCCTGGCTCTGGCTTTTGTAGGGTGGGTTTGTGCCATACTGACCCGCTGCTTGGCCCTGTGGAACGTGAGCGGCACTGTGGACAACACTACAGCCTCTATGCCTGCCTACTGGGATGGGGTGTGGCTGGAGTGGGATCATTGGGACCTGGCCCATGACGGTAGCCTACATTGCTCATTCTACCAGACTCTCATGCGTCTTTCTGGAAATTTTCGAACATGGAGATCTCTCGTCACAGCAAGCATTGGAGCAGGGGCCTTTGCTGTGGTCATTAGCGCAGTGGGGGTTGTGAGGTTCCCTCAACGTGGCCAGGTTAAAGTTTTTTCCGGCGCTGTTTTTGTTTTGTCTGGAATCCTGCTGCTGGTTCCCACAGCCTGGACATGTCATCATACCAGTCAGCCACTGGAGGGTGCTACACTCCTAAAAAGAGACTGGGGACCAGCGCTCTACCTGGGGTGGATCTCTTTCTCTTTTATGTTAGTTGGAGGAGCCTTCTTGACTACCAGGTGCCCCACATCTGAGAGCCAGGCACAGCACACTCAAGTGAGCACATCTCCTCCTCAGGAAGAGGAGTCCAGTCATCCCCTGAGCAGGATCAACAGGACTACTTTCACACACAGCCAGTTCCAACGTGGAGCTGGACCTGTCTGATGGGACTTTAACCATGTCAGGGATGATAGGTTTTAATTTGAACTAACATTTACAATAGATGTACTGCTCTACAGTACAAATAGAGAAAGCACAATAAATAGAGGTATGTTTTGTCGTTTATTTGAAGAACTCTGGGTAGAACGCTTACATTTTCTTTCCCCTTTCATCTTGCAAACCAACCATGTGAACTCCAGTCAAACCAAATTCCCTTGGACTTCAAACCAATCCATGTTTACTAAAGCACTACTTGAATGTAACAGTGGCAAGATGTTTACACAGGATATAATTTATTTTGCAAAAAAATTTACATTTTAGATTTGAAATTAATAAGCATCTAATTTTAATATGTTGACTCTTTTTAATTAAGTAATCAGCTCTTCTTTTTGTTGCACTTTATTTTTGCATTGTTTTTCTACTTAAAAAGAGTTTGCTGCTTGTGTGAAAATAGATTGCCTTTTATCCATTGTTAGAATACTGAGGATTTATTTTATTTCATCCAGTTTACAAAAGTAATACCTTTAATGTGATGCAATGTAATGTTTTCAGCCATGTAGAACTTACGGTTTTGTGTCTTCCAAATGGTAATCAAAGTAGAGAAATAAAATAAAACATACAACATGTATCCTTGCCCATCCTTGTTCTTTAGCTACTATTTTTTTTCAGGGAGGTACTGTTTGTGCATGTTACAGCGGTAGATAAAACTGTAATATAAATGCTTAAACAATTGAATGATTTGCCTTTAATCTTGTAGTTGGCTTAAATGTAGTATCCACATGTGTTTTGTAACAAAACATTAGAAAAGTAAAATAGGGTTGAAGATACAAAAGAAAGTTTGATAAAGCCTCCTTGTATAACATTAATGTGCTACAGTGAGCATGTTAGCGTGGATAAAGTGCAGTCTCTCCAACTGTTACAGCTTCTCATCTCCCTCCTCCACATCCTTCAGACTGAGGACTTCCAGGGAGCCTCTACCTTTAGTCTCACAGCGGATCAGTTCATCGATTTCTCTGTAACAACCAGGATCCACCAGAACAACCTGTGAAGACAAGGAAGAAGAGAGAAAACAGAAAAACATTAGCTCAGAGCAGATTTGAGGCAACACATCTTTAATTGCGTTACTACAGCTTATTATCCGTTTAATTTGCCAACTCATACTCAATAAATAAATACAAAATAAAGTACTGTAAAAGCCATACCATTTCCAGCTCCTCATCAAAATCTTCACTTTCCACAACCTGCAGCAGTGGCTTGAGCTTTCTTTTAGCCTCTTGGCCTCTTTGGCTGGTAGCACTAATCGCAGTCTCATGTGAGCTCTCTGTATCTCCATACTCTCCTTCAACTGTCGAATAACTTCCAGGGCCTGAAAACAACAGCAAAGATTTAATGGGACAATCATCAATGAATAATATTTATGTCTTTGAAAATAGAAGCTTCACCAAACAATGAATGGGTTTCAGCATAGCAACCTCAAAACCAAAAATATAATCTAACCTCTATGACAGCCACAGAACATCAGGGATTAATCCAACAAATAATTACCTTGAAAACCAGGTGCCTTCATACCTGCTGCTTGGTGCTCTTGTTGGCCTTAACAGAGTAGTGGATGTCCTTCATAGCCCGTTCTATGAGACTGACTGTGTATGGCCTCTTTGTCTCAGGGTTGACACACATTTCAGCCAC
Organism: Perccottus glenii; assembly: GCA_024416835.2. Lineage (NCBI taxonomy): Eukaryota > Metazoa > Chordata > Actinopteri > Gobiiformes > Odontobutidae > Perccottus > Perccottus glenii. Next base: position 14,842,952 of record CM044550.2, read on the forward strand.
AATAGTTGCAATGTCCCGGAACGATGTCTCCAGCTGACTTTGTCTTTCTTTGTCTGACACTTGAAGCTCACCTTTGGCCAATATCTGATTATGAAAATAAAAATAAAATCAACAGTGGAAAATGTTAAGCAAGAGAAATCCTTTTAGAAAATAGTAAAGAACCTGTTTGCATATTTCTGTCAGATCATCTGTGCCAAAAGCCCTGGTCAAATCATCCTTCTTTGCCACCTGACCCTTTGATACATTTACGAAGACAGATTGTGTCTGCAGCACCTCATCTAGATCTTTCTCTCTACAAGAAAGAAAAAAAAAACAGACACAGAATTGCTTTTATATTGGCATGACGTTTGTAGCTGACAATCAAGTGCTCGATTGTCAACAGTAGTCCAGCTATTAGATATGATAACGAGGATGCCCTAGTCAAGAAGTCAACGTAAACATGTTTACTCACGCGCCAGATCTCCAGCTCATTACTTTATTCTTATAGCAGGCTATCTCAAATCGCTTTCCGCCTTTTTTCATCCGCACCACCGCTACGTTGGTGAGCCGTATTTGATTGGTAGGCGTAAATATAGACATGCCTATGTCTTAATAAAACAAAAAGCAGCTAGGAAACCACCAAAATAATGACCAGCGATATCATACGCCAAATGCAATGCGCAGTCTGTAAGCTACTGGTGCGTTCGTAAAATATGTTCACTACGAAAAAAACACTTTAAATATTAGTTCCGCTTCTGACATTTACGTTGTTTTATAATGGAGTCAGGCGAATAAAAAGGAACAAGGAACATAGAATGCAAAGATTAATATTATTAAAAGTAACATATACAATAAATTAAATATACAAAATGAATTAACTTGGAAAAAATGATACAAAATCAAAACATTGAACTATAATTTCTGTGGGTCTTTAGATAATATGGCAATTTGACATTTTACTCTGTTTTATTAAACTGCCTTGACCCGACCCAGGTAGACGAACACCCGGGACTATAGAGCGATATGAGGATTGCAGGCTGCGTCGATACCAAAACTACATTTCCCAGTGTTCTTTTCGGACAAACAACATGGTTTCACACAGTGCACTGACTGGTAAAGGCTAAAATGTGTTCTAATTTTAGTTTTAGGATAATGCTAAGTCTTCTCATTGATTCGTTACTTTTGCCATGTTCCGTGTCTGCTTTGGAAAATAAAGGTAAAGTTATTTGATGCTGTAACTAAAATGTAAATTGCCAATTTGTTTTTTCTGTTTTACCACGCTAACAGACATAGCTACGTTAGCAGAGTCATTGAACTCTCTTTTGCGGTAGGCCTACATGCTAAATATTTAAGGAAGCATATTCTTATATAGGCTACGTTGCAGTTATCATCTCATCGGGTTTTGCTGGATTGAAGTAAAATTAGTTTTTGTCAACACACTCAGTTCACTGTCTTTCTCCCTTCTCCAGAGTCTCACACTGCTCAAAGTCCTAGTCTGTCCTACCTCACGTCGATATGGCACAGCAGGCATTACTTGTATTCTGCAGCTGCACTGCTGTTTGGCATCTGGCTTTCAATGAAGATGGCGCTAAAAAAGGTTAAATCTCATTTTATGTGACATTTCAACTCAACCATGTATCTAGATCTTGATGTGTTGTATTCCGGGTCCCATTACATTTGGAATTTTTCATTTTGATCAGTCAGCATATTTAAAAAAGATTTTGATACTGTATCATTCTTAATTGTTCCTCTCTGTGTCCTTTAGAGAAATGTCTTGAGAGCTGCCGACTCTTTGGCTCATAAAACTGTGAAAGACAATGATGGTTCTGTCAAAGAAACTGAGGTCCATGTGTCTGGGGTTAAAATTTTCTACGGCTCACAAACTGGAACTGCAAAAGTACATGAGTTTTTCTTTTAAATATTACTTATTGTGTTGCATAGAGGAAAACATTAAAATGTAATGGAAGTCTTTCTGATTGAAACTACTAAACCTCTTGTTCTTATCGTAAAATGTTTTATTTGTTTAGGGATTTGCTAAAGAGCTGTCGGACGAGGTGCAGGCTTTGGGTTTACCCTGTGAGGTGATCAATATGAAAGAATATGATCCTGATGACCAACTTGCTGATGAGGTATTCAAAGTGCAAATTGTATTAAGCTGTAAACCATAAACGGACAAACAGAGCGCTGTGGTGAAAATTTTGTAAATTACCTTTTTCTCTTTCTTTACAGTGCACCAACAAGTCAGTTTGTGTGTTTTTTCTGGCCACCTACACTGATGGGCAGCCCACAGAAAATGCTGAATGGTTCTGCAAGTGGCTTGAGGAGGCATCCACTGACTTCAGATATGGAAAAACATACCTGAAAGGCCTCAGATATGCAGTTTTTGGTCTGGGCAACTCTGTTTACACTGGCCACTTCAATACAGTAAGATTTGTTGTTTTTACTAACCAGTACTGGGAGTATGCATGTTTTTGTGTGTATTTTCAAGCCTCTCCCATTGAACCTCTTAAACGGTCCTCGTGTAAGGGCGCCACCATACGCCGATTTACAGCGAAATACAGCGATATACCGCCATCCACTAGAGGACAGGCTCCAAAAGCGGAAATATAATGACAAATTCAGTGGCGACTTTACAAGTATAAAACTCATGTTTACAGCCTGATTTTACAAATGAATTTTTGATTAATATGTCCGTTTATGAAAACTATTGATTTACTATGCAGTAAAAGCCAAAAGTCCGATGTAACCGCCATTTTATTGCCCTGTCGTAATGACAATATCGATGAATAGGGGACCAATGGGCGGATTACATCAATTATATAAACAATCTATGGTGTTTTTACATGTTGATGGCAGGTTTGGATTGACTGAATTTTCTTCTACAGGTAGGAAAAAATGTAGACAAGTGGCTGTGGATGTTGAGTGCTATGCGGATAATGACCAGGGCAGAGGGCGACTGCAATGTGGTGAAAAGCAAGCATGGCAGCATCCAGGCTGACTTTAAGGCCTTGGAAGGTGAAGCTGTTGAACCGCTTGCAGAAGCTAGTTAAGGGCGACAAGAAGAGCTGTAGTGGAAAGTGTAAAACTGGAAGCTGTAAGAACACAAAGAATGGACATGAACAAAAGGAGGACCAGAGGGCCACACAGCTGAATAACAGCTCTGAGGTAACAATGTTGACACTCAAAACAAAAAAAGCATTATAAATTTTTAGATATGATGTTCTTGTAGTTTTGATTTTTTTCTTTTTCGTTTCCTTATTGATTGATTTTGTGCATTTTAAATTTGTGAGAGGTCACTGTCCATTATTAATGTTAACATTTGACCAGACAAAGAATTTATATATTATTCAAGAAACGCATATTTTTATACACACACACACACACACACACACACACACACACACACACACACACACACACACACACACACACACACACACACACACACACACACACACACACACACACACACACACTCTAAAAGCTTTTATATGCAAGACAGGCACCAAACATGTCAAGCTGTCATTGTAACAAGAACATCTGAGCCAGCTCTCAGGAAAGCTGGCAATGAATGATGTTATATATATATATATATATATATATATATATATATATATATATATATATATATATATTTCTCTTGTGCCCACTGCTCAGATCTGCTGTCTGTGGCATGCATTGTAACACACATATGGTTAACATTTAAAAAGGAATGGCTATTCATGATCATTTGGCAAAGGGATAGGGAAAGAGATATTTCAACTTTTTTTAGCAAGTAATGTTTCCCATTCTGTGAGCTCAAGGCACTGTTAGCTGTAACGCTTTCTTTCATAGCAACAGCTGTACTTAACATCTTACTCAGTAAATATCAGACTCAAACACAAGTATGAGCCAGAGCAGTTAATTCATTCTAAAACAGTCTTAAAATGTTTTTTTCTTTCTTGTTTAGGATGATCTTTTGGAGTCCAGCAGTGATGAAGAAGACTCTGGTGTGCAAGATGAGAGGAAAGCTGGTCCAGTGGTTGACATGGAGGATCTAGGAGGCATTTTGAACAGTGTTAAAAAATTCCAGGTTTGGCTTTATTTTTATGTTTAGTTTAGTTTGATCATAATATGCAACTCATCTTCACATAAATCTAATTTTGAATGCACAATTTGTTTACAAGCCTATTGTGCTGTATTTAAATAGGTGTATCTCGGTGTGGTCAAATTTATGATGTTTAGTACATGACACTCCATCTTTTAGTCTTGTGGTTATGGGTATCGTTAAATTGGTTCACTAAACACTTTGCCCGAATGCCCACTTGTTCATCATTATCTATAAAAGACTACAGGGACAATAAGTTTCCAGCGCTACGAGCCAATGTAAGTGTATGAATAAAAAGGAAAGATGGTGTCAGTGAAGGAGATGTGGCAGATGGTTTGATAGACACCAGACCCTGGCAGGCGAGAGCAGAGGCTTGCGTAAGAGCAAGGACACCCACTTCACAGACTGGTGAGAAATATGTGACTCAGGAAGAGGAAAGAATGGAGAAGGAAGAAGGAGTTCTAGTACCTTGTTTTTGGGATGTTCTGAAGAAAGAGCTGTTTCAAATACATTATTATCATAATCCTTTTCAACCATTTATCTTAAGAAGCTCATTAATCAATAATCATGTATGTTTTTTAATCTATACAGCGCTTGCCTTAAAAGTACCCATATTTTGATGACAGTTTTGTTTTTACACACCGTTGCTGTTACTTTTCCATTATTTGGCCAATTAGCAGGGTGTCCATAAGGGTAATTTGTGTGTACAACGACTATTTGCTGCCAAAATACAACACACAAGTATGATCTAAGAAATTCCCCTGATGGAAATTGGTTTGTAAGATTTTCTACAACACATGCATGGTTGAGATCCAGAAGAACAGTATGTGGAAGAGATACAAATATTATGTTGCTGTTAGAAAATGCTGCTTGATGTGTTGAGGAGAGCCTTTAGTTGCTCTCCTGTGATTGTCCACTAGGTGTTGTCAGAGACTTTGGAGCTGCTCCACTACTTTAAGCACCACAAACACATACAGGTTTATGTTTCATTTAATCTAGAGTTATGTGTAAAAGTAAATATCCCATCTGTTTTTGTTAACAAACATAAACATCAACAACATTACACAACATCTTATCTGCAGGTTATTGGGTAATTGCAACCTCTATATTTTTCCATAATTTAACAGAAATTGAGGCAACATAAATAAACCTTGTGGGAAAAATGATGTTTCTTCCATAGACAGTAACAGTGTAAGTTGCAGCAAGGTGCTACTAATCATCAGTTTATGTCAGCACACAAACACAAAACAATGTTTTGAGCAGAAGTAACCTCTTCCTTTAGCAGTTTAAAACATAACAAGACTCTTGTTTCTGCCTTGCAGCTTGAAAGCTAAAAGAATTTGAGTTCCTACATGTTCAGGGAAAATGAACATCAATGTCCACTTCATAAACAGAAAACTTGGATGGCTCTAAGAACCAGCGGCTCATACTCAAATGCACATTTAGTGCATTAACTACACGGTAGCACAACCTGTCTTCCTATTCATGTCCTCATTAGGAGTCTTTGGAGCACATTTGTGGGATTTTAGTTTGATTGTGTATAGCACATTTGGTTTATCTTTCTTGAGGATAAAAAAGTAATAAGTCACAAAGTAATAATGTGTGTACAAATATGGATCATATGCAAAAATATAATCTAGCTTAGCACTTGGAGAAAGAAAGAAAGAAAGAAAGAAAGAAAGAAAGAAGGAAAGAAAGAAAGAGAGAAAGAGAGAAAGAAAGATTACTTCCGCAGTGTAGCTCAGCTTATTTTCTGTGCCCAGCGCAACTTATCTGTCAGGAGTTAATGCTTTTGTTTAATAGCATTTCTTTGAGATGTTTATATTTATCTGAACTCTACAACTGTTTGCTACAATCGTGGCAAAAAAAAAATTTATTCTCTCAAATAGACAGAGTAAAGGACAGCAGTTAAGGAACAATTGCTCTTTTTCGGCTTAGCTTTAGCTTATTTAGCTTATTTTATTTTATGTAAATCAGTGGATGTCTTGTTTTATTTATTTTTTTTGGTCAAACTGAGGTCTTGTCGGGCCAGGAGCACAGATGGGCTGAACATGGTTATTAACCAAAAACTATGGGTTTTTTTTTTTTTTGGTTATAGAGCAAAGACAAGGAGCAGATGGTAAAACTGTCCAAGATGAACGGAGTAAAAAGAGTTGACGATGAAGAGGAGAGGAGAGAGATGATAACTCCTTCCCTGAGGGATTCACTGACAAAGCAAGGTGAGAGAAAGAAAGGGAAAATAAAAAAAGCTAATTAGAAACAAACACGAAGGAAACATTAATGGACAAAAGAGCTGTCGGTGTAAGTATTGCCAAAGGAACATCTGCTTGATGTCAGTGATGCTTGTGGATAATATTAATATTATCTACTCTATAATATAAAATCATATTATAGACAAACTGGCTCATAGTCAGCATTTTCTCAACATTGCTGTCTCCCAAAGGGCAGCAAAGATGCCACCTAATTTAAAAATGACTAAATAGTTCTGGTACTTGACTATTCTCCTTGGAAGTCAGTGCATCCTAATTGTTATTCCCAAAGATTGACAAAAACATCTAAGTTACTTTGAATAAAGGTATTGGTCTTTTATAATACAATCTAGAAACCTATACATGTTTGCCATTCAAAGTGATGGTGATAGAATGGATGTATTAAACTACCTGAACTATTTTACATTTGCTGATTCGCTGTATTTTTATTCGTTTGTGCAGGTTACAAGTTAATTGGAAGCCACTCAGGAGTGAAGCTTTGTCGATGGACCAAGGTAATATATTTTTGACTTAATTTGCTTGCATGACATAAGCAATTGGTTACTTTGAATATTATATCGGATAAAGATTTTTTTTTTTCTATGGATGTAGTCCATGCTGCGTGGAAGAGGAGGATGTTACAAGCACACGTTCTATGGCATCGAGTCCCACCGCTGCATGGAGACCACCCCCAGCCTGGCCTGTGCAAACAAGTGTGTCTTCTGTTGGAGGTAAGAACATGTAGAACCAAACCTTAATGAAACCGAATGTGTCTCTTTGGGGTTGTTTTTAATGTTTGTCAAGATATAACCCAATTAATATATTTATTAACCCGGCCCCGGATAAGCGGTAGAAGATGGATGGATGAATATATTTTTTTATCTAGTTAATTTTACACACTTCTGTTGCTATAACTGAGTAGAAGAGAGACATTTGGATACTCAAGCTTTAGCAGATGTCATATCCTTTGTCTTTATGTTCTACTATGATCTGTTTCTCTTTTGAAAATATCCTGTTGGTTGAATGTTATTCTCACAGGAGCAAAAAAAGGAACTAATTGTGAGACCTTAAGGTAGACCCTGATTCACCATGACATGGGCGAGAGACTCCTGCCCCCCTCCGGTTATGTTTGAAAAGGAGACTGTGTTGAGCTCTGAAAGGTCACTGTCAGATTGTGCTGCATGAACTCTGCTTCTGTCAGACCAGATGTGCTGTTCTTTCCTAAGGCAGATATAGACAGTGACAGGTAGGATTTAGTAGAGGGAGCCCTGTATTCATAGAAATGATATACTGTACATGTCATAAGCTGGCCTGAGCATCAGTGACATAGAGGACACAGAGAAGCATAGAAGAAAGATTATTTGTTTTATGAACATCAGACAGGGTATCTGCGGAGCCATAAAAAGTCTTAAAAGGTATTAAATTCCATAATGTAAAAATAAGGCCTTAATTAGCATTAAAATGTCTTAATTCCATGTTTCAAAGGTCTTTAAAAAGGAACCAACAGCATAAAGAACATTTTATTTTCATTTTAAAATAATGTAACATTACGTCTTTGTCACGCAGAACAAAAATAATTTGCTGTTCCAAAAGTTTTTGCTATTAAATTGGTCATAAATTTAATTTTAGATGGTATTAAGAAGGTCTTAAAAAGATATGTTCATCTGATCAGATACCCAGATGAATTTATGATCAGATGAACATAAAGGGCACTTCACGTTCAACACAAAGTTTTTTTTGTGGATATTTTGTGCTTAAACAGGCAGCTATAGAACGCAGAATATTACACAATATGATTCCAAATACAAAAGCAAATAACAAAAAACAACTTAATTCAGTTGCTGTTCTGTAGATCTGTCTGTCTGCCCTGTTCAATGTCATCTGTTTGTCCTCCATCCTTCAAAGCATCATGTCCTCTTTGTTCACCTTTATTTACAATATCAGAACTATTTGGCGGTTTGAAGAAACTACTCACACTCAGCTGCCGTGACATTTTTGCAACTGAATGAGACAAATTAATATGTACATTTTCCACCAACTGGACAGGAGTAGATTTACAATAAATTACCCTCAGAGTAATCTGTAAAAATGAGGAATGGCATTTAGTTATTTCCATCTCTGCTTAAAAAAATAAAACATCAATGATGGAAAATATTTGGTTGATGCAACCTCAGCATGGTACATACTTTTGATATTTGGTAGCTCCCCACTATATATGATTACTGTAGTGATCTAAGTAGCTTTTTATCCTTTTTGTGTTTTTGCCCAGACATCACACCAACCCTGTGGGGACCGAGTGGCGCTGGAAGATGGACCCTGCTGAAAAAATCCTGGAGGATTCTTTGGAAAAGCATCAAAACATGATTCGAGAGTTCAAAGGTGACTATCTCAGCAATGGGCTTTTCATGATTAACACATTAACCATCTAACCGTAAGTTGTCTATTACTGTCTTTACTACCAACAGACATAAAAGAACAATGCAGACATATTGTACATATTGTACACCATCTTTCTAGTTATTTCAAAAGGAAGGGAGCTCTTCTTTTAGTGTGTATTTAATGTTCAAACAACCACCAGTTCAGAGATTTATGTTATGATTATGATTTTTAATAGTGATAATACACTGTGTTCCTTACATTCTCAAGACAAGTGTTTTACAGTTAGACTGCAAATGTATAGAGCCCTTAATTATGTTTCAGGATGAGTCAACCCTGTAAACTGTATCAGGAATAAGTCTCTGGCCTCTGCCCATTTCAGGTGTTCCTGGAGTCAAACCAGAGCGCTATGAAGAAGGTTTGGCAGTCAAGCACTGTGCCCTGTCTTTGGTTGGGGAACCAATTATGTATCCTGAAATCAATGCTTTCATCCGCCTCCTTCATTCTCACCGGATCTCCAGTTTCCTGGTGACCAATGCACAATTCCCTCAGGAAATCAGGTAACGCTATCACAAGACAAAGATGTTCTCTTATGTGATTGTGTTTTAGTCCTTCTTTTTAAATACCCACATCAGCCAAAAGGTGTGAGCTTTGTTTTTCTATTTGGTTTCTTCTTTTAAGTCAAGAATGTAAAATTGAAAATTGAGAAGCATGTTTCTTAGCCAGATGAACATCTAACATTGTTGAACTGAACTTTGTTTGTGGTTGTTGAACATGAAAAACAGAAGTATGTTCTCAATTTTATACTTTTACTATAATGTACTATATGTTCCATAATATTTAATCAATTACATGAAAGTTTTACTTTAATTTGGTTTTAGTGTTTGACCTGATACATGGTATAACTTCTCCAAAACAGACACTCCTCTTAGTGGACACAATCCTGACCAAGACATTGTTTTTAATCCTTAAACAATTTTTCTTGCAAATTTTCAATCCCATATTATCTTTTTGTATAGGTATTGTAGTGTAATATATTGGATATGTGTTTTATTTCTGTGTACCTATTTAGTTATTAATTTATGTATGAGTTTATGTTATGTGCCTTATGGTTTATACTTTTGTATGGTTTATAATTAAGTATGGGATGTTATATTAATACATCTAGTAACATTAACAGAAAAGAGAAAACAATGTCAGAGAGGTTTAAAACATGATTAGTTTAATACACACACACACACACACACACCAAAGAGTTCACAGGGGAACTAGGACAAAGGTTAAAAGAAAGGAGGCTCCATTAAAAGGAGGGGGTCTTCTGCCCCCCTGAAGAAAATAGTTAAATTGTGAAGCTGTCATGTGAAAACTGTATAAAAGCTCAAGTTCGATGTACACTCTTGAGTAGAGCTGGGGATAGTTTACTCGGGTCGTTTGTTGTGGGTTATAATAAAAACTCTATGGCATTGAACTGGTTGTGTGTTCATGAGTTGTTGCATTCAATTGTGCTGAAGGCTGACGGTTCATAATCAGACACAACGGTATGTAAGCCTATTAAATATGTGCACTGTGTTTGAAACTTTTTGAAGTCCTAAATAGCAGATACAGAGTGAGAGTAACATTTTGTACTCGGTTTACACTCTTTGATCAATGGATCCCACCAGGCATGTCATATTTACCATATTCCCTGTTATCTGTAGGAATCTGGTTCCTGTTACCCAGCTCTATGTCAGTGTGGATGCCAGCACCAAAGACAGTCTGAAGAAGATTGACAGGCCATTGTTTAAGGACTTCTGGCCTCGCTTCATTGACAGCCTTAAGGCCCTGGGAGAGAAGGTGAGCTTGAGCTAGACAGATATTCTTCATAAATGTAAAAAAAGCACCATTTTCTATTTTCTAATTATTTCAGGGCATTAACACAATAAGAAACATGAAACGTATCATTTTATTAAATCCACTATAAGGCCTGTTTTCTGGAACAATAAACACATTCTAATGTTGAAAAGGAGAAAAAAGTATATAAAATAATATTAAGTTTTATTTTTATTAACAATAAAATCTTCTCGCTTCTTCAACAGCAAGTGATGTTGACAGTGACTGAAATATCATTGTAATGCCAAGGGTTAAGTATTGTTCAGGCCAGATGAGTCCCATAAGTCCTACTGAGGTGGACATTTTCCTCCGAGCATATTCGCCTTGAATTTATTTGTCAGCCAGTCCATCAATCAAAAAATTAAATGCAGAGCACAATATTTGAGTTGACAGCCCAGACTAACTCCTACGGTGTCTATTTTGTAACTTAATCGCTTTTGATTTTTGTATATGTCAGCACCTGTGTGTGGCCTTTATTCTACAGATGAACCATATCCCAGTTATTCCTCTAATTGTTGTGGCTTTTGTTAAGAAAAACAGTGCTTTAACAGTCCTTGTCCCAGGGCATTGAAGGTGTGCACATACAGACCTCACTGTGGCAGAATACTTCATTTGTGCTACTTTCTAGTCGATATAAATACTCTCTCCCATTGTCTGTCCCTTTGCCTGTTGGACATCCACACCCAGTTTCATGGTGGTCTCTGTCTTTATCTGTTCTGAACGCATTTGCTTCTTGGCTCCCCTGCCCTCTTCCACCTGGCCTCCCTGGCAGCTTGCAGGAGGATTGATAGAGTCATGTTTTGCCATTGGATTTGGAATAGAGGCAGCTTGAAATATCTCTCCTCCCTGCTTCCACTGGCTAATTACCTACCTCCCCACTGGGCTGAAAGGACCTAGTGTCACAGATAACCTTCAGTTGTGAAGAAATATGAGGAAAATAATCTATTCCCTTCACCTTTTTCATTTACTTGTTTCTAATGTCCCGTACCTTTTCTTTCTTTTGGCAGTAATTATCTTTGTCCTGTGATATTCAATGAGAATTACTAAAATGAGAAAGTAAAACGTTCAGAATCTATGTGACCTAAAGCACAGTGGTCCCAAATGTACTTCCAAAGACATCATTACCTAAATATAAGAGCATGCTACTTGTTGTGAGTTTTGATAATTGATAATACTTTGCATTCTTTTGGTTCATAAAGCCCATCTTGTGTGTCATGCAGAAACAAAGGACTGTGTACAGACTGACACTAGTCAAAGCTTGGAACGTGGAGGAGATGCTAGCTTACGCTGAGCTCATTGCTTTGGGACAGCCGGACTTCATTGAGGTCAAGGTAAGCATCAGTAACATGGGTTTTAAGTGTGTTATTTGGTTTGATTTACAATGGAAATTGTCAGTATATTTCAGGTTCCTAAATAGTTTACTAATTTTGTAATGCAAGAGATTAAAATATAGTCACAGTAATGCCTTTATTAGAATCCTACTTAAATGCCATGCTGTTTGCCTATATACAGTAGATAAGTGGAATAATGTAAAGGGACTTACCCTGGTTAGTAGCGGATGTAATATTTTTAGTGTGGGAGTGGGCTCCTGGCTTGTCTAGGTCAGGTTTATTATTAAATGTTATTTCATTCAAAGTTGCAATTATTAATTAGCCTACAGTTGTCTTAAATGACAGGAGAAGCAATAGTGCTTTAAAAGCTATCCAAATATTTTCTTCTCAGTGATAATGATTTCCAAAATAAATAAACAGTCTTGTGTTTTCTATTTTAAATACTTCAAAAACGCTATACACAACTAAACCAAGAAACTCTTAACTGCCTACCGGTTGAGTTATTATTATTTGGGCTTTTTTTCCTGCTGTATTCAACATTTCCAGTGTAGCAATGCATTTATAGTGATGGTTAAAGTATTAACATGAACCTTTGCTCTTTTGAACATCATGTATGTATCATTTGTATTAACTGACGATAAATACTGAACATAGAAATATAAATACGTTTGACCTTTGTCTGTCCAAATCCAGAATTAGTTATATTCTATTCATTCCACTTCAGGGGTGACAGTTTATTGGTTTAAACTATTATGCACTAGTTCTTTCGTCTGGCTGCATCTCGCCTCCCTTGACAGAGGAGTCCTCTCTTTAAGGCAAAAGAACATACTGAAAGCTTGCTGTGATGCATTCATGGGTCACTTCCATTCTGGCCATACTGTTACCATCTTTTAAATCTGATTTACTCTGAAGAACTCATGAATTATGACTTCAGCTTGTTTGTTTGGCATGATGTGGTATAATCGGTAATGTTTAATCTGATGTTCTGGGAAGCTATCAGATGGCCCTGCCACTCACTTTGACATCCAGCCAGCCACACTGTGATTAAAAAGGGATTTAGTCTCCCCACTGCATTTCAAGGAACCATCAAAATGAATTAGATGCTATTGTTTTAATGATATATAATGTAAAAGTTACATAGTGTTGCTTTAATGGTGTTTAATTGTGCACCAACCTGTTTGTAATACAGCTCTGGAAAAAATTAAGAGACCACTGCAATTTTTCTATTAAATCAGCATCTCTACAAGTATGGAAACCATTCCATTCCAATGTCTGTTGAATCCCAACACAGACACATTAGGTGATCACCTGAACCAAATCTTATTTAATAAGGAAAAGTATAAAAAAAAATACACTTTTGTGGTCATCACTATCCTCTTGCAAATAAATTCTCTAAATTACAATATTTTTATTTGGAATTTGGAAAAAATGTTAATTTTACCCAAACACATACCTATAAATATTAAAACCAGAATAACTGATAATTTTGAAGTGGTCTCTTAATTTTTTCCAGAGCTGTAAACAGGTGCATTCAAGACTCGGAAACAGAGCACCCTAAATTAATAATGTTTTTGCCTCAAGCTGGTGGTTGATTGAACTGTTTTTACCCAAGAGTATCTGCTGTTATTGCATAGTACACTGCAGTATGAACAGTATACTATAAACAGAAAGTCAAACTTAAAATGAAACTGTTTTGAGCTTGGGGTACTATGTACTGTAAATTCAGTGACTTTATTTAATATAATTATTGTCATAGACATTCAGTGGTTTTCATTTGTGTTTTGGTGTTTTTGCGGTGGCAGCTGTGGTTTGAAGAGTAAATTGAATTAATATTTTATTGTTTGTTGTATTTAATGGAGATCATTTCAGAAATACTGTAACTTCAGCTTTTAAAACTGAATTCATGTTATTATTGTCTTATGTTGATTTACCTAAAAATTACTGATGTTTGCTTTGCCAGTGAACTCTGATAAAACCTTCAGTGCTGTCAGAGAATTGCAGAAGCACAAGTATTTCCTCTAAAATAATGAGGTAAGAGAACGGTGCAGTAATGAGGGTTACTTGCAGTTTGGGGTCGATGCATTGGCCGGAAACGGAGTACAAACTTCCTAAACTTCCTAACATCTGAAGTTGTGTTATTTTCTTCATAATTAGTATTGGAGAGTCAGGTCTAGCACTTAAAGCAGCTCTTAAACCTTTACATGAATTTAGCGCCTATATAAACAGTCCAGCATGTCTTTCTTTTTCTATAAGCGATTGTATGTTGTAACAAACAGGTTAATTGATGAGGATTAGCACGGTTTCTCAGCCAGGATGAATTTGTTGAGTGACCTAAACATATCTTAGTCCTTGGAGCACTGATGCTAACGCCCTGTCCATTTTATCAAATTGTCCTGTAATCAGAGAATAACACCACAAGGTCATTCAGGAAGACTGGAAGGAAGCTAGTAATGTTAGCCTCACAATCCCAGTAATTGGTTCTAGACCAGTATTGGAATTGTAATATGATCAATTGTTTTGTTTTTTCTCCTGTCATCAGCTCCTACTTGTCTCTTGGCTAAGTATTGGCTGCAGCCTGAAAAGTTTTATGTGTATTCAGTAAACACAGTGGTGCAGAAATCAAAGAAAAACAATTTCAGAAACAATTTATAAAATCGCATGAGGGTTAGTGCTGGAATATGATCAAAACAGAAACTGTAATACAAAAAAATGGCAACTACAGCACTTCCTGATTTGCCACCATAAGTAAACTAAACAACGCAGCGCCAAAGTTCAAAATGAATCCCTTGAACACAGGGAAAAGAGAGGGCTCCAGCTCACTCAAAACCTGCAGATTCTTCTTCGGTTGTTTGTTGTTAAACATGCACGACACTGGATGCATTACCGCTGAAGCCAGAGGTGGCACACTAGTACAAAAACACCGGATCTTCAGTAATGCTCCTTTTTTTAAAGATACCAATTCTGTTAAAAGATAAAAGAACTTAGGGCTCCACATGCCTTGGATGACTGAGAACCTTCACAGACAATAAAAAACTAATAGTCTACAATCAATTTGTTATTGTCTTGTGATCTCGATGGTTTATTAAAATGAGATTGTACTTGTGGCAACATGAAACGTAGATGTACAAAGATGACGTGCAAGTTTCCATAGCCAGCAAAGAGAGCTTTATAGTCCTATCAGTTATCAGTCCTCCACACTGTGACATTTGGCATCCCATGTCAAGAATGTCCACAGTGTGATTCATCAGTGCTCTGCAGATACTTACTCTTGATACTTGCCTCTGGTTCTTTATTCCTGAAAAGTGAAATGGATTTCTAACAGAGCAGACTGAGGAAAGGCAACAAGACAAGCCTGTGCTGCACCATGAGGGGACCTACAACATCCATATTTATGATTTCTGTTAGAGGTTTAAACCTCATTGTTCTCATAACTTCCTCAATCAAACTGTGTAAATTTGATCTGTTATCTCAAAAGCTTTCCCATTTCCCAACACTCCCTCTCAGTCGACCCGCTGCTAGTGATTTATACCAGGTCCTCAGCAGTTGATCTTTATTCAGCAGACCTCCAGGCGAGGCTGATAACACCAAGGTCGCTCATCAATTCTGTCCAGCTTCTATACCCCACATGCCCTCAGCATTGCCTCTTTCCATCTCCAAATTCAAAACTTGAATGATACTATTCACTTCCAGTATGTTTTTTGTGGAGAGAAATGGAGAGATGCCAACCTGTCCCCAAAACAGAGTTTTTTATTTTTCATTTTTACCAGCTTTACCAGTTAACTTACTTATGCAGTTAAATAGTTAAGATAATTAGAAAAGGTTGTATTTATAATTACCACTATTTACACTTCCGCAAGGAATACTACTACAAGGAAACATCTAATCTATCTCTTTGTACTCACTCCATGACCCAAAAGGATCAACATGCACACTAGGAAATATTTTTTTCATACTTTGATTAAAATGTCACATTACAAAAAGGCTGGAATTGAAACATATTTATTACTTTTTAATGCAAATAGCTAAAACACCAATGTAATCCACCTACAGTATGATAGATGATTGAAATGTTTTGCTCTGGCATCTGTCTATGTGCAGGGGGTGACGTACTGTGGGGAGAGCACGGCCAGCAGCCTGACCATGGCTAATGTCCCCTGGCACCAGGAAGTGGTGTCGTTTGTCCAGCAGCTGGCAGACATGTTGCCTCAGTATGAGATCACCTGCGAGCATGAGCACTCCAACTGCCTGCTCATTGCACACACAAAGGTAAGCCTTGTGCTTAAAGGGTTTATGTGTACATTAACTTCATGTATGACATGGGCAACACTCCACTGCGAGTCTTAGTGGACAGAAACATCTGTTCATTAGTTTTTTTACTGTATTGCTGTTTAAATATTATATACTTTTGAAGAGAGAGTTTAAGCGACACAATTAATGACCTGTGTCAAAAAAATAATTGGGCAATCCTTCATGTACATTAGTACATGTTTTCTTTCCACACTCTTGGTCACTGAGCACAGTTTTCTCATGACTCAATTATCCCCTTTAAATTATCATCTTCTTTTGATTGCTCTCATTCATTTGCATTTATTTGCATCACCGTGTCAATTTTTGGTTGTTTGCTCTCTAGACAGACTGTGGCTGGCTAGACTGTCAATGAATAGCTTGCTCTTGATAAAAACTTAATTCAGTCAGCTAGGCATCTATCCAACTGTCACACACTCATAAACATCGGTGTGTTCAGTGTCTTTCTGTTCTGTTTTTATTTATTACTGGCTTTGTTTTTGAGATCTAGACCCCAAACACCTTGACTTGAAATGGGACAGTCAACTACTTATTTAGGGTGGTGGGACTAGAGCCTGTCCTCAAAGGGCTGAAACGCCCACTCTCATTTATTTTTAGGACTAGATTAGACCAATTAGTTAATTTACTCCTGAAGGTACTTGTGTTTGAGCAGCAGATGGAAGACCGATCACCCACAGAAAATCTACAGTTGCAAGGGACATGCAAAGTTCAAAGGGTTGAGGCCACAAACACTCATCCTACTATGCTGCCATTCCATATCATTGTTGAACTGAAAAATATTTTAGCTGTCATTAAACCTATCCTAGTACATCCTATAATTTATCATCACATCTCTAGCACTTGGTGTTTAGGTGCTTATCTCTTAAGAATTCACATGCCTTAATCTCTTAAGTCTTACAAAATACAGTGCTACCCAAGGGCACCATTAATATTGGACTGCGTTGATTTCCAGCAGTTCTTTGGATTGATCTGTTCTCTGCCCTTTCCGTATACATCTCCTGCAGCACTTTCAAATTTTTTTCACAGGTCAACACACACTTCATGCTCTAGTTTGTAACACTGGCAAATGTGTGACTGCTTCAGACACGGCCATTCATTTGCACTCTTTTGCAACGATTGTCAGGATGTCTGAACACACTTTCTCTCCAGTTCTTACACCTCCTGTTGGCCATCTTACAGACTGCATTATTTGTGCTTAATGCTCTGAAACAGAAGCCATCTTAATAATAACTATAGCTGATGGCTCCTACGGATGCACAGTGAGTACTCCCTGGATCTTGTGAAGCTTTTTATGCATCTAAAGAGGTTTCTTAAGGTAAAGCTGTGAGAGCCATATCGCATTCACAACTAGTAACAAGTGCATCTTGTTCCCCCACTTTCTATTGTGTATTAACATTTAGAGGTATGACTTGTATATTAAGGAAGCCAATGGTTTAGTAGATTAAGATGAAATATTAATAATTAAAGGCAGATAACTAGTTTTACTCCGTTCATGTGTGTGATCTGGAGGAATTTTAAATCATCCTAAATGTATTAGCAAGATGAAAATGCACAATATTTATTATTTACTTCCATAATTATTACCTTTTTAAAGGTAACACTTTTTACTTGTATGCTGCTGTTGGATGCTGGCCTTTAGTAATTACGTGCACACTGTAATTATGAAATTATGTTTTATTGTGTTCACTAGTATTATTGATTCTTTTCTCTGTAGCACCATTACCTTCATGTAGCACCAGCCTCCAACCATACAAAGTAGCTTTTTGTTTTACCTATTATACACACATTATATTATCAACATCTCAATATGGCTTTATTGATTTGGTTTAGGAGAGCTTGTTACACGGCATCTCTTACTCAACAGATTGTCTAGAAGTTAAGTATTTCTTCCTCAACAACAAGTTATTGTATTTCTACTGGCATGTGCCCATGTGCTATAAGAGAAACCCCTGTGGTGATGTTCTCAGCATCCGCAGTAAGCACGCTGTTAACACCAGACCCTTCACTTCCCTTTCAGACAGCATTACTTCGCTTTGTTGCATAGTGACTAAATTGTTTGCCAAGATGCGGGCTGAACAAATCTCTTACCCGCTCATTACCAGAAACATTAAGTCTCTACAGACATTGCCTTGTTTTTTTGCTCTTCTCAAGGCTCATTAGCAATGCAGTGGGTAGCTTTTCTTTAATGGCTGAGACAGGCGCAAGGCATTTTAAGCCTTTAAAACACATAATGCTGTTACTCCCCGAGTGGGCCATCAACACCAAAAGGACGTTCTTTAACTGAGCAAACAAATGGTCAGCCTTCAGTGCATTTTTTGTGTTTTTGAGGTGAGTGTGTGAACCCCCCTAATGTGATAATAGTATGGTGCTGTGTAAATCACAGTAATGGACTACTTCTTTAGCCCCAACCAAAATGAATGCAGGGAGTTACAAGAACAACAATCCCCTTGGGCAAGTCAGATATTAAAGTGCACTGTACATATTGCAGTTGGAAGTATTTAATAGTTTTATTTACCGAAAATATGCATCTTGCATGTTACTGTATAAAACATTAAATGTAGCTGTATTCTTGATTCAATAAACTGAGTTATAGGCAGAGACCTTATCCTCCAGTCCGTGTTGGAGGGAAAGGTGTTTTTGTGGTTTGACAGAGACACCTTGGTAGTCTAAAGAATATTGTGGAGGTCAAAACATTAAAACCCAACAATAACGAGCTGTATTCCGTTATTGTCAAATGCAGCAGTATTTCACATATGCACATATACATTTTTTGTTTTGTCTGCTGTAAGACAGATGACGGCTAATGAAACGGTAAATAAGCAGTGATGGATAGAAGCTGAGATGTGAGGAGAGAAGGGTACAGTCAAAGAGAGGCTTAAGCAGCAGTTAATGCTGCTCTGTAATAATCAGTCGGGCTTTTTCACTAATTCAACAAATGCATGACTTGCTTTTTGTAATATCATTTTAACTAAATAATAGATTTAGGAACATCAGTGTTATGCAATATAACCTTGTTTCATTTAGTGTCATTTAATACTCGTGTGACTAGTAAGAAGTGTAACCATAAGTTGATAGTTCCTTGTTTTAAGACAGATTATTAATTGTTTTGTCACTGGGCTTTTTGTGTGACAGTTTAAGGTGGACGGTGAGTGGTGGACGTGGATAGACTATGAGCGCTTCCAGGAGCTTGTGCAGGCCCACGAGGACAGTGGAGGACAGCAGAGCTTCTCAGCACTGGACTACATGGCCAAGACACCAAGCTGGGCTCTGTTCGGAGCAGAGGAGCAGGGATTTGACCCAGCGGACACTCGCTTCCAAAGGCGCAACAAAACCAAAAACATCTCAGGATGTTGATGAATGCCTTCCTAATCGTTTTTGATCAATAGCCAGCTGCTTTATCACTTCAGTTTTTATTTGTTGCCTAAACCCACACTCCTCCACTTTTCCTTTGGTTCTGGGCTTATTACTAGAAACGTCTTTGGTGCTTACATCAGTATAGTGTGTGTCTGAAGGGTGACCTCTAACAGTTTCTAAGTCCAGTACTCATCGGTCAGCTGCCCATTACGTCCATTCCACAGCAAGAGTTACACACCTCTGCTCTGCACATCCTCATTAGGAAATGCTCTCAGGGGTGACAGAAAAGCAGGCAAATGCTAGATCAGTCTACTGCAAACAGACTTCACTGCAATGCTTTTGTGTTTTTGAAAAAAACATTCATAGTTTTTAATTACCCAGTCAAAATACATACAAGAAGATTGTAATGTTAAATAGTTTCTGTCACGGTTTTAAAATATAGAGTTCATCACATGTTCATAACGTCACTTCAGAACACTGGATGTGTCTCTGAAGCTTACTCAGTTGTGAGGATAATCCAGTGCCTTTCAAATGATCACATGTAGTAGCATTCTTTATTATAATGTGTCACACAGTCTGCCAGAACAAAACGTCTGCAGATATTTTACTACATACTGGTGTAAAACGTCTTTCTATTTTAGAGTGGTTTTTTCTTTGTAAATTTAAATGGCAGGTCATTTTTATTTGTCAAGTCTGTGATGTCAGTTTTTTTAAACAGCTGTGTACAATTTAAATAAATATTCAATAAATCATTCTGCTGTGTGTTTCTGAACCTTACACCAGTATTTTTGAATTACACAACAATACATGGATATGTTGATGGATGCAGTGGTAGAGCGGTTGTCCCTTAACTGGAAGGTTGGTGGTTCTATTCCGCTCTCCCCACAGTTCATACTGTCGTGTCCTTGGGCAAGACACTTAACCCACCTTGCCTCCAGTGGTGTTCCAGCTGTAACACTGGTGAATGGAAGCTTAATGTAAGTCGCTTTGGATAAAAGCATCTTCTAAATGAGTAAATGTAACTTGTCTTACACTGCACTACACTTACTCTTACACTTGTTTCTTTTGAGACTTTTACAGCAAGCATGACGGATCACCCATTAATCTGTTATGATAAGCACAAATTTAGGACATAATCAAGACATCGTTGTGTTGATGTAGAGCGTGTTTAGACTTGACCCTGTCCACAGCACAGCCTCATATTCTAACAGGTGCTGTGTTCCAGAAGTCAGCTCGCTCATTTGTCTTCAGACCAGCCGTGTGTCACTGACCTCAGAGGCAGTCATTGCCCCTTATTTGTAGACTGATGATGAATAGTCTGAGGTGGTTGTGCTTTGTGTGTTTTTGTATGAGAACCTCGATCCATTTTTAAGGTGCTGCTGCAGTGTTGAGGTGTGAGGCAGCCTGGGATGGATAGGCTGTAAACACTTTGTGCACAGGTCAGTGTATCAGAGCGCCTAAACACACAGTTTCATCTGTACGTTTATGACATGGATGTTTTCACGCGTCCCCAGGTCTAATGGTAATTTGCTCAACACTCATGGGTATGTGGAGGTGATAATGGATTTTGCCAATGACAGAAATGTGTTAAAGGAGGCTCTCAGCTGAGTGTTCACAGCTCTGCAGCATCATCATCTCAAAAGCGTCACATCTCACCTCTTCTTCCCTCAATTACTGTATTTCAAAGTTGTATATGAAGTTGTACATTTATATTTAATTTTACTAACTTCAAATGTGAATTATCCAAATAATATGCTTTCATACAACATGGTATTGATCTAGAACCCAAACAACATGAAAGTAATATAAAATAAATTTGTGAAATATATTTTTTTCAGCCAGTTCAAATAAATATAGTACAGTTTATAGTGCATGTATAGTGAAAATTATTCTATTAGAAAAGTGCCACACAGAGATAAATTAAAAAAAAAAACTGTATAATCCGTAATCCAGGACACGAGAAGAACAGACACATATGGACACATGTGTGCATGTTTGCTCTCATTAGACCCACAGCCACATGAAGCATGTTCACAGCATATACTAGAAGTTACCAGATGACTACACCTGGCATTGTGTGGAGCAAGAGTTCAACAAATGAACAGTTGTCTCTCACTTAACATCTGCGGGTTGTTGCACCGAAGCCTCCACAGCATTTTTCATAATGCAGTTTATTTTATGCTTCTCCATGATTAGCTCACTCACTAATTTAGTTTAAAACTGAGTGACCCCTATCCAAGGTGTCGTCTTGCACACTTATGCTTTATTTTCTAGGAAGGATTTGCGTTCTAACAGCATAATGAACCCTTGCATGTCAACTGACTGGCGGTAAATCGCACAGCAATGTGGTGAATCATAGAGAATCTGTCTCATAAGAAGTAGTGAAATGCATGCGGGTGCCGAGCGATTAGCAGAGATATGTGCTAATTGCCTCCTGTGTGTCCTGGACGAGTCTCCCTTTTCTCAGGCTCAGCTGTCGTATGGTCTGCTTCACAGCTCACTGGAAAAGTTTGGCACTACCATCAAACAGGAACACACTCTTTAAAGAGAAATATGAAGGTGTTAAGCTCTTATCTCTCATATTAGTACTACCATCTGTTCTATTTTTAGTTAAACTGAGATGTTTCTGTTTTTGTAGGTTCCAGTGATTCATATCTGTCAGTGAATTTTCTACCCAAAATGTGTAATTCACTGCCCTCAAAGCTCTGTTCTTTCTCTAACATTTATCACAGTATCCTACTGAGCTACTATCAGTGGGTTAAAAATAAATTTGGATTTACCATTAAGCAGAGGATAGGAGCAATGTGTGCACTGACTTCTATACTTAAATTCCCTCATTCTGAAAATATTTCTTATATTGTTTTGAATATGAACATTATTTATAGAATTAAAACAAAATCCGTGAGTTAAAAATTATGTGTGCTATGCTTTCTAAAGAATTTAGTGCATTTTTTGTAGTAACAGATCTTTGTCAAAATGCTGACCCAGGTTAGTTCAATTAGACGGTTTTACATTCTCAGAGAGTGCGTGTGTGTGCATGAGTGTGGGCATCAGGTGAGCCTCTGCGCTGCGGAGCACAGTGTGATTGATGAGCCAGGCCCATGCAGGTTGGTCTCACTCTGAATCCCACTGAAAGCCATTACCACGCATCACTCACACTCAAATGAAGACTTGTGACACTCAAGTCGGCTTCAGCTCACAGATTCTCCTGTTGTCCCTGAAAATAAGTTACAGGCCCATAAAGCACAGCTGTGAAATTATTCTGCACTTCTCTTACACATCAAGGCTCCGCTTAATCTGCCACACACTGAGCATGTGGGATGTTTAATGTAAGGCTGGTCAGTCACAAGGAAGTAAGAATGTGACATAAACAAAGTTATCCAATGCAGCGTGCTGGTGCTGTAGCCCATGACTCTGACACTCTTGTCCCTTACATGACGCGGTGAAAGTCTTGTACCTTACATGACACAGTGAAAGTCTTGTCCCTTACATGACACGGTGAAAGTCTTGTCTCTTACATGACACAGTGAAAGTCTTGTCCCTTACATGACACGGTGAAAGTCTTGTCTCTTACATGACACAGTGAAAGTCTTGTCTCTTACATGACACGGTGAAAGTCTTGTAGACTTCTCTCAAGGGCGTGTAATAATGTTGATATTTCTGCTCATTGGATTCACTTGCAAAGTGATGAATGGCAGCAATAAATCAAAACTATAATAACATTTCTCAACATAATAGTGTACCATAGCAGACAACGGATGTTAAATGTACAGCGTAGCACAAAATTCAGCTCATATGGAAATTAATGATTTTGCTCTCACACTTTTTATTATATATTTTTGAGATGCACTTGCAGGTTCTCTCGTGATAGTTTTATATTATTTGTACGTTAGTGTTTTAGGTGTGAGCAGGAGATTTGTCTTTGTGGGTGGCATCTGACTATTGTTTGTTTTTTCTTGTGTTATTTTTTGTTTTTTGCCTAAACAAACAAACCTCTTCACAAGTTTCACTATTATTAAGTTGATATTGACACATATTGGGAACCATATATTCTAAACATACCCAAATAAAGAAACTTTTAGGGATGATAACGTAGAGCCAAATGGGTCATTATGGGTCATCTCAGAAGGTTTTGATAAAGACTGTTGCCTTGTATTCATGTTCTTTCCATGTTTTTTTATTTCATTATTTCTTTCATTGTTATATTTCTGTTTTCTATTGTTCCTTTTAGTTTTTGCTCATTGTTTATTTTTGTCAAATTTTCAAAAAAGTATAAAAGGTTCAAGAAAAGCCAAAAACTAAAACAAACAACTTTATTGGGTTAATGTAAAAAAAGGTTCCACAAATTAAAACTAAACAAATATAGCCATTGCACTCTGAGAGACTGACACAATTTTCACCAGGAGAGCCACCTCTCTTTGACACTCTGCCAAACCCTTAAATGAACCATTAAGTAAGGTCAACACACAGGTCATAAGAAAATATGTTCATAACTATGGACATAACACCCAATAGTATCATATTTTAAACAGGCACTTTGGGTCATGTGAATGCATTCTACATTACAATGCAGTCATTGCTAAGTTCTGCATGGACAGTACACCAGAGTACATCCAGGCACCAAGAGAAGCACCGTATTTGTTGCTGAGGCCCTCAGCAGCTGTCAGGCGCTATCAGTAAAGCCTTTAATTGGAAATGTAATTGAAAAACATGTGATGAAGCCACAGCAGAGAGGAGCCAGGACACTGTGACTCATTCTATCAAGAACATACAGTTACACACACACACGGCATGGTGATAAGCCTTGCAGTGCTTGAACTGGTGAGGAACAGACTGAACGTGATACATGCTGTGGTCTGTAAAACCGATCGGAATAGCTCCAGTGTCCCCTACATATAAATGTAAAATATGGCATATGTGTTAAAAATCCAGGAGGATTTATCAATAAACCACTGTTGTAGTTTGGCTCGAGGGATGCCTAATGTAGAAATATTAGGAGTATTCTAAGAAAGAGAGATGGGGGAGTTAAGGTTTAGGAAGCACCCTTTATAATTACTTGACTGGATGGTCATATTTCATACATGTGGCACAAAAACATTTCTATACTAAACAAAAATTTTGTTTTTACCCCCATTTTTTTAGAATGAGCTGAACACAAACTTGATTTAAATGTGCTGTTTCACTGTATTAGGAGGGTCCAAAAACCAGTCAGTTTCTGGTGAGACCACCATTTGCCTCATAGAGTGCAACACATCTCCTTTGCTGAGTTGATCAGGTTGTTGGTTGTGGTCTGTAGGATGTTGGTCCACTCCTCTTCAATGGCTGTGCAAAGTTGCTGGATATTGGCAGAAACTAAAACATACTGTTGTATACGCTGATCCGTAGCATCCCAAACCTGCGCAATGGGTGACATGCCCAGTGAGTGTGCTGGCCATGTAAGAACTGGGATGTTTACCCCTTCTAGGAATTGTGCACAGATCCTTGCAACATGGGGCTGTGCATTATCATGCTGCAACATGAGGTGATGCTGCGGATAAATGGCACACCAGTGGGCCACAGGATATCGTCATGGTATCTCTGTGCATTCAAAATGCCATTAATAAAATGCACCTGTGTTTGTTGTCCATAACATACACCTGCCACTCGCCATCGAATGTGAGCATTTGCCCACTCAAGTTGGTTACAACAACAAACTGCAGTCAGGTTGCGACCCTGATGACGACGACAATCATGCAGATGAGCTTCCCAGTTTGACAGTTTGTGCAGAAAGTCTTTGGTTTTGCAAACCGATTGTTGCAGTAGCTGTCTGGGTGGCTGGTCTCAGAGGATCTTGGGTGTTAAGATGCTGGATGTCGAGGTCCTGGGCCGCAGACCATGTGCATGTACACATGGTCTGCGGTTGTAAGGCCGGTTGGATGTACTGCCAAATTTTCTGAAACATCTTAATATACGGCTTATGGTAGAGAAATGAACATTCAATTCATGGGCTACAGCTCTAGTGGACATTCCTGCAGTCAACATGCCAACTGCACGCTCACTCAAAACTGTGCTGTGTGATAAGACTGCACAGTTTAAATCCATTTTTTAAAACCATTGTGCATGTAAAGAATGCTCAGCTTAGTCCAGTTTGTCATATGCCCTGACACATACACTGTAAATGTAGATGAAAACATGCAAACTGTTGAATAGCACCACAAGAAAACATTGATAAACTGCAGTGCAGTCTTCCATTTTATTTGCAACTTTTTTTGTCATGTTAGGACAAGTGCAAGTAGCACACAGCACCTGACATAGTGTAAAGGGTTGCATGCTTACATGTGTGCCTCCTACCTGTGCACTCTTAAGCCTTCAGACTATTGCCATGTGATGGGGGAAAGGTGGGTGGCATTAGTGGCAGACTCTAGTTTTAAGTGTGCACATTAGGCTCAATGTAGCTCACCGCTGTTAGAGTCAATGCCTTGTTCAACCCAGGCGTTTAGTGGATCAGATTGGCAGGAATAAGAATAAAGAAAGGTGGGTGGGCAGAAATAGCAGTGCCAACAACCTGGTAACACTCAGAAAAAATCACTTTGTGGCTTTTCAACGACTCTTAAGCATCTTATCGCTTAGTCACTTATTATATAAATATGTGATTTTTGGTTTATTATCTTTAGACTGTCAAAATTATTATAAAAAAACAATATCACCAAATTCTCACCTTAACAAAACCATATTTGTTATTAGTATGTATGTAGTATGTAGTATGTATGGATCAGTGTATGTTCACAAAACTGATAGGTAGGTATAGTCATTTTTGGCTTTGGAACCTACAATTAAAGCTTTAATGAATTAACTGTAACAGAATGGGAATATAGTGTATGCTAATAACTCTTAACCACCAGTGTTGCCATCTCAGGAACAGCATTGGCTTTGCTTAATTTCCCAAATTTGGCAAAAGAGGCAATAAAAACAGAACCATAAAGGAAAATTTCATTGAAGTAAAATTCTTCACATTGACCTTTTGTGCCTCTTCCACAGATACTGCATTGTTAGAGTTATTTTATGTCAAAACTAAGCACACCTATTAGCTTCTGGGTCACATTTGAACCGTCGTTTCTTCATATATTGTTTTTGTTTGTTTGTTTTGGCCTTTTTGTCATTATTAATAGTTGACAGGAAACAGGGCGAGAGAGGGAGATGACATTAGACATCTTCACCAATTTTAACTGTCGTGGTGGTGTGTGAGCTTAGGCTATTATTTTGATACCCTGTGACCGGATAATATAGTGAGTATAATTGTTTTTGAATGACACAGGTGGCTTCTTCAGTGTGGAGCAGAGAATGAAGCTCTCAGGCTGTGTGCTTTGTCTCCGGTTGGTCTGACACAGTAATGCAGTGACAGAAACACGGCATGGCAGCAGCCAATAGGAGCGCTCCCACTTCGTCTGCGCTGCATCCTTCATCTACCGGGCTCCTCGCATCAATCAGACCGCCGCGACACCTGTGCGCGCCCGTGGCCATTCATTGCATGGATTTAGATCTAAAACTGTGGATCTTCACCAGAGTTCAATCATTTGACTTGACTGACTGCTATTGTTGATTAGAGTTTGTTAAAAGTGAGACTGCTCGTGGACTTCATTAAGAAACAACACACGAACTAACTGCGTTTTATTGATTTACAATGGGAATAAATGAGCGCATTGCGTTTCCAGAATAAAGAAATAAGTCAATAGCTCTAGTGACACGCATCGATCAGGTTATTTAAAGTCAAGTGTGGATCTTTCACTGCGGGGACACATTGACAGATAGCCTACTGCTGACCACCTGCACATCCACAGAGGTACGTGGCTTTAATGACACGATGTATTAACGTTTAGTAGCAGCTCACTAATTTATGAAGTGTGGGTAGATTACAATGCCCACCTGTTGTCAGGTCGTGCTTATTTCCACTATACTACAATGAGTCTGCGGGACTTTGCGCGGCACTGTCCATACAGTCTGGAAATCACAAACTATGTGTGACAATGTAAGCTATTCAGTGAGGGCAGCATTGTGTCATCATGAGGATGAGAGGTACTAATAGCCTACTGCAGCAGAAATCCAACATACACTGTTCAGAAGTCCAAACATTACGCGTGAAAGTTCTTGACCTTTAGCGCACATGACGCTACTGATATCAAACGCTGGCGTTACATTAGTGTGTGGCGACATTGATTTTTCTCTGCTTGTTTCATGAATTTGATCTGTAATGAGGTGCTGAGCCGATCACACGCATTTGGTCTACACGATGGCGCGCGCTGGAGAAGTTGTCAGCATCCCTGTGATACTGACCTGTACCGGTGTTGCTGCATCAGTCATTCATAGAAAAAAATCTAGCTATTACTTTCCTATGAACCCAGACATGTGACCACAGGATTAAAAATGCCCCTAAACTTGACAATTGAGTGATTGTCGTATGTGTTTTGTTTTAATTTAATGCTGGGTAGTCAATTAAATGTGTGCTCTGCTCACTATTGCATAAAATAGATAAATAATAATATCAAAAAAAGACAATAGATAAAAATACTACATTAAACAATAAAATAATAAAAGCCCAATCAGCAAAAAGCTTGTCTAAATAAAAGTGTCAATAGTGTCAACAATAGCATAACAGCAATAGTCACTAAGACACAGGGAGAAAAGTGAAATAGCCTATTTTGCATCACCAAGTCCCGCCATTAAAGCTTATGCGTTACATGAAATACTGTGTGTAAGTGGGGTCTCCATGCTCACAAATGCATGTTCATCGCTACAAAGGGTTGTCCATTCAGTGAGGACAGTATTGAATCATCATTCTCACTGTATATAATAATCCAAAGACATTCAAATAGGCCATTCAGTTGTGTATAATGGTGATATACAAAATATAGGTGCATCACCGGGTCTAAACCTAAGACAGGATTTAACCGCAGTTCCCAGTTAAGACCTTGATTATATTGTGATAAATACACAGAATGTAATCTAGGTCTAAACTGGCTCTGACATCTAGGGCTTGGATAAATCTATAAACAAGGAGTAAAGGAGTAAAGCAGGACTAAGCTTGCCCTTGAATCTTGACTAGACCAGAAGTGTATCCCATGGGAAGTCACTTTGCCGCCCAAATTTTGTCCATATTCAAGTGTAAACCTAGAAGCAGTTCCAGGAAGACTACACTAGTCAGAATTAATAAGCTGTAATAATGTCGCAATTTTTCAGTAAGTGTTAAATATTCTATTGAGTAGAAAAGAAAGAGTTCTGATAGTTATTTATTATTTATTATTATTATTACATCAATTTTATATAGTGCTTTTCCGGGGACGCTTATTACATATCAATTATTCATTCACTCCACAGTCACACACTGGTGGTGGGTAAGCTACATCTGTAACCACAGCTGCCCTGGGGCAGACTGACAGAGACGTGGCAGCCATTCCGCACCTACGGACTCTCCGACCATCACCAAATACATTCACATTCTTACACATTCATACAAGAGTTGGGCTAAGTTTGACTTGCTCCAGACCAGGCCAATCGCCAGGCATAATGTTTCCATGGTGATTGAGTCTGACTCATGTTGAGCTTGTTTTATGGAATGAAAATCACACAAAATGAGCCAGAATCATCTAAAAAAAGCCTGGCTTGTTAGGTTCACTCTGTTCATAGATTACCCCTCAGGACTAAAGCTGCTTTAAACCAGGACTAAACAAGGGCTTAGTCTGTACTAAACAACAACAACAACAAAAAATCCTTATCCCTATTCTTAGCTTTGTATACTGTGCTGGGTTTCAACAGACTAGGTTTTTGGTGCACTTACGCTTTTTGTTACCTTGTGTTGTTAAAATTGCTTCCATTGTTTTCCTCATTTGTAGTTGCTTTGGATAAAAGCGTCTGCTAAATGACTAAATGTAAATGTAAATAGTTTGCAGTATTGTCTCGCTGCTTTTGTCAGTCTTACCTGCCTGTCCTATCAGTTGTGTAGCTCAGTGTGTGTGTGTTGTCAGGCATGGCCAGAGGCAGCAGAGCTGAGCGTATTATTGGGACTCACTAATGAGCTCACCGCCCGTGTCCCCATGTGGAGGAATGTTTGCGCTGTGAGAGAGACGGGAGGAGGCAGGACAGAGGAGAGTAGTGTGAGAGGAGCTGTTGTACCTGCTGCTCACATTTTCAGCGGTCTGCTGTGGACGCTGATGCTGCCGCGGGACCTGCCCACACTGTGGAGGCAGCGGGCTCTTAGGTCTGGGGACAGGCATTCGGCTGCCGGACGGATCACAGTCTGATGGAGGAGGAACTCACTGAGCCAGAGCTTCACACAATGGAGCACAAAGCTGTCCCATCTCTTAGCACTGTCCCGCCAACAGACACACACTCAGAGGTGAATGGAGACCTGCCCGGCAACCCGTACCTGATGGACGGGGTGCTAGACGTGATGGACAGTCCAGAGAGGGAGCCTGTTGGGCTGCAGTATCCTGACGAGTACAATCATAGTCACCAATTTGGGTAAGAGTCAGCATGGCATAGACAAGCTCCTCTGTGTGGGATGCTCTTGTCACAGGGTGGACACAATGTTAGCCCATCCATTCACGCTTTGGTCAGTTGTTTTGCATCCCATTCAGCTGCATTTTAAGAACCCATGTGCTTGTGACTACAGAGTCATGCAAGCACACTGCTCATTTGCATTTTATATGACAATAATTACATAAGTTAAAGGGAAACATTCCTCATACCAGACATTTGTTGCATAACTCTTTAAACAAAGGGTGGCTGTGAATTTAAGCAGTTTGTTTTTTGGCTTTTTCAGTCTTGAATGGATTTTGTGCCATAGTCCGTTTTCAGTTATTTACACACATCCAACTGAGTCATTTAATTCACCAGATAGTAACTACTTTAAATCCTAAAATCATTATAAATGAGTCTTGTTTTACAGATAAATGATTTCCAGAAATGATGAAACAAACCGTTGGTGTTTTTCAATAATATAACTGCACCTAAATAGTTTTTTGGTTGTTGTTATATTTGATCAGATCTGAATCACATCATAAGTAAACTATCTTCTGTAATATTTATTAGGAATTTCGTCAACAGTATATCTTCCATATTCCTCAAACATTAAGCTTTACAGGTAAAGCGAGTCAGTGCAAAGACATTATTCTGGTGAACATTTTGCTGGGTTGGTCTCTGTCTCTGCAGGTACACTATGTTCTGCTCTGGACAACCTGCAGCCTGTTGCTGTGGTGTGCTCTGCTGCAGGGTCTGAAGAGAGGAAGCACACCTTTGTCTCTGTTGTTGCTATGATGCTATGAATAAAGCCTGGTTGCACTGCACTATCCAGTGGGAGACAGTAGTAGCTGTAGTTTCTTGTGGGGCTAGCATGTTGATATAACATAATGTAAACTAATGAGCATGCAGTATGTCTGAATAATTTTGATTATTAAAACATGCCTTTTTGCATTACTGCGTGGTCACTGGCAGCATAGGTAAAAATTAATGTTCATTTGCCTTGCAGCCGGTTCTTTAAGGACATGTCATTTTTAATGGCAGTGGTGTAATTGCCGCCTGTTGAGTCATTCCCCAGGGACACAAGAGTTTTGATTAGTCATGTTATGTTTGTTTTATTCTTGAAGTGTCAGCACCAGTGGTATGTTTGCTGCAAAGCATTCCCACTATTTCTGTTTGTTTTGTTATGTGTCTTTGGCTCTGACCCAGTCTTAACAACACTGACAATACCCACAAACTATACTGATGCAGTTTGACTACTGGAGGGCTACAATGGAAGTGGACCTCAAGGTACAATTTTAATGGTTAGTAATGTAACTCATGGACTTTGATAACATTATTCAAGTAGAGGTTGAATAAGTCAGGGTCTTCACTTTAGTGTAGGTTTTTGTAAAAATCACTTCATCACACTCAAGTGTGCTCGTGCTATCACTCAATGCTGAGAACCTTAGAGATGTTTGATGGCTAATCACAGTGCTGGACACACTAGTCTAAAGGCACGGCAGTGTAACCAGCACAGTGTCAGGTACTTTCTGTGCTTAAAGCCACAAGTCCAATCACTGCTAGTGCTTCTGCACCCATCCACAAAATGTGTCAATTCACTGTGTCCTTGGAGCTGATGCTGACTCCTCACTCACTCACTGAAAGTCACTTTGGGCTTCTACATCAGCTAATGGCATCTGCGTGATGTAAAAGTTGACTTACTATGCCATAAAACTGGGACAGCCTTCATCTGTCTACAGTGGCACGTTTGGTTGTACTCATAATGGAATTTGTTTTACAAAAGGAGCAACAGCTCCTCATCTGCTGGTTTGCATTGTGGTACTGCTGCCAGCCTCTTTTATTTTAGGAGCAAGCCACAGGCCAAATTTAAAAAGTAAACATATAAAAAAGAAATTAGTTATTATTATCTTTAGACAAATAAAGCATGCATAGCAAATAATTACTGTTAAGATTAATTCTGCTATTTGCAACACAATAGCAACAGAACAGTCCCATAAGCCTCCTTTTTATGGAGACAGCAAGCTCATCTAATTGTAGTTTAGCTAACCTAAACTGACATTCATTTTTAAAACAAAAGAAAATTCACAAAGCAATGAATCTGGTGAGAATTGATGATAAATACTACCAGTCATGTTTGGCATGAATGTGTACTACAAGATTGAATCGTCCTTAATTGTCCCAGCAGACAGCTAAATCAAGTGGCTCATCAATTAAGAGATTTTGCTCAAAAGTGAGTGTTTGATTTTCTCTAATTGCATTGCAACTAATCACTGGTGGTTTGGCAAAAGAGCTTTAGTTCATTAATCAGTTTGCAGCCTTGTAACATAGAAGGAATGGGATACAGAGATTGTGAGCTTGTTTAGTAAAACACTCATGTCCATAGCAGTGATGATATCTTCTTGTTATGTGTTATTTCAGCCACTGCAGCTATTAAACTCTACGATAATCCGCTGTTCTTCAATAGGCTTGTGACAAGACAATATGAATAACAACGCAACAGTTTAGTCTGCTCTGATCACATCCTGATTTTAGTGATTACTGTGTGTTATGCTGCTCCTAAAGGGCAAAGCTCTTGTTGGGCGCACACATCCATCCATTTAATCGAGTGTTATGATGCTTGGGGCTGTCACCACTTCCGCTCTACACTTGCTGGCTGAATGACATCACTACATCAGACACCTTTTAAAAATCTTTACTTGGACTTTTCAATTAAAAACAGACAAGACCACTGACTAACTGCTTTGTTTAGAACATGCTCAGTTCATAACCCCAGGTATAATAATGTAAATAGTCAAACTGTGAAGAACTGTCTATTCCAAGTGTCCACAGCAGCCATATGCTTTATGAATTATTAGGCTCATTCATGTGGATTTGCATGGCAGTTCATTATTCACTTGTTCAGCATTTAATGATGTGACAATCCTAACCATATTTCTAGTTGATTAGAGACATTAGGTTTTGACATCACACACACTGCCAGTGATTTATTTGATGTTGAAAATACACTGCTGCCATGAGATGTATACATTGTGCAGGGTAAACAGTAGAGATCAATACTTTGTCCTGTTGGCGTGAGCTCCCATACACCTGGCTCGAATAGACTTTGAGAAAACATAAGGGTAATGATTGTAATGTTCATAATGACAACTGAGACGTGACTAAATAATTGATGAATAAGGAAATGAAAGACCAAGCAGAGAAAAGCTGCTCATAAAAGAGGAGCTTTAGGTGCTGCGGCGGAATTGTTTGTTATGCGTGCTTATCAAACTGACAAATGTATGGGCCACTGTTCAATGTATGACTGATTGCAAACAAAGAGCACTCTGGTTATATATGCTAGTCTGTCCACTTCTGTGCAGGGAATACATACATATAAATAAACAAATCATGAGAAGGACAGCAGTGTCAGCAAACGAGAAACTGAAAACAAGGGTGATCATTAAACCTTAGAGCACTTCCATAAAAATGAGCTTAAGCGGGATTTTATTTTACACACTTGACTAGATTAAAAAAAAGCCCATTCACACTTAAAACGAGAAAGTTTGTTTATTTTATCAGCTGCAGATGTTTAAAAGTGTTGGTCACTGAAGAATCATCATTAATCTTATTTATTTCAAGTCACACTTTTTGTTGCAGCATATAAAAAAATAATAAGTATTGATCTTGGCTGAAATGAAAACTTAATCTGTGTCCTCGTGTGAACTCTTTCTGCCAAATAAACGAATTCTCACCTCAGACGGTAATCAGACAGAGAGGGACTGAGATGTGGAGTGCCTCCGAAAGGTTTAGTGTTGAGCGCCCTTTACCTGGTAATGTCACAGTCCATTGTGAACTCCCATTCTGCCTCAAAAGCCTCCTGTCAAAGTGTTCATAAAAGCCACATCTAATAAGACACCCAAATCTGCTTGTGCTCGTACTTTCCCTCTTATGCCCTTAAGCTTCAATTTACTCAATAATTAATCGCTGCACATTTGCACATATAATTCACACACACATCATTTGCTTGTGCTCAGATGAAAGTGCTTTTCTGTGACATCCCAGCTAGTGAATGAGTTCTACTTCAGCCGTGCATCTACTTTATCCTCAGCAGCCATGATCATGACTGATGAGGGATTTCCTTCTGTAACATGTAATTCAATTTTATTTTCTCCAGTTGTGCTTTGAATGGTCTAAGTGCATAAACTGTCATGTCTGCCAGGGAGAAGATGCCGTTCCATCATGTGACGGCAGGCCTGCTCTACAAGGGGAACTACTTGAGCCGCTCGCTGTCGGACAGTGACAGTGATGTACTGGCCAGCCTCTCAGTGGAAGAGCTCGACGGTGAGACCTCTTTTAGTAGCTTCTCCTGTCTCCCTGTCTGTAACATGCACAATGGTTGCTTCATACTAAAATGAATCTTGAGCAATTCTATGTGAATTTTCAAAGAAAAAGTACTGGACATATCACTTTTATTTTTGAGCTGGTTATGAACTCAACTTAATTCTGTATCTTTATGTTACTGAGTATTTTCACATTTCATTTTTTTTTAAATTCTTACTAAGATATGATGACCTGAATGACTACTTTATTTTAACCTGTGCTTTAAAAAAAAAGGTTAATCCGGACTTGTCTCTAATTCCAAGAGACTTTATCAATTCTGAGTTCAACTGATAAAAGAGCTGAGCTTTAGCTCTAGAGGGAAGGGTTTGACCTGAAACTAAACCTGATTGAACCAAGCTGTTCTGGTCTCATAGTCGTTAACTATGAAAAGTGTGTGTGTGTGTGTATATATATATATATATACACACACACACACACACATGCGTACATACCATTTTATTGCTGTGTTTGGCTAAGACATAGTTATAAAATCTAATGTGTTACTGATAAATTACATTATCATGTAGAGTGGTGATCTAATAGACTCTCTCTGTGGTTTAGGAGGAAGCCAGGCAGATAAAGTGGGTTTAGGTTTTTAACAGACATATTGATTTGTGTGGCCCTTGTGAGTGTTGTAGTGAGTCATGTAAATGTTGCAGTTTCCTGGGCGTTGCTACAGCAGAGCCCCGTCCTCCTAATCAGAACCAGCGGAGCAGGGTAATGCATTATTCTATCTGTACTTATCTTGAGGGCAGCATTTTCACGGCTCTGGCCTGTCTGGCTGTCTGCACTGTGCTGTATAGAGAGGAAATTCTTTTTACGAACCCTTTGTTTTGGAGTCTGTTGGAGAGTAATCGCCACAGCCTGTACAAGACAAGTCTGATCAATAACAGTGTGCCAGAGTCAGCAGTGGCAGCATCACAGGAAGCACACAAACTCCTCTCCCCCAGACTCAAATATTAAAACATGAATGCAGCATTAAGCCGCTTGCCAGAAAATTGGCTGCACAGGACACAATAATAGTCTGTCAGGGTCAAACTTTAATTTACAGAAAATGGGCACCACATACAGATTTTTCATTCTTGTTTCATTTGTTCTGTGAATAAGATATACTGGGGTCCTACATGAAAAACTGCTGCATGGCCATACTTTCATTGTTTTTACCCTGTACTTTGATCTTTAGGATATACTTTACACTACATGCCATATGAACATTTACTGCCTCAAAGTGATGATAGAGAACTTTAAATGGTTGTTTAAGTACTTGTACTGTAAAGGGCTGCTACTTAAATTAAACACAACACAATATTGATCGAATATCTAGAGCTTTCCTGGTCCAATCAGAGCCAATTTCAGGTTACACCCCTCCCTCTAGAGATAAAAGCTCAGCTCTCTTAACAGTTGATCTCAGAATTGAAAAAGTATCTTGGAATCAGAGACAAAACTTCTTCACCTTGACAACCTAGTTCAGATTGCTTTAAACTTTTTTCCACGCCAGGAGGAAGTGGCAAAGAGAATGAAGTGGAGTCACCAATATTTAGCCTTAGAGGTGTGTTTTCACCATAGATTGTATAAATAAAACCGGAGCAGTTTATAAGCAGCCTTGTTTTCAGAGGCGGGGACAAAGGCTGTGGCCAGACGAGCGGGAGCCAAAGGCAGGTTTAATCAAAGTCCCAAGACATCCACTTAAAGAGAAGGGGGGACTGGGACGAAGCTCTTCTTCTCATATGCCTGAAAAGCTAACGGCATCTGATGTAGATTCATTCACAGAGTGAAAATAGCATGTGAGCGATACCTAGATGTAGCCCATCAAAATGCATTTCGAGCTAGCCAGGAGTCGAACCTAGAATCTTCTGATCCGTAGTCAGACGCGTTATCCATTGCGCCACTAGCCCATGAAAAGAACGTGACAAGCCTGAGCTTAACTCTGGTACAGTGCATCAAATAGCAACAATTATTTTAAAGATTTGTACACGGTCTTTTTTTTTACAAATAAAAGCAGAGAAACGACACGCACATCCAAACTCAATGGGCCTGTGTGCCGGAACCAGAAAAGCTCACGAGTAAAAAAGACGAAAAATATATGAAAACTTCCAGGTTTTATTTATTATTCTTATCACCACATGTGACGTTTCGGGCTGTTGTCCTAAAAAGGACAACAAACTAAAAAAAAAAAGCATCCAAAGTAACTGGAAAGGGGTCTATCTGCCAAACGTGTAGAACGAGACATGCACCGAAATACGAAAATGTTTGAAAGCTGGTCCTTAAATGGATACACCCCGCATCACAGCACTGTGCAGAAAGTAGATACATTGGCACATTCTGCTTCGAGATTTGAACTTCTTGGGACTCTTTTATAGTATAGATGCATATTTTTTGTCACAATTTTCACAGTGAAAATTGTCATTTCTTTTCTTTTTAGAGGGTAACCGGTAACTGGGTGAGTCATTAGAGCATAAGACTATTATTTTGAAGGTCCAGGGTACTACTTCCTCTTCTCAAAATTTTACTGATTGGAATATTTATTCAATCTATGATTGGAATGAGGGTCCCAGTTTCAGGCTCTAAGAGGGCAGCAAACACTTGCACGTGTTAGAAAAATTGCATTGAAAAGAATAATACAGCCAGTATCTCACTAGCTACTCATGCATTCTGAACAATCCTACTGTTATATTGACACAGAAGAAGCTTATTAAAAGGGATGGCTGAGCAAAATTAAAGTTTAGTTTAGTTTTTTTCTAAACATTCTAAGTTGTAGGATAATTGTCATAGGACACTGCTCTGTCCATTAGCATAGTGGTGCCATCACAGACACTGGCATATAGAGGGATAAAATACTGAAAATATTCAAATATTTGGTATTTATAATCAGGACTGGATTAAGTGGATTAAGAGATTGATTTAGAAATCTTTTTTGAAACAGGATACAAGGGTTAAGAAGCATTACAGTGTAACTAATGAAATATCTGAGGATTTTTTTCAAATTGTAGAAATGATAAGGGTTTTATCACAATTTTGTTGAGAGAAGCTCTTTTTAATAGGTGTTTAATCTAGGTCTCCAAAGAGACACAGCACACTTTCTTAATGACCTGAGAGCATCCCTGGTGTCCTTTAAGAGCAAAGTATGTCCAAGTCAACTCTCAGGAAAGAGTACAGAGCAGCAGAAAAGGCCACAGACGTAAGGGCACACTTGAGGCTGCAGAGAAATGCTGTGGTCTAAAATGCTACATTACTCACCGGCTTGTCAAAGTTTCTTGAAAGCTCGTTTCCCATAAAATATAGTGATTTATTTTTTTCTTCTCTTTGAGTCCTCACACACATGGAGCTGTGTTGTATTTAATGTATAAATGCATAATTTACAATGATTTGGTCATTTAAAAAATGCATTACATGAAAGAAGAATTCTTGCTTATACAAAATATGTTACTAAATACAGTATGTATATATGTATACAGTATGTCACTAAATATATCACTGAAACTGTTAATTGATTTGGGGCAAGTGCGGATGCTGAAGCTTATTCATATAATTAGAATGACATTTCCTGAGGGTGAACTACATTGTATTGTGCTACAGTCAGCACTATACAGTATGTAATGTGTCAAACTGCATAAGCCTTGTGTCACACTGAGCTCAATGTGCATCCACAGTGGCAGCCTACAGTGCCTCTCACTTACACTTCACAAAGAGAAAGTCATTCAGAGCAAAACCAAACATAAACTATGTTATTAAAGGTGTAATAAAAGGGCAGTGGATTTGTCCTTAAGCATGCTGAGCTGGTCCAGACAGCATTCTGTAGGGAGGCTTTCTGACACAGACTGAAACAGGAGAGTACCTCCCTTCTCTCTTCACTTTACTTTAGGCTGTTCCATATAGAGTGTAATAAAGAACAGATAACGTAACCAAAGCAAACATCTTTAATTAGTCCACAATCATCAACCCACTCACGACACATGCCCTCATTAACCTTTAACTCAGAGAGACTTCATTTTAATCAAAAATGGATGAGATTCCATTTGTGTTGCTCAAGTTTAAGTAACTGTGATTCTTTATCATGTGTGTCTCTTTAGCAGAAACATTGTTGCACCAAATGTCAGATTGCATGCTGGGAAGTGGCTCAGTGTTTGTCAGAGTTTCTTGATGGATTGCAGCAGTTGTGCGTGAAATGGACTAAGGTATTTAAGAGTCTGAACCCAGCCTTGGTGTTGTTATTGTGTCTAGGCCAGATTTACTGGGAGAATTACTCACCCTGAATATAACAAAGTTTATGGCTCTCATGCCCGCTCATCTGTGGATGTTTATATGCATATGCACAGCTGTATAGAACAAATGATTTTAATGCTTTATTTGCTCAGATGTTCAGGAGAGCAACAACATGCTGTTATGATGCAGGTTGAAGACTGTGACCTTCTGTTATCTACTGCGGATGCTTAGCGCGGGCAAAAGCCTGCGCTCTATTTTATGGGACAATTCATAATTTACGCTCCATTAGTATTCGTGTTGTTCTGAATAATTTGCCAGATGGGTTTGGAGGGTGACATCACAGCAGCAGCATATAATAATCACGTGATGGATGGAGTTGGATCACACGTCTGAATCTGGTTTCGTTCTGTGATAGTTTAGAAAATACTGTAGGGATTGTTTGTCCTGAAAGACTTTGAAGAGCAACTAT
Organism: Perccottus glenii; assembly: GCA_024416835.2. Lineage (NCBI taxonomy): Eukaryota > Metazoa > Chordata > Actinopteri > Gobiiformes > Odontobutidae > Perccottus > Perccottus glenii. The sequence goes on from CM044550.2 coordinate 14,882,027, forward strand.
ATGCAAAGCCATACATTAAAATTAGGATGGAGTCATCTAAATCCTGAATTCAATAGATCACAGCACCACAGTGGTTTTAAAGCAACACTTACCAGTACATTTCTGTTGAAGTGACACAAATACTCAGACAACTGTAAAGCTGCAATGTATTTGTGCAAAATCCTACAATCCCCAGTGGTCATGTCATAAAAGATTTGGTGTCCAACTTTGAGCTCAAGCATGCTGATGCCGCCAGAATAAAACACCCCAACAAGACTGTCCGTCTCTGTTCATGCTCTTCTGTCCTGCTAATCCTTCAATATTGTATACATGTTTTTATTTTTTATGTCTGGAGAAGCCATCTACCTTCCTCCACTCATATGATCACAGAGTGCAATGAAAAGTAAAATGCATAATAATGAATGAATAAGCAACACTATGTAAGTTTTTGAGTGATGATTAATTCATAATCTTGAATTCAAATGACACAACACTAATTTTTATATATTTGTATCTTATGTCAATGCATGTTTTGTATGAGGGCATTTCTAAGACACAACACTGATTTCGTTGCCAGAGATCCGGGAAGCATTCAAAGTACTGGATCGAGATGGGAATGGCTTTATTTCCAAACAAGAGCTGGGAATGGCCATGCGGTCACTGGGGTACATGCCCAGTGAGGTGGAGCTGGCCATCATCATGCAGAGACTGGACATGGACGGTAAGACACACTCAACAACAGACACTCACATAAGTCAGGTTTAGTCCCTTAATCAAATAAGCCCACTGTTAACATCTGAGCTTATATACTCATCCACTTGTGTCATCAAAACGTCAACCAATTTCTGAATTCACACGAGACAATGCAGAATGAATGGAATGGAGACAACTGAATTTATTGTGGTAGATGTTTAATACTAAAATGAGCAAATGAGAAACCATAATCTACCAAAGTCTATTTAAAGCATGTCTTTGAAAAGGCAGTGAAATTTATTTTGCAGATGACATGAATATAAATATTAGAATCTCTCACTGCCTTTGATAAGTGCTTCCCAGTCTGACTGTGGAGGCAGATTTATTGTTAATGTTCAAGGCTGGATATTAAAGTTGAAGAAGTTGGACTGGCCTTCTTGCATGTGTGACTCATGCGCTCTGGAGTCTCAAGAGATGGCTGGTGGTTTGTGCCTCAGGGCCAGGTCTGGTAGCGTCGTCTGATACTTGAGGAGCTGATGAAGGTTACGGCAGCTTTTGTCTCGGTAAGTTTGTGATGTCTGATTCTGTTTGCATTATGTCCATCAAGGGCAGGATGTGTTCACCCTTGTCTGCAGGTTTGTTTGATGGTCAAAAAAAACATGAGCTGTGTTTATTTCCATTAAACTACAAATTTAATTAGCTGGTAGAGTGGTTTAACTAAGCCCTTTGAAAATGTTGAAAAGAGCATGTTGTTGTACTAAGACTAGTCTTGGTCTTCAGACTTAATGGCATATCCTTCTTATCTCACCTCCAAATCAGACCATGAAACACCTAGATACAGTACAAATGAAGTTTAGATTTTTCAGAGAATATGAATAAACTTTTCTTTCACTCATAGTTATTTATGTATTTATTTATGTCATATTTCATGGCATAGATTCAACAATGTGTTGGAAACATTCCTCAGAGATTTTGGTCCATACTGACATGATAGCATCACGCAGTTGCTGCAGATTCTTCCACGATGCAAATCTCCTGTTCCACCACATCCCTAAGGTGCTCTATTGGATTGAGATCTGGTGATTGTGGAGGCCATGTGAGTAAAGTTAACTCGTCATTTTCAAGAAACCAGTCTGAGATGATTTGAGCTTTGTGATATGGTGCATTATCCTGCTGGAAGTAGCCATCAGAAGATGGGTACACTGTAGTCATACAAGGATGGACATGGTCAGCAACAATACTGAGGTAGGCTGTGGCATTTAAACAATGCTCAATTGGTACTAAGGGGCCCAAGGGGCTTACAGGAGTGGCACCCGTTGTGGTCTTCTGCTGCTGTAGCGTGTTGTGTTGTACGATCAGAGATGGTATCTACTGACCTTGGTTATATAAGTATTTATTTGAGTTGCTGTTGCCTTTCCATCATCTTAAAGCAGTCTGCTCATTTTCCTCTACCCTCTGACCTCTGACATCAACAAGGCATTTTCGGCCACACAACTGCCGCTCACTGGATATTGGATATCAACAACCGTTCCACGTTCCAACAAGTCACTTAAATACCCTTTTTTCCCCACTCTGATGCTCGCTTTGAACTTCAGCAAGTCGAATGCACCCCATCTAGATGCCTAAATGCATTGAGTTGCTGCCATGTGATTGGCTGATTAGCAATTTGTGTTACCAAGCAATTGAAGAGATGTACGTAACAAAGTGACCAGTGAGTGTGTATTTCTTTTGTTGCCCGTCTACGTATTTGCTTTGAGGTGCAGCAGCTGGAGGCAACCACTTGGGCGACCAGTGTCCCCCTCTGGGCACGGTCACACTGCTCCTCCACTCAACGCTGGTCCTGATTGCACCTACACACCTTTCACTACACCCGTTTTTTAACTGACTTTCATTCTCACCACACACCACACTACATTATACATTTACACTGACAACAGTAACTTAAGTAAAAGTGCCCCAGCAAAGGGCTTAAAACGTGATGCTGTGTCCACCTCCCTTTTGTTGCGGCTTTACAAGCAGACCGTGACAACATATTTAATGCATATAATATAAGACTACTTTAAACACCTTGACTCAGTGGACCATCTAGCCTGGTCTGAGCATTGACTGTATTTGCCCCGTTGCATATGGCTGTGAGTCAGTGGTGTATATGCCAGCAGGATGCAGTGCAAGGCAGGGGGTAACATAGATTGCTGTGCCTCTGCTTGCATGAATAACTTTACAATAAAAAGATCCCTGCCTCATCTACCATCCTAGGAAAGAGAGACAAAAGAAATAGTTTATTATGGGGCATTGCGGCAACAAAAAGAGGTCTGAAATAGGCTGGCTTATCAGAGAAAAATACACCATTTTGTTTTTTGATGAGCATTTATGACCATTGTGTCATTGTGTTTGCCCAAAAGCATCAGTCTGAAAGTACTGCCAAAGAAAATGAGTTGAAGCCCATTCCCTTATGCATTGAACTTATGCATTGAACTTATGCATTGAACTTATGCATTGAACTTATGCATTGAACTTATGTATTGTTGTTGTGTTGCTGCCTAAGATTAGACAGACTTTATTTTCCAAATTTAGTGGTGTGATAAGTACATTTCCATAAAATGTCTGCAGTAATTAGAGCTTCAATTATACGTCTTCCAAACCATTATTTAATCTAAGAATAGCAAGATCAACACCCACCTTTATTCTTGGGCATTTTCAGCAGCAGTCTGTGAAATGTTGGGCTTAGTTGGGTTTTATTATACATAACCCTAGTGAGAATATGTTCTCATAATACACTGTAGTTGCTTGAGCTGTGGATGAGAGTACAATTTAAAGTTTAGCTGATAGATTTACACACATCAGACGGTTAAAGAAAGTAATTTATTCCACATTTAATGTTTTGGGGTGAAGCCTGGCTTACATCACAAATTTTAAAAGTGGCAAAATGTTGTGGTTTCTTGTTTTTACAGGGGATGGACAGGTCGATTTTGAGGAGTTCATGACAATCCTTGGTCCCAAACTCCTGTCATCAGAAACAAGAGAAAGCTTTCTGGGCAGCACAATAGACACCATCTTCTGGCAGGTATGTTTATTAGTTTAAATACAAGTTTTTGTTGGCTGTCGACCTGAGTAGGAACCTGTATAATATTATAAAAAGAAACCTCTTAGTTGCCCCCTGGTGGCTGGCTTCAATATCATCAATATAAGTGACTATACATTCTCAGACCAGTCTTTTACAGCCCTCACCAAAGCATCCTTTACAGAATGTTCACAAGTCAGAACTAGTACCGTGTTTGTGGCAGAATCATGGGCTCTCGTTCCCTCGGGGAGCTGAGTTTTAGTGGGTATTTGACTTACCGCTCTGAACGTGCCAAAGCTCAGCTCCGCGGGGTTGAGTCTTCTTTTCTCACGCTGTCTGCATGAGCCAAACACTGAGCTACAACCCATTTTCAGTGGCAGGAAGTTTAAGCGCCTCTCTCTATCCCAGAGGAATAACGTTATAACACACCGCTGCTGCTGAAACCCAGCGGTTATTGAGGATCAGATCCAGTTTGGTTTTGGATGAGATCTTATTATAAGTGGATATTATCAAAACATGAGGCACAACAGAGATCACATTAAAAGGACAATATGCAGACTGGTTGGGTGCTGCAGTTAATGCAGAACCACACCAGGTGCACGTGAACTATTTGCCTTGTGGACAGTAGCATTTCAGCCTCTGACTAGATAAACAGTATGTTTGTTTATTGCAGTTTAAGGTGCGCACAGAACTTCCATTTTTCCTGGCTGCAATTTGTACTAGGGAGTTTAAATTAAACACCAACAAAATTAGTAGTATGTCTTCTAATTTGCATAGAGCACCACACATATGAGCTGCTTTTTTCCCCCTTTGCCCACTGACTCCAGAGTGTAGGAAACATATAGCCCTAACAGATATGCCAAAATGTCTTTTAGCGAGACAGAAAAAAGGTGACAACAAAGACACAAAGCCGAGGGAAAGTCTGAGCCCAGGAGGGGAATAGACTGAATCTGATTGAGTGAAACAGATAGTGATGAATGTACACGGTGCTCGAGTGAGAGCGCATGAAAGGGAAAGGGTGACAAATGAAGCAAGTGTGAACGAGCGTCAGAGCAGGACATTTGGCATTGATAGTAACACTTGGCACTTTTTATGTAATCACAGTGTTGACCCAGGCCATTTTTCAGTGTGAGGACACCGGTCTTTAGAGATGTGAGGGCATGCTGGGAAGATGCACTGCCAGCCCCACTTCTGGCTGCTCCAGTGACTTTGTGCAGAAGAGCAGTTGCTTGCACATGATTACCTTTCTAACAATATAAGCCTTGAGGTTCTGGCTTTGTTTCTCTTCAAAGCAACGTAATTCTTGCAACACACTTGCTAATGTGTGGAGCATATTTAGTGATATTTCTCCACACGTCTAACAGATGATTAGTTGTTAGAGGTATGACAGTTCTGTGTGCAATTTACTTTATTAATTTGCTGTGGTATATGACTCAGCCTCACTAAACACTCATTTTGTGCTCAGTCATTCAGCTTGAATAGGTCACACAATTATTTTTACTGACCATTTTTTAATTCTGAAATTTTCTCTGTTCAGTCAGTGCCATGACTTTTTATTACTCCAGTGTAATCTTTCACATTCCTTGTCAATAGTTATCATGGACTTTTTTGTTTAACACAGCTGTTGCATGGCAATGGATGAGTGAACTGAAATGTAACTTTACATGTAGCAAATGAGAGCTTGTTACAGTCTGTCCATCAGTTTCATGAAGCTAAATAAATTCATAGAGAGAACTGCCATAGAAGCCTGATGATTTACAAAGTACTTACAAAGTACTTACAAATATAAGATATATTCATATAAATGCATTACATACAGTATGATAAACACTTCCTATTCAACCTGTTACCCAATTGGATTGGATACGGCAGGCAAGCATTAGGCTGTCCAACATTAAGTCACAGCCTTGATTTCTTTATACTTTGTAAAAGTACTCCACCTCGTCTTACAGAAGGCTTATCAAACCCTTTGACAACATTTTACACATTTCATTTACTCCATCTGACAGCGCAGTGATTTTTCTTTTTTTTTTTTTTCATTTTCATATTTACTGTTGCTATGATTGTCAGTGTGTGCGTTCATTCATTCGGCTGAACACACAGTATGCTTTTAGAGTGCTCCGATGCCGTTTGGTGGAGAGACACTAGTCCAGAGAATGGGACGCACTTTGTTTAGCTATCTAATTACGCCGTCTGGACAATTATCAGTTTGTAGATAGATCAACTGCAAACATTTGATTGTCCTCTGGTTTGTTACTTTAAGTCTTCCACTTGCTTCCATCCCAAACACCACTGTGCATGCCAAATGGCCACATCAACTGTAAATAAGACCAGATGAGAGTTCAATCATAAGTACTGTGAGTCTGTGACAATAATTTATTGCTTAAGCAAACCTTGGCCCAAAGGAGCCCAGGACAGAATTCATTTAAGGATTGAAGTTTGATTCAAAGTCTGATTATTTAAACTACATTTCAATGTATTGCCATGCTATGTATTTGACTGAAAGAAATACACAGAATGTAATATTTAATAAAATAATATTTTCTACTTATGAATAGATTTACATTTACATTTTTATTTGTTTGAATGACCCACAGTAAACAAAGATTGAGGCCCACCCTAGGGGACAGCCCCAGACGTCCATTCTGTTGCAGCGCTACAGGCAGTACTTTATCACACATCTAAATGGCGACTATACACATTTGAGAAAGATATTGAAAAGCAATCAACTCTAACCCATTATCACTTCCTCACACAATCATGCAGCACCAACAAGAAGGTCTGCTCGCTGTGTTCTCCATATTTACCCAGTTTTCAGGCACAGGTTTTAGAGGTAGTTAAGAGTATACACACACTAAACCAGTCTATTCCAGATTTTAATGTTAAAAGTTTTGTTATGTTGAAGTCTAAAGACAGTGCCATTTGACACATTGTCATAATGTCAAATCCATGTTTGGATTAGCTAGATGTTGTTGCTCTGAAGTGCACAGTGTGTCATATGTCTTATTACATCTGAGCTTCTGGTCACAGTGATAGCGTCCCAGCACAAGCTGCAGCACATTTGCGTTGATTAGAAGTTGCAATTTGTTTGTGTGCTGCATGTTTAGGGCCAGGGAGAGCACCAGCATTTTGGACAAAAAAGAGAATATGTAGCCAACAATAAGCAGCTTATCCGGATGCAGCCCCAGACATGTGAGCTCTGAGGCGAGGTGCTGCGTAGGAGTAAATGCAGTCGGTCTGTGTTACTGTGCTGCCAATCAGTCTTGTGTGCAGCGTCAGGCTGATAACTCTTGGCAAGCTGAGGAAGCGGCCGACGCTGTTTGAAGTTGTGTTGCTTGTGGAGCAGCAGCAGCTGTTGCCCACCCTTGGGCCTTTGACAAGTGAGAGCTCATCTCTCCTTTTTGTATTATATCAAGTCTCTCTGCAAGATTCAAAGAGCCTCTCTTCAGACGCTGACATTTCTGTTCAGTTTTTTGCATAGAGACCCCTCCTCCTTGTCTTCTGTGTGGTCGTAATTACAAGTGAGTCAGCCTGACTATCTCAGTGATGCACTTCATTACAGCTCTTTCTAAGTGAACGGTTCTGAGTGTCAGGAACACATTACTGTGTTTCTCTGCAATGGCTTTGCTTATAACATATACTCATACAGTAGACTGACATATCATTGTCTGTCACAAGTGCCTCTTGTACTTTGTTAGTCACAATAAAAGCTTTCTGTCTGCGTCACAAGTTAGATTTCAATCTACTTCCTTTAACCCACAATCAGGAATGGCGTCACTAAAATGAAGAAAAGCATTTCCAAATCTAACTTATTTACATGGCCAGTTTCACGTTGCTGGTGATTTTTAGTGGTTTGTGGCTTAACCTGCTTTCTCCAGGTTGGACTTCAAAGTGTCATCCAGACGTAGACATATGAGAGCTGAATAGGAATCCAGAGTTGAAACGATGCAGGCTTCATTATATTCTGGCTGCTTAGGATTTCCTGAGGTGTTTGCTGACAGATTCAGCTTCAAACTAAAGTCTTGTCAGCAGTTTTTTTGTGCTAACTTGGTTAAAAACAGTAACATTTAAACCTAACAAAGGTAAAGATCCTTTTTGGAACATTTCATGTTATAGGGCACATGAAAGAAACTGTCTTTATCTACTTTGCTTTGCATACTTTTACCACTAAATATTCTACAAACAAAAACATAAATGTCATACATTAAAATGATTTTGATAGCAATTTGAATACTAAAAATAAAATATGAGGCAGTTATCTCTAACCCTTTGAGCTCAAACAAATCATTGAATATTTAGAGACGTCATGCACTGCTGGAAAGTTAAAGCAGTTCACAATGGATTTTATGTCTTGCCTCCTCAGCCTTTGCCATTTCTTTTTTTTCTGTTTTGACTTCTCCACGTGTCTGTGGACAGTACTTTGGTCTGGGCTCACAGGGATCCAGTGATTGTTGCTAATGAGGCTCATGCTGCCCCTCAGTCCACAGTTAACTCCACTCACTACTGTGAACTATACTTTCAGTAATTAGCTTTTGATAACTTATTCTGTGGTTTGAGTTTTTTTTTCCTTCTTCATTTTGTTCGCTAGCTCCAAACCAAACTGAGGCTGTGGTTTGGTTGTGAATGGGCCTCTAGCTCAAAATTATCTGACAATCCTTTGGCCAAGAACCATAAATGAGAAATCTTAAACATAAATTAGAAATCCTCAACATACAGTAGTGCTAGTATTAAAAGTTGCCATATTTTAGTTTGATTTTTTAGGACTGTTCTGTGCCTTGAAGTGTAATGGTCTTTGTCCACAAGCACTAACAATTTTTTTCATTCCCATGTGGTCAATATCATCACATCCAATACATCAGGAAATGACTGCTATTTATTCTTTTATTTTTCTGCCTGTGAATGCTCTTGTGGCACACATTATGTTTTGTGTTTTCTCACTGAATCATCCTGGTTTGACAGCTCAGTAGAACGGCAGTAATGGAGACATAAATTTACTTTGAAGGACCAGAGCTGTGCAGCCTTGTGTGACTGGATGCAGAGGTGATGCTGAGTGTTCGGTGTGTTTAGGGATTCAGTAAAGACCAGGCAATGATCACTGGCAGCTGATTGTCATAAAAGTACCACTGTTTCATTTTTTTTAACCTTGTGTATTAATTAATTATATAAGGGGCTAAACCACAAAAGTGAAAAGTCCTCCTACAATGACATGATTTAATCCATTATCTTTTAAAGCTTAGACTAATAGATACGTTCTCTGTCACACAATGCAGCCGCTGATGGTTTCATAATGGTGCCATTAGGTACATGTGCTTTTTAATCTCCTGTGTAATACTATTACAATCTACACTAAACTTTGACCATAACATTCAGACTCTGGTTTAGCTACAGTGTTTTAGAATTTGTATTTTATTATTTTATTTTTGAATCAATGTGCTAGATAAATTGATAAAGTTTATTTTATCTCATCTTAGACAAAAAACTTTTAAGCAACAGTGATAAAAAAAAAAAGTTTTAATGTTTTTCCTGTTACATTAACAAATCTGTGTTCAAATCTTATGGCCAATAGTGTCTGATGTTGTCATAAATCTGTTGACGACCAAGGTACGTTCTAAATTTTCTAAGGTTTAAGGTGATTGAGGAAGTGAGGACACTGAGGTATAGACCTATTACACAATTTACTAAACTGTTTCAAACAAACTGAGCAGAGAGCAGAAATCCAATCTCCCCAAATCCCTAATCATATTCAAAACACATTCATACTGATGACGTTAATTGCCAGCCCTTTGCACTGAAATGTAAATTAGGTCTAATTAGATACTGAGTGTTTTGTAGATCTCTCATTTGACAACTCCTCCTCCTCGGCGCCTGCAAGTGTGAGCAGCCTTGTGCATGGAACAGATCTGACATTTATTCATGCCATTGCATTCATGCAAAGTGGACTTCAGCAAAGTGCAGAATGTCTGTAAAGAAGTAAAGAAGTCTTAATTATTGCTTTAGTCTTACTATAACTGGACTTTTTAAATGAAATGAAAACATCTCAGTCCATGAGGAAAGGCAGTATTTAAATTAAGATTTTGGTGATACAAAACAAAAGATCTGTGTTCAGATACATTATCATTCAAGGTATGCTTTAATTGTAATTAAAGCATTTAATAATGTGTGCACAACTAAGGCAGAGCAGAACATTCAGAAAGCACTTATAGTTAATGATGTCATTAATAGACCTGCAGTCTGGTCTTAATGAGAGTGGACACAAGTGACCATAAGACATGGAGTAAACACAGCACACTCAGAGTTTGATGGGCCAAATCCAACTTTGTCATTTTTGTCATTTATTTTTGCATCCCAAAATGCAACATAAATGTGCTGAAGTTGCTACAGACAGTCAGGAGAGTCAGGACAGGCATCGTTACTTGACTTACTCAGGCATTACTGAGATCCCATGGTGGTAATACATTATAAAATATACTCTGGATCCCTTTTATATATTTATTATTTTAGTGGCTCAGATCACCATGTGGTCAGGAAAATACTGATATTAGTATTAATAATAAATAACTGACAGTGTTTCTAAAATTGTTGTCAATCTACTGTTTGATCAAACTCTTGATTATTACTGTAAGATAAGGAAGTCTATTTATTGTTACCACACATTTCAATAAAATACAGTAAGTAAGTGAATCTTGCATTAAAACATGTTTGGTCTTAGGCCCAAAATAGTACACACTAAACAAACTTAATACTGTTGTGTTCAAAGTAGAGCTGTTCAAAGGTGCCCTTCTTTAAAGCAGTAACTACAGACCTTAAGAGAATGTACTGTAACATTTCCTGCTTGTCCAGTGTCACTGTTAGCCAGGCCAGCACCACTTGAGTGAGACTTTTGTATGGCACTACTGTATAGTCGCTGGTGTTGCTCTAAACATTACCATATCTGTAGAATTCACATCAATGCAAAGCCATTTCTACATATTTTCTGCTAAGGGTCAGTAGAGGCTTGAATTCAAGTCTTGTTAAATCTCTGGGTGGCAGAAAAACAATATTTTCTTATGTTTTTTACCTTGTGTCCAAATGGATAAGGTTATACCCTCTTTTACCTGGCAATTTAAGACCATAGACACCATGTCACATCTGCTTAGTTGCAATTGCTCCATTTAAGTGAAGAGTGTGAATACCTATAAACAATTTGTCACAGATTTGTGCACTCTATTTAATCATTTTATTTATTAAAGGTAAAGTAACATATGATTTTGTATTTTTACAATGTTACGTATGTATTTCAGCTTTGCCATCACTTTTTTTTTCTTAGATTAATGATCAAAGGATGAAACATTGACCCACAACCTTTAATTAGTACCACTAATGAATCTGCCCTGAACTGATTAACATTTGAGGCGTGATTGGCTGACAGTTCATTAGCTCACTCTAAGGTGCATGCATAATAAATGATATTGATGCAGAATATGATTTATGCTCTGATTGATGTCATTATGCATCCATCAGGCTGCCAGGAAGTTCTCCCACTCTCTGTGGATGTGCCTCAGTCATATGCTCAGTGTTATCAGCCATTATCAATACTTTTTAGTGTCAAATATGCACTTGACTTGGCAAGCTCCACTAACGTCTTGGACTTTTACTGTGAAGTGATGCACATTTGATTAGTCCAGAGTCCTACAGTTTATGTGTCAGAAGGTCACATGGTATTATGCTGTTATAAGTCAACAGCACTAAAACCATAACGAGAACAAGACTTGTTACCGCGATCATGTCAGAACCAAGACTGACTATGCCTGTTTTAGACCAGTTATCAATTCTCGGAAATGTGAAGTTTGTCATGAACTTATTGTATTTACTCTACAGGACTCAGGACATACAGACGTAAAAGTTTCCTCTTAAATCCTTCACTAAACCATACGGTTTGCTCTAAAGTTCTTCAGGTTGGAGCTATTTGTGAGTTGACGACCTTCTGTGTCTTCTTTTACAATGAAATGAGTGAACACTACAGTAAATCACTCTCCTGCTGCCCATAACTCTAGAGCATTTAATTCCATCCACTGTCCAACTTTATGCAATGCTCAGAATGAATACATTTGGATGAAAGAAATTATTATTTTAACATGATTAACTGATTTATGCAGCTTGCATTTTTAACTCATTCAGATATGGACTGCAAAATTATGTTTAAGTTAAGATTAAGTTTTTTATTGAATTGGAAAAAAATGTTGTGTGTATATATGTTTTCTGTTTTTGCTTTTGTTACATTGTTCTTGTGTCTTTGTCCTTTTTTTTCTGTTTTTCACACTTTATTGCTTTGACTCAATCTTGTTGACAATTGGCAACACTATTTTTATCTTAAAGTTCAACATTACTCCACAACATAATTTGATGGCCAAACATTTGTGATTTGCAACACTGTGATTATGCTTTATCAGCTGTGTATTTGTAAAACGTATGAGAAGAATGTGGCAGTGAAGCTAAACTTTCTTATTACGCATGGTCCAGTGTGACAGCGCATGGTTGTCTTGTCTGTGTCCTCAGTTCGACATGCAGCGGATCACATTGGAGGAGCTCAAACACATCCTGTTCTACGCCTTCCGTGACCACCTCACCATGAAGGACATAGAGAACATTATCATCAACGAAGAAGAGTCCCTCAAGGACAACGCTGGCAACTGTCAGACAGAATTTGAGGGAGGTGAGCAAAAGTTTCCAGCTGACTCCACGCACAGTCACTTAAAAAACAGTATGTGTGTGTGTGTGTGAGAAAGAGAGAGAGAGAAAGAGAGAGACACTAATGCATCTTGTCAGGAGCTGGGCAGTGTGGCAGTGCACCTGTTGAATTATTGATTTGGGAAGGTTGGTGGGGACGGCCATCAGCTGGTCACCTGTTTAGAAGTGACACAGATCACATATGCATGGCTCCACTCCACAAAACTAGTCATTCAACATTTATATCAAAGCCACAGTGCCACATATCAAAGCCACCTCGTCTCCTTTAAAAACTGAAAAGAGCCAGTTTCACCCACTCCTTATTATTTAAAGCTCTGAGATATTTTGGACAACTTAATGCCATACAGATATCAATTAGGTATGTAACTTTAATGTATATCTTTTATACATGATCATGTTGAAATGCAAATTGTGTAGCTTTACATTTACATTTAAATGTAACCTTTAATGTTATTAATATACTATAATCATTACATGACATTGAACATACATTTTAAACCAAAATCTCTAATCAATCCCATATTAAGCAAAATTAAATGCCCTAAGTATAGCAAAAACATTACATTTAGTTGTGTTCACCAGTGAGCTAGTGACCAGAAAAGACTGAGTTCAACTTAGCCACGTTAGCCTTGAATGTTCTGTTGGATAAAGTCTGTTTCTGACTCACATTTAAATGCACAAGCTGCTCAGTGGCCTTGTAGTGGATTTCTTATTTGATTTTGAGCACACACCAAAACTTCATTTTCTTATTTAAAGAACACACATCTTACTACTTATTGAGGTTTTTAAAGTTATTTATCAATCAAAGCTGTAAAAAAAAAATCAATAAAATCAATGTGCTCTAACCAAAGTCACTATCCTAAGTCCTGAAGGACAGTCACTGGGCTAGAGTGTATGAACACAGAATACATGAGTACTTTATCCAAATATGTGTGAGTGACAAAGTGTTCCTACAGACTTTATGACGAGCACTGAGGACGACAGCACAAAGTCCGCCTGTTGTCTGGAGAGCGGGGAGCAGCACTCAAGCAGTGCTCAGTCAGTCTAATCAATGTCCAGTGTCATAGTGCTATTCATACTGAACTGTCCATTCTCACTGCGCTGTGGTGCTCTCCAGCTTCAGCCCACTGAATTATGAGAGACCAATGGAGGCACCTGATTTCCCCTTGGCTTCACACCCCTCTAAAATCAATGTGGGCACCATAAAGAATGTAACCACAGACACTGTAAAGTGCACACTGCAGCTGGAGATGAAGCTGAAATCAAACTGGAATAATGATAAATGGACATGACAGCTGCCATATAGTTACATAGGATTTAAAGCCTTTTCATTTTACAACAAGAATGTATCCTAGTTGTAATTTGCCTAGCATAAAAAAGCTTCCCCAGATGTGTTATTTACTGCAATTTTGTATAGTGTCCAAAAATACTCTGGAAGGCTTTGCTGAGAATCTGTTCTTCAGTTTGGTCCATGTTCACTTGGATAGGCTGAACTTTCCAACAATTTTATTAAACAGATGATTTCTAATCTTCTGAGTCAAATGGCAAGGAGCAACATTTATATCAAACCTACATTTACAGCACAAGTTGAGCAACATGCTCTAAAGCTTGACATTTTCTAAAAGAAGTGAGGCACCAGCCAGCAGATGGTCAGTCATGGTGATTCTTCAGGGCACATGTGAAGAGGCTGGTGAAGGATTTGATATGTCACCAGGAAAGTGTGACAGAGACATTAGTGGTGAGTGGAGCCACTGAACCTCTGGTCTCTTATTCTCATGGTGCAATCGTCTTTGATAGAAAGAATTTTAGATACAGTATGGTAACCTACTCTTGACATACAGTAACTATTAACTTTCCTCCTGAAAAGCTAGTAAAGATGTTATCAGGATACAGTTAAAACCGAGTGAGTCTGCATAAAATACATTCATTCCCTACCCTTGAGTTAAATAACCTTGGTTATTGGCTGATTTTTAATGATCATACAGTCTACTTGGCAAAATCGGACTTTTTATAGTAAATGAGAATCTGGAATCAATTTTTTTTACACTGGCCTGCCATTTAATGACAGGAGTCAATCCAAAGCCAGGAGGAGTGTTAGAATGTCTTTCTCTCAGTCAGATGGTTTTTGAAGAGTCCAGTGCTTCTCAAATAGAGAATAGAGGCTGTGTGACCCATCTCCTTTAGCACTTTGAGACTACTGAAATAAGGTTGACTGTAATAAGCCAATGTATGTGTAAGTTTCTCTTTTACAGCCTATTGAATCAAAAAATACATTTAGTCAGTACATTTAGTCTATATTTACTGATTGTACTGTACAGTTGTGTGGGCTTATTATTTGCAAATTCTGTGTTTCTGTTGTTACATAAATGCTTCTGACCCTAATTTAATTTTCTACTTAACTGTGTTGACTTTTCTAATTATACCTGTTGTGGCAATACAATTTAACCAACCCAAAAACTGTCACACAAATCTTAACATATTGTCAGAAACTTGATGACACAATAAACTAAGGTTTGTTCTTTGTATTTCAGTTCACCCATCTAAAAAGAACCGTCAGACATGTGTGAGGAAGAGCCTCATCTGTGCGTTTGCCATGGCGTTCATCATTAGTGTCATGCTCATTGCAGCCAATCAGATGCTGAGGAACGGCATGGAGTAGCTGTTGTGGCTTTACCAGCTGCATGCGCATGCCAGTGGGAGAGCTCACATCCTTCTTCGAGAGTTACCACTCCACCCAATGTCCAGTGAAACTGTGAAGCCAGCATGAGGAGTGAGCGTGACTCCTCCTCTTTTTCCTTCAACAGGGACACTCAAGGGCTGACATTAACATTATCTGTTGTCTCTGTTTCCCTGATGCAATAATAAGACTGACCCCTCCTCAGTGCAGGAGTTTGGAGCGGCAGGCTTCCAGCAGGTGGGTCTTGATGTTTGTGTCAACATCACACTGCAGCCTGGTGGGACCAAACAATTGCCCTCTCATTATAGAAGCTGAAAGATGATGGCATAGCACTCCACCATTCAGGCAGAAGAATCTGTAGCTGTTGGGACACAACTCCTAGTGCACTGCAGTACTTCAGCAACTTTCTGTTTTCATCTCCTGAGTCTGTGAACTGCTGCAAGGTGCTGCCATCAGCTCATCTGTCCAACAAATCAAGATGAAGTAACTTTAGGTTTTGAGCAGCAGGCTCACTAGGCAAATCTAAACAGAGGTGGCAAAAGTCTCTTTTCTGGAACAGAATTTGGCAAATACCATGTTACTGTGTCTAGCTAAAAGAAAATCTTAAATCCTAATTAGAAGTTACTCTATTGTAGTGGTGAAATTAATCTGTGAAAGATTCAATTGAAAACCTTTTTTTCATTATAATATTATTATAATTATGGGAAATAACAAGGGAATTCGTTAAATTCTTCTTTACCAATGTCTGGTTTGTTTATATGGAGACACTTTGTGACAAGTGTCTGCCATCAGCTGAGTGGCATAAAGAACACTTAGATATAAAGACTTTAACATCTTATAAGGGTAGATTTTATCTTTGGTCAGCTCATGTTTTGTGAATAAATGAAAATAAACGGAGCTCCTAAGTGGTTTGGTACATAATAAGTGTCAGAGAAACAAAAGGAACATCCATAAATTAAGCCATTAACTTGCATTAGTGCTCCCTGTTTGTCATTTATAAACTAACAATGAAAAAATGTATGTTAAATCGTTTTACAGCATGACAAACTGCAAGGGCTGTCACACCTCCTCAGTCCTTAATGATTGAACAGACTTCTTCACATGTCGTGGGTACCGCTGAACTCCTGCACTTAGTCCTATCTCATCATGTAAATCCACCAATATAAAGTACTACTTACCATAGTGCATGCGTCAATGTAGTTTCATGTCCTAGTGTCTCCTAAGTGTCCATTGATTGCATTTGTGTCTGTTGGTGCGCTCTACTTGCGGGGTTGAAGAGGCAGATAGAGCTGAGCTGGACATGGTGCTTTATGACAAACACAGCCGGTGCAGCCACTGGTCGTGTCTCTTTCTGCTTCTTCTCAACCCTTTTTTTCAAAGCCATACAACACAGATGTGCTGACAACAAACGAACCACTGTGCTAACAGTTTACAACAGGCCTCACCTTGTATGGTATGGCTTATAATTAGCTAGTAATCAATCCTCTGGAGCTGAAAACAAGGGGTTTCGAGACAGCTTACATTGACATATTAGACATCAATGGTCCTTTCTTAAATTATTGATTTTTTCAATGGCTTTCCTCTGACAGTGGCTTAAACAGCAGTAAAATTATCATAATTTCTCTCATTTTTGCTTGATTGCATCCATTGATTGTAACAGGACACAAAGAAAAACACACATTTTAGGCTTTTGTAAATTCAGAGACTTTTCAAAGTTTAAAATGCTTGTAATGTACAGGTGATAAATACAGGGGCAGAATATTTGATCAATGAGCATCTTGTGAGTAACTAATCAGATTCTATGCTGATGAAAAATAATATTGGTCAAGAGCTACTGGTCAGCTTTAAGGTAGGTCTTTTTTTAAAAATGCTCCCACATGGAAAACAAACCTTCTACAAGTGTGGCCCCTGATTTGTTGCTGTTACTGTTTTGCACTATATTGCAAACCATTTTAAGGAGATGACATGATCGGTATCTTTGTGCATGAGCGCCCTCTAGAGGGGAATGGAGCTCACACGGTACTGTGTTATTTGTGTGTTCATCCCACCCAAAACACTTTGGGAATGTAATGTATGATGTATTCACGGTGTCAGACACATGTTTCTAGTCTATGGGATGACTACCACACCCACACAACAGCAGGTAGAGCACTGTGTGTGTGTGAACTCTTGCCTATGGCAGAAGAAATCATTTGAACCTATAAAAGGTTTCAGTCACTGATAATTTAAGACTACATTTTTTACAACGTCTCTGATATAAATTTTTATGGAAAATTTAGGTAATTACTGCTGTTATGTAGTATTTCTAGAGCATTTGTGTGTTTTGACTGATGCCCCTGCAGAACAGCAGCATGTCTCAGTCGAAAGTCTTGGTTCCTTTTGCAGGGAAAGCACATAGTATCTCATACGTAGCATGGTGGTCATATCCTTAGTGTTTTGTTATGTATATTGTAAATGAGTAAACATTAGAGAAGCACATACTAGACATACTTTGCATGTGCAACAATTAAACATGTAGACTAGAATAAAACACAAATAGTAATATTAAGCATAATAGTTTTGTGTGTAAATACTTCAAACTGTACAAAAGTCTAAATATTGATGCAATAAATTTGTTTTATAAAAATTGTCTTTTATTTTTGTCTGGATATAAACTGACTCAATTGACTGACTTCTAGGTTCACATATTTGAGTCCCATTTTTTCAACATGCTTTGAAGATTAGACAATATATTTTCACTAAGCAACATTTTGGCTGTGGTTCTCAAACTCATATATTTTTGCCTTCCTAACAAGTTGCTATGTGTCACATCCAATGTGTATGTACATTTATGCCACTAATATCAAACTGTACTTTGCATCAAGTAAATGTGTAATATTAGGGTAAAAGATTAGTGTTTGTCTAATACACTGCTCTGGTAATGTAACCAGGGTTGTGTGCCGTCTGTCTGTGGTGTCATTTTTTGTAAACAGGATTTAAGCAGCATTTATTAAGCTGATTTTGTGACACGGGGCAATGAGCAGGCCTGTTGTTCAGCAGTCTGCTCTCACTCTGCATGCTGTTAGCATGCCGGCTGTGTCTTCCCTTGACACCAGTCCACATCCTACTATAGACAGAGCCCTGTGTCTTATTGGTTACCCTTCCCACTGCTGCACACGAGGCTCAATAACTTCTTATTTATGACATAGCACAATCCTTTTATCACCAGGCCACCTGTCTGTTCCAAATGATGACCGACCATTTGAGATTGCACTCTTCAGAAGCAGAGGTGTATTTCAAGAGCAAAGCAATGGGAGTTGGAGCACAGTTACCTATGCAGGTTCTCTGCCTTATATCATACAGTATTGTTCAAAATAAAAGCAGTACATTGTGACTAACCAGAATAATCCAGGTTTTTAGTATATTTTTTATTGCTAACAAACAAGTTACCTGTAAGTGCAGTAGATTCTCAAAAAACAAACAAGACCCAACATTCATGATATGCACGCTCTTAAGGCTGTGCAACTGGGAAATTAGTTGAAAGGGGTGTGTTAAAAAAATAGCAGTGTGGCATTCAATCACTGGGGTCATCAATTTTGTGAAAAAACAGGTGTGAATCAGGTGGCTAAAGCCACCAGCACTTGTTGAATTTGAAAGCCTGAGGAAAATGGGCTGTTTCTCAGGCTGAAGTTTAAGAGTTTGAGTTTAAGACATTGTTCAGAAGAACAACGTACTTTGATTAAATAGTAGATTGGAGTAGGGGAGAACCTATAAAAGGGTGAAAAATTATAGGCTGTTCAGCTAAAATGATCTCCAATGCCTTAAAATGGAGAGCAAAACCAGAGAGACGTGGAAGAAAACGGAAGACCACCATCAAAATGGATCAAAGAATAACCAGAATGGCAAAGGCTCAGCCAATGATCCAGAATGATCAAAGACAGTCTGGAGTTACCTGTAAGTACTGTGACAGTTAGAAGACGTCTGTGTGAAGCTAATCTATTTTCAAGAATCCCCCGCAAAGTCCCTCTGTTTAAAAAAAAGCATGTGCAGAAGAGGTTACAATTTGCCAAAGAACACATCAACTGGCCTAAAGAGAAATGGAGGAACATTTTGTGACTAATGAGAGTAAAATTGTTCTTTTTGGGTCCAAGGGCCACAGCCAGTTTGTGAGACGACCCCCAAACTCTGAATTCAAGCCACAGTACACAGTGAAGACAGTGAAGCCAGCATCATAATATGGGCATGTTTCTCCTACTATAGTGTTGGGCCTATTTATCACATACCAGGGATCATGGACCAGTTTGCATTTGTCAAAATACTTGAAGAGGTCATGTTGCCTTTGCTGAAGAGGACATGCCCTTGAAATGTTTGTTTCAACAAGACAATGACCCCAAACACACTAGTATACAAGCAAAGTCTTGGTTCCAAACCAACAAAATTAATGTTATGGAGTGGCCAGCCCAATCCCTGGACCTTAATCCAATCGAGAAGCTGTTTCTGAAGCAAAACCAAGAAATGTAAATGAATTGTGGAATGGAGTGGAATAACAGCTGAGAGGTGCCACAAGTTGGTGCCACACAGATGTGAAGCAGTTTTAAAAAACTGTGGTCACACAACTAAATAATAGTTTAGTGATTCACAGGATTGCTAAATCCGAGAAACAAAAATGTTTGTTCAAAATAGTTTTGAGTTTGTACAGTCAATGGCAGACACTGCTGGGTCTAGTTTGTTTTCTGAGAATCTACTGCACCTACTGGTAACTTGTTTGCCACTTAGCAATAAAAAATATATTAAAAACCTGGATTATTCTGGTTAGTCACATTGTACTGCTATTATTTTGAACAACACTGTATGTGAAATGATAACCTACATTAAAACAGCAACTGAGAAAAAAACAGAAATCAGTTGTTTATTGGAAGACAGTCTTGGGAGCAAAAATTCCAGTGCTAACATCAAATATATGACATCATATATATCTGGGCTTTTTAATGCTACTGGCAATAAAAGCCCACTTTCCCTCAGCTGGCACACGTATACTATTCCATTCAGACATGCTTTGCAGTTTTCTGTTCAAAAAGTGCTTGAGGCTGCAGCTTATTTGTATTTTACCGTCTGCAGCAGCTTTGAATGGCACTCAGCAGGTAACAGAAAAATCCCCTTGGCTCTAATAACCATGTCCCTGTGTTCATACAGTGCTTACAGTCATGCTACAATGTACTGCTTTTGGTGCTACAAAATGCTTGACAAAAAAAAAGTTTTAAAAAATCTATTAAAATCAGTTAAGTAGCCCTCGACAATTTGGGTTTTGAGGTGACTAGACATAACAATTTCATATTTCACTATAACAAAGTTTAAACAAAAGTAAGCCACTACAAAGAAACTGCATAAGCGTAACAAAACTTTGGGGTATGCAAATTACTTTCATGTGTGGGATTTATCATATATATAATATTTATAATACATTACAAAGTAATGAAATGCTTATACGTAAGTGGCACATACAGAATTTATGGCAATGTCAAATAAAAAATTTGCTGAACTTTAGTAATGCAGTCCTCATGCTCAACTTGCATCATCTTAATATGCAGTTTGACAAATAGTCCATTTCTATATCATGGTCTGAGAAACCGGGATTGAGCTGCTGTCAAGTAGTACATACTCGTAGTTTTCAACTCAGGGGCACAATTCTACAATTAGTCCTACAAAAAAAGCTGCTCCTACTGCTTCATGGTGTTCCTGATGGTCCACTTCTGACCGGTGCACAGCTGCAGTACCAACTGGTGGCCAAAATTCACTTTACTCTGCACCACCTCCAGACATCTCCCTGATGCTTGGTTGATGATTGAGGAATTCTGCATATCATGAATACATTTGTTTTACATTATTCAGTACTGATTCAAATATACAATAATATAAACATAGTTTTGTATCTTACCAAACATTATCAGTTATTTCTAGAAAATTCATGACAACAAATTCAAGCTTAAATACTGTATGTTGCTTCATATTTCTATTTATGAGCCATTGTGTGTCACGACTCACTACAAAATCATGAAGGACACATTGCTACTAATGTAGAGGAAACATTTGGTTCTTGCACTGACCTGTGAAAAATGCCATGTCTTCTGCTTGAGGTTGGCCACCTTGTCACAGTTGAGGAGCTGTGGAAGGCTGCTGATCTGATCATCCACCACACAACGAGTGTCATCCCCTGTACTGCCCAGAGGACCCAGGTACAGCCGTCCCTCTTTGGTATAACGTCCTAACTGAGGGAACAAGAGTCCCAGTATACATATAGCAAGCCAAAAGGCAGATTTCTCCCATATGACATACATGAACAATTAATTTATCAAATTAAACAAAGCAATGTTTTACCAGTGATGGTCTGATACAATTTATAGAATAGCCATTATGTCTATTATGTCTGTGGTATTTTGAACACAACAATTTCTCCATTTTATTATTAATAGGAAGATATATCCATTTTATCTGTCATTGTCATTGTTAAGTCGTTCTTTCACTAGAGTGTCTCAACTTTTAATAAAGCTCAGTGCTCCCAAACAAGCTTTTTTGTTACAAATAGATATTCTGTGAACTGAGGGCAGAAACACAGTCAGTCATGCTGGCCAACTCGGGACTTCTTCAAAAATGCAGTATGAAACAAAACAATTTTATTGTGACAGCAGAAGCTTCCTCTAAGAGGTTCTGAACTGAAGCTGTAGATGAAGTTTAACCAAAAATCAAATCAGTGCAGTGTATGTTTTGTACCTGAGGACTCCAGCCGTGGCAGGGGTGCAGTGTAGCTGTGTTGTTCTCCTTCAAACCCTGGTCCATGCAAAGGTGGCTGGCTTTAGAGTTACGAATCTGGATATAAGCAATAGCACATTTAAAATCATTGAACAGGCAGAATCCCTTTCTTTGTCTCTCCCTCAAGACGTGTGCTGCTGGCAGTAGAGCACCTACTTAAATGGTTCACATGCTGTGTTTAAGTAATTCAAATTATATAACAGAAAACAACATAAATTAATACAATGTAGATACTATAATAATAACAACAATAATATAATGTAAAAATATATGTTTAAAATCTCAGAATGATTATCCATATATGCTTTTACCTAACCTCTAGTACAGTTAAGCTGAGTTTACAAAGACGTGCTTCTGCTAGATGTATCGCTTTCTATCACAAGCTATAATAGTTCTGTCTGTAGTTTAAAGCTCTACAGGAAGCACACGTTATATAACTTCTTTCCCTTTACAGCTGTTACTCAATGAAAATTAAGCTTATTAACATCTGTGTTAGCCTTATTCAATGATGGGTTTTCAAATTTTTTTAGCCACACCTTTTAACTCACCTCTCCGTAGAACTCTGTACTGCTGTACCTCCTCATCTCTGGGTAGACATTATTGAGGTACCACTCAAAGCTCTTACATTGCAGCCTTTTCCTTAGAGCAACCCTCTCAGAAATGTCTCCATAATCAATACCATGGTTCTGCATGAGCAAAAACATTCATTATAGGGTTGCTTTACGGCATTTCTATCAGCATAAAAATGTCTTATTTGCAAATTCAACAAAAAATACACAGCATTACCTCCATGGGTATGTTCCAGGCCAGATAGACATTGGACTTGTATTTGTCCATCCAGACCTCAGCAACTCGAAGTGCGTTGCGTCGTGCATGGAATGCTATGTTATTGTGGTAAGGTTTCTTCACCCGGGCAATGTGAGCTACTCTGGAGCATGGGAGCACTTCCATACTGCCTCCACAAAGCCACACCTGCACTTCAAGCGTATTACTCAACACAAAGACCCAAATAATGCTGTAATAATAATAATTGATTGGATTTATAGAACTTTTCAAGGCTCTCAAAGCGCTTTACAGAGTCCATTATTCATTCACTCCACAGTCATAACCTGGTGGTGGAGACATGGCAGCCATTTTGAACCTACGGACTCTTTGACCTCCAAACATACTCACACATCATTGGATGGGTTAAGTGTCCAATGCCCAAGGACACAACAACAGAATGAACTGGGTAAAGCAGAAATCAAACCGCTAACCTTATGGTTATAGGACGATCGCTCTACCACCTGAGCCACTGCACTAGTAACATAACAAATAATTGTAAACTGTAGTTAAGGAAAGACTAAAAGGACAACACAGTGAAAATCTTTCTGATCCCCAATGTGTATTAGACTATTATAATTAATTGGTTGAAAACAAGCATTGGCAAATGATAGCAGAGTAAAATAAACTGTAAAAAATAAAGTATCCTTGTCCTTTTACAATGTTGCCCTACTTATGTACAGGTGTGTGCTGTGGAGCTGTAGTTCACCTAATGAGGGCTCATTTATCAGAAGTGCCATGTTGGGAGGTGTGGGGTGGTTACTGCTCTATTTACTTCTAGAAGGGTCAAACGAACAGGGAATAACTAGGTGACACACATACCCTGATGCCCAGCTCAATGTTCTCTCCTCCATAGACGTCCATCCCTGAGTCAAGCAGACCCAGCTCACCAAAGTAGTCCCGATTAACCACAAACGAGCAGCCAATCATTGCAGGACTTCTGGAAAACACACACAACTGAAATTAAGCTATAATACTTCTGTAATGTGTAAAGTGTCCCTCCATTGTAGAGTTAATCATAACCCTAAAATGTATTTATAATCCTATTGTACGTTTGTTTTTGTTTTTTCAGTTCGGACACAAAGGGCACAAGACTAACAAATATTGACAAGTGCCATCTTCACGATAAGAAATCTTGCCACCTGCCTGATAGGAGCGATCATGTCGCCCTCGTCCCACCACTGTTTGGGTGGGCTGATGTACATGCACCATAGCTCCCAGTTGTAGCCATGGCCTGAGTTCTCGTAACGCTCCAGCTCAAACGTGTCATGTTTAATGTTGTCAATCGAAGGTAGAACAATCCTCTTGTGGTCATCTTTGACTCTGGCCAGAACAGGCTCAGCCCTGAGAAACACATGCACATGTCCCAACATTAGACACACTAACTAAGAGCCACACAGCACAGAAACCCTTTGAAGATCTCCAATCTCACTTCACTCAGAAAGTGCCTCAAGTTGCACAAACTTTATTACCAATTCTCTTTGATTCAGCTAAGCACAGTACTGAAGGGCATGTGTTTATTTGTGCTGAGTGAATGGATTGTGAGGACAAACAGAGCTGTAAAACCAATACCAGACCTGCAAAATTGTGTCAAAGGATGATCTTCCTTTATTTTATTCCTTTAAAAGGTACTTTTATGGATATAGGTTATTGTCAGTGTCTCTTTTATTGCTTGTTTTGTGTGTGCTGCTTTACCGTCTCAATAGAAAAGACTTTCCTGCAGTGCAACGCTTAATATGCAACTGCTTTACTGTAGGCGGCATCTGCTATTTTCTATTTAACATTTGTGTAATGCATTTTATACCAACGAAACTAGTTATCTTTAAGATTTTTTTTATTTTTAAGTGAAATCCTGTGCAGGTCAAACTCACTCACCAGGACGAAGTGAACTCTACATGAGCATCAAAGAAGCCTGTCACCTCGGCAGTGGCTACCTTCCAGCCTTCATTTCTGGCACGGATCAGACCCTCTCTCTTCTGGTTCCTGACAATCTTCACCAGACCGGGATATCGTTTGTTCACATACTCCTCCAACGGACCTTTTAGTTGCTCTGTAATCACAATAAAATGGGAAATATGCAATGCGCCACTGACAGTTACTGAGTCATGGTGCACTCCGCATACAATGTTTGCTTTTGTGTGCATGTATAAATTGCAGAAAGTGATTTGTTTATGTAAAAATGTATTTACAAATTACATATTTCTTGCAAAACAGGCATTATATAAAATGTTAGTATTGCTTTGTTCATCAAAAGACTGATTGGAAAAAAGGAAATGCTATCTTCTCTGTTTTCTTCTTCTCCTGCCTTTTAGAGATAAAGAAGCAGACCTTTAGTAGACAACAGACAAGAAAAGACACATTTTAACATCTGTGGGGTCCATGGCTCTGTTTAAATATATAGAATCCAAAGTCAGTTGTCAACACCACTGCAGTGCATACAAACACATTTTCTTAAATACATTTCTCATGCTTTCTGTTCTTTTAAATCTGTTTTGCCCACATCCAACCTTAACAAACAAAGTTTCAATGCTGTGCCTTGTGTGTCATGTATATAAAAGCACACAGCGCAACATTTTACGACTGGAAGGGTATGTCCAAGTTTGGCCATACAAGGTTGCTTATCCAGGGCCAGATTGTGAGGAGCCAAGTAGGGATACTTTCCTATACCTGCCTATACTTTCTATTGTGTTTCCAAGGGAATACCAAGGTGTTCCAAGGCTGGCCAAGAGACATCTCTTCTGAGATTCCTGGGTCTGCCAAGGGTCCTCTGCCCAATAGGACATGCCCAGAAATACTTCCCGGGGAGCAATCAGTTGAGTGACCAGGCTCTTAAGAACTGCCCAGCCACTCTGAAGAAGAAACAAATTCAAATTCAAATTGACTTTATTCATCCCCAAGGAGAAATTCTGTTGTTAGGTCTCTTTAAATTAGTTTATTTAGTTTGAGCCACTATTATCCTAAATGTCATTATTTGACTCACAGCTCTGCTACCCTTGTCCTCGACCTAATTTTGTGAATTGTGTGGCAACATGTAAAAAAGCATTGAGAGCCAATGTTAGTAGAAAAAAGGACTAGTACAACAACCACAGCACAACATCATCTTGAAAACGCAGGGATGAGATTCTTTTGTCGCTGATCTAGCATTATACTGTATGCGGAGTTTACCACAAGGCATTTCCTGTTACAATTGACACTTTTTTCATGTGCCTTCATCTTACAAAGCCTGACTTGGTTCTTCCTGTGACATTCAATGGCAATGTTTAGGCTCAGTAAGTAAAAACTAACCAAAATGACTTCTGTCACTAAATAATTGACAACAACTGATGTATTGCAAAATTAAAAAGAAGCACACACACACACACACACACACAAAAAAAGTTCAGATATATTCTGAAATATTTACCACATACTCAAGTGACCTGGGTTAGATTACTGCTCGGGTCCAGTTGTAATGTCCTGTCTATCTACACTGACTCTAAAAGGCTAGAAGAATTATCTTGAAAAAATATGGGTACAGACCATCATCACTGTTGTCATCCACCAGGATGATCTCTTTGAGCAGATGAGCAGGAGTGTGGTTGACAGCTGAGTGGACTGAGCGGAGGATCACTGACAGAGCCTCGTTGACAAAGATGAAGATGAGGGAGATCTGGGGAAGATCTCTAGGGTAGCTAAGCCTTTTACATCTGTAAACAAAGACACAAACACAAAAACCATACCCATCACTTCTTCATTGTTTTAAAAGCTGTCTGAATTTAAAAATAAGATATAATTTATGTTTTGAGGAGGATACTGGATTGAATTTAGATTGATTGTATACTTACCTTATGTAAGGTTTATTTTAATTATTATAAATTTATTTGATTGGGACAGTGCATGTTAATGAACATACATGAGACACTACCACATGAATATAAACATGCCAGATTCTAGCCTTAGGCTAATTTTTATCCGTTGTCCCAACAATCTCACACTCATTCATACACCAGAGCAACATTCACACACATTCATACACCAGAGCAACATTCACACACATTCATACACCAGAGGAACATTCACATACATTCATACACCAGAGGAACATTCACATACATTCATACACCAGAGCAACATTCACACACATTCATACACCAGAGCAACATTCACACACATTCATACACCAGAGCAACTTTCAGATACATTCATACGCCAGAGCAACATTCACACACATTCATACATCAGAGCAACATTCACACACATTCATACACCAGAGCAACATTCTCACACATGCATACACCAGAACAACATTCACACACATTCATACACCAGAGCAACATTCTCACACATTCATACAACAGAACAACATTCACACACATTCATACACCAGAGAAACATTCACACACATTCATACACCAGAGCAACATTCACACACCTTCATACACCAGAGCAACATTCACACACATTCATACACCAGAGCAACATTCACACACATTCATACACCAGAGCAACATTCACACACATTCATACACCAGAGCAACATTCACACATATTCAAACACCAGAACAACATTCACACACAGTCATACAGCAGAACAACATTCACACACATGCATACACCAGAACAACATTCACACACATTCATACACCAGAACAACATTCACACAGTCATACAGCAGAACAACATTCACACACATTCATACACCAGAGCAACATTCACACACATTCATACACCAGAACAACATTCACACACAGTCATACACCAGAGCAACATTCACACACATTCATACACCAGAACAACATTCACACACATTCATACACCAGAGCAACATTCACACACATTCATACAGCAGAACAATATTCACACACATTCATACACCAGAACAACATTCACACACATTCATACACCAGAAGAACATTCAGATACATTCATACGCCAGAGCAACATTCACACACATTCATACAGCAGAGCAACATTCACACACATTCATACACCAGAGCAACATTCTCACACATGCATACACCAGAACAACATTCACACACATTCATACACCAGAGCAACATTCTCACACATTCATACAACAGAACAACATTCACACACATTCATACACCAGAGCAACATTCACACACATTCATACACCAGAGCAACATTCACACACATTCATACACCAGAGCAACATTCACACACATTCATACACCAGAGCAACATTCACACACATTCATACACCAGAGCAACATTCGCACACATTCATACACCAGAGCAACATTCACACATATTCATACACCAGAACAACATTCACACACAGTCATACAGCAGAACAACATTCACACACATGCATACACCAGAACAACATTCACACACATTCATACACCAGAACAACATTCACACAGTCATACAGCAGAACAACATTCACACACATTCATACACCAGAGCAACATTCACACACATTCATACACCAGAACAACATTCACACACAGTCATACACCAGAGCAACATTCACACACATTCATACACCAGAACAACATTCACACACAGTCATACAGCAGAACAACATTCACACACATTCATACACCAGAGCAACATTCACACACATTCATACACCAGAACAACATTCACACACATTCATACACCAGAGCAACATTCACACATTCATACACCAGAGCAACATTCACACACATTCATACACCAGAGCAACATTCACACACATTCATACAGCAGAACAATATTCACACACATTCATACACCAGAAAAACATTCACACACATTCATACACCAGAACAACATTCACATACATTCATACACCAGAGCAACATTCACACACATTCATACACCAGAGCAACATTCACACACATTCATACACCAGAGCAACATTCACACACATTCATACAGCAGAACAACATTCACACACATTCATACACCAGAAAAACATTCACACACATTCATACACCAGAACAACATTCACACACATTCATACACCAGAGCAACATTCACACACATTCATACACCAGAACAACATTCACACACATTCATACACCAGAACAACAGTCACACACATTCATACACCAGAACAACATTCTCACACATTCATACACCAGAGCAACATTCACACACATTCATACACCAGAGCAACATTCACACACATGCATACACCAGAACAACAGTCACACACATTCATACACCAGAACAACATTCTCACACATTCATACAACAGAACAACATTCACACACATTCATACACCAGAGGAACATTCACACACATTCATACACCAGAGCAACATTCACACACATTCATAGACCAGAACAACATTCACACACATTCATACACCAGAGCAACATTCACACACATTCATAGACCAGAACAACATTCACACACATTCATACACCAGAGCAACATTCACACACATTCATACACCAGAACAACATTCACACATTCATACACCAGAACAACATTCACACATTCATACACCAGAGCAACATTCACACACCTGCATACACCAGAACAACAGTCACACACATTCATACACCAGAACAACATTCTCACACATTCATACAACAGAACAACATTCACACACATTCATACACCAGAACAACATTCACACACAGTCATACAGCAGAACAACATTCACACACATGCATACACCAGAACAACATTCACACACATTCATACACCAGAACAACATTCACACACAGTCATACAGCAGAACAACATTCACACACATTCATACACCAGAACAACATTAACACACATTCATACACCAGAACAACATTCACACACAGTCATACAGCAGAACAACATTCTCACACATATATACACCAGAACAACATTAACACATATTCATACACCAGAGCAACATTCACACACATTCATACACCAGAACAACATTCACACACATTCATACACCAGAGCAACATTCACACACATTCATACAGCAGAACAACATTCACACACATGCATACACCAGAACAACATTAACACACATTCATACACCAGAGCAACATTCACACATATTCATACACCAGAGCAACATTCACACACATTCATACACCAGAACAACATTCACACACATTCATACACCAGAGCAACATTCTCACACATTCATACACCAGAGCAACATTCACACACAGTCATACACCAGAACAACATTCACACACATTCATACACCAGAACAACATTCACACACAGTCATACAGCAGAACAACATTCACACACATTCATACACCAGAACAACATTAACACACATTCATACACCAGAGCAACATTCACACATATTCATACACCAGAGCAACATTCACACACATTCATACACCAGAACAACATTCACACACATTCATACACCAGAGCAACATTCACACACATTCATACACCAGAGCAACATTCACACACATTCATACACCAGAACAACATTCACACACATTCATACACCAGAACAACATTCACACACATTCATACACCAGAGCAACATTCACACACATTCATACACCAGAGCAACATTCACACACATTCATACACCAGAACAACATTCACACACATTCATACACCAGAGCAACATTCACACACATTCATACACCAGAACAACATTCACACACATTCATACACCAGAGCAACATTCACACACATTCATACACCAGAACAACATTCACACACATTTATACACCAGAGCAACATTCACACACATGCATACACCAGAACAACAGTCACACACATTCATACACCAGAACAACATTCTCACACATTCATACACCAGAGCAACATTCACACACATTCATACACCAGAGCAACCAGTGTTGTGCCTGAACGCGTTCATTGAACGATAGTTCATGAACTCGTTCATATTTTGGGCGAACGTGAACTGAACGTGCTGAATTACGGCCTGATGAACGTTACTGTGAACTCGTTCATTCTGGTGTCTGTGAATGGCACGCTCTCTCAGGTTAACTTCGTTCAATAGGGTGCCAGATTTCTATAGAGCCTTCAAGGCGAAAACCCGGCTAAAACACACCGCAAACGGGTCTTAATATGTAGCGGAAAAACACCAAACCTGGCAACACCAGCCACCTGTGTCGCACCGCCGTCCGCCGCATGCGTGACGCGTCATCAAAAAAATAAATAAAATAAAGCAGTAAGGCGACAGCAGCATGTAGCAAGGCGTATGATCATTTAAATTCATTCATGTAACTTGTTTGTTGAACCTGCCTGATCTATTTTCCCAGGATTCCAATATTCTGTTTTAGCATGTGGACAATGGAAAATTATTAAAATTTAAAAACGTTTTCACCTTAATGATTACTGTCCTGTTTTTCTTTGAATAATTCCTCATTAAAAAAGACCATTCAAGCAGCACGTTTTTCCTCATGTTCTTGAGAATGTACTGTAGGGTTGAAAGCTGCAGCTGCTACTAGTGTGGAGTGAATGGACAGCAACAAAGCATTAAGCAACAATGTCCCCTCAATGCTAATGTAAACCCTGGTTGGATAAGGATTAAAAATTGGATATGAAAATTAAATCTGACGCATAGCTTCATTGTTAAAACTGATCAAATAATTGCTGTCTGTGATTCTACTGTATATGGGCTGTGGCAATAATTTTGAAAAATAATAGCTCGCAGCAACATTTGAAAAAAAAGAACTATGAACTAGTTCATTTTTGGAACTGTGAACTTAGTTCAAAATTTTGAAGTTTGAACTATGAACTGAACTAGTTCATTTTAAAATTTGTGAACTGAACTTTGAACTAGTTCTTGTAGAAAGTGAACTTTCCCAACACTGAGAGCAACATTCACACACATTCATACACCAGAACAACATTCACACAGTCATACAGCAGAACAACATTCACACACATTCATACACCAGAACAACATTCACACAGTCATACAGCAGAACAACATTCACACACATTCATACACCAGAACAACATTCACACACATGCATACACCAGAACAACATTCACACACATTCATACACCAGAGCAACATTCACACACATTCATACACCAGAGCAACAGTCACACACATTCATACACCAGAGCAACATTCACACACATTCATACAACAGAACAACATTCACACACATTCATACACCAGAGCAACATTCACACACATTCATACACCAGAACAACATTCACACACATTCATACACCAGAACAACATTCACACACATTCATACACCAGAGCAACATTCACACACATGCATACACCAGAACAACAGTCACACACATTCATACACCAGAACAACATTCTCACACATTCATACACCAGAGCAACATTCACACACATTCATACACCAGAACAACATTCACACACATTCATACACCAGAGCAACATTCACACACAGTCATACAGCAGAACCACATTCACACACATGCATACACCAGAACAACATTCACACACATTCATACACCAGAACAACATTCACACAGTCATACAGCAGAACAACATTCACACACATTCATACACCAGAACAACATTCACACAGTCATACAGCAGAACAACATTCACACATTCATACACCAGAACAACATTAACACACATTCATACACCAGAGGAACATTCACACATTCATACACCAGAGCAACATTCACACATATTCATACACCAGAACAACATTCACACATTCATACACCAGAGCAACATTCACACATTCATACACCAGAGCAACATTCACACACATTCATACACCAGAACAACATTCACACACATTCATACACCAGAACAACATTCACACACATTCATACACCAGAACAACATTCACACACATTCATACACCAGAACAACATTCACACACATTCATACACCAGAACAACATTCACACACATTCATACACCAGAACAACATTCATACATTCATACACCAGAGGAACATTCACACACATTCATACACCAGTGCTGTGTAATATTGTTTATGTCTGTTACAGCACATATACAGTATGACAGCTTTCAGGTCCCTATATAAGCCATATACTGTAGCTTTTTGGGCAAAGAAGGTTTAAGTACATCACAGAAAATTCCTTTCTGATGATTCGGTTTTGTGAGTCTTCCTTTTACATTAAGTCTTTGTGCATTTGAATCACTCTCTGTTTCACTTCCCACCATCAGCTCTGGTTCTGCAGAGCAGTGGGGCCATCAGCTAAACAAAGCAGTCTTCTGAGACTCGAGCTGCTGTGAAGCCTGGAGATACACGTACCAACACACTTTGCACACTACTCTGATACAGACAACAATAAAAGACAGTGTTACAAATGAGAGTTGGAATCTGGTCCCTGAGCCCATAAAACACACACACTGTATGCAGCTGGATGCTGTGATGAGCTGACTGACTTGACTAACTAAAAACAGCAGTTACATTAAAATCTTTAGTGTAAAACAATGCAAATACATACATACAATACATAACTGATTTAATGTATGTGATTCACTGGCTTCTGAGTAATGGATTATGATTAGATATTACACAATGCTATATGATGAAGATGTTTGTCTCTATTAGTTATATTACTGCAAGTCCGAGTCACTTATGAAACCAAAGTCAAGTCCAAGTCACCAAAGTGAGTTATAAATCTGAAAACTGTGGGAGCCAAACTGACACATCGATTGGGATTTTAGTTTGTCTAAGACTATTTCATTAAATACATTTAATGTAGTTTTAATTATGGCACATAATTTAAAGTTATAGCGTATATAGGCCTATATTTTTGAAATGTATTTATTTAGGCTAAACATCTGGGTCACATTTAGGCGCTGGAGTTTTATGATAGCAGCTCGTCCCGCTCTGAAAACATGTAACAGGCAGAGATTGTGTGGTGTTGTCGCTAAGTGTGACTTCCGAGTCCTTTGTGCTCACGTCTGAGTCGAATCACAAGTCCTTGTGTCTGAGAATAAACAAGTCCAAGTTTGAGTCCGAGCCAGAAAAAAGTCAAGTCTGAGTCCAAGTCGAGTCATTGAGGTTTACCCTCGGGTTGAATCACGAGTCACAAAAATGAACCTGATGACTCGACTCGAGTCCGAGTCCAGGACTTGAGTACTCCATCACGGATATATGGTAATACCGCCTATTAGACTAACGAAGAGTGTGTAAAACATAGTTACATAGATTAAATGTTTCACAAGGAAATAGAAACAGAGAGAAATGTCATGAAACATGTCTGAACAACAATGATGTTCTATAAACAATACACATATTTTGTCCACATGTACTTACTGGCTAGGCCGATGGTCTGGGATGGTGCGGTCAAGAGAAATCCTGTCACTGAGGTAAGCGTTGTAGCCGTACTTGTCCCTCAGGTGTTTAGCATCTATTTCCTCAACAGGTGACAGTGAGGCAGGGAGCCCACCTTTTCCCCGACCTCCAAAGCCTTCGATCAGGCCTAGCGATTTGGATAGTCCTGAGAGAGATCATCAAGAATAAATAGAATGATATCAAATTATAATTCACTATTAAAATATGTCAACAACAATGTTGTAAGGAATTAGACAGTGGCTTACTTAAAAAAATAAACATAATTTGAGTAGTAATATAAAATCTCTCTTTTTCTAATCTAATTAGTTTGCTGTGCATTTGTGCCCCTAGTAGAGTGAGGTAGACATGACGTTGCTCTTTACCATTGAGCTGCCTGTACACCACATCCTCCAGTGAACTGAGGCGCTTGAGCAGCAGCTCTTGGCTGATGCCAGAACCTGACACGGTCCCATTGCCTCTAAACCTCTTCCCCTCAGCCACAAAATCCACGTCGCTGGCTTGGATACTCCGTGTGTTGCATCTGGCCCAAAAGGTCATAAAGCCACCAACTGCAAGCACGTTCAACACCAATAAGACTCTCCATCTTCTGAACACAAAAGCCATTAAAAGTTGCAGCCGCCCAGTGTCAGATTGGAGCACTTTGAGGAGAGAGGAAGCACCTTTAGGACTCCCGCACCTTTAAATGAAGTAAAAGATGGGACAGAAGATAAGGTAGACAGGGGTTAAATGAACAGCAGTGGCCTTTTTGCAAGGTTCCAGGTAATCATGAAGCTAACTTATCAGACAACCATTGCACAGATCAGTATACAATGTAACAGGCAACACCCATTTTCCAACATTTTCTCCCTTTCCAGGTGTTCCTGGTTTTAGGCCTAAATGTAAATACGTGGAGGGAGAAGAGAAATAGTCACTTTTCCAGACAAAATAACCCAGTGCCTAAGGTAATTTTATACGAAGTGTTATAGGCTATAGGAGCTGCAGGTATTAACAGCCTATGTCAGGGCTCCTCGACAGGGTTGTGCCTGCTCTTACCATATGCACCAGGGTTCGTTCAGGTTGGGAATGTGGGCGCCCGTCCATTAGCGTGTAACCATGTAAGCTCCACTTTGCAGCGGCTGTGTTAGTATCCACCAGCACAGATGTTAGACAAAGACAGGAGCATATATCGAGCTGCAGGGGAATACAATGTTAAACAGATAAGGAAGTGCTTTTTCCCTTGCTTCACATCAGTGGTGATGAGAGACTGCGCGCGAAAAATCCATGCATCCTGAACAATCCAGGGCTCCCAAACGTAAAAGCACCATTAACTCCCAGCGACGCCTTTTCACATGATCTCACAGGCTTCCCGCGGCGCAGTTGTCCCACTGGGATGTCAGAAAGGAGGCTGTGTGGTGAGGTGCAGACAGGGGCGATGGAAGATGTGCATCATCGTTCAATAAAGCCACGGATGCAGCAGCAGCAGCAGCAGACCGATGCGTCCCTCTCCTTCTACCGGTTCTCCTTACATTTCAGTCCATCCACTTAGCACGCAGGCAGCACCACTTTCCTCCTATTCAGTCAGCCCTTTGTGCTGGTTTTTCCGTTAATTCAGAGTGAGTTTTTCGTCAGAGCCGCACATCACTTGCTGTGCTTGCGGGGAAACATGGTGTAGATGCCGCTGTTGATACTTGCAGGTCATATATGGGAGATGGGTAGGTGGGCGTGGCGTCCTCTAAGTGCCACCCAATTAGCCAATATTACTGAGATGAAGCAGTCCTTACAGAGTCAAGTAAGCGTGTATTTTCATTTCGTCTGTTTACTTGTCTTTATTATTGTTTTGATCATCTTTTTATGTATGCTATGCTTCCCCTGAGAGACAGAAAATGTGATTGCCGGCTCAATTCACTCCGGCTCACTCTGTTAATGTGATTTAGTGTACATCAGGCTCGCTCCCTGTTAGATAGTCAAGATAGTCATTTCTTTATTGATAAGTATAGGGTTGAACTGGAGTAGTAAAATACACGACTTTATTTCAAGTAACACTGTGGAGAAATGGGTCACCCAGTTAGCTGTGTACAGCTATGTTTGGTGTGGAAAGACACAAAGGATCAGAGACATAGTGAGATCAAAACCAGTGGCAGATTGTGTGAAGGAAATCAAGAGACAAAGAGAAACATCAGACTTGCAGAAAAGACTCTGGGGAAAGAGGCACAAGAAGGAAGAAAACTCAAAGCACAGTGAGATGTGTGTGGGAGAGCTTGTGTGACAGCAGCACAGAGGAAAACTGGAAAAGTAAGTGGAAGGGGTAAAGTGGGAGTCGCAAGTAGTCTTGTCAAGTAGAAGAAATAGAACAGTGCAGAATAATTCATGTTTGAAGGAGGCCTGTTGAACTAAACTCCTCAGAAAAACAGAACATCTGTCAGGTCATACGCTACATCCATGAATCATGCTTGAATTTAAAGCTGCTCAAATAGTATGCATTTTCCCACCGAACGAATGAGAGGACACCAGGCAGAAAATAACATTTAACAAAATAATCTTTATTTAAACAAGACAAACCAAATTAAATGTAAAGAAAGTAGGTTACAATATGAGATGTATCAGTCTGTAGAATCAGTGGTGTAATGGTGCTGAAGGTGAGTGGAATGTGTGTGTTGTAAAGTGGAAACATAACATAAGGTCTAACTAAACAAAAGTCCACCATTAAGACAAGATCCCCACACAAACAGAGTAATGTGACTTATGCAATTCAGTGTAGCAAAGAGTGCAGTGACAGTTACGGCGGAGAAACCAAACAACAGCTTCACAAGAGGATGTATCAGCACAGAAGAGCCAATCCTGGAGGACCTGAGTCTGCAGTCCACCTCCACCTCAAAGAGAAAGGACAGCAAATTTGCTGAATTTTGGTCAGAGAGGCCAGATGGTCTGAGGGGTGTGAAGGAAGCCATTTTTGTTCAGATGTAAAAGCCTTCTCTGAACAGAGGAGGTGGCCTCAGATTCTTGTTGCCCACTATTTACAACTGTTCTGAAACCTAAATTGAAACAGTTTCACTCTACAGAACAACAACACCTGATTGGAACAGTGAAACTAATGACTCCCCTGAGCCTTAACGACTCTCCCATCAGGAGTCACACTGCCCTTTTATTGTTAACGACTATGAGCCCAGAACAGCCTGGTCCAATCAGAGTTAGTTTCAAGTCAAACCCCTCCCTTTAGAGCTAAAGCTCAGCTCTCTTACCAAATGATCTCAAAATTGAAAGTCTCTTGGAATAAGTGGCGAAACGTCTTCACCTTGAAAACCTAGTCCAGATGCTGTTGCATTAACCTTTTCTTTAATGCTCATAGCCCATTTGTTTTCTGAACACAATATAATGAAACAAATTTGACAAAAAATGTTTTTGTTCTTCACCACTTACCTAATTCTTTCAACCAATCAGAATTTTTAAGCTCCCTTTGGCATAACTAAGATCCTGCACTGCCCTCATTAACATCAAAGTGCACCAATTCAAAATATTAAACACACAGACTTTTTGTCCATAGCCAATACAAGCAGCTGGGGATATAGTATGCAGTTCAACTGTATTTCATGCACTTGGTATTGGACTCATGTCGGGTGATGGTTCAGTGGTTTTCCTGGCTATAATTTAGGTTGTCCTAGTTCACACAATGCTGCAGGGCTTTAGGGGAATTGGCTAGGCCCTGTTATGCAATTCTCCTATGGTAGCAAATACAAGTATAACAAGGGCTGTTTGGACACTTGACTCCCACCTGGACACTTACTGATTGTGCACAGTTATTTACACATTTATCTTACAATATATGATGATGATATGTTATCATTACATTGATTCACTGTGCAGTGGCTCAGTGGTAGAGCGGTCGTCCTTCAACCGGAAGGTAGGCGGTTCGATTCCCGCTCTCCCCACAGTTCATACTGTCGTTGTGTCCTTGGGCAAGACATTTAACCCACCTTGCCTCCAGTGGTGTTCCAGATGGAACCTTAATGAAAGCGACAACCGTAAATGTAACACTGGTGAATGTAAGTCCCTTTTGGATAAAAAAAGAAAATGTAAAGACACTTCTGAAGGAAAATTTTCAACAAAATTGCAAAAATTGGTTGTGGTAGCTTTAATGTAAACACTGTTCTACACAAAATAGTGTAAAATATGAGAAAAATGGTAAGATCCCCTTTTGTAATGTAATGTAATACAACTCTTTTGCACAAAGCAATGAGATCTTCTCAGACAAGATATTGCACCCTCACTGGCAAAGGGGTTGAGCAGTCTTTTAAGTTTAGTGGTCAAATCTCCTCAGTCTCCGCTCTCGGATCTCATCCTCAGATAATCTGAAGCCATAAGATGGAGGTGCTCCCTGCCGCATTTGCTCTACAAAACATAGTATTATTGCATTTATGCACTAATGGCTATTTATTGTCACATTAGAGTGGCATTTACTGTGGGTTTAATGGTGCTCTAAAACTTACCTTCATTTAAACTGTTTCTGATGGCTCTCTCCAACTGCTCCTCTTCTGTCATTTCACCTGTATAGGTTAAAGGGTCATTTGTTGTGCCATTTGGCGGACTATAGCTGGTAGATGAGCCACTGTAGCCTGCACAACCACACACAAAAACATATTTTTAATTTCTCAAAAGAAAGTTGAAAGCATATATTATGTTCTGTTAGAGGAACACACCTGAAGAGCTGTAGTATGTCCTTGGTCTGTTGTTAGTACCATTTACCATCACTAACTCTGTTAATGCCAGAAAATAAGAACCAACAGAATTAATGTTAATACATATTTCACATGTTTTCTCTTATAAAAGACAATGTGATTGAAATCTACACATTCCTAATAAACTGTACAATTCTAAATTAGGCGTCACCTGCACATTTTTTCATGATGGCGTTTAAAGGTCCAGCAGTGTAGAGCAGACCAACCAGGATTCCTGCTAGGTGACCTATAAAAGATGTTCTGCAAAAGAGGACAGCTTATTTTAAAATAGCATCAAGATAATAAATTACTTTAAAATTTTGGACTGTTAATTACCCCAAATCTACATTTGCAATATGAATTACACATCTTCTGTTTGTCACTTTGGTTTTATTTGTGCAAAACATACAATAGTGGGCTGAATGTGCTAGGGTTCAACTACTGTATATCTTAACTATCTAAGCAATACAGAAATTAAACTGTGTTCTTGATTTTTGGGGGATTTGATAAGATACAAGGCTGGTTTGCTTGCAGTTTAAACAAAAGATTTTGTGATTTATTTTTATTCTGGAAACTCACCCTGGTGATGTTATGTGGATCAGCACTAGCTCTATCCAGCAACAATATCGATTTGGCACACGAACACCCATTACATAGTTAATGCCACCAGGATAATAATGGTTGCAGAGGACCTTAAGAGCAAACAGGACTCCTACAAAAACAGAAAACATCTTGAAAAACACTTCAATAAATTGTATGTTATAGATTACTTATTATGTATTAATTAACTTATTTCCGGCGCAGCACAAAGTGTTCATACCTGAGAAGCCAACAGCACATTGCATACTGTAGGAATGGTCCTGCATGAGCTCTGTTAGTGCCACTTCCAACAGCAGGTAGACCAGTCCAGTGAGCAGAGAGAACACGGAAAGCAGGTAAAAAAACCAAGCTCCGCCAAGCCGTCGCTCCAGCCTCATACCTTTCCACAATAGTGACGCCATGTTAAAGTACAGGTGCAGATCATCTGCATGGTGCAGGGGGGCTAGCAGTAGGCGGCGCCAGTCTCTGAGCCTGTAGACCTGGTCAACACTCATACAGGCCTAGGGATTGAGCAAAGTAGGAAGTATACCAGTATATTTTTAGTATATTTACTAGTACCATTCTGCATACTGTTATACTACCTGCATCAATGGAGCTGCAGGAAACAAGTAAAGATAGGCATTGAGTCCCAGGGCAGCCAGAGTCACAGGGGGGATGTTGTCCAAACCCACATGCATCAGCTGGGAGGCCAGCAACAGCAAGCCAAGGTGAGAACCTCTATGTTGGGGCCGCATCTTAAAATAAGATTTGGAGAAACAATTGTGGTTTTATAATGTCAGCTTTTAACAAATATAACCTAACCTAAGACAGATATAATGTCAAGGCTTTTCCATTGTCACCTAGAAAAGGCTTTATCGAAACTCCCTAAACTATATTTTATATTATACAACAAAAGTTCTGATCTAGACCAGAATAACTATTAACCATTAAGGTATTAAAACAAACTTACTTTGTTGTTTGTTTGTTTGTTAGGTAGCTATCTTGGAAATCTTCCTCGGTTTCTTTCCGGATGCTAAGACTGTGTTAAACTTTTAGGTCCAAATCTGTCTTCTTTTACTCCTAGTACAGTTCGGCAATTAACTTCACCATTTAATCCACGTAGGAGTGAATGCACTTTTTGTTATTATTCGCATGTAAGCAGCGTGAGTTTCAGTAAATTTCATCATTTCGTCCAGTTCACATTAGCAATGTGCAACAGTTGGAGTTGCATTCATTGCATTAGCTGTTGCGTGACAATAACACACAAACGTATTGCGCATGCGTTTTGCGAGTTGCTGGTTAAACCATAATTTATTATTTTATTTATGTTTTCAGTTTACTTTCAGCTCCCCCTTTGTCCAGCTACCGTTAATAAAACATGCAATAAAAATTCAGGTGTGCAGATTTTTTGTAACTCTTATGAAATCATGTAAAAGACATCCCAACCAGCAAAAAGTCATTTCATGGAGGTATCCCGAAGCACCCCCCATCCCCCCCCAAAAAAAAAGAAAAAGAGGAAGGAGGAAGAAAAGGGATATGAAAATATGACTTTACTTGTATAGACTCCCGCAACTTCCGGGAGACTTGGAATGTCTGATGTAACAACTATTATTGAGAGCATTGATGGTTGAGAGAACATTGCTGCCTCCAAGCGGTCAACTACAGCGTTAATATTTTTGCAGATTAACGGAGATAAATGTAACACCGGAAACAATCATTTGTATGTTTTTATCGATAAGAATAGTCTACAGTTACAGTAGTAGTGGGGGTTTAACTTCACTGCAAATGGGTTTGGTCTCGATTAAGGCCACTTATTGCGCCAGGTGTCACTCGGAGTCGTTTCTAAATGAAATATTAATTAAGACACCTGGATCACTTTATTGTCGACACTAAGCTGTCAGCACCAGTGTGGTTCAGGCTACCCTTTGCACTTCACGTAGCTGCATTCATTCAGAAAAATAATAATAATAATTTACCTCCCTCAGTAAACGTACAAGGGCTTGCGGAAAGACTGTTGCTATAGTAACAGTGGTACGCGGGGAAGAAAAAGGCAAATAATTTTGTGAAGTTCCAAGAGTTACAAAGCATTTCCGGTTCTTCATAATAAATGGTCCAGCTCCAAAAAAACATTTGGCGAGCTCAACGTAGCCTACCAATCAAGGCAAACATTTCTACAGTCATGTTCATGTGCGGTGTCAAATTGGCTTAATGGGGTTTCAGAAGATGCAGGTTGAGTTGAGTTCTTGTTTCTTCTTTTTTCATATTCTTCTTTGGCTTAGTCTTTCGCAAGACTGTGATACGTGCTCAATAGGTGTCAAAAACACATTTTTACTTCACTCACTGAGAAGATAGGTTAACAATAAGTTGTTAAACGGAAAACCAAAACATACAGGCTGGACATTTGAAGATAAA
Organism: Perccottus glenii; assembly: GCA_024416835.2. Classification (NCBI taxonomy): domain Eukaryota; kingdom Metazoa; phylum Chordata; class Actinopteri; order Gobiiformes; family Odontobutidae; genus Perccottus; species Perccottus glenii. Next base: position 14,923,663 of record CM044550.2, read on the forward strand.
CCCTCTATTTTGAAAGCGGAAGTTGTGTTGCTTATGTCTGGCTTGATGATGATAGTAAGGAGAAGGCTACAGCAGGAGCAGGTACAGGTGTGTGTTGTTGTGCTTCTGTTCGTGTTGAATGAATGCAGGAAGCGACCCAAGGCGTTAAAACACTGAGAGAAGCAGAAAAGAAAAAGAAATAAGAAATAAGATAAGGATGTCGGAGAGGGTAGCTTCGTGTGGGAGCCTGTATGACAGCACCAACCTGCTGCTACAGTACTGCAACAACGGTAAGATGCTTCTGATTCGAATATAGCCATTTTACACAGCATGTCCTAAATTGATTCCAAAATGATCTGTTGTGGCTCTCAAAAATAAATTTATTTTAGAATCTGAATTAGCTTAATATAATCTTAACACAAAGCGTAATTAATTAAAAAAGATAATAGGCTATTGAACTATTGTGCTTGTCATTATTTTTTTTAATTGCCAATAGGCCTGATAAATATTATTGCATGCATTTTAACACTACAAGAGTCGCAATTACTGGAATGTAACTCTCCACAAGCCTATTGCTTTTGATGCCCTTGCCACTTTTCCCCATTCAACCTATACTAATGTATTTTTAACCCCCAGGAAGTAATGCATTTGAATATCTAAGAGTAAGATATCTATAGAGTTGGCTGCTGCATTTGCATGTCCATGCCTTCCTATTGGTTTACCTTTACGTTTGTGAGTCCATAACAGTCCACTTTACATATTAAATGCCAAAATTTTCCAACTTAGTCATTTTCTTCCACTTAGTCCTGCTAGGGATCGCGGGTGACTGGAGCCTATCCCAGCAGCTTTGGGCCTGAGGCGGGGTACACCCTGGACAGTGGCCAGTTAGTAGCAGGGCTGACATTTAGACATAGACAGTGACAAACAAATAGTCACTCTTACATTCATGCACTAGGGATACTTTACAGTTGCCAATATACCATGTCTTTGGGCAATGGGAGGAAGCCAGAGTACCCGGAGAGAACCCATTTTAACACAGGGAGGACATGCAGACAACTCACAGAAAGGCTGGAGTTGACCGAGGATGTTCGGCAGGGGTTTGAACTTGCTGTGAGGCATGAGCGCTAACCACTCTGTCACGTGCACCCCTAAACAGACATTTTGATGCTAATTAATAAACATGACAGACAGGTTAGTCTGTCTTTGTGAGTTACTATTCAGTCACTACTAACATGAAAAGAAAAAAAGGCCAATTTTCCTTTATTATAACATTATGTTAATGAGCCTCCAATCAAAAAAAAACTGTCACTTCATAAAATGAAAAGAAAAAAACTATGAGAGAAATGTCAAATTTAAGAAATAAAAATAAAACAAATTAATGTGATAACTAAAAATGTATCAATGTCAAATGTCAGGGTCATTATCAAAGAGTCCAACAGAGGATACTTGGATTAAGAGGAAATGGTTGATTTTGTAATTAATGGGTCTCGCTGATGTTGCTTATATGTAGCAGACAGAGGCAGGTATTGGTTCCTTTTGGATGAAGTCTGTCTACAAGTGTATGCTTTGTGTTAGTTGCTTTCTTCCTCTACCATCTTCCCTTTCACTGTAACCAGAGACCCTCTGTTTTCATCAGATCTGTGCTCCTCAGCAGATCATTGCTCACAACCAAAGACCTATATACAGTATATCCCGGGTATTCAGAGTAGGGCAGGCTAAAACAACCAAGTAAAACATTTGAATTAACTCTTAATCGGTTTGTTTACTCTCTATGCAGCATCCTTTGCTGGCAGGTCCTGGCTGTACTCAAGCTGATGCTGGTGCAGTGTGTGGCCCTGATCCAGACTCCACCCTCTTTGCCTGTGTCCCAGCCTGTGGCTAACTAGACAGGAGAAAAGGGCAAGATGAAAGGGGGAGGAAAAAGAGGGAGTGGTTTATGAAGTAAAGAAGGGAGGCAGAGGTGAAGACAGAGCTAGGATTTGTGTGGACAGAGAGAGAGAGACATGGAGCAGAGACTGAGGGCAGGAGGGTGGGTGTCGGCATCAGAAAGCCTCTAGGGGAACAGGAGTGTGAGCAAGTGAACAACTAGACAGCTCTGTGGACTGACCGACTGACGAGACTGACTGTGGTTGATTGACAGGAGGAGTGACCAGACAATATGGCAGGTAGGCAAAACCATTTACGACAGCATCAATGGCTGAGCTACCTTCACTTTGCTCACTGCCTCGTGCTGACCTCCCATTGTCCATTAGCATCTCCCTCTTACATGCAAATCCCACCCCACTGCATCACTCTTGATTTGAGTTTCCATTTTCTACCCAGCTGTTCCTACTCTTGCTTCCTCCTCCTCTTGATTTAGCTCCTTTTTAGCCAGATATCTGATTCCTAACTGCACCACTTTCTCTATGTCAGACTAGTGTCACTCAAAGGTGGCTATTTGTACAAGATGGAAGTGGATGGCAACTTAACACACAATGCCTGTGTCTTACCATTAAACATCCTGCATGCAAAACTACTGAGGTGTGATGGAGGTTGTATGTGTAATTAGAATCCAAGGGCAAATAGCAAAGTGAAGGCTCTTCAGTGTTTTTTGCAAAGACAAAGATGAATCCTGCTGGTCTTGTTGAAAAGCATTTGCTGTTCAGTTTAGTATGTTACTGTCCAATGCATGTGACTTCTCATGTTTAAAAAAATATATATATAGTTCAAGATGGAACATTTTCTTACAACTTTATCAGAACAGCAATTGCATTACTGATTGTTAGTGTTTTGTGTAAAGAGTCTTTGATACTTTTGTAAACTGCCTCACAGTCTCCATCCATACTTAATTGGCTATCCGTGTTTTTGGCTAGGTCTATAAGCCCTAATTTCATGTCACATGCTTAGTTATTAACTGGATATTGTTTTTTGCAACAATTTAAACTCCAACATTAATAGTCCTGAATATTTAACCAGACAACCAGTTTGAGCTATCCTAAAATGCCAAATGGAAGTTTAGTCATTGCTCTCCAATGACTGTGCTCTCTCAGCCTCCTCCCACCTGCAGTCTGTACACTCCAACTGTTCATGAGGTCTGTTGTCCCTCAAAGTTTGGGCAACTGAATAAATAATGTCATACACCATCTGACTTTAAAGCACCATGCAACATTTGACCTTATACCTATAAATATAGAGCTTGAAAATCATTAAACGTTAGCCTTGAATTCAGTCTGATGGTTTCTTGATATCACAACACGGAAATCAACCCATCTTTTTTTTTTTTTTTAAGAAAAACCTCATTGAAATTGATTGAATTCTAGGGAATGGTATTTTTATTCGTTGCATGGTTTCAACTGCAATAATTGAGCTTTATCACTTAACACCGAATACAGAAATAATTTTCCAACTGTGATATTCAGCAGAAGCCTGCTTGTTTCAGTTTATGAGGTGATGACAAGTTGTTGGGCAGTCCAGTCCTGCTAATCGCCCCTGAGCTGGATGTCTGTATGTAAATATCATGCTTGATTTTACTGTGGCCCCTTCCTGTCTCATTTGACTTTGAGATTTGATACAGTAACAGTAACAGTATGCCCTTTGTCCCATCTGCATTATCTTCCACTGCTTGATGGCCTCATAGATCTCTGCTACAGATACTACAGCTATATTTACATTAAATAGCCTCTACAATATATTTTTTTTTTATAATTGTGAATTTTCATTTTTACGGTTCAGTCATTTTAGCCTTGTGTTCGTTTTTTTTTTTTTGCTAGCTTTACAAAAGAGAAGTGTTGAGGTCTAAAAGGTGTTGTGATGTTCTGTCTTCTCATTCTCTGGCCATCTAGGCTACATATAAATAATCCCTTGTTTGGCTATTTGTCTATGATAATCTGTGTCCAGTACTGAGAAGCAGGCTGTGATTAGGCAGGAACTGGTCCAAGCTCAGAGTATTTATTATTGACACGTGAAATAGTTAGATGGCTGGATTTAGCAGAAAATTGTCTATCAATTTGGTGTTAGTTAATGCATATAGCTATTAAAATAACACATTTCTGCTAATCCCAACAAGCACAAAACCTTTGCAGATGGCTTTGGCTGGTGACCTTACATTTGTGATGCTCTGCTGCCACCCTTACTGTCTGTGTAAAACATTGCAGCGTGGTGTTTGGTGTTGTTTTCCTTGACTCATAGACAAGTTAAATTCTAAATTATTAAAACCAATCAAGTATTTGTTCTCCTAGAAATTTAAAACCACCGGCAACAAAGCAGCAGCAGCTGACCATAACACATGCCTAAGCAGCTGTTTCAGTCAAAGAAAAAGAACAATTTCACCAAGCATTTTTTCAGTCCCTCAATATTTCAGCTTGTTTATTTATTGTTTAAATGAATGTGTGTAGTATGTGGCTTTAGCAGCACTGTGATATAGCTGTCGCCTATGTGTCCTAGATGATACGGTGTCGGCCAGCAGTAACATGGACATGGAGGATCGTGTGTCTCACTTGGAGCAAAGGCTGCAGCTGCAAGAGGATGAGATCCAGCTGCTAAAGTCTGCCCTGGCAGATGCCCTGCGCCGCCTTGGCAACTGTGAGGAACACAGCCTTGGCATGCAACCAGGAGGAGTTCACACTGCTGGAAGGAGACCTGTGTCCACTGCTACTGCCACACCGGCGACCAAGGGTCAGCAAACTTGTATATATTGTTTGCAATATTTAAACTCAATAGGTTAGGTCAACGTTTTTAAAATATTTTTATGAAATGGCTTTGTTGTCTCACACTTTGAATTTAATGATTGTTTTACACTTAGTATTGAAAGATTTTTTTCTTTAATAAAACATTTAATAGATAGAAGATTGTATTCATTTATTTTATACTTACTGTACAGTTATATATCTAATGGTTATGTGTACCATTTTCAGTGCGTCAGCTCTTGCAGGCTCTTCCCTCCAGACCACTGAGTAATGGCTATGTCCAACAAAAACGCCTGCTGTCTTCTCCTTCATCTCCCAAGAAAGAGACACTGCAGTCTATTAAAAGGTAAACATGTGAATGCATTCATACCAGCCTTCTATACAACACCTTTGTCTGTATTACAGCCTGTGACACAATTGTGTAAAAAGCACCTGTGTGGCAGCTACAAAGGCTGCTGTTGTGAATGGCATATGTCACTGTCAGTGCACCTTGTCATCTTTCCCTCCCGTCAGAAAAAGCATGTCCACTGAGCGTCTAACCCTTGTGAGGAGAGAGCTTGGGGTAGAGAGTCGCAGTCGAACCACCTCATCCAGCAGCTCGTCGGGTGGCAAAAGGTAATGCTAATCTCTACATGGCGGACAGTGTTTTCAGTAGATGTTCATTCGATTACACCCCCTTACATCGAGAACAATAGTGTTATGCTATTATTGGACTGGACTTGTTTAAACACATTCTCTGGGTCCTAATCCCCCATGGATCAGAAAGTTAGGATCCTCAGGTTGTTAGAGAAACCTCTTTTTGATGCAACTTCTAATTAAAACTAGAAGGCCTCTTATTGTTTTGTGTACATCATCACCTCCTTAGCTTCAGTTCACAGGTTGTGGATAATGTCACAGTTCTCCATCAACACCAGGGTGAGTAATATATGGAATATTCCTCAAACCTAATTATTTCATGGTTTAACTATAAATCAAACTGTTAAGATGCTAGTTTAACTTTTAGGTGCAGATGGTCTCCTGTTCCTGCCTTGCCTGGTTTTCTGTGAATTGTATTACATATGCAAACAGTGGAAAGGGGGTTGTGGCATTAGTCCAGGGGTTGGGTCTACAGCAGCAGGAAGTGCCTTGTGATTGGATGGCCAGCTTCTCAGGCAGAGCTAAAAGTTGGGTGAGTGCTGAGGAAGTTGCTCTTGTGTTGCACAGGACGGGAACGGCTCTAAAACTCTGACATTACTAATATAACGGGAGGCAACCATGAAGAAATCCTCAAGGTAAATGTGTCTTTAGCTTTTACTCTATCAATCATTAAAAGATAGAGGAAGAGTGTAAGTAAAGAGGCTCTTGAAGCAATACTAGTGCGAAGATCTATGACAGACATTTTAAATGTTTGGTCTCGCTAAAAAGGGCTTATTCTAATAACATGTAATTTACAGTTTGTGTTTTGCTGCATTTAATTTATTCTAGGTTGGACAATGCAAGTCTAAACTGCTTCACATTTTGTCTTCAGTCAGTTTTATGGGCCTATTTTCAGTGTACACAGCCTTTAGTTTGAACTCTAAGGAAGTAGCTGTATTTATTGTGTTATTGTCAAACAAAATGAGGCAGTGTGGTTACAGCCTGCGGTGCAATGGGGAGTGGCACCAACCTGGTAACGTGAATACAGAAACATAATCCAGCTGGCTCTGATGTCTTAGTTATTCTACACAAAAGTTATTGTTCACTACCGCTCATCATTGTTCCTCTCTCCCAAAGTGGATAAAAGAGAATTGACTTTAATATCAGCGCTTGATGTTTTGTCAAGAAGTAGATCATGCACTAAACTAAGTCATATGTAAATGGAAAACAGGCATTCTGTTCTCACTGCCTCGGTCATATATAAATGTTTTGATAAAACCAATTCTGCATCAGATTTGACAGTTTTTACCATTCAGAAGGCAAGGCAATTTTATTTATATAGCACAATTCATACACTGGATTACTTAAAGTAACAAAGAAATATTCTTTGGTTATTTGCTCGATGCATTGGTGTTCTTAAGTAAGTATCTTGTTGAATTATTAGAGAAACTCTCAACTAAAATAAACAGTTAAGAATTCAATTGTAGCACTTTGTTTCTTTCTAATGCACTGCAGCACGAGCATTAGGTTGGGGGTGGTTGTAAGTGCTTAGCGTGCAGTAGCAATAACGTCAATCAGCTCCAGCCTCCAGCTTTACATGCAACAAAAATGATGTGGAAGATCCATACTGCAGGGAATCAGTTTAAACCATGCCTGACTGCATGCAAACACCGTTTTGTTCTACACAACAAAACGTGTAGAAATATTGTAATTTTATTTATTCATGATTTGGGAAATTTACAACTTCAGTTTAATAATTTTTTACTGGTATATAAAAATACTTTTCATTCTCATCATCATATCAGTCCCATGTTCTGCAGTTCTATAAGGTTTAAGGGTCTTCATTCGATATTGTCAATTGCCCCTCACTGCATTGCTTCATTTATAATGGATTAGAAAATGGGCGTGCGCTTGTTCACAGGCTGTGACCATTAGACCACTGCATGCATTTACCGCAAGCACTATTGTAAAAAAAGACTTACCAGCACACTCGACTCCAGAGCACCTCCGTAGTATTTTTTCACTAGGAGGTCCTGTTTGACACAAAAGCTCATTCAAATCTTACATTTAAGTTTCACACTAGTTAATTTAAATTTGTAGCAAGTTTTATATGAGAAATAACAAACAAAATAAAAGCAGCAGTTGTCATTAGGTTAAACAAATTGAAATACAAATACTCTGGGCCTTGCACTTGTACTTGAGTTTATGAATCAAGATGAGGTTTTGTACTGACATAAATTTAAATGCCTTCTAAACTAATATAGAGATGAAGAAAAGGGTTAAAGCAAAGGCATCTGAACTTGGTTTTCAAGGTGAAGACGTTTTGGCTCTTATTCCAAGAGACGTTTTCAATTCTGAGATCAACTGATACCAGAGCTGAACTTTAGCACTAGAGGGAGGAGTTTGACTTGAAACTAACTCTGATTGGACCAGGCTGTTCTGGTCTCTTGGTTGTTGCCTTGGAAAAACTCAGCTTTTGTATCTTATGAACGATAAGCACTGAAAATAGATGGGTTCCTGCTAATTTTTAAACGAAGCACATTGACGATTATTAGATGGATCAGGGCTCCCTAAGAGCTGTCCATTAGTGTTACCATTGAATGACAGTTCTTTTGGAGCATCAATCCAGTGAGAGAAAATGTGTTGAAAACATGAAAGGAAAGATTACTGAATTCAGCATTCATTGTATTACATATGCAAACAATGAATGCCCTGTTTATGCATTCCCTCTCAAAACCTGGTGACTGGGCCTCTAGCTGCTTTGCTCTCAGCTACCCACTTATTTACCCGTCCTGCCCTGTCCTCATGCCAGTTTCCCAACTTGCACTGCACTAATGACTGGATCTGAACCAGTCTTGCCTTTCATTGGACAGAAACTGGCAGACAACACAGACCCAGACAGTTGAAACAAACAGGCTTTTATGTGGTCACTTCAAAGAGCCAACACCCTGTTTTGGACACAGGCACACAGACTAGACAGGCTCTGTGTGTGTGCCTGTCAAGTTCTGATCTGTTTCAGACCAGTCAAATCTCCTGTGAATTTACCTTTGTTCTGTAATTTTTTTACCAGTGTTTGATATATAATATCACACAATACAAGCTGAGGAGGAACTTTAATTAAAAATTGTTATTGTGTTATTATCAGGAAGCTCAAAAGATTTTATTTTTTGATTCTCAATTATAAAAGGGGAGATTATATAAGTTCACACTTCTTCCCACTCCTTTTCTGACATTATGTATCTTGTTTCATATGTATGTTTGTAAGGGCTGTATATATGTTCAAAATAAACTAAAAAAATATAGAGACACAAGCAAGTACATAAAAGACATTAAAGAAACACTGACAGCAAAGTGCGTGTCAGTGTTTTCCAAGTAACTCCCTGCTAAACAAATAAGTAAATTCCTGCTCATCTTCTGACTTACCATTTTATCTCTTCATGTGAAACAATGCATTTTATTTAGTGAGAAAAAAATCAATTGTAATTTCTTGCACCAACAGGAAATAAGTTTTCTGTATATTGACTGGCATTCTGGACTGTGGCTATAGTTGCATTTTGTGGACAAATATTTGCTTAGAACAGCTCATTATGTGCTGGTGCTAAGCAGGAAGAGGCGGCGCCTAATTTTCCTGTATCACTACTTTTACTGCTGTTGTCATGGAGATGTCCACCTGTGTGCTGAGGCAGCCCTTAAGCATTCTGATGAGCTGATTGGCTGACAGCGACCTAACAAGTTGCACTGGTGCTTTGTGAGCACTGGGGACAGTGGGAATTGGTTGACAGACAGCTGAGTCAGAGAAGCTGCCACTTCAATTTGGCTTCTACAAACTCAAACACTGTACTGTTGACAGATCTAATTATTCATTTGACAGTCAACAGTTTACATTAGAGTATGTTTTTATTTCTTGACATCACACCTGTACTCGTCAGGGAGTTTCTTTCCACATTAATGTCATATTGGAACAAGCACATAAGATATAGACTAGTTTGCTCTACGTAAAACATGTAACGTTTACTTTATCCATGTTCAAACCTGACATTGGGATTATTGCAATATTTTAATAATTTTAATTCTTTTTGTTTCAGCAAACCAAAAGAATGCACTTTGAATGCAGGTAGGAAGCTTCTATTCTATCCTACTTTTTTGCCTAGTCTAATTCTTCTGTGGTATTGGTGGTGCATTGCGGAGGATGCTTTTATGGCTGTGAATTTGTATAATTGTTTAAATTAAATGAAGAGTTTTGAGAAGACCATTAAGCATTCACTTGAAGGGCCCAAATGGATGTAGATTTTATCTTTAGATTCAGCTGAAGCCAGCTTATATTGAGCTCTAGCTGGTCTTCCATTATGGTTTAAGTAATGGAGGTTCTTTTCTTCTTCTTTTTTTTTTTCGTCTGTGGTGTTGATTGACCATTGATTTAATTCAATAATTGGGTGAATAAAGATACTCCTATAATAGAATAAATAACTGTATGACTCTGTTTGCCCCCATGTCTTTTATCCAGAGGATGGCTATGTGAGGATGTTCCTCCGAGGTCGTCCTGTCACCATGCACATCCCAGATGACCAGAAGGGGACCTACTCTCTTGACCACAAGATGGCGGTGCCTAATCGCAAACTCAAACTACAGTGGGTGTATCCTTCAGATAGAAACAAGACAGAGGAAGGGTCTGTCCTGATATTGTTGTACATCTTAGTGTACAAGACTCATTAATTGAACTCTAAGTTGGTTTACAAACATAAACTCAGGATTTTTAAGGGTAACGTAAAACGTAGGTCCTTTGAAAGCAGAATTTCACCTTGTTCCTTAAACATTCACTAGATATGGTTACCGTGGGCGCGACTGCCGCTCCAACCTTTACTTGCTGCCCACGGGAGAGATTGTCTATTTCAATGCCTCAGTTGTGGTGCTTTACAACACCGAAGAGCAGCAGCAGAGACATTACATGGGCCACAACGATGATGTCAAATGGTGAGCCAAATTAGTTAAATTAGCAACACACAACAACAGTGGCAAACAGTTGCTGTTCCTGTCATCAAAGGCTTCTGTTTAACTACCTTTTTTGTTTTAATGTTGTCTAGATACACATAATTACTGTCATAAAGGCAACATAATAATAAATCAATTGCTAATGGGATCCCACTCTTTTAATTTAATATAAATATTCTTCTGGTTTTTGTATTCTTTAGAGATGAAAAGTAATGTCTTTCCATTAGTGTAATGTACATTTCTCTCCTTGTAGCCTGAGTGTGCATCCAGATATGGTAACCATAGCAACGGGGCAAGTGGCTGGAAACACTAAAGATGGAAAGGTGCTGTGAAAACCTTACTTGCATCCTCTCACTTACTGACATTCAAGTTTCTCCCCAAGATTATAAACGCTACATAAATTCAGTATTTTATTGTTTTGTGTTTTAACGGTTTACCTTGACATTACACAATAACATAAATAATAATAAATGTTAATTGATCTATTTTTTTGCTGTTGACTTGAAAGGATCTGAGTAAAGTAAGTAAAGCTTATATAACATTGTTATCTGCATATCCTATGTATCAATGTAATATAATATCATATATGGGATAACATCTTAACGTCTGTATGTTTTTGTGCAGCATCTGGCTCCTCATGTTCGTGTGTGGGACTCGTGAGCCTCAACACCCTGCATGTTATCGGGATGGGAGTTTTTGACCGAGCCGTTACCTGTGTGGCATTCTCCAAATCTGTGAGCATGTTTATACATCATATGCATCAATTACATGACAACTGGAGCTATAAATGTTTCTTCTAGCACACTGGTGTAGATTTTCTTGAAATAACTCTTGGAATAATATTTTTTCCTCTTCAGAATGGTGGCGCCTTCCTGTGTGCCATAGATGATGCCAATGATCACATCCTATCAGTCTGGAACTGGCAGAAGGAGAAGCAGCTGGCTGATGTTAAGGTAACCTGAAAAAGTTCAAATTACATCATTACTGATGCATATTTTAGTTAATTAGTAAAATCATCTAGTATGGCTTAACTGGACATGCATGTACTGTATATTAAAACATTATCCTTCATATTCCTGCAGTGCTCTAATGACTCAGTTCTGGGGGCTGTGTTTCATCCTATGGACGCAAACTTGATTGTCACATGTGGAAAATCTCACATCAACTTATGGACCATGGAAGGCAGCTCTCTTACCAAAAGAACGGGCATATTTGAGGTATGCAGGAATTACAACTTCTGTGTTTAAAATGACTGCATTTAGCTGTAGAAAGTGTGTATTTTTAAATGAAACTTCATTAAGGCAAATAAAATAGTTGATTTAGTTTTATCACTAATCTTGTTGGTGAGAGATGCCTGTTCCATTTGTAGCTCTACAGCCTTCCAACAGCTGTGATGGCATCTGTTGGGACTTTTTAAATTATAATAAACTTCGACATTGTTGCGATACCTAACACTATTTTAACTTTTTGTAGAAACATGAGAAACCAAAGTATATACTTTGTGTGGCCTTTGCTGAAAATGGAGATGCCATTACAGGAGACTCGAGTGGAAACATATACATCTGGGCCAAAGGTACTTTTTTTTTTTTTTTTTATATCTAGTTCAATAGTTAATAGTTGAACTAGGCATTTATGTATACAAGTGGACTGAGCCCGTCTAAACTCTGTTCTGTGCTTTATGATTGCCAGGTGGTAACCGCATCAGTCAGGTGGTATCTGGAGCCCACGAGGGAGGAATCTTCTCACTCTGTGTGCTTAAGGATGGCACCCTGGTGTCTGGTGGAGGGAAGGACCGCAAGGTGGTACTGTGGAACCATGACTACAAAAAGCAGTCTGAGATGGAGGTTAAATAACATACTCATATGCAGACAAAGTAGCACTTGTTAGGAACTTTACCAATGTAATTTGTGTGCACCAGTTGGGTGAGTCATTTGGTCCTGTTCGAGCTGTGGCTGAAGGCAAACAAGGAGAGCTCTTCATAGGAACAACCAAAAATGCCATCATCAGAGTGGCTTTCCCTGACACGTTAACTCCACTTGTGCAGGTACACACTGTAGAGAGCCCTGATGAACTGTATCTCTACAGTAGCATGCAAGAGAGTAACTAGAGCTTTGTGTTTTTACAGGGTCACACTGATGAGCTGTGGGGTTTGGACGCACATCCCACCATGGAGCAGTTTGTCACCTGCGCTCAGGACCGGCAGGTCTATCTGTGGGACACCAACTCCCATCAGCCCATCTGGAGCAAAACCATTGAGGTGAGCTGTGTGGTTAAAACTGATCTGACCATATTTAGTGACAGTAGTAAGTGACTAAATTATTTGTTTCATACTCAAGGATCCAGGCCGGTCTGCAGGGTTCCATCCTAGTGGGGCAGTTTTGGCTGTAGGGACCATGTCTGGAAGGTCAGCTATTAATATAAAATTAACTCTAGCTAAAATACATAGTAAACAATGCAACAGTAATGACTATCAGACCATTTATGAATGTATTATTATTATTATTATTATTATTATTATTATTATTATTGTTATTGTTATTAATAATAACAATAATAATAGTGATGATGATGATGATAATTTAATAATAATATAAAAGAAATGCCTCTTAATCTGGTTTCTGGTTTGTTAACTTGAATGAAATAACTTCCATATCACAAAAGTCTGAACTGCAGTAGCTGTAAATGATGGTCTGTATGATGATTATAATGATGGTCACTCATACAAAGGATGTATGTTTCTTTTCTTTGAAGGTGGATGGTGCTGGACACTGACAACGGGGATCTTGTTTCTATGCACACAGACGGTAACGAGATCATCTCCAATGTCAAGTACTCTCCAGGTAATCTGACAAATATCCCAAATAACCCAAATTAGTTTTCTGTTAGTAACTGTGCTAACTGTGAGCACCTTGTACCTTCAGATGGAAACTTCTTGGCTGTCACTTCACATGACAACTTTGTTTATATCTACGCTGTGACAGAGGGTGGCAGGAAGTACAATCGTGTGGGCAAATGCACTGTATGTGTCTTGGAAGAGGGGAACTGCAGAACTAACAATACATAAACAATTGTAGCATTGTTTGTAATTGGGGTTCTAACTCCTTTGCAGGGTCACTCCAGCTTTGTCACTCACATGGACTGGTCAGCAGACAGCCAGTATCTTGTCACCAATTCAGGAGACTATGAGATCCTTTTCTGTAAGTGATGAACACCGCCATGTTGAGCAGAAAAATAAACCCTCAAGATTTCAAGATTACTAAACTTCACTTTATGAATCTTAAACATAAGATTTAAGTAAACTTTCCCATGTTTTTTAATACAGGGGAAGCACCAAGTGGTAAACATGTGACCAGCATGGACACAATGCGCAACCTACAGTGGGCCACATCCACGTGTACGCTGGGCTTTACCACCTTCGGTAAGCTGTCTTTCATCTAACTGCATCTTGTACAGTATCTGCCATAGACAGAAGTAAACAGCCTGATGGGAGGTGTAATAAGCAATTTTCTTTGTTGTGCAGGATGTCTACTCATTTGTTTCTTTCTGTTTTACTCAGGTATATGGCCTGATGGTGCAGATGGCACTGACATCAATGCTGCCTATAGGTCACATGATGGAGCCCTGCTGGCTTCTGCTGATGATTTTGGCAAAGTGCACTTGTTCTCTTTCCCCTGCTCACAACCAAGGGTCAGTCAGTTTTAAACATCTATGTTCTGGGGCACAAATTGCTTTTTTTGTTGAACTAGAAATTACGGTCTCTCTTCAAAATCAAGTATTCATTTTTTCTTCCACCCTTCCTTAGGCTCCAAGCCACGAGTACAGTGGCCACAGCAGTCATGTGACCAATGTTGCCTTCCTGCATGACGACAGTCACCTCATCTCCACTGGTGGGAAAGACACCAGTGTCCTACAGTGGACCGTCGCATAGGCAGTACTAATCCTAAACAGTTCACTGTTTTGAGCCTCCAGCCCACTGGGGGCAGCATCTACACTGTGCCTACAGTAACACGCTGTGACAACTCTGGGATCCCTGAAAAACCTAAAAAAAAAGCATTTGTATTGCTTGGATGTTAAATGCTTGAGCAGTATACGGTACTGTGTCACATTCACTTGATTGCATTCAGAACATAGTTACTACAAAGTTGTTTGTAGAAAAATAGCTTATTTCCCCTAAATGAAACATATAAAGTGTAAATAGGATAAATATTGTGGTGACACTGCAGTCTGTAGTGTTAACATTAGTTCTACCTGTGCCTATATTGATCTCATTTAATGACCCTTTAATTGGAGTTCCACCTAGTTAAAAAGACAAATGAATGTGATTTTTAACTTCATAAAAAAATTAAGTTTACTTATCTGAGCTAAAATACAAAGAATGTAAACAACCCCGTATACCTAATGGAATTATTACAAAGTTTAACACTGTACTAAATGCATGAAGTCTTCAAATTAAAGAAAAAGGATTAAAGTCTGCCTTATCAATGGCTCATAGTATGGTAATCTATAAAAAGTAAATGCATGCTTGCACTAGCTTTTGAGGGGAAACTGATTGTATGACAAAATGGGTGGTATTCTCCCTCAAGACCCTTTCCCCAATAATGGTGTTTAAGATTTGACCCTCTTGAGGTACAGATTGTATTTCTTTTAAATGGCACAAACTGGCTGTTACTCCTGGTGTTGGGCTGCTGTTTGATTGTACTACTGAATGCAAAAGAGTGAGCTTGACAAAGCCCACTTTTGTAGATGCCGTTTATATAAAAGGTCTAGAGTAAATCCATATCTAACAATATAATATGCACTATATTCAAGTGGCTGTTATTTTAATATATAACAATAGATGTTATTCTTGTGGCACTTATAGCAATTTACTGAAGGCTAATGTAGACATGGTGTAGAAGTAAGCTTCTGTTTTGTTAATAAAGTTTTTACTTGAGCACTTAAAATAAAAGGTTCTTGTATTGCATGTTTTCTAAGTAAATTAAAGTACCACTTTCATAACTGGCATTAAGCAATCTGAGGATGGAAATTACATTTCTTTATAGAGAGTCTTTATTTTGCAAGAAATAAATAGTTCAAATTTTAAAAACATTCTAAACAATGCAGTGGTTGAAACTTGCCACCCAAAGTTTTAAAGAGTTTCCATAATGTAGCAAACATTCAGGCTTAGGCTTCTAAATAGTTCAGGTTTAGTCCTGACAGAAGGCTACAGGTGAGTGTGCTCTCGTCTGCATGCTGTTCTCATGAGGCTGAAAAGCATTGCTCTCCTACCTTTAGAAGATGTGGAAATTAGATTCAATACAGAACAATTATTGGACAGTTTGCAACAATTGTATAGTGTTGAGTAAAATAAAATTTGTTTACAGAATTGTTTGATTTTTCTTATTACAGTCAGAGTTTAAAGTACAACCAAAGTTGACAGTTTCACTAAACTAATAAACAGGTGTCTCAAAAATGAGTGATTACTGAAATCAAGTATGATTTGTGTTCAAATTTAAAAAAATATTTACCAGCTCCACACATTCAAAAACAGAACACATTCTCTCCTCAATGTATTTACCTCAGTCCATAATAAAAATCAATTATTCTTACATTGCCCAAAAGCTTCACTTGTAACAGATCTAAAGTGAGTTATTGTTTTTATTGTTTTTGTATTTTGTTATAGTGATTGATTAAATTTTTTCTTCAGACTGAGCTGGTTGCTTAGTCAGATACATTTGCTAAGTATTGTTTCTGATTTTATTTAGCAAGAGTCTATAGTAGAAAGTGGAAGCTATAAAACTTTACATTTTTACATTGGATGCAGTTGTAATATGTAGTAATAAGCAATAAGTTATTGCTTGCGCATTAGAGTATATTACTGTCGGGAAATAAAGATAACGCTGTTACATTATGCACTTAAAATGCATACAATAACTGTCAAACCCTTTACGAGCTATCAAAATGAATTGGTACATCCACATCATTTTTCAGTGAGCCCTTATGCTTTATGCAAAGAAAAGGAATATTTTGGATGTCTACTGATGAAAGGTAGGCTTAAAATTAAGGCATACACACAATACAACTTAGCATTAAAGTGTGTCTCACAGATACAAAGTATGATGGCTCAGTTTAAAATTAAATAAGCTTTATCGCCTTCAACTTTCAATTGCAGTTTGATCCCCCTTTTCCAGATTGTTTTGAAAGATATAAGCTTTAATAATTAATGCATTCAGTTAGTATTCAACCTTTGAAGGTTAATAAAATAAAAATATTTTTGAATTAACTGTTAGCAAAGAGAAGGAAATAAATAAAGAACTAAAATAACTGCATTGTTTAATTGTATGTCACCTAGTCTGACTTTTCAGACACCACAAATGTGATGATCAGCCATCACACGAAGGAAAACTATATATAGCAGCATGCTGTAGAAAGTACACACTCACTTCTAAAACACCATATCCACACCATGCACACTTACACACACACAATTTGGCAAAATACTGGTTTTAAATAGTCTCCATATGTGCCTCATTCTACTCAACGGCAGCTTTTTCTTGTTCAATTTTAGGGATACAACAAAATGTTGATGGCAACTGTGGCATCATGTGAAAGCAAAGCATTAATGTCAGATTGTTGTAGTTCCCCCTCGTCACTGCTGCGCCAGCTTTTTTTCAAAGTAAGGCAGGAAGTACAGTGAATAGTCACTAGCTCTTTTTTTCTCTGACCACTGTCAGGCAACACACATTAGTGCTCCTAGCCTCTGATTAACACTAGAGGGCAGCGGAGTCAAAGTCTACTGACTTAAGTGCCTTGAAACTACACTGATACAAGGCAAGCACCACACCAACATATGAAACATCCACACTGTGGATGGAAAGGCTCTTCCTCCTTCCTCAGCACAAACTAATACTGTCCTTTATCATTACCTTTCTCTTATTACAGTTGTTCTTTGTACCTTTCCTCTCAAAGGTTTTTTAGTGCCCTTCTCTGGCAGGAAGTTTAAACAGTGGCTTTTATCTTGCTTAGGCCATGTAAATGAAGGTGTTAATGTCGCCCTCATCCCTCTTTATGTACTTGTGTTCAATAAGCCACTCAATCTGCTCCTTGATCATCTTTTTCTGAGGTAGGAACATGTTCTTCAGAATCTCCACCAGCTCTGTCTGTAGCTGTGCATTGCTGATCCTTTTCCTCATCTTCATTATTTGGATGATGGCCTCCTGAATTGAAGAAAGACACATTTAAATACCTACTATACTGAAATTAACTTTGTAGGTTTCTGTTGGGGACAGCTCACTGACCAACAGACAACCACCTTTGCTGTGTTGACAGGTCATTCCTCAAGTTTAAATGAGTCTTCTTTTTACGTTTGTGACAGTGTATACTAGCTAACAGAAACAAACCTCATTGTAAACATGAGTGTGTTTTTGACAGCCTAATCTCAGTATGTGATGCCCAATTCCTCATCGATAACATCAGAGCTAAACAAGTTTGTGTGTATATGTAGTGTTTGTACCTGAGTTCTAAGGATCCTGAGCTGAACAATTCCCTCATTTTCTTCTTCTCTCATTCGCTCCGTCGTGAGTTGCAACCGACCAATCAGATTGAGCTTTCCCCGCTTCTGGACTTTGGAGTTTTTACTAAATGAAAAGATACATTTTTAAGCAGCATTTTAAGTACATGTAAAGTATGGCCACTATAAGACTGTATATGTGTATATAACATACATGAGTGAGAACTCCTGATTGACATAAAAGAGTGTGCCATCTGTAAAGTCTTTGGGCGAGTTAACGGGTGGGTCATAAGACAGCACTTGTCTCTTCAGTTTGGGGAAAGCAACCAGAGACTGCATTGGAGAAAAGTCAAGACAACTTTAACAACAAACAACATTTGAACAAATAATTTTGATCAAAGATATTACAAATAGAAAACAAAATAAATTATATATATATATTAGCTTTAATTAACTGTGTTTTTGTTTACTAATAATTAATAATAAAACTAATCATGAGTCCTTGAGGGCCTCAAATAACAATAAATTGATGGTTTTCTGACCCAAAGTGTGCGTCGTAGCTCTGCATCAGGCAGCTCTGTGGCCAATTTGAGGTTCTCAAAGCTTATTCTTTCTCTGGGCCTCTGGTTCCAGGCAAACAATACAGCCAACTGAAACGTTGTCACTTCCAGATCATACTGACCCACCTCGTTTTTGAAAGTAATCTGTGACAGAAAAAATAAAAAAAAACACCAGGCAAACAAACAAACATGCTTTGTGAGTGACCTTAAAGTGACATTACATTTCAATATTAAATAATTGCTGAATTCTTGGCAAAATTGCTTCAAGGCTTATTTCTGATCTAATACATAGACGGTGATATCTTTATTTCTTACTGTCTCTATAGAATTTCTCCTACACTCACAATGCCATTTGACATCAGGTGATGCCAGTGGAGTTTGCGACCGCTGTGGTTCTTTTGTAGAAATCCTCCACTTCAGGAATCAAGTCCTCCAGTTCAGTTGGTAATGAGACGAAAACCTTCTCACTGCTTCGTGACCAAGCCCCAGCATTCAGGATTTTAATGTTCACACTGTCGGCTGGAGACAGAAAAGAGACAGTGACAGAGACCGTTTTTTTTTTCAGTGTTCCATGTAGTTTATTTTCAACAGTATGAAAAAAAATCTCAATAGGAAGAAAGTTCAGGCCAGAAATACTTAGATAGAAATGTTTTTAACCAAAATACTTCCTTTTTCCAAATGAAAGTAGTTCTTTGAATACCAGTCTAGTGACTGCCAGTGTTTTGAAGTACCTGGTAGGGCCAACTTGTTGTGTTTGTGCACTTCTTTGAAGACCTGGTTTAGGTCCTCTGAGACCTTAATGTCCTGAAACATTCGGGCCAGCTTATTGACGTAGTCAGCAGGCATCCCAACTTCCTATAAATGTGCAGTAACACACAAAACCACACATTTATTTTTGCAATTTACTAAACAAATGTAGCCAATTAAGCAATATCATAGACAGGGTCAATAATATGTTAGTGTAAAGCCAGATTTCTCATAGTAAACAAATAAATATTATGTGAAAGTGAAAACACCTAAAAGTTATACTGACAGCCAAAATTGATGCATTACAGATTCCACTGTGATCTGCAGCTTACCCTTAGCCACTCCACCATGTTTTCTTCAATCTCACTATCTGCAGAAATGTCAAGAATCAGGCGCCTTGTGAGGTGAGCTTTATGATACCGCATGAACACATCTTTGTTCTGGACATATTTTAACACCAAGAGCTGCAAGAAGATGATTTTATGTGAAAATACAAAGAAGTGCTTTGGCTACGTGAGACCTCTTTTCATTTTAGCAGCAGGAAGAAAGACTTACCACTTCTTTAAGTTTGAACTCAATTTCTTCCGAGGTCAGTTTCTTGCTAAGAGGCGTTTTCCTCAGAAGCATGTCACAGTAGTTTGCCAAAAGTTCTGGGCACTTAGATTCTGGCTGTGTCTTCAAGCCCACACTAAACATAAAAAATGTTTGTACAATTATTTAAAGCTCAATCATCCAAAACAGGGTAATAGTAAATGATTGACATGGTTCCACCCACCCTTTCTGTTTCATTGGCAGCTCTAATTTAAAGATTGTGGCATCATTCACAACAGACTTGTATGCCTGTAAAAAGGTAAATACACCATTAAGCAGGTTGTAGTGTTAATTTAATAAATAATAGACTCAATAGACTCATATCAACCAGTGAAAATTATGGTAATAATAAAGAAAGTGGAGCAGTAGAATAGCTTTAATATGTAAATAACATAGTTATATAGATAAATAAATATTTTATAATTTAATGACATGGTGATTATTGTAAGTATAATCGAATATATTTAATGGATTTAATTTAATTTGGTTGTGAGAGAAAACTGACCTTATCCCTGGCTGTGAGAAAGCGAGGGTCGTCATGAAAGGCATCTTTTACCAGCTTACTGAAGCGGTTAAACAAAGTCAACAACTGCTCTACATACTTCTCCGAGTCCTGCACAAAAAGAAAAAAGAAAAAAATATGTGAAAGAATGGTGAATGAATCCCTACATTATTTTGTGAATCAAGAGTCTATGCACAAAGCAATGTGTAATGCATTTCTGCTTTCTGCACATACAGTAGTGATAGTCTCTGCAGCAGCCACCATGTCTGCAAGTCCAGCACTGACGATATGCTCTTCAAGATCTTTAAGCATGGGCTCAATTCCACTGGGAACTTTGTCCATCAGAGAAAACATTAGGTGTAGCTCTGTTTAACAAAATAAAAAATAAAAAAGTTAGACGAGAGAGGCAGGGAATCTTAATACTCTGAGAAGCCTTTTCTATTTTTAGCACTATTTGCCTGATGCAATAGTGAATGTTGACAACCCTATGAACCCTAAGGGACAGGATTTAGTTACACACATGTCTAAGTTTTAACTGTGACAACAAGACTATAGAAAAATGTGAAAATGATGCATTGTCAGGGTAATATTAACAGGACTCACTGTCTGTCTCATTGTGTTTGATCATCCCTGGACATTCAGAGAGGATGGTCTCTTTGAACGAAGTTACCAGTGCATTCACACAACATTCCATAAGCTGGCAGGATGGACAAAAGGCCAATTTAACCAAATGTAAATATGTTCTTGCACTTTGACAATCTATGGACCTCTATTTTACAAATGTATTTCTGTAAAGAGAGAGCAATCTAATACATGCAGGATGGCTGAGTAAAATATTCTGCAACAGACACTTACTGCTTGTACAGAGTTACATTCACGTCGTGTCTCCAGGTATCTAAGTGCTCTTTTTTCCTCTTCTCTCAACTTTGTATCAGCCTTTAGAAAAAAAAAAACACAACATAAAGAGACCAAACCACTTTTTCAGTCTGCACCATTTTTTTCTGAACTAAGAAAAAACTATTTTTAATAAGCTATGTAGGCCTTACTGATTAAGTAATGAAGAACTGGACTAAGTTAAGCCTTTGAGTAGTGGCTAAAATGTTAACATTAAAAAAAATGGTGGTGATGTGTAGATACAATAAGTTTTGAGAAAAGAAGTTGTGGCTACCTTAAAATGTGCCATTCCAATTATTTTAAGACACTTCAATGTAAGCAACATACATATTTCATGTAGTTCTGGACACCATTCTGTTGAAGATAGGATGGGGCCTGGGTGCGGTAAAACCTCTCTGTGGAATCCAAATAGGACTTTTCAAAGTTTTCCCTGTAAATCTGCAGCTTGTCCTCTGGGTTTGAACATAGATTCACTAGTTGGAGACAAAAGCAGAGAAATTTAAGATAAGCTGTTGTTAGGCATTATCATCAGTATGTGTAATGGCTACTCAATTGAACTCCAAGAAAGAAATTATTAGAATGTTTGTGACAGTCACTCCATTAATAATCCTTTACACAGCTTTCATTCAATCAGAAATATGAGAACATTTCTACTGTCACTGAAGTAAAAACAGTGCACACTGAAATTGGGATAGGCTGCTGTATATTACTAGCCTCAATTTCAGTCTCTTACCGTATGACTCGCGGACCCCTATAACCAGCTGTGAGTCAAAGGCCTCCCCAAGTCTTTCAGCATGCACCAGCTTCATGGCACTGTCTTGCAGCCGACTCTTAATGTTGGAAAATATAGACTCATTCCATGTGTCCAACATTAGCTAGAAAAAAAATCACAATTTATACATGCTATGTATACCTAACGTAGAAACACATTAGTAGCATTAGCACAGCACTAAAACAAGTAATATTCAAGTTATTAGTGGGACTGTGTTGTCTTACTTTGCGTACTATGCTGTCCTCCATGTTGTTTTTTTTGTTGCTGCCCTGTTTGCCCATCAGCGTTATCTCCAGTTGACAAAAGGGTTTGGGCAGGATGTCACATTGGGTGAAAAACTTTCTCCACTCGACAATGTAGGCCTTTAGCAGTGCTGTGTCGTCTTGGTGGCTCAGAACCCGCTTAAATGGTAAAGATAAAATGAATATTATAAACTCATACAATGATTATGTCCACAAGCTTTTTTTAGTCACAGAATAATGCAACTGTAAACAAATCAAAACATATAGACTACTTACAGCCTGTGCTTGTTTAATAAAGTCTAATATGTCCTCCTTAAGGGCTTGATGAATTTTGGCAGGTCCTTTATCATCCCACAAACAAACAGCATGGACATCTCTAGAGAAAGGAAAAACACACTGAGTAGACATCATTCAAAGCTATTATAGTGTATAAGCTGTGTATAAGCATTACATTAAAATCAAAATACATCTGTACAAATCCTTAGTGCCACTTCATAATTGTTCTGATTGATAAATGATGCATTTGTGTATATAATTGTAAATAGTTGTATATAAAGTATACAGTTCAAATCTACAGAGATGACAGCAATTCTAATACCTCCTGGTAAGATCTGCTTGTCCAATAAAAGTATGCTGTCCAAATGCACTAAAATAATAAACTCTGATTTGTGAGTGGACTTCTTGTGTTTGAAGTATGTGCACACTTTTTGGGATTTGGAGTAGCATTAGCATCTGTGCCAGTCCTTCAGTAAACAGCGGTCTTACTTAAAGCAAACTGAAGTAATTTATGAGTAACTTACGAAAACAAGTCAAACCACTGCTGTTTGGTGACAGTTTCCTGTCTGAGCAGCTTGAGAACAATGGGTCGCATCAAATCCCATTTGTCCTCAAACTGCAGGGAGCCCTTGTTCTGGAGAAGACAGAAAGTGGGAATAGAGGAAGAGGAAGTTCAAGTTTATTTATAAAGGACATTTAAAAACAACCTCAGTTGACCAAAGTGCTATACAAGAGGTAAATCACAGGTTTACAAAATGGCAATAAATGTTGAAAATATAAAAGATTAAACATGGTCATACATATATATTTATGTATTTATGACTGATTATGCTTAATGCTGTATGTGTGTCTTTGATCGCTCTTATGTACTGGTGCGCTAAAGGAAAATTTCCACCTGGTGGACAATGAAGTTCTATTCTTTTCTAAAGAACAATAAATATACACTAAAAGCTGAGGTAAAAGCCAAGCCACCCCACCTTATCAGTGTTGAACCCAGTGAAAACAAGTGTGTGGGTGTAATCTAGTGACTGAGCTGATCTAATTTGTACAGGGAGCCTTCCAAAACTTGGGTCCCACCACTGAAAAGGCTCTGTTGGCTCCTGGATTTTGGAACTGTCAGGAGAACCAGGTCCGTAGAACTCAGTGCTCAGGGCCGTGAGTTAGTCAGCAGCTCTGACAGATAAAGTGGGGCCATTGAATTCAAACATTTAAAAACAATATCTAAAAAAGATTAAATGTTTACTGCATTCATACTCTTAGTCATTATCCAATTCATGTCATTTGTTTAAAAGTAGTCCTATGATTTTGTAAAGCAACACAAAGCTTTTGCTGTTTATTATGGAGTATTTAAAACTAATAGTTTAACCCTGTCCAAGCTAATTATAATAGAGCTTTGTGTGTCTGATTAGGCTAATGGGTGACATTTTTCGTTTAAACTACAACAAGATGGTTTTGTGAACTTAACAAGGGTCAGACTGGGGCGGGACATCTTCCTGTCACAGCTGTATGTAAGCTTATCATTTTTAGCCCAGGCTTTCACAGGCTTTACAGCTGAAAGACATACCTTTAAAAAGATCACTGTGAATGAGTGCGAGCGTTTTAAAGGGATGGTTTACAGAGGAGATCGGTTTGCCGGCTGGATAAGCTTTAGCAGCAAAACGAAACTAGCATGTTGGAAGCACAGCCAAATAAAACAAAGACACCGTAGGCAGGAAAGCGCACCAAAACAGAGTTTATTTTTTTCCCAGACTCCCACCAACAGCTTTTGTTTAGGTTAGGCGAAAAAACGGCGCTTCTTCTGCAAAGGTTTGTATATTGAGGTGAGCTTTATTTAGGGTAACGGTACCTTTTACAATTAAATCTGTGTTTAATGGTTGGGTGTGAATGTTTATATTCATCTAACCAGAAAGAACCAGACTCAGAGAAAAAAACAAACTCTAAACACCGGAATCCAAAAATGCGATTCACAGACTGTGACTTAAGACGCACCTTATTTTCCTTTATTTATTAGCCACGTTTGTGCTATAAGCGCACGTGCATGTTAATAGGAAGGTGAGTAAACGTGCATTTACTTATCTGACAAATGAATGAAGACAAAGTGCATAAATTGGCTCAGAAACGTATGACATAAGAAATATTGAAGACCTTCTTACCTTTAACAAATTAGACGACGCCATGTTTCTTCAACTTATTACCTCGCAGGATCTCGCGAGATTCGTAGCCCAGATGGCCCACAATGAGGTAATGGTTACTGTACCTCAGAAAACATTAACATTATTAATTGCTTTACTGTATATTTAGATTAGCTGTCACATTACATTATTATGTATTGGCCATGTTTTAAATTGTTCTTTTTTTATTAACGTTGTATGTGACGTCTTTTTTCAGACAGGACATTGTTTTGGGCCTTATCCAGACTTGGAACATTGCACAGATGGACTTTTTTCTTGCGTTACTTGTGTGTTTTCTTTACAAGTAAACGATTACAAGGAAAAGATTTACCATACCACAATTGTATCTGTGACGAATACTGAAAGTTATCCTAGTCTTAGTAGGCTATAGCTACTGAATGTTTTTGAAATAAGTTATTGGGATATGGACTTTCATATAACAACTGAAATAACACAATGGCTCTTACATATACTGTATATCTTTTGCTCATCGTACCTAAATTCCAAATGGCATTCATCACATTGAAGTAGTTGGAGCCATATAACCTGGTAAAGCTCTTTGAATTGATTGGTACAAAATAGTATATATATTTTTAATGCAATTAGACCATAATTGTAATCAACTAAATTTCATTAAAAAAAAAAAATCAACCTACAATATGGAGCTTCTGATCAACAGTGAGCAATGTCAATTTGAGAGTAAAGAGAAAAGACACTTAGGTGTCACTCATCATTTGATCATTGCTTTGTATGTCTCTCAAGTGCTTCTTAGAGTCTTTACATGTCATTCATTCATGCAAACAAAGGGAAAAAAGTAATCTTTGCCCCCTGAGTAAGTTAATCATTCAGCCTTGGAGCAGTGAAAAGTCTTGAAGCTTTGAGTCGAAGTGAATTAGAAAGTTTCTGTCTATTGGAAACATGGATACAAGACAGCCTGAGCCTGCATCTAGGGATCTGAGCTCTGACAACCAAAGTATGCCCTTCCTGGAAACAATGAGGAAGTTCAACTTGCGTCATGTTTTTACTTGGTTAGTATAAAAAAATTACATATAACTTGCCATGGCATTTTGGAGACATATTTTTTTTTAGATTTTTTTGTTGCTGAAAAATTATTTGCATTGATAGAATCCTACATAGAATAGATAGTATTGGAGTTTAAAAATATATATATATTTATTTTTTACATAAATGTATAAATGTACATGACATATTTACTTGTAGTTAAGCTAGTACTGGCTGCAATCAATTTTGAGGTCACTGAGGTCTCCTCTGCAATTGATACATATACTAAATGTGTGAACCATGTCTTAAGCTCAGATTTGAGATAAGCAGTCTCCTCTTACTCCTCTTTTTAAAGAACATTCATCTGGTAACTTTTACCACATTTTCTTTCTCAGGCAGCTGGCCAAGACCTTGGCTATGGGGCAGGGCCTAGCTGGACTCATCTGTGGGACAGCCATAACCTCCCAGTACCTGGCCACAGACTTCCATGTGGACACACCTATGCTGCAGAGCTTCCTAAACTATGTCTTGTTGTGTGTTACCTATACACCTTTATTGTTCTGCAAAAAAGGTACAAACAATAATAAATCACACACACAGGTGGGAGCCTGGTGGTAATAATCACTGAAGTGCAGGGGTGTTCCCCTTTAAAACGTAGGGGATGGCAATATTTTACAGATTCTGAGAAGTAGGTGGTGGAAGTATCTTCTGCTGGCCCTGGTGGATGTGGAGGCCAACTACGCTGTGGTTAAAGCATACCAGTACACCACAATCACCAGTGTTCAAGTGAGAGCAGTTGTACTTGCTCAATGATTTAGTGTGTTTGTCTAAAAGCATTATAAGTTTATTTTCATTATCTTTAAATGTGACTCTAGCTGCTGGACTGCTTTGTGGTCCCTGTCTTGATGGTCTTGTCCTGGTGGATATTAAAGGCGCGCTACAGGCCGGCCCACTATGTAGCTGTCGCCATCTGTATCCTTGGGGTAGGGGCCATGGTGGGGGCCGATCTGCTGGCAGGACGAGACCAAGGCTCAAGTACATTCCCTTTTCTATATCTTTGTTTATCAGTAATGAAAAGTTAAAACTTGATCATATTATACAACAAGTTAAAGTCAACTTTCATATAATCTTTAATATAATTTGTATGTTGAATATGACACTTTTATAACACTTTTTTGATAAATTAATATCACACCCCATTAATCATGTTTTTAAATTGATAGGCCAAGAGTGACTAAAATTTTTTATGTTTGTGCCATCAGCTTCAAACGTCTTGTTAGGAGACGGTTTGGTGTTGCTCAGTGCCGTGCTGTATGCTGTGTCAAATGTCTGTCAGGAGTACACAGTGAAGAACCTCAGCAGAGTGGAGTTCCTAGGCATGGTTGGCCTGTTTGGCACAGCCATCAGCACTATTCAGATGTAAGTGCACCTATTGGCCACTATGATGTATTCCCCAGTAGCTACTAACTACCTTAAATGATATCTGCTGTTTGACTTAACTCTGTGATTTTGAGTGCTTTTTAGTATTAGTATTTTCTGTTTTCAGGGTGATCCTGGAACGTACTAAAATCACTGACATCCAGTGGAGCTGGCAAGTTGGTCAGTATAGTTTTTGTAATTTTACCTTGAAAACCTTATCAAGACTAATTATTTATTTATGGTTTCCTTTATACAGTACTTCTTACTTTTATTATTATTTTTTTTATAGCGCTTTTCCACCTAATAGGCACTCAAAGCGCACTTTGAGTACTTCTAACTTGTTCATACAATATTAAGTCCAGTTAATTGGGCCAGCAATAAACTTTGTATCAGTTATATCTATATGATTTGTCACATTTTCAAGTATTAAACCTTCTTACAGAGGTGTTAAATAAAAATCAAAAATGACCGTGATCTAATCGCTGTTATTTGATTTCTCAGGACTGCTGTTTTGTGGCTTTGCACTGTGTCTATACACGCTCTACAGCTGTATGCCCATCGTAATTAAACTCAGCAGTGCCACTTCAGTGAACCTGTCCTTGCTGACTGCAGACCTGTTCAGTCTCTTCTGTGGGATCTTCCTCTTCCAGTACACAGTAATCTCAGACATCTCTGTTTGTTTATTTACATAATAAAAGTTGACTACTACCAAATAAGTCACTGGATAAGCCTCAGGTCACAGATTACAGGTCACAGAGACCTAGCTAAGTGTTTTAGTGCTATTAAACTACTGATTGATTGTTCTAAATTAAAGCCTGTGAAACCACTATGCACTATGACACACCTATACACTCAAAATATTTATATTGATGTCATTTAATTTAATCTGATATGTTTGATCTGTTTGAATAACTTAAGCTGGCTTTACTTTTGCACTTTGAAACTATCAGAAATATGGTCCTATATCTCCCATACCTTCATTATTTCATTGCTGTGTCTCATATATCCCCTCTCTTACTTCATTTATCTTTCTGTCCTCAGTTCTCTGGAATTTACTTGGTCTCACTGGTCACCATTATTATTGGGTTCATAATGTTCAACGCTGTGCCCACAAACACTGACTACACAGACCCCTCTGGTTCTGCCTGCGAGGAGGGCTGTTTTGATAACCCTGTGACCTCTCAAATTGACATCACCAAGCAGGAAGTGGTAGTGAGGCTGGATACAGATGAGCCAGAGGAGGACCAGGAGAAGGGAGCCTGGGAGAAACAAGTGCAAAAGAAGAGAGCTTCAGGACAATCTCATGAACATATCTCACATACCAATGCTGTTGGATACAGCACCAAAATGTGATCTTTAGTTTAAACAAATACATTTTTGTTGTCATGAAGAACATTTACAATTTTAGAGATGAATAAGACTACAATTGTTGAATGTTAAAATACATTTGTTTTGACATCTTTATATAAATCATTACAATGAGGTTTAGCTGTTGGAAACACAACCTGTGTATATGTCTTCTGTTGTGTCTAATTACATGCTCCGGTTGGTTGTACCTCATTGCCCCCCACTGACTCTCTCCTTGTGTGTCAGCCTTTCTGAAACGGGGATCAGTGGCAGTGAATGAGTGGCTGGTTGTGCTACGCTTAATGCCAACCAGGGAGCGAGGAAGGAGGGAGTCATTCACTTCTTACACTACAACATGAGCACAGACAGAAAGAGAAAAAGTACTTGGGCTTTCCAGTAAATTTATCAGGGATGCAAAAGAGCAAGCAATCACATTGGCTGCCAATCTGCTGAAACCAAAGAAGGAAAATAAATAAAATAAAAAGAGGGAAAGAAGTAAAGACAGTGAGATAGGACCAGAACAAAACAAAGTTATTTTACACTTCTACCTCCAGAAGAAAGACTGTTTGGTCCTCATCCCACAAGGAGACGCTTTGTGAAGGAAAGAGGCAGAAATAACCAGAAGAGAAGAGTTCAGATCAGACAGAAAAGGCGCAGGACGACAGGTCAGTTAATAGGCTTATGGCAGCATGTGCTTTGATGTTTGAGCTCTTTACTATGCGTGTGAGTGTGTTTACCATCAATGGTGTGTACTTAGTGAAGAGCAGGAGTGTGGCAAAAAAAATATTGCATATGTTCTCATATTTTGCACACCTAAATTGTATTTTTTATTTTAGTATTAATGGTCAAGCATTTATTTTAATGGTAAGGCACATAGTTAGGGTGGGCTTTTGTTAAAGAAAGGCTAGAGAATTCAGGTTATTTGACATATCTGCTCTGCAATAAGCAAGGTAAAAGCAGATTTAAACAATGGTCCTGCTTTTTATCAGAATAGCAATGTAGCCAAGTGTAAAAGTGTTGATGTCCAGAATAGTTGCAGCTGGTGTTAAGACCAAACTTTAGCTAAAACATTCTCCCAGTTTATCTTGTGTCGACTTATCTATCATCATTCTCCTAGCCTACAGCAGAGCTCAAATCCTAAAACCTGGCCCAATCCTCCAATTCTGATGAACTAACACCAAGACAGCACAAGTGGTTTAGGATTTTGTCCTCAGAGCTACAGAAAGACAGTGCACAGAGCATAGCTGCACAACCTTTGTCCCAGACCTCTGTTGGGGTGATTAGATGATCAAATATTGATGGGTACACAGTGTGTGGTTTGGTGTGTATTTCTTCAGTCCATGTCCATTTATTATTTGCACCATTTTTTGTTTGCTCTTTTTTAATCTATTTTACCGCTGTCACACCAGAGAGATCCAAAGTAAATGTGGAGGATATGTCTCAATTAGTGAGGTATTGAGCAAGGTTAAATGTTCCATTATGGTTTTGGCTCTGAGGTGTCACTGCTAAGAGTACAAACAACATCCCAAGGACATAGACATGCAGGTTTATCATATTTTATAAACCCTCCAATTATTGATCAAAATATTTATTTTGATCAATAAAATATACTTTATTTGTCATTTAAATATTTTACTTGGTTATAAGCATTGTGTCAGTGGGGCCAACCAGCTGCCATGTGTCAAAAAGTCAAAGGGTTAAAGTAACACTCAATGAAAGCAGGATGAATAATGTATTATCACTAATACACACAAGCACAAAGCACCTTTAGCTACAACCTGCCATGTAAATCTGATCCTCATAAAAAACTACTGCAACTTCATATGCCAGAGATCACATCACACAAGGCACATGTGGCTAATCACAGTGTTCCTCACGGTTCTTTCTATTCTCTTTAAATTTAATTCTTACCCTAGATCTGGTAATCATACATGATACACAATAACACATTGTTGGCGCTGCATGATTGAAATAAAGGATTCACCATATTAATGCCATGTATAATGCCTTTTAGATAATTAGGAGATAAACTTCAATAAGTCACCACTTATGTTCTGGGATTGTTTCAAAGAATTAAATTCATTTAAAATTGAAATTGTGTATTTAATTAACTATTTTGTAGCATTAAATCCACTATTACAAAATGCTTTTGTTTTTTTCCAGAATTTAATGCATGCCATGCTGTATAACACTGTATATAGTCTCCATTTGTTCCCATTACCAGGCCTGATATTCAGGTCTGCCCAGTAGCATTTTGTATGGATTCCATTAGCAAACTCACAGAAATAGCTCAAACGTATCAAACCTTGAACAAGCACAATTGATTGTCTGCCTGCCTCAACACCACTTACTCTCATGCTAGTTTGTTTGAAGGCTTTACCAAAATAAATACCATATGAATCAAACACAGCTCTAGGTTTATGACATTTTTGGATGTAAAAACCTTGTTTCCATTAACAAATTTGAGTAAATAATGAGTATCTTTTGCTTGCTTCTCAGGGCACTGCTGATGTCCTGTAACAGGGACACAACCCGGGACGATGGTCATTCTACAGCAGGTAAATACACATTATTTCATTTGTTTCCCGTGTGAATGTCTCTTTTGTGTGAGTGCATTCATCAAGACTGAGCTGCGCATTAGAGCCCACTGTTTCCTCTCAGTCCACAAAATACTCACACATACAGTAAACCTTTAACAGTTTATTCCAAGGGTATAGTACATCTTAAAACAACATACGATTTGGATGATTCCTGTTATGGCCAGCTTTGAGTCTGCACCAGTGTTGGATGTTTGTGACACAGTTTATGTGTTGCTGAACTTTTCATCCTTTCTGAACAGCTAATGAGGTCTGACAGCATCCCCCCTCTTTGGAGGACAAAATGGGCCAAGCCAATAAAACACAGGTCCGCTGATTCCCCTCACCCTTTGGGTGGACACTTGCTTCTCTGCATACCCCAAACTCTAATTTCATTTTTTTTTTTGAGTCAGATAGAGTAACTTATTGGAATAACACATTTTAGTTTTGCATCTGGAGAAGATTATTTAGTGACGATTTAGACTTGAGTCTGGTGCACCTTGATTTTTTTGTGCTGTGTGCAGATATTTTTTTATATTATATTTTTAGACTTCCTCAGTTCTTGACAAATTTGGGATATAGTGCACCTACAAATGGCAGTAACAATTAACAGGAGGGGCTCTGATTGGCCACTGGAGGGCTGGGATCCAAACTTGCGTCGCCTCAGCTCCAGATTTGCTACACTTGCCAAGGTAAAATTTAGCTCTATTACATTCATTTAAGTTTGCATTTTTTGGTGTTTTTGTTCTTACTTTTACATTTACTTTTATTTAATTACCCAGCACAATCATTGTGCTATGACTCTGAAATAACTTATTTTGCCTATGTGGTTGTAATTAGTGTAAAGTGTGCCACCACATACTGTACATATTGGGTTGTTTTATACAAGGAAGAGGATATTAAATACAAGCTTCGGTGCTTTTGTTTCCAAATAGAAAAATGCACAAATGTTAATGTTAATGGTCCACTGAGCCAGAACAAATTCATTTAGTTGCGGTGACTGACACTATTAGTTTGTTACTATATCTTACCCTGTGACCTTTAGCTTCAGCTATGCATCTAAATGCAAATGAGCAAAGCTGGCAATGCCTTTTAAAAATTATGTGAACACTGGACTTGAAAGGTGTTACCCATTTTAAAGCTCAGAAATACCCGGATAACCCTATGTTGTAAGCACAGAATCAAAGTGTCTCTATTAGATTTATTTATACTCAACACATGTTGGCTGTAGATATGTCTGGTGTTGGAGTCAAACAAAATAATTTGTAAAGAAAAATCCATTAGAGAAAAGTCTGTATCTCTTTATGCCATGTACAGGCTCAGGCACAGTTTTATTTTTTTGACACACCCTGAAATTGAAGCCGCTTTACGCCAGTGGCATTATGCTTCAAATCGGAAAATCCTCGCCCAATAGCTTCTGCAGAAGTATTTCTGTAGGTTTCAATAAACACCAGCAGAGGGCAGACTAAACCTTGAGTTTAATGCCTGCACTGCATTCAGATGAAGATATGTCAAAATAATGCAACTTGCAGGTTTTATTTGTAGATTTAGCTCTCTAAGAACCACTCCTCATTATTATGTTACTGGTCATGAGAGAGTTATAACAAACTTTTGTCCCACATTAGTACATAGACATATACACAGTGATTTATATTTAAATCTTTTTTTAATTATTTACAGTTATCCATAGGAAGAAATGTGCAAGATTAAATCACCCATCAAGACTATTAGAAAGTGTTACTGTAGAAACAGCATTTAAATGGCTTATTTTTACATTTTATTAATCTTTGCAATGGTCTGTACACAAAAGAATAGATTTCCTGATGATATTTGTTTATTTAAATTCTAAAAATATCATCAGGAAACCAATTATTTTGTAATTTTCTATTACTGTAATTAAAGTTTGCATTTTAGTACCTATAAAGGTAATACAGCACAAACATTATTTTGACCACAAATTGAAGTCAATGGCTTTGAAATAACTCTAATTTTCATATGTACTTGCAATTACTGTATTTATCAATTTAGCAGACACTTTTATCCAAAGCAACTTACATTAAGCTTCACTTGAGGCAAGGTGGGTTAAGTGTCTTGCCCAAGGACACAACAGCAGTATGAACTGGGGGGAGAGCGGGAATCGAACCACCAACCTTCCCTTTTGAAGAAAGAAGATATTAAATAAAAGAAGCACAGCCTCAGAAACTCCCTGAAATCCACTGTTAAAACACTGGTCTGTACCTGCTCTAATTGAAAAGTATTGGTGCTTATTAAATAAAACAGATACAAGATACAATTAGTTTGAACTACTCGAAACTTGGATTCTTTATGAAAATGTACAGAGGGGTGAGCGCTGACTCGAA
This sequence comes from Perccottus glenii, assembly GCA_024416835.2. Taxonomy (NCBI): domain Eukaryota; kingdom Metazoa; phylum Chordata; class Actinopteri; order Gobiiformes; family Odontobutidae; genus Perccottus; species Perccottus glenii. The sequence continues at coordinate 14,956,858 of CM044550.2, forward strand.
CATCCTCAGCCAACTCCGGCCTTTATGTCTCTAAAGGGTTCTCCGGCTTCACCGCCCAAACACATGCATGTATAGGTCAATTGGCAACGCTGAAGTGTCCCTAGTGCATGAATGTAGGAAGTGAATGGTTGTCTGTCAATGTTAGCCCTGCGACTAACTGGCCACTGTCCAGGGTGAACCCCGCCTAAGGCCCAAAGCTGCTGGGATAGGCTCCAGTCACCCGCGACCCCTAACGGGACCAAGTGGAAGAAAATAAATTATTTGTTTTACTTATGGTTAAATCCTACGTTGTGTTGTAATGTACAGAATGTGTATGACTTCTCAGGAGTGACATCATGTCTGGAATCAATTATTTACATCCGTCCACACACATCCATGACTGCAGCGGCTCACACAACTGTGCATCTTGGTTTAACACAATCAAACATACAGTGCTGTACCTATATTGTACACATTTAATTATTTATTGTTTGTTTGTTTTTTCCAATTTTTTTTCATATGCTTCAAACTATACATACTATATAGCTACTGTAGAAACAGTCCAGCTTAAAGAGGGTAACGAGGTATTGCTGTCAATAACATTATTTGCTGATTATGTCAATAGTCTACTGTAGCCTGCATTTTTCTCTGAAGGTTAATTTTTTATAAAGAACAGTGTCGGGTTTTAAAATAAAATATAGAGTTAAAAATTGATTTATTAAAATAAAACTTTGTGTTGAAAATGTTAAACATGAGCCACATTCTTTAAGTATTGTTGCATTAAGGAACTAGTGATGTGTGTTACAAAGGGTCAGCGGCATTGTAGATACACACACATAAAAACGAGGGTTTAGAGAAATAAAGAAACAATAGACAAAAAGACAGACACCAAACATCCCTGTGCCTTAAATAATTCAGTGTGTGCCTTCTGATCATTTGCTGTTGGCCCAGCCTCTTTACTCACTGGCTATGTGTGTGTGTGTATTTGACAAGTGCTTAGTGGTGTTATGTTCAGGTGGCTCAGTTTTCCAGGCAAGGAATTTACTTAATTAAACAGACATATATATGTAACACACACTCCCAGCCTACAAATGTTGCAAATAACATAATTACAGCTACACCAAAGAAGAACAGAAGACATACAAAACAAGCCACTGATGTAGACAGGGACAGACCTCTCAGACCCATTGGGAACCCATCCCATTGACCAAGTTAACACTATTGTGCTTTTTTGGAGATAAAATATACAATGACTCCCCCAATATGAAAAGTTAAACATGAAAGATATTCATCTCTGTTTCAACCTATAAGTGGTATTATTCAAGAAAGATTTCCACATTTTAATTTTGATGTGTACAGAAAGCCCACACCACAGGACACACCTGAGGAGGAAGTGACATCTTGTTGCCAAGGACAACAGAGGAGTTTGAAGGGGGTTGGGTTTACAAAATGAGAGAGTTTGTGAAGGCAGGAGGACGGTCCAAAATGTAACTGCAGTAAAAACTTTTTATGTCATTTCAGGACTAAAATAGATGTTCTCTTATTTAAATTAAAAGCTAATTTGAATATTTTGAGGTTTCCTTGGATTTAGAAAGTGTCAGGAGATGTAACTCTTGGAATAATCCTGCTATGCTGATGGTTTTTTGGACATTTTCAATCTAAATGTGCCAAGAAAAAGACACCATTATCTACTTTTTTATCACTTTTTTCACTCATCTATTTTTTTGTGGGGAATTTTTGACTGTTTTTTTTTTTGAGGGATGTACAGGCGTCGGGATTATGTTGAACACTATGAGAAGGATCTGGCTAAATGGTCTCTTCTGCATAACGTCAACACAGCGGTGAAACAAAGCACATTGCTGCCGGTACAGTTTCTCTGTGTGTGTGTGTGTGTGTGTGTGTGTGTGTGTGTGTGTGTGTGTGAGAGTTTTTCTGTTAAAAAATGTTTGATGTTAAGCTGCTTGTTCTTTATTGTTTTATTATTGAGCAATATTTTTTTTCTTTTAAAAACTTTATTCTTTTTGTATATAGTGATAATGTAGACTAGATATTGTTGATCCATTACTCATCCTTTAATAATATCTAGAATATGTGCAATGCATAACGTCTTGTGCGACTTGTGCCTCCTATGCTTTAGGAGGGCTTATGGACAAAATTATATAGGGGGGCTCTGGCCATAGGGTTTGTCCAGGGCCCCATCAATTCTGTCAGCGGGCCTGACTAGGTCAACACAGTAATCTTCACAATAGTTTAAACTGGGTGTCGGCATGTAATGTCTATCTTTCAAGTTGTCAGTTTTAAATCCATGTTGTAATTGTCATTATTACTGATCTGATTTTACCCTGATTTTATCCAAGATTATGTGAAGTGAAAGCTAAGACTTCCTGTGGAATCCACAATTAACAATGGCCGCATTGACTCACCAGTAGGATTTAGAGGAATGAAGTGTTGATACTCGGAAGGTTCATTAATACTAAGGTCTTGCTCTTCTCTCACACGTATGTCTGGCTTGCATTTGTGTGTTCTACTCTTTGGGCCAAGGGACTGTATTATCTAGAGATTTAACAAACTGGGTGAATGAGCTGCTTAGGCCAATAAAGGCACAGCAGAGTAAGTGAGGAAATGGTTCACAGTGTAGATCCAGGGTGAAATGAACTTGAAGGTAAGTCTTAAACTATCTGATAGTTTATCTTATACCTGAGTTATATACTTTTATGCCTGAATGGCATTTTGCCTCTTTTTATGATTTATATTGAACTAAATGATGCAATTTAAATCCTAAAACTGGCTTTATTTTTAACATTTGATCTTTTTCCAGGGGGACTATGTCTGGTTGGACCCAAAGACCGGGCGTGAATTTGAGGTGCCATTCGGCGCAGTGGTCAAACTTTGTGACTCAGGGCAAATCCAGGTGCTGGACGATGAAGGCAATGTAAGAACTGGACTTTTTTTTCCTATTGTGCTGTAATAACATGTTTAGATTTGTTAAAGTCTCGGTTACTCTTTTGGACTGTATTGTATGCATCAATGTCTAAGTGGTATGTGGTAATGCTAAGTGGCTGTTATTTATTAAGCAATATGTGAAATACTATAAATGTGACAATTGTTTATCTGCCCATCCAGGAGCACTGGATCTCTCCTCAAAATGCCACCAACATTAAGCCAATGCATCCCACCTCCATCCATGGAGTGGAGGACATGATCCGTTTGGGAGATCTTAATGAAGCTGGCATCCTGCGCAACCTGCTCATTAGATACAGAGAAAAAATAATATACGTGAGTAGGAGTGCTATTGTTTTAGATGCTGTAAAACTGAAAAAATTCAAACTTCTGCTGCTTCTGTGTCTGTCTTGCTTTTTTAATCTTCCTCATTTAAGCTTTTCTCCTTTCTTCCTCTTTCTATTACTCTGAAGACTAACTGTGGTGGCAGGGTAAGTCAGCTTGTAGACTCCAAGAGAGAGGAATCCTTACTCTTTCACCTCAAATGCATCTCTTTTTCCAGCACGAATTATTTTTGCTAAACATACAGTACACTGCATGTACAGTATGTAGCAGACTATTAGTGCACTTATGGTTATGTTTACCCATTGCACAATGCAACTCAATAAAAAAATAACAGAAATGAATGCAGAACATTTAAACGTTTTGTAATAATACCAAGTTGGAACTGTACAGAAAAAGATTTAATAGGGTTAAAAGAATGTACAACAGGACATTTAAATGTCTAGGGCATCATGTTTCAGCAGGACATGAAAAAACAGGACTTAGTAAGACTTAGTGGTAATAGAGCTCAGTGCAGCATGCTCCCTGCATGTTTATTTGCCTCCAACATGGCTGCCTCTTCTCCCATAACCAACACTGATATGCTCTCATTGTCATCCCTCACCATCTGAGCTGCGAGATCAGCGTTACCTTACCCACCCTGATGAGCTAACTGCTCTTACCATCAGACTGCTGCATGTACACACAGACATCATGTTTTAGGTTTACCAGACCTATCACTTTTAGACTTAGACAGACTTTATTGAGCCACAAAGAAAATTTCTTGGTCGCAGTAGCTCAATTGCACTTAAAAACACTAAAACAGGTATACATTACCTATTGTATAAAGCAATACAATATGAGTACAATTGTATTGCAGATTTTTATTCAGTTAAAAACATTGATGTACAGTTTTTTTCAATATCTTTTTCACTTGTTTAATAGATTAATTCATAAATGTGTAGCTGTTTGATGGCATACAGCTAATCTTCAAATAGACCTTCAGTCAGTTCATGGTATTTACTTCAGTGAAGTTCACTATGTTTGTCATGTTGTTCTTTGTGTGCAGACATATACAGGGTCCATCCTGGTGGCTGTAAATCCATATCAGCTACTGCCTATCTACTCTGCAGACCAGATCCGCCTGTACACCAACAAAAAGATTGGAGAAATGCCCCCTCACATCTTTGCCATCGCTGACAACTGCTACTTTAACATGCAGAGAAACAACCGTGACCAGTGCTGTATTATCAGGTAGAAAACCTTTAAAACACATGTTTTACACTTTAAATTTACTGTTACTAAGTCACTGAAGATGATATATAGTTTTTATCAACTTATATTTTTGAATGGTGACATGTCTTTGTTTAGTGGTGAATCTGGAGCAGGGAAGACAGAGAGCACCAAACTGATCCTTCAGTTTCTTGCCGCCATCAGTGGACAGCATTCGTGGATAGAGCAGCAGGTGCTAGAGGCCAACCCCATTTTGGAAGGTATATTATTTAACATAGATGTAGAAAAACACCATTGACGTTCTTTCTGAAATTAGCCATTTACACCACTTTTTATTTGAGTTGGCCAGTAAAAAGTCAGTGTCTTGTGTCTTTTTGCAGCTTTTGGCAATGCTAAAACCGTCCGTAATGACAACTCATCACGTTTTGGAAAGTACATTGACATCCATTTTAACAAGCGAGGAGCCATAGAGGGAGCCAAGATTGAACAGTACCTTCTGGAGAAATCCAGAGTTTGTCGACAGGTATGAACAGTGTGTGATAATACAAATTTAGTTTTCTGTTGTTGTGTGAATGTATCTGCATTTGTTTGCTCTTTGTAGGCGTTTGATGAGAGGAACTATCACGTCTTCTACTGCATGTTGAAAGGCATGACTCAAGATGAAAAGAAGAAACTGGGTCTGAGCAAAGCCACCGACTATACCTACTTGACAATTGTGAGAAACATTTTAGGATTATTTGTAGGTTTATGCATTGTGTCGAATAAGAACGCCGCTAACATGTAATTATTATTGTTTTTTTAGGGAAACTGTACTGTGTGTGATGGTCGTGATGACTTGAAAGAGTACTCCAACATTCGCTCTGCAATGAAGGTACTCATTTTGATTTACATTTCAATTTAACCGATTTACTGTGTTGTGTTTTAACAACAGCTTGTTCTATTGAGTTATCTAGACCCTTCAGAATTTGCATTCAGTTCACACTTTGACTTTTCCTGTAGGTGTTGATGTTCACTGACAAAGAAAACTGGGAGATCTCTAAACTTCTGGCTGCTATTTTACACATGGGAAATCTTCAATATGAAGGTATGACACCGTTTCGGTTACAAAAGAAAAATCCATGCAATCATATATCAATACATTCTGACGATGTTGAAGTTATGTTTTCTTTGCAGCGCGCACCTATGACCATCTGGATGCTTGTGAGGTGGTCCGCAGCCCTCACCTTACCACCTCAGCTACGCTCCTAGAGGTAGTACAACTACTACTAAGAAGAACTTGCTGGTCAAATTCTGAATTATTTTTTTTTATGTTTCCTGATACTGTATGAAATACTAAAACAAGACTAAAGTAGACTTGCAAATAACAAATTGTGTTCAGGTGGACTGTAAAGATCTGCAGAACTGCCTGACCAGCCGAACTCTGATTACCCGAGGAGAGACCGTGTCCACGCCGCTGAGCATACACCAAGCCCTGGATGTTCGGGATGCTTTTGTGAAGGTAACCTTGTTGTTAATAGTTCTTGGGTAAAACAGTTCAAGAGTTTGTATATTTTGGAAAGTCTTTTTGTGTTTGCAGGGAATCTATGGTCGCTTATTTGTGTGGATTGTGGAGAAGATTAATGCTGCTATCTACAAGCCTCCATCACATCAACCTAAAATTGTTCGCCGCTCCATCGGACTGTTGGACATCTTTGGCTTTGAGAACTTCACTGTCAACAGGTAGACAACACAAATGCTCAGTATTTGACTATCCTTTCTCTATTTAATTGAAAATAATGTTGTATACTAATTTTATTCACGTGATTTCTGCAGCTTTGAGCAGCTGTGCATCAACTTCGCCAATGAGAACTTGCAGCAATTCTTTGTACGCCATGTCTTTAAGCTGGAACAGGAGGAGTACAACCTAGAGAACATCAACTGGCAGCACATAGAATTCACTGACAATCAAGACGCTCTGGACATGATTGCCATCAAACCCATGAACATCATCTCACTTATTGATGAAGAGAGCAAATTCCCAAAGGTACCTAATGTGCACACTGTCCAGACAGTATTCAACAATGTTATATCCACTGTAACAAAATTGAGACTACGGTGGCCTCCATTAAAAAAAAAGAATGTTATGTACACAGAAATACTATATGTGAAACAGAAATCAAAGCTAAATATTACAGCAGAACATTTATATTGGCATCTGTTCTGCAGGGCACAGATGCTACAATGCTGAACAAGCTAAATTTTCAGCACAAACTCAACACAAACTACATCCCTCCAAAGAACAACCATGAGACACAGTTTGGTATCCAACACTTTGCTGGAGTGGTTTACTATGAAACAAAAGGTTGGACTTACTAACAATTTGCTTAATTCACTCACATACATTGTAGATACAGCTAAAGCTTGAGGTGTGTGTTGTTGTGATGGGCACTCACAGGTTTTCTTGAGAAGAATCGAGACACTCTTTATGGTGACATCATCCAGCTGGTGCACTCCTCCAAAAACAAGTTCATCAAACAAATCTTCCATGCTGATGTTGCAATGGTAATAGACAATAGACTTGCCTTTACATGCATACAGTATATAAATTTGACAGCTTTTTACCAGTAAATTATTATTGTGTAAAATGCATGTATAGAAGAAGTTATGCTTTAAAGGTTTAAGACAACGCATAAAATTAATTCATGTACTTGTTTAGAACAATATGCCAAACACAACAAACTTGTCCTCTTGTATGTGTTCTTCACTTGCATGTTTCTGAGTAATGTCCAGCTTAAAGCTAACATTATTGTGTTTTTATCTTTCCTCTGCTTGTCCCTGTGTGTTTTTGCATGTGTGTGCTTCTTACCAGTTTCTGTGCGGTTATGCTCCTGCTAGTACAGTGTCTCTACCTGCCAGCACTCTTCCTAAGGTAAACCTTAATTAAACTGATCCCAGGCACTACTCAACGTGCCCATCGACAAATACCAGCATCCACATTTAGGATGTCTTGTGAGAAATAAATGACATTTAAGAAATGTTTTACTCCCAGTTCATGATTTGATAACTTAATAACACCACTGGGCGACAAATTGCAATTCTAGGGAAACAGATGAAGAGAGATAGTGTCACATCCCAGGAAGAGAAAAAACTGCCTCTATTGTTAGCCTGACACTTTCTCCTCTTTTCCATGTGACAGGGTGCAGAAACCAGGAAGCGCTCGCCCACTCTAAGCAGTCAGTTCAAGAGATCTCTGGAGCTGCTCATGAGAACACTGAGCGTTTGTCAGCCCTTTTTTGTGCGCTGCATTAAACCTAATGAGTACAAGAAGCCCATGGTAAGTAGGAATTTATGTGCTTTTGTTTCACAATAATAACCTTTTAGATATAGAACGTGTAAAAGTATAAGAAAGTGTATAGAAAAATATGGAAAATTATTATATTACAAATATAGTCAAGTAATAGAATCTACTAATTAAAGTACATCACTGAAAACATACAAAAAGTCAAGACAACACTTGGTTTAAAATGGTTGTATTGTTTAACATGCAATATTAATACTTAGTGTGTAATGTGTTCAAAACGTGAGGTTCAGTTTGAATGTATTATTAAATCATTAACTTATGTGTGGTGTATCTGCAAAAATAGCTAATAATCTGATGATGTAATGAGTAAATTAGCCTAAACAACCCAATATGTGTTTAGCTGTTTGACAGGGAGCTGTGTGTCAGACAGTTGAGGTACTCTGGGATGATGGAGACCATTCGTATTCGTCGGGCAGGATATCCCATCCGCTACACCTTTGTGGAGTTTGTGGACCGTTACCGGGTGCTAATGCCTGGAGTTAAACCGGCGTACAAGCAGGTGATCTGTATGTGTGATCAGCAGTCAGTTAGATATATGACTCTAGCAGGCTTTTTTCCACAGCATAGTTTTCCTGCAATCTCATAGCATAGTGTTTTCTTTGGACATTGACATGTTATGGTTTCCCTACTGCTCACCCACCACCGTGTGTTTGGCTCTGATGATGGTGTTGGCAACAGGAAATATCAAGCAAATATATAATAAAACACAAAAATATTGTTACATCTAATCCATTTGTTGATGGTTTGTAAAAAAATGAGAATTGGCTAAATTCACAGAGCTATAAGTGCTACACAACAGTAGACAACAACTCCCACAGCCAACAAAGTGTACATTGTGAATGTCAAGTGTACAGTCTGAAGTAACATTTGTTGTGTTTGTCTCATCAGGAGGATCTAAGAGGGACCTGTCAGAGGATTGCTGAGGCTGTGTTAGGCAGAGATGATGACTGGCAGATGGGAAAGACCAAGATCTTCCTCAAGGTTCTGAGGAATTTTAGGCTAAGACTATGCTGAAAAGAAACAAAATAATTGTTGCTCAATAGCTATTTTTTTGAATTGCTAATGTTTCCACAAATAGTGAATAGATGTCATGCTTTTTAAAAGTAATCCGTATTAGTTCAAGGCTGGTTCAGGAAGCAGAGCAGAGGTCAAAGCAGGGCAGCGGCCACATTTCCCCCACAGGATGTGCTCAGAGATACCAAACAAGAGAGAGTTAAATTGTTGAGTTCTCATACTTGGAAGATCACATTCCTATCATTTGTACAGAAATGGTTCATCAGCTGGCACAGATCAGTTTTGTTACTACAGCTGACGTCCTCAACATTCAAAGCCTCAGATGTTCTCAGTCTTAACGCAAAATGTTTTTTTCAAATGTGCTGTCTAGGATCACCATGACATGCTGCTGGAGATTGAGCGGGATAAGGCCATTACAGACAAGGTCATCATAATCCAGAAGGTGGTCCGAGGGTTTAAGGACAGGTGAGAACCTACATTACTCTGAATGATGAGTTATTTACTTTCTTTGTGATTTAGAAAAAGTTCCCACAGTCCAGGTCATCTCTTTCTTTATATTTCCTGCCACAGATCTAACTTCCTGAGGATGAGGAAGTCTGCAGTGTTCATTCAGAAGACATGGAGAGGCTATCAGTGTAGAAAGAACTATGGGGCTGTAAGCACCATCCAACATCAAGATATTGCCTTTGAGTCTTGTGTATTTTTAGACATTCAATAAAAATTTGTCTTTCTGTCTGTTTCAGATGCGAGCAGGCTTCTCTCGTCTACAGGCTCTGGTCCGCTCCAGGAAGTTGTGTGCTTCATATCATGTGGCACGTCAGAGAATCACACGCTTCCAGGGTCGTTGTCGAGGCTTTCTGGTGCGGCGGGCCTTTAGACACCGACTGTGGGCCGTCATTACCATCCAAGCATACACCAGAGGCATGATTGCCCGCCGGCTTTACAAGAGGCTCAAAGGAGAGGTAAGAGTTCAACAACCCCAAAATGGCATCTTTGCCAGTTATTGTATTGTATTATTGTATTATTGTAGTGGATAAATCCAGTTGTTGTGATGCTACTATAGTGCAGGCCTACAGTGCTTACACCTCAAGGTTTTAGTTTATAGCTTGTGTCCTCTTACTGTTCTTTAGTATCAAAGAAGACTGGAGGCAGAGAAGATGCGTCTCGCTGAAGAAGCAAAACTGAGGAACCAGATGTCTGCAAAGAGAGCCAAGCAGGAGGCTGAGCGCAAACACCAGGTGAGCTGAACACACATTCTGACACTGAACTTTAGTGAAAGTATCTTGTATCTCAAGTGTGACTGTCTCTGTCCAGGAGCGTCTGGCTCAGCTGGCCAAAGAGGATGCTGAGCGTGAGAAGAAGGAAAAGGAGGAGGCGCGCAAGAAGAAAGAGTTTGTGGAACAGATGGAGAAAGCTAAACAGGAGCCTGTCAATGACTCTGACATGGTGGACAAGATGTTTGGCTTCTTGGGAACCACTAGCTCTCTGCCAGGACAGGAAGGACAAGCTCCTACAGGCTTTGAGGTGAGGAAAAAAACTACAAATCATTGTTTAAATAATCAAACATCATTAAAGATGAAACACTATTGTCACTATGTGTGTGTGTGCTGTAGGATCTGGAGCGGACTTACCACGAGCTGGAGGTGGAGGACCTGGACGAGGCTCTTCCTCTTCCTGAGGATGATGATGAGGAGGATCTGTCTGAGTACAAGTTTGCTAAATTTGCTGCCACCTACTTCCAGGGAAACACCACTCATACTTATGTTCGTCGATCTCTCAAACAGCCACTGCTGTTCCATGACGATGAAGGTGATCAGCTGGTGAGTCACCTTTGAACTCTGGCACAAATCTTAAAACCTGTTGAACGCAACCCACAAGATTTATAATATGATAATAAAAAAACAGTATTTTTAAATATACTGTGTGTTGTCTTGTCCCTGCACAGGCTGCTCTGGCAGTGTGGATTACAGTGCTGAGATTCATGGGGGATCTACCTGAGCCCAAGTATCACACAGCTATTAATGACGGGAGTGAGAAGATCCCAATTATGACCAAGATCTATGAGACTCTAGGCAAGAAGACGTATAAACGAGAGCTTGCTGCAATGCACGGAGAGAGCGAGGTGAGGACCCCAGGGTGGGCTCTGACAGCCTTTGTATCTAACTTTGGTTTCAAGCACTTTCATCTTCTCTTGTGTCATCCATAGACACCTACCTCTGAGAGCCACAAGAAGAACAGTGTGCGACACAAACTGGTGTCTCTGACTCTCAAGAAAAAATCCAAAATCACAGAAGAGGTGTGAGGAACTCATTGTCCTGGAGCAGCAAAAGATTGTGTCTACTAATCTAGAATCTAGTGCCCTAAATCTTGTGCCTCCACTGTACATTTTAATGACATTTATGTGCATGCTGCCTAGAAAAGCTCAATAACTCTAAGAAAAGTTATGAGATGTTAGTTTATATAAAAGTACTGTATTATTTGATACTTTGTGTAATGACCAATTTTATTATAGTAACACAGTTGGTATAATGTGATGCTTTTCAGGTCACTAAGCGCCTTAATGATGGAGAGCCTGGTCTTCATGGTAACAGCATGCTTGAGGACCGGCCAACATCTAATCTGGAAAAACTTCACTTCATCATTGGGAATGGAATTCTGAGACCAGGACTCAGGTAATGTACCAACCACAGATCTTAAGCAAGTATTGCCAATTATTTTATAAATGATAAGTTGCAATACACTATCAAATGTTATTCCCCAACTTTCCGGTGTGTTTCAGAGATGAGATCTACTGTCAGATCTGCAAACAGCTGAGTCAGAACCCCTCTAAGAGCTCCCATGCTCGTGGGTGGATACTCATCTCTCTGTGTGTCGGCTGCTTTGCCCCATCTGAAAAGTTTGTCAAGGTTAGCACACTAGAAGTGACATCATTAGAAAAAATTGAGTTTAAGTACAAAAAGTATGGTTCTTAATCTTTTAAATTTTTGTTTTAAACTGACTGTGTTAGCTTTGTTTTGGTTGTGTATGCTTGTACACATCACATATAAAATGGTTGTAGCTTGTTTTGACTTGTTTTGTTCTCTTAACACCAGTATCTTAGAAACTTTATTAACAGTGGACCCCCGGGTTATGCTCCATACTGTGAGGAGAGGCTTAGACGAACATTTGTCAATGGAACAAGAACCCAACCTCCATCGTGGCTTGAACTGCAGGTACCAACATACAAATCTGAGGGCTGGGACAAAATACATAGGCCAACATTTGAAAATGTCTAAAATTGAGCACAACTTTTGAAGAGAAAATAAAATGTGACAACAAAATGTAACTGGGTTCTATATGTGTGCAGGCCACCAAGTCAAAAAAGCCCATCATGCTGCCAGTGACCTTTATGGATGGCACCACCAAGACCCTACTCACAGATTCAGCAACAACAGCTAGGGAGCTGTGCAACGCCCTGTCAGACAAAATCAACCTGCGAGACCGCTTTGGCTTTTCTCTCTACATTGCCCTCTTTGACAAAGTAAATTTAAAATACAAAATATACATATTCAATAGTAATGAGAAGTAAATATTAAGTGGTGTTTATTGTTCTGTAGGTGTCGTCATTGGGCAGCGGAGACGACCAATGGACGCTGTGTCCCAGTGTGAGCAGTATGCAAAGGAGCAGGGCGCTCAGGAGAGGAATGCCCCCTGGCGTCTGTTCTTCAGGAAGGAGATCTTCACACCATGGCACAGCCCTACTGACGACCAGGTGGCCACCAACCTCATCTACCAGCAGATTGTCAGAGGAGTCAAGTTTGGAGAATACCGCTGTGACAGGGTAACACTATTTAATCATTTACAAATCACTTTTCTATTACATAGTGTTTCTAAATGAAATGAGACCTTTATAGATTTTCTCTGGTGGTGCCATGATTTCCAAATAGATAGAAACAGATGTCTGCTAATGTCCCCACAGATTATTTGTAAAGCTGTTGCTATAAAAAGTTATTGTCTAATTCTCTAATGACTGTTAATTTGAGGGAAACTATCACTGACTTACTTGGGCATGTTTGTCTATCTGACATCAGGACGACTTGGCCGAGCTGGCATCTCAGCAGTACTATGTGGACTATGGTTCAGATATCCTCTTGGAGCGCCTTCTGAGCCTCATCCCTTCCTACATCCCAGACCGAGAGATCAGCTCCTCCAGGAGTGTGGAGAAGTGGGCCCATTTCATTATGGCCGCCCACAAAAAGGTGCTCATTAGACTTAACAATCATTAGCGTAGAAATACATATATACGTATATATATATTTTTACTGGTGTACTGACTATATTTATGATCTTAATAACAGCTTATACGGTAAATGCAATAGTATTTATAACCCCAATACGGATTGCTGAGAAATCATACAATGAAAAACTTTGTAACTTAAAGAACAGTTTAACCTGCTGCTTTGCTCAGCCATACATATGAATGTGTCTGTCCCTACTCAGAGCATCTACACTCAGAAGAGGTTTGATTCTCTAAAAGTCAAAGAGGAAGTGGTGGACTTTGCTCGCCACAAGTGGCCTCTTCTCTTCTCTCGTTTTTATGAAGCCTTTAAGTTCTCAGGTAACATTTTACAACACAAATTCATTTTCAGTTTATTTACACAAGAAGCATCTTCCATCACAGCAAAACAATTTTCAATTGCCTTTATAATCCTTCACAACTGACATTTTGACTTTTGTCTTTTATTTGCTTTCATTTGTCATGAGAATGCGCCTTTGCAGTATTGAGCACACGTTATTGAAATGGTCAAATTGCTATGTATTTTTTAAGGAATGAACATTATTATTGTTATTAAATATGAATATTATATCTCCTAAGTTGTTCTCTTGTGTTCATGTCAGGTCCTAGTCTGCCCAAAAACGACCTGATTGTTGCTGTAAATTGGACTGGTGTTTACTTTGTGGATGAGCAGGAGCAAGTCCTTCTGGAGCTCTCTTTTCCAGAAATTACTGCAGTCTCCAGCAGCAAGTAAGGCATTAGAAACTCTGTTTTATACATTTCATTTTCTCTCGTTACACATTTACACTGTAAGACATGTTTTTCTTTCAGGGGGGGAAAGTTACAGAGTCAAAGTTTTACTATGGCCACCATCAAAGGTGAAGAGTACACCTTCACTTCCAACAACGCAGAGGACATTCGTGACTTAGTGGTCACCTTCCTGGAAGGACTAAGGAACAGGTCAAAGTTTGTGGTTGCACTGCAGGACAACCCCAACCCTAGTGAGTAGGACTGTGATGTTTATACACCATTGGATCTCAAAAATCTATTTTTGAATTAGTTTAACCAACTTGTTCAGTTGTTGTGTGATGTTTTTAAATATCTTGAATTACAATTGTATGTGCCTAAGTAAGTGTGTTTTTTACTCACAGCTGGGGAGGAGTCAACATTTTTAAGCTTTCAGAAGGGAGATCTGATCTTGTTGGACCAGGTCACTGGGGAACAGGTCCTCAACTCTGGTTGGGCACATGGTGTGAATGAGCGGACCAATAAAAGTGGAGACTTCCCGGCAGACTGTGTCTATGTCCTGCCAACTATGACTCGACCACAACAAGACATAGTAGTGAGAAAAATACAAAAAATACTTTTATGTAATTGTCACATGTGACCACATTTGGTTAGACTGGTAACAGACAAAGAACAATGCTCACATTAAACATACTTGACCTATCTATACTAGTGTTTAAATTGTTATTGTGTTATGTCCAACCAACCAGGCAATGGTTACCATGACTCCAGACCAGCGGCAGGCATCTGTCCGTGTGTCGCAGCTCATGGTGCCAGAGACAAACGAGAGACTGAAACCGTACACACTGGAGGAGTTCTCATATGACTACTTTAGGTAGAATCACACACTGACACAGGTTGAACTAAAACCAATGACGTATGCAAAAGATGCACACTTTAGTTTACCTGTTATTATTATTTTTCTCAGCACCTTTAAGTTAACTTCCAGGTCCGGTCTATTATATAATTTACATTTGTGCTTATATGGCAGAATTAGTGATTTTTTTATCTGAATGATAATGATAAATTGTTAGTGGTTGGGTGAGGCCATTTATGGTCAAAAAACAGTTTACTCTTTTAAAATCATAATGATAACAGAAACTACCCAAACAAAAACTTGATCAAAAGTTGACATGCCCTGTTGATTTTGGCCTGATAACATGCACACAAGTTGACAGAAACAGGTTTAAATGACTACTAAAGGTAACCATCCTCACCTGTGATCTGTTTGCTTGTAATCAGTGTGTGTGTATAAAAGGTCAGTGAGTTTCTGGGCTCCTGACAGATCCCATTGCATCTTTCATCCAGTGCTGCACTGATGTTTCAGTATTCTGAGTGATGGGAAAGCAAAATATTTTTTAAAGGATCTGCAGGTAATTGAACTGTATAAAACAGGAAAGGGAAATAAAAAGATATCCAAGGAATTAAGAATGCCAATCAGCAGTGTTCAAAGGTTTCAGCCACAACTGCCAAGAAAATTGTTCGGTATGCAAAAAGAAAAAAAACACAAATAACCTCAACTGAAATACACGACTCTTTGAAAAAAAGTGGTGTGGCTGTTTCAAGATGCACAATAAGGAGGCACTTGAGGAAAAATGGGCTGCATGGTCGTGTCGCCAGAAGAAAGCCATTATTACGCTAATGCTACAAATGCAACATGTTATCAAAAAATACTGGAGGAACATATTTGCTCATCTGCCTTGAAGCTGAGCATGGACGTTCCAACATGACAACAATCCAAAGCACAGGGCCAAGTCGACCTGGCATTGGCTACAGCAGCATAAAGTGAAGGTCCTGGACTGACCATCTCAGTCTCCTGACCTCAGTATCATTGAGCCACTCTGGGCAGATCTCAAACGTGCAATTTATCCAAGACAGCCCAAGAATTTACAGGAACAAGGCGTTTTGCCAAGGGCAGCTTTACCATCTGAGAAAATAAAGAGCCTCATCCACAACTACCACAGAAGACTTCAAGCTGTCATTGATGTTAAAGTTGGCAATACACAGTATTAATTAAGAATTAAGTATATAAACTTTTGATCAGGGTCATTTGGGTAGTTTCTGTTGTCATTATGGTTTTAAAAAAGTAAACACAGATGTTTGACAATAAATGGCTTCACCCAACCACTAACTATAAAAATGTTTTGTTATCACTCATATTATTCTAAAAAATGTCCAGAATATCACAAATTCTGCCAGGGTACTTATGAGCACAACTGTACTTGAGTAGAGGAAATTTGCTGTCCATGTTTACTTGACTCAACAGGTGGTAATGCGTCATGTGCCTTTTTCTAGGCCTCCTCCTAAACATACACTGAGCAGAGTAATGGTTACCAAGAACCGGGGAAAGGACAAGTTATGGAGCTGCACCAGAGAGCCTCTCAAGCAGCCACTGCTCAAGAAAGTGGTCAGCCATGAAGATCTGGCTCAGGAAGCCTGCATGGCCTTCATAGATATCCTTCCTGTGCAGTCAGGCAACAGTTGTATTGTTACCAATGCTACCAGTGTACAATAACAACAGTGATTTGTGCTGCAATTACAACTGTTGTAAAGTGATAAGCAATCTGAATGTGTGATGTATAACCTGATTATATGTACTCTCCCGATTTGTGTATTAATGTTCAAGTTTTAATTCCATGACATATTATTACCTTTGATGAAGTATATGGGTGACTATCCATCAAAACGGACACGTTCAGTAAATGAATTAACGGATCAGATTTTCGAAGGAGCATTGAAGGCTGAACCCCTGAAAGATGAGATCTTCTCCCAGATTATCAAACAGCTCACAGACAACCATGTAAAGTATGTGACCTCTGTTGTTGTCATCAGTCACTTAATGGTCACTTCATATCTACAGCCATCTTAAACATGTGGCTTCTGCAGGTACAGTGAGGAAAAAGGCTGGGAGCTTCTCTGGCTGTGCACAGGTCTGTTTCCTCCCAGTAATGCACTGCTGCCACACATCCAGCGCTTCCTGCAGTCCATGAAACACCACCCGCTCTCAGGGGACTGCATGCAGAGACTGCACAAAGCTCTACGGTGCCTTCCCTTAAATCTAGCTCACTCATTACCAAGTATTTATCACTTTTACTTGTTGGTGATCTGACTGTCATTATTCAAATGTTGCCACAGTAATGGGTCCAGGCAGTATCCCCCTCATTTGGTGGAAGTGGAAGCAATTCAACATAAAACTACACAAATTTTCCATAAAGTCTACTTTCCTGATGATACAGATGAGGTATGAAGTGGGCACATGGACACATTCAGTATAGACTGTATAAATAGGAATATTTATACAGAAATGAAAAAGCTATCTCATTGTTAAATCTGTAGGCATTTGAGGTGGAGTCCAGCACAAAAGCAAAAGACTTGTGCCAGAACATTGCAACGAGGCTGCTACTCAAAACTCCTGAGGGCTTCAGCCTTTTTGTCAAGATCTCAGACAAGGTTAGGGTAATTTGGCTTTGGATG
This sequence comes from Perccottus glenii, assembly GCA_024416835.2. Lineage (NCBI taxonomy): Eukaryota > Metazoa > Chordata > Actinopteri > Gobiiformes > Odontobutidae > Perccottus > Perccottus glenii. Next base: position 14,974,200 of record CM044550.2, read on the forward strand.
ATTGTGGTACATGTAGCTCAAAAGTGGTCTCATGTACATGTGTGTATTTACAGGTGATCAGTGTACCACAGGGAGATTTTTTCTTTGACTTTGTCAGACATTTGACGGACTGGATCAAGAAATCTCGACCTGCTAAAGATAGTGAGTAGCACTGTCTAATTTACTTACTGGTCTTTGTTATTTATTTAAATGTTAGCCTACTCTGGGTACTCACTTCATACGGTGAATGTATTTCACTGGCCTCTATTTGCAGGTATTGTTCCCTCACTCACGTATCAGGTGTTTTTCATGAAGAAATTGTGGACCAGCACAATCCCAGGGAAAGATTTATTTGCAGATTCAATTTTCCACTACTATCAGGTTGGTCCTTTCAAAAACAATATCATTTATCACAAAGTGCTATAGGTGTCGGATTAATGATTTTAGGAAAATAAATTAGAAATAGAAATTTTAAAAGTTTTCCAAAACAGCTCTCCTGTCTGCACATGCTTATAAAGGTGTTTAAAAAAACTCTGTACATAATACTAACTGACTTTATTTAGGAGCTGCCTAAATATCTGCGGGGCTACCATAAGTGTTCCAGAGAGGAGGTTTTCCAACTTGCAGCACTTATCTACCGTGTTAAGTTTGAGGATGACAAATCTCATTTTCCTACAATTCCCAAGATGCTTAGGGAGTTGGTACCTCAGGATCTAATTCGCCTTATGTCACCAGACGACTGGAAAAGAGTATGTGTTCTGCAGTGTTCTAGTTTGCTTTCTAAAGTCTGTGATTCTTACTAATAATAACGTGTGCCAACAGTCAGTAGTTGCATACTTCAACAAGCAGGCTGGTAAATCGAGGGAAGAAGCCAGACTAATGTTTCTTAAGATCATCTACAAATGGCCCACCTTTGGGTCAGCCTTTTTTGAGGTTAAGGTGAGCACAGCAATGCAGGCACTTTCATCTTCTCTTGTTTTTATAATAATCTGTCCTTCTCAAGTTAACATTTTTAACTGTTTTTATTTAGGAATGTATCCTTATTGAATTACATTTATTAAGCCACATGTTTGTATTAAGGGTGTTCATTGTAAAATATATACTTCTCAGAGAAATCGACAGTGTCTGATTTGAAAAGAGGTCAAATTTAGTGTAGACGCGCTGAGGAGCTGTATAAGGATAAAAATACAATTTGAAAATGATAATATTACATATTTAAAATTATAAACAGTCACTCTCTTTTTTAGCAAACCACAGAGACAAACTACCCGGAGATTCTGCTAATTGCCATCAACAAGCATGGAGTCAGTCTCATTGACCCAAAGACCAAGGTTTGTGTTTTTACAAAATATTAGTTTATCTGTTGTGGTATTTATTTTAGCAAATCCATTTACATTTGTAATGTTCTTTGAGTAATGAAATAGAAATTAGAGAGGATATTTGTAGTGTTTTATTCAAAATGGATCAAAGTGCTGCTTCCAAATTTGTGTTTTGCACAGGACATCTTGACGACTCATCCCTTCACTAATATTTCCAATTGGAGCAGTGGGAACACCTACTTCCACATCACCATAGGCAACTTAGTGAAAGGAAGCAAGTTGCTCTGTGAGACTTCACTGGTAAGTGCCACAAACACTCACAACAAACGTTTTTAATGAAAATCTTTACTTATCTTATTTAAATGGCATTGTTCATACAGGGCTACAAGATGGACGACCTGCTGACCTCTTACATCAGCCAGATGCTGACTACAATGAACAAACCACGCTCAGCACGAGGCCATAGCAAGTGAACTTCCTACTGGCAGGAGGCTGGTGAGCTTGTCCGACTCTTGCGTCCTATTGGCCAGCCCTGCAGCTGGGGCCGGACCTTTTCCCATCAGCTGTGGAGGATGAGCCGCAGTCTTTCTGCTACCTCGGAAAGTTCAAAGCTCACTGGGGAAAGTTCAGCTGCTAGCAGTGACCCCGGTGAAGGCCCCAGCAATTACTACTGTAGTAGGATAAAGGATGAAGATGATCTGTCCAGTGAGGATGACTACCTCTGACATCTCCAGACTTGGACTGGATGAGTGGCAGCACTGGTTCTGTAAACTTTTACTTTAGTTATACTCAAACAAAATGTGACTTGTCTAATGCTTACCTTGAGTGAACATCTGCAAGACCAGTTTGGACAAGCTGAAGTAGTGCACAACTGGAAATCTATAATATAAAAAAATCTGTTTAAGTGGCTTAACTTGTACTTGATTGTGTATGTTTTTAAGTCAGCTCATTTTTCCTAAAATCTATACATTAGAATTTACCTTATCATTAATTGAATCATACATCTGCATTGTGTTGGACACACAACTTTTAAAGAGATCTGCTTTTAGTTTCTATTTTAAGGGATATAGAAAGAAATTATTCAAATTAATACTGAAAGTCCAAGTAATTACTTGACTCTCATAATACTTGTATTTCAATAAGTTGCCTTGTGTTTTCTGGTCATTGATTTCATGGGCCAGAAAAGAACCAAAACGTTTATGTATTTTAGTACTGAAAATATTATGCTTGCCTTTAATGAACATTAATTATTGTAGACCCTGGCCCACAGTTTACATGCTGTTCTTTAACAGTTTTGTTTTTAACTTTTTTTTTATCCAGTCCTACTTTTGTTTACAGTTCATGTCCAGGTTGACAAGGTTTTGGATTTTGTGAAGCATTTTGAAAAATTAGCTCATGGTCAGTGTTTAGTTAAAAAATAATAATAATTTAATGAAAGATTAAAATGCAATGAATAAACTTGGGATGGGATCATATTACAGAAAATGTTCTGTTTTTTCTTGATTTTTTTAATCATTCAAATACATAAATTAATTCAAGTTCCCTGTCTATAAAAGGTGTGTTACAGCTCCTAAGAGCTTTTCACTTTTATTGCTCAGTAAATGGTCCAAGTACACATTCTGGTTCCTGATCAAAATTTGTAAATCCTGCAATAAAAACACATTTTTCCAAAATATCAGTCTAATATAAGTAACTAATAAATATCAAATTTATGTGATAAGGGAACATGTCACATCAAGCTTTTCTTTGAAAGTGTGATCATTATTAGATTAATTTAGTTGCCATTACCTATTGTGAGCAGAGGAGGGTGCCAAAGGTGTGTTTGGATGTTTGTCTTTTGTCTGATTTGATTTGATTTAACGTTTATTTGATCAAAACTTTAACGTTTATTTGATTTCATTCCTAATGGATGGAACTGTTATTAACCTTTCTGAGGTTTAAACCATTATCAATATGTTGTATTAATGAACCACAATGCTTAAGAGCTAACATAAACAAAGCTGTCTTAAATATTTAATGATATCTTAACTAGTTTCAGAGGAGTTTGTCATTACTCACAGGAATACAGACAAGTGCCTAATTACAACTATCATTAGGCTTCAGGAAAACATCAAAAACAAAACTTCAGTTCTCTTGACAAAGAGAACTGACTCAAAGTTCAAAGGTCAAATAAATACACAAATGTGTGTTATGGGTCTTGTATTGACACACACATGTGCAATATTCAGCTTAGAGCTGCAGTATACTGGAGACAAAAAAAAACAGTATTATCTGAAATATAAAACACACAACTCTCCTAATCTGGAAAAAATACATAAAAAAAAAAATTCATCATTCATTTTACCACAAATACCTTTGCTCAAACAATAAAGGGAAGTGTCCTGAATATCTGGATATATATAGTGTACAAATGTGTATTACTGCATAAATACTTTGTTTATGAGGTTGTGTTAAACTGACAATTATCACTAAAACCACTCTCTCTGAACAACATGTGTCATTGACTCACTACCCCCGTCTTCTTGTGCCTCGGTTTTACGGAAACACTTTTAACAAAACATACAGAAACAAATATGCCTCATTGTTGTCATTTATTTGACCAGTGTAAAATACAATTCAAAAATAGTTTAAAATAAATTACATTTATAATAAAACACAATATAAAGAAAACATTCTTATTCAATAAACATATCCTTGCCAAACAATACATTATATACTGCAGTATTCATATGTTGATTGACATCCATCAGTTAAATAAATTATATTTTATTATTAATATCACTTATATTTTGTTCACCATTATTTCATTATAAATAAGAATTATTAGATGTGTGCTTTATATCAGTGGTTAAAGTAAAATATTATTTTGTCTTTGCAGAAAAATATGAACGACATGCTTTAGAAAACAAATTAAAACATACACATACAAATATCTACACACAAATTGGACTGTCTTAAGTACAATAGCTTCTTCCACAATATGGATCTCAGTCTTCACGTAGATAAGCTTCCTGCCACTCAGGTTCATCATTGTCTCCTAGGAAAGCAGCGTATTCTGCCATCCTTTGGATTTCTTCTACTTTCGTCTCAGCCAGCTTTTTGTCAGCATCCGCAGACAACTTCCGGGCCTCCTCAATTTGGGACTGAGCCAGTTGGATGTTTGTCCTAATTGTGATGGATGCCTGCTCCGCCCCTGCAAACACCCAAAGATCCAGCTTGTTAATGGTAAAACATCAATAACCTATGAAGTCTGTGGTAACATGACTGTATTACCTGCAGTAATAAAGTAATAAAATTTAAATCACAATAGAGCTGAATGGAGCCCCAAATAACTATTTTGAACCTATTTGCTCAGTTACATTTCAAAAGCACGCACACACCTGAAACATACGCTGCCTCGGCTGCCATCTTTGACATGTTGACAGCATTGATCCAGGTTGACTCGTAGCGCTTGCATTGACTTAGTCTGCCAGCAGCCTGCAGTAACAACACAAATATACAGTAAAACCTTTTTCAAAACTGTATTTTAGTCGGTTTCTTTTATTTGAGCATACAACTTCACTTACCTCTGCACGTTGGTTATTGATCAGCCTCCAAAGGGAATCCTCCTCTGCTGCGGTCAGCTTCCCCAAAGAGGCCAGGTACTGTCTTTGAAGAGCAATGCGTGTGTGAACAGCCTGTTGAACACAAACACTTGTGTCATGGGGAACTTATTTTGTATAATTATAGGTTGCCATGCATGCTTGTGGGTTACAATAAGATCAAAACATACCTTGGTATAGTCTGAAACAGAATCTATGAGGGCCAGTGTGGTCTGAGAGAGAAATGTACTTAAGCTGTCTGTAACCACCGACGCTGCTCTTCGGATTAGCGAGTCATGAGAGAGGTTTTCCACTTTCTGTGAAGAGAAAATGTATTAAATATTTATTCCATATCACACTAGACTGTTTGACAAGCCATATATCAGATAGAGGCTATACAACCCACCTCTGTAAAGGGGACAGCACAAAGTCCGAGACCAACACTTAGAGATGCTTTGCTAATGTGTATGTTGTCTGTCCATTCCTGCTGCTTCTGGACAGGCCTCATGATACTGAAAGCGCCACTGTCAGAACTAGTGTAAAAGATACAGGGAATGAAATGTATAGCATCTAAAAAGGAACAAAAGATATTGGATTTGTTTGAGTAATTTCAGACAGGCTTACCTTAAAAATCGGATGCAAGCTGCTTCCCTCCTTAGGACACTCTTGCTGGTCCGTAACAGTGAAATATCTGCCTGTCTTTGCAGTCCTCCTGCAATGCGGCCTGCACAGAATGAACAACGAACAGCTTGCATTTTGTACAATATTAGGGCCTACAGGTTTCACACAATCTGAAGAAACTCAAAATACTTTCTGACAAAAAGAAAATAATTAGTCTGCTGCGCTTAGACTTTTAGTTTTAGGTTGAAACTGCTTTTTAAAGACTTGCAGTCTGCTGAACTACCTCAGCCTGCCATGTCCACTGGTATTTATAGGCCTAGCATTACGCAAAACACATTGATCTGTTGACTCTACCTCCAAATGTGCGTATAAGGTATTATCTGAAAGTCAGGAACTACGTGCCGACTGGAGAAACACTTCATTGTTTGACCATTTTATCTGTCTTTCTATTGTGACTGTATGTGTTAATATGCAAGTTATCCCATAAAGAAACTTCATTGGAAATTAGTTTGAAGTTGCACATTTAGGCAATAATTTGTATAAATTATTTGGTATGAAAAACGTCAACATGATTTTCAAACAAAAATGACCACTTTTATGATGCACCTGTGAAAATAACTCTTATTCTATGTATTTTTAAAGGTTTGCATATGTTTTAAATTTTGGATAAATATGTGCAGTTCTTTGTTAACAGGGGCCTGTCATTGGGGACCAGCACAAGTCTGAACTCAGTCTGTTTTGGACAGTTTCAAGCCAATCCCCTACAGTACAGATTGCTGACGCAGAACTTGCGTAAAGAGATAACAAACCCCAGAGTCAACTTGTTTGTCAAATCTTCACATTGCACAATAAGACTCCAGAGCTTCATTTAGTTAATAATCAGCCATGGTCTGTTAATTGCTAAACAGGGGATATGAGGGCCTCTCTGTGTGATGCAACATGATGATGCACTTGGCAGTAGCATTACTAACTTTACCTGTGCCAAGAATGACAAAAAATAAAAGTTATATAAGTGACACAAAATATCAAGGTTTTATTAGTTCATATTAGGTCATATAGAAATAAATGCAAAAAAAAAAAAAAACACTTGGTATGGTCATTTTGCATTATATTTCATTTATGCATCAATTAATTTGATTCTGCTTATCTTTATGGATCTTGGGGTTCTTCAACTGTCCTATAGAGCCTGAACTGAGCCGAACTAAACCTGTCCTTCATATCACACACTGAATTCAGTTTGTTTAAGACCAACTGACCCTCCTAACTAAAGTCTGCCCACCTCAGCGGATCAATACACACTATACTGTTCCAGCTGGAAAAACTAAAGCAAACAAATAGGAACAGACAGTTCCATATGTGGGGTAATTATCAGTCTACAGTCATTCAAAAAGCCTACTGTATACCACGAACAGGAACACGCACCTAGAACAACCTATGCAAACATCAAGCAAAACTGTATGTCACCCTCATTAAATCCCACTGAAACCTGTTGTTATTGAAGCGTTGTGACTAAAAGCCCTGAAGCTCTGGAGGATTCAGGCACACCAGATTCAGATAAATAGACCACATGGGCAGACTGGACCCTCACTAAAGTCAGATAGGTAAGAACAACACGTCTTGGTGTAAAAATACATTTTCTGTCCCAGTACCATTATGAATTAAATTATAGTACATTAAGACAACATTAAGAAATACATTTTTAAACAAATAATGGAAAGGCTTTATTGACTAGTATTTCTTATTTAGCGTTTGTTATACTTGATTTATTTTAGGACAGATTAATTCTTTGTTTCTTTGTTCCTGTAAGTGTTTTTTCTCACTGCTCTGAAAATATTTCTGAAATGAAATATGCAGAATCTGAGTGACTTTCAAGTCAATGGCACAGCCCACAGTCAGCTGACTGTCATCATAAAGGTGTGTGTGGTGATCCCGCTCGCCTGTCTGTTCCTGGGCTGCATCGCTGTCATGCTGCACATCTTTGCATCTCACAGACAGTTTCTCGACACGTCCCGTTACATCCTCTTTGCCTACATGCTGATTAACGACACCCTACAGGTCTTGTCCTCTGTGCTGCTCTTTGTCCTCGTGATGTGTCAGGTAGAGTTTCCGATTGTCTACTGTATTCCCCTTCTGTTCATATCCACTGCCACTTTCCAGAACACTCCCCTGATCCTGGCTGCTATGTCACTGGAGCGTTATGTTGCCATCATCTACCCTCTGCAGCGTCCGGCCGCATGGCGCTCAGATCACATCTGGGTCATCATCCTGGCCCTGTGGCTCATCAGCTGCATCTTCCCACTAATCGACTTCTCCATTGGAAAACTGGACCCGAATGTGGATGTTTTCTCCACCCCTGTGCTGTGTAAAACCATTGTGGTGAACTCCACTCCCATCCAAAGGCTCTTTAAGATCACTGTATATGTGCTTTTCTTTGCAGTGGTGGCTGTCATCATTCTCTTCACTTATGTGCGCATCCTCCTGGAGACTAGGAAGCTGCGGCAGGACAGAGTTTCTGTGAACAAAGCCATGTACACAGTGCTGCTGCATGGCTTTCAGCTTATACTCTGTGTGCTGGCCTTCACACACCCCATTACCGAAACACTGGTGGTGCTCCATGGCTGGCAGCCACAGGACATGGCCTTTTTCAACTACTTCACTTTTATTCTGATTCCACGTTTTCTAAGCCCACTTATCTATGGCTTCAGAGATCAGATTCTAAGGGCTTACATAGGGAAGACAGTCCTATACTGCTCTCAGAAGGTCAGCCCTCATGTCAAAGGCATACTGCAGGACAAACTCTCTGTTTTCTGAGTTGCTGCTTTACAGTTTGGGACATGTACAGATTTCAGTTTCTTATGTAAAATTATTGTTTAGTTTGTTATTTATTTGTCAAGGACCATGTACAAATACATTCATTTCACAAGAGAAAAGATGTTTTGCACCAGATTTAGCAACAAGCTACTTTCCATCCACAAGAAGAAAAGTGCAAACTTCCTCTTGCTGTCTAAAACATGTCTACATGCTGCCTACCTTTTAACCATGAATATCCATCCATTAACTTTTTTAAATGCAAAGTCACTTTTAAAGATTGTTCTGTCAAATATCAACTTAAGCATAAATATGTGGCGAGCCACATCAATAATGTTTACTCAATTATGATCGGTAGAATATAAGGTGTTAACTACTGCAAGTTTAAAGCCTCAAGTTGTAACATAGTATATTCTAATTTTTGTGTGGAAATTGATTCTGAGATGTAATTCTTGTATAATATAATATATGTGTTACCTAGTGCTTGCCATTGTGTTTTAGGAAGATATTTGTTGGTTAATGTTTTGTTGATGTGTATGCACAAAAGAAACACGGAGCAATCTAGCAGGACATTAAATGTGTTTAAAATGTTTATAAAAAATCACTATTTATCACTATTCTACCATTATAAAAACTTTATAATGTTTAGTTTGATTTTAAATAAATACATCCATTTAAAAAAGAGTTTAGAATGTGGATTTACTGAAATAATCCAAATGCAGAAACAGGATAATAAACAATGTTAGAACTTCAGAACTATCTGCAGTATACATGACTGCAATAATTTGTTTTTCTTTACACTTTTTTCCTGTTTTCTAAACTAAAAAAAAAGAACATCCTAAAAGCTAAATGTATAACTCTGCAAACATATGACCCTGTATTTAACAATGAGTTCTTATGTACATTTACATTTATTCATTTAGCAGACGCTTTTATCCAAAGCGACTTACATTACATTACCAGTGTTACAGTCACTGGAGGCAAGGTGGGTTAAGTGTCTTGCCCAAGGACACAACGACAGTATGAACTGTGGGGAGAGTGGGAATCGAACCGCCTACCTTCCGGTTGAAAGACGACCACTCTACGACCACTCTACCCACAGTATTATGTAATTTTGGCATTCATTGTGGACAGCAAAGAAAATATTTCATTGTAAATTAAAACATGTTTGCTAAAAAAAAAAACATGACTAAACCAAGAATAAATTCATCATGTCAAATCCAGGCTCAAACCCAGGGCTAGACTTGAAATAATAAACCATTACCGACAGGGGGCATGGTGTTACTCAGCACGTTTTATATAGAGAGGGAAAAAAATTGTACTCATAATTTCGGCTTTATCATTATAACTTTAGAGCATAGAATGTCTGTTTTAATTTTATAGCCTAATCCTTTCTACAATTAAATAAACCTTGCATTACCTCCTCATTATCTGGAGCAGACATTAAACCTACATTGCATCTGTTAAGCCCAGAACTAAGCCGTGTATCAGCAGCACCATGTGTCCGATGTATTAAGAGAAGAAGCGGTCTGTGGGAGAGAGTTGACTCAGAGGCAAAGCCAGGCCCACGCCCCAAGGAGCTCCACTCAGCCCAGTGCCCGTCCGGAGCCTGAGCACACACTCACCGCTGGCGCTGTGATGGATCCCCGCTTGTTCTGGACTTTGGCACTGCATGGTCTGACTTTACTGCCCGTGTGCTTAGCTGAGATGTACACGTCGCTTGTGAACGTGAAGCATGCCATCAGCGTGGAGCGGAAACTTGTCGATTCACTGAGAACGTACATCGAGCACGAATCAGAGAGACTGCAGGACATCAGACGGTGAGTGAAGTCCAGAGGTTGATTTAAGAAAATAATAATAATAATAATAATAACTTTTAACCCAACCACAAATTGAAAAACTGCAATAATATCTTTCATTTGGTAAAAGAAAAGTTACACACAACGTCTCCAGGGTGATATCATCATTAGTGATACATAGGCTCCTCTCATTTCTACACTGTCACAGTTTCCAGTAGGAAACACACACTGATCTGTATACAAATGTAACCTTATTTATGACATTATCCTGTTGCAATCTTGGTGGTACGTCTAAAAATAGTAATTGTTGGGGAAAAAAAACGTATTTGTCATACTAAATCTGAGGCTTGTTGTAGATGACGTGTTCTGTTCTTTTGCTCAGTTTTTATGCCAAAGTGTACAGTCTCCACTCTGAGGTGTATAAAGGCCAGACAACAACTGCAACTGCAAACCCCCTGGTGTCATTCACCCTCATCAAGCGGCTACATTCGGAGTGGCCCAACGTGGTCTACAGCAATGAGGCTCTTGAGAATGCACAAGGTTAGCACTCACACACATCTGGTGGTGATAACTGACCCCCCTATCCATATGCTGTCTTCACCCACCCCTTTACAGATCAAACCCCCTGCCGTTTACTTTCTACTCTTTGTTTTGTTCAAGCCCTCAGGTCCAGTTACGAGAGGGAAGGGGCTGCTCTACCAAAACTTGAGGACCTCCAGGGGGCTGCGAAAGGTCTCATGAGGCTTCAGGATGTATACTCTCTGCAGGTTGCAGGTCTTGTGAGGGGTCATTTCGCAGAGTGACCAATGGAAAGCTTAGTGATATCTATACGCCTGCTGTGTCTGTCCCGCTGTCTGGTGACGACTGCTTTCTGGTTGGAAAGGTATGCCATATTTTCTGCACTCAGTCAACGTCAGTGAGTACTTAAAAAGCATAAGAGTGTGAGATATTTAAAGCTGCAGTATTTAATTTTTTAGGACATGCACCCACTAATAGACTATGAGAGCAACTGCATTTTTTGAAAACTCACATCCGTCCATCTTCTACCGTTTATCCGGAGTTGGGTTGCGGGATCAGCAGTGTAAGCAGACACTTTCTCCAGCTCATCTGGGGGAATACCAAGGCGTTCCCTGCCCAGCCGAGAGACATAGTCCCTGGCATGTCGTAGGATTCCCTAAACACTTCTCTGGGAAGGCGTCCAGGAGGCATCCGGAACAAATGCCCGAGCCACCTCAGCTGGCTCATCTCGATGTGGAGGAGCAGCGGCTCTACTCTGAGCTCCTCCCGCATGACCAAGCTTCTCACCCTATCTCTAAGGGAGAGCCCAACCACCCTGCGGAGGAAACTCATTTCGGCCCCCTGTATCTGTGATCTTGTCCTTTCGGTCATGTCCCACAGCTCATGGCCATAGATGAGAGTAGGAAAGTAGATTAACCGGTAAATCGAAAGCTTCGCCTTGCAGCTCAGCTCCTTCTTTACCACGACAGACCGGTACATCAACTGCATCACTGCAGAAGCTGCGCCAATCTGTCTGTGACTCCCGCTCCCTCCTTCCCTCACTCGTGAACAAGACCTCAAGATACTTGAACTCCACCACTTGAGGCAGGAGCTTTCCAGCCACCCTTTTACAGCTGACACTCATGTAATTGTTATATCTCAATATAGATACAAAGCGGAAAGTTGTGCTGATTTGATCAGATATGTGTTCTCATGAGATGGTACCCCACCACACAGAGATAAATAATCATAAATTTGGCCAGTCAGGCACACTTTCTTTTCATGTGTAAGAACCATCAGAGATATTAGTTGCCAAAATGTCCACAGATCAACACTCTAATACAGCTGTCTTATAATAGTTTGATTTCAACTCTTACAATCCAGGCTAGAAAAACATTGGAAGAGGAATATACTTTCCTACAAATCTGGAAAGAGAAAAAATATTTCCCTGGCATCTCCACTGTCTATGTACAGTGGGAAGTTCTAAGGGCAGGGCATATGTGGGATAAAAAAAGCTGTATGGAAAAGTCATTATCTCTCAAGAAACGTTTGCAGCTGAGCTCTCATTGACTTGCACCAAGCATGAGATTACCTAAGATTACATAAGTAAACAGAGATGCAGATTTTCTGGATTTTGAACCTTGGTTAATTTATAGGTTGATATACACTCTGTAGTAAATGTTAAGCCATCTAACAGAGTTAAAAATTGTTGTAAAGAGGTTATTCGATTGATAAAACATTTTGTAGTCCTCAAAGACAGTTCAGTTTGGTTTGATGAGGAAAGTCATTATTCACAAACACCATCATTGAGTCAAAATTGTCATGCATCCTTGATTACTGTGATGTTGTTTGGAACCAAAGCGCCAAGAGAAAGAATCATGTTACCTACTAGTAAAACGTGGCAGTTCTCTTCTGGCTAAATAAAGTGTTAAAGGTTCAGCCAGGATGGTCTTTGCCCTTCAAGTGGCTGTAACCAGATTATTTATGTTGGAGCCAGTGTTTTGTTTTTCTACCTATTCTTGTGAAAATTGCCGAAGTCTTACTTTTTATTTCTAGTTGTAACTATATAAAATAAAATCAGTTGTAGACATGTCAGGATTAGAAATTTTCCTTTCATCAGATGCGGCCCGCTATTCAAGAAGTTTGGACACCCCTGTTCGATAACGTAACATTTACATTTGTCCAGGCTATATGGAGAACCTTTAAGTGCATGTGTGTGTGTGCGTGCGTGTGTGTGTGTGTGTGTGTGTGTGTGTGTGTGTGTGTGTGTGTGTGTGTGTGTGTGTGTGTGTGTGTGTGCGCGCGCGTGCGTGCGTGCGTGCATGCGTGTGTGTGTGTGTGTGTGGTATTTTAGGAGTGACTTTGCTTTACTTTGGGACAGGTGGCATATGACCAGGAGGATTACTACCATTCAGTGCAATGGCTAGAGGAGTCGGTGCGTCTCTTCAGAGGATTAAGACATGAATGGAGGCTAGAGAATGAGGGCACTTTAGAAAATGCACTGGATCACCTAGCTTTTTCTCATTTTAAAGTAAGCACAAAGACACCTGAGCAACATTGTTAGACACATATAATGTGTGACACTGATCTATAGTCCTTACTTTTTCAGACAGGGAATGTCTCCTATGCTTTGAGTCTATCCCAGGAGTTACTTCATCATGGTAAATTTCTGTTGCCTGGAATAAAACAGCACCTGAAAATACTTGTGCACTTATGTTTTTTATGTGTTTTTGTTTCAGATCCACTGAATGAACGGGTTTTACAGAATGTGGAGAAATATGAGAAGTTGCTTGTGGTGAGACCACATATTAAAAGCATTGGGCTAAAGAGACCTGCTTCTAAATATCTAAGGACTCAAGACACTTATGAGAGACTCTGCCAGACTCAGGGTTCTCAGGTATTAATCACTGACAAACCATTTTAAACACGTAACTGTACATTATAAATTATTTGTGTTAAAAATTTGTGTAAAAGCCAACTATAGTCCTATATAAATATAAACATATGTTGTTTGGGGTTATGTCTTAAAACATACTTTATTTTAATCTGTTGAATGGACTTTATATGCTTGTTTCTCTTGACAGCCAAGACATTTTGAAAACCCCAGACTATTCTGTGACTACCTTACCAGTGGCAGTCCGGGCCTGGTCCTGCGTCCAGCAAAAAGGGAAGTACTGAGCCTGCAGCCATATGTGGTCCTTTACCATGACTTTATCACTGACACTGAGGTGGAGGACATCATGAGGCTTGCCCAGTCAGGAGTAGGTACCAGAATTTCAGACTTTTTCAAGCATTTTCATTTATCAGGACAGACAAGGAAAAGTTAGGGCTTTTTTGATTGTTCTAAGATATTTAAGAACTGGGGAATTGTTCCAGCCATTTGTTATTTTTTCTGCTGTAGAGATCACAGAAACACCATAGAAAGGAATATGGTGAAGGAAGTTGGTCTGCTTCCAAAACCTAGCTAGGGTTTTAAGGAATGAAGGATTCATTACTATGAAAACTTTGCTGTGCTCCTCAAACTGTCCAACTTGCTTTGCTGGTATGAGCCTCTGAGTCTTTCATCGCCATGTCTCTGAAAGTCTTCCATTTATCTGCACATTGTCTGTAGCTGCATTCATTATGCTGACTCAATTTATGTGGGAACCTTTTGGTGGCCTAACACAGTTGGTACCCTATAGTTTCTGTCAGGTTCTTGCATTGTTTGGTGTGTTTTCCATCACGGACTCAGATGGAAAGTCGTGTACTTATTTCATCATCATGTCAGTGTGTGGCTAATTGAAAACAGACTCAGAGTATGAGTTTTGACTGAGCAACATTCATCAGCATCAACGGATGAAAGTTCAAAGAGATAGAAGAGAAATGTTTTCAACATGTATATTTCATGGTTTGATTGATTTGAATACCTTTGACTTTAAAATGCCTGATATAGTATTAGACTTTCTGACATAGCCCTCTGTTTAATCTGAGAAATAAGTCAGACTAGTCACTAAAGAATACTACACTTTGTCCAACAACTCAGAAAACATGTTTGAGATTTGCAACAGGCTGTATGACTCAGTCACAGTAAGTAACAGAAACAGATTTAGTCTAATGCATCTGGGACATTTAATGTGCTATGGAGTGTTAAAATACCATGGGATAAACCGTCTGAAAATAACAATCTTCTTATGCATATTTTGCATGTATAAGTAAGTACTTAGACTTGACTTGCTTTCAAGCTTTTTGTTATCAGTGCTTGCAGCTTGACATTTGGCTGCAGTATTGATCACAATGCTGCCTTTTTAACAAGTTGAGAAGATCTGTAGTGGCAAGTGGAGAAAACCAAACTACAGCTGATTATCGCATCAGCAAGAGGTATATCGCACAATAAACATCTTTTATGAGCAGTGACGTAATATTTTTAGCGTGGATTATACATTTAGTCTTGTTCCCAGTGCATGGCTAAAGGACTCTTCCCATGCTGTGTTGGGAAATCTGGAACAGCGGATCTCAGTGATTACTGGTCTAAATGTAAAGCATCCATTTGGCGAGTACCTTCAAGTGGTGAATTATGGCATTGGCGGCCACTATGAACCTCACTATGACCATGCCACAGTAAGTATCTAAGTTCTCAAGCTCTTGATGACATTCATTATGTATTGATGTTCTTTGTAACATTATACATTTTCAAATGATTTTCTATTTGCACTATGTACATCCAACCAGTCTCCAACAAGTCCTGTGTTTAGGTTGAAAACTGGGAATCGAGTGGCAACATTTATGATATATGTAAGTCAATTTACTTTAATAATTTTTTGATCCAAACCCCAAATACAAAATTCTTTGCAAATAGATATTTCCAAATAAAAATAAAGAGATGTATGTTGTTTCCATCATTCTGGAAGACCCTATAGCAACCTACATTATTTTAGAGATTTGCACCACCTTTCAAATCTTTTATAGTTCCTCTATTTTGCAATACACAGTATCTGATTGCTGAGCTCAATATAGTCTTATGTTTACTACAAAACATTTAAACTTCCCACGAATACAATGTTTTTGAATGTTTTTAGGTAAAATTATATTTTTTCTCCAAAGGTGATCATTTTAATTAATCACTTATGAAAGTAGTCTTGGTCATTTGAAGCAATACAGCAGCACAAGCATCAACATGAGCCCAAGACACAACTTGAAGGAATGTCTTTTTCCACAGCTCAGCTCTGTTGAGGCAGGTGGGTCCACAGCGTTTATCTATGCCAACTTCAGTGTTCCTGTAGTTGAGGTAAACACACTGTAAATGATGTATTAAACCAACAAGTTTGTGTATTCATGCAAGTTTTTATTCATCTACATCATTTTCTGTCCTTTTGCAATTTGAGGTGCAAAATTGAAATTCTTAACCCTCACATCATAACATCCACAGCCAGGATCTTTTTTCTTCACAATATTGCTTTTGTACTGCCGAGCCAAAGTGGACAGGTTTCAGGCTGAAAAACTAGCTTCTGTGCAATGTTTCGGCATACCATTTCTGGGGTTCATTTTGTAACTTAAATATAATGCCATGGAAGCCTAGCAAAGTGACATATGAGACATATTGTTTATTAGGTATTATTATGTGTCTTCTGGTGTTTTTTTAATATATCAGAAAGCTGCCATCTTCTGGTGGAATCTCCGCAGAAATGGTGAAGGTGATGAGGACACGCTTCATGCAGGCTGCCCAGTGCTTGTTGGGGACAAATGGGGTAAGTTTTTTGATCTGTTTTAAAATCAGCAATTCATTGCAGCCAGTGTGGTATTGCTGTTATAATGAACAGGAATACCACAAAACACCTGCAGTGAAATTCTTCTGTATAAGAGCTTCTGCTTTTTACAGAAGCTTGTGTACAAGACCTTCTCTACATCTGTATTGCATTATGTGACAGACTGCAGTTCAGATATGAAATACTCATCTTGGAAACTCAGCTCCTGCTGGCTGCACACTCTACCTCTGCCTCACACACTTGGCATATGTGTGTGGTATGTCAGTTAAACTAACAGATACACATTGGTTCTAACTGAGCAGCTGCATTTGCATGTTTCCAGTTAACTGTGAAAAAAAAAGAAAAAATAGTAAATTGAGTAAGACATTTTTCTGTTTTTTGCATGGTTTGTTCCAGTGGCAAACAAGTGGATTCATGCATACGGTCAAGAGTTTAACCACCGCTGCAGCCTGAATCCTAACGAGTGAGAGAAGAAAAGAACCATCTGGGCCCTTATGAACATAAGCCGATACAATTGTAAGGTGGAAAGAAGAAAAGAGAGGGGCAGGGACAGGTTACTTTGTGAATGGAGCCTTGGGCCCCATGGAGCCTGCAGCGTATGGCACACACTGTGCCAGTGGACATAGACGAAGTAAGACTGAGCTGATTTTCAGCAGAAGTTGAAAATCAATCCCCAGGGGCCACATTCTCTCAAACTCCTGCTGGCCAGAGAGGCCTCTGCCTTCACATACTGCACTGGTTTGAGCTCACTGTGAGAGACTGTTTGCCTCCTGCCTACATACAGTTTACAAAAAACCTTGCTTTTTATACAGCCCTTTTCCAACATAGGCCCCTCTCCAGGATATGTTTTTGCAAATGATTAACAGAGCTGAAGAGTGTATGCACAGATAATGTTCTTTTAGGGTTTGCTTGCATTTCTTCTGTAAAAGATGTGTATCTTATTTATTGTAAACTAAAATTGACATTTAATATTATGTTGTATTGCCACTAGATATTAAAAAACACTCGTTTTAATCCTGCAAAGGATTTTTTTTTTTAATGAAGCAATGAAAACCTTGGTAAGCATTGTTGTCTCAGGACATTTTGGTCTTGGACTGTGATTCCGAGAGGTAAGGGTACACTATGTCTTTTAGTTTCCACTTGCCTAAATAATTTGGTCATTGCTGTCTGTTGAAATAATATTTCTGGCTTTATGTGATAACTGTCTGTGAAACAGATGAAAATAGGATGAAGAATCCAGCTCTACTTTGTAATAACAAACAGATATCTGTGTCAAAATAGGTCACAGTCCAACTTAATCATTAGTATCTGACTTTTTAGAGACTGTGAGAAAACTGTGAAAAGAAGAAAAGAGACAACTGCTATCTGTGTTAGAAAAGGACCCACACATAAGATATATAGCCTACTCATATGTTTTTTTTTTTTTTTAAGTTTAAATTCTGGTGAAGTTAAAGATATGCTATTACTTTATTGATCCCTCAGAGGGGAAATTTACTTGTACAGCAGCTCTCAGACAAGTAAAATGCAAAAAGTAGAAGAAAAGTGTGCATGCAATAGAATAAAGAAATGCATATACAATCTCAGCAGCATTAAATAGAATAAAATATGAAGGCGAAATTAAACAATAATAAATGTTATCTATTTACATATTTACAAAGTAAAAGAGGGAGAGAAAATTGACTAGGTTATTGTTATACTATACTATGGTAGGGCTCCTTCCTGCACTGAGGGTGTCTCAGTCTGCCACTAAAAAAGCTGCTCAGAGCCTCCACAGTCTGCTGCAGAGGGTGAGAGCTGTTATCTCTGATGGATGTTAGCTTGACCAACATTATCCTCTCACCCACCTCCTCAACTGAGTCCAAGACAGTGCCAGCCCTCCTGGCCAGCTTGTTGAGTCTCATTCTGTCCTGGGTCTGTGCTACCCCCTAAATAGAAAACACTACAACAGAAAGACCTAAAAATGTTTTTATATTCATTCTACAATAAAAACCTAGTTAATTTGGGTTTCACCTCCACCATAGCTTTTTTCTTGGATTTGTGTACAGGTGTGAACATTATACACACCCACACACAAGGGTATTACTATTATTATATATATGTTGACAACTTGTGTAAAGGTTATATCGGCTTGTTTAATTTTATCTTTTAAAGACCAATGTCTCCCTCTTGTGGTAAAATAATGAGTGCAAGATTTTCCTGGGTAGCCTTAGGTAAGGAACCTAAACACACTATTAAATTGCCCTTTGCCCTCAGTGTGCACACATTACAAGTTCATCTCAAATCGTAAGCTGTAGTTAGGCATCATATTCAGGTTTTAAAATGTTAGCTCTAGTAGAACTATTTCATAATTTCGTGCCTTTTGTTAGTTTGGGGCAATTAGTCAGAAAAGAAGCTCCAAAAGCCTGTTTAACATAAGCAAGCACTACTTACACGTGCATACATCTTGATGAACTTCTGAGTTATGCATTTATGCCTGGAGTCGACCCTGACACTCAATTTCCCATAATGCCTCTGAAAATGGCCGCGGCAGTAGAGGCGGGACGGAGTTTATACTTTTGTTGCTGGGAAACAGTTTGCGCGCTATGCTTACTGTGGTTTGAATAGTCTAAGTAAGTAGTTTGAGTGAGGAAGTGCACATTTTAGCCTGATCTGTTAAACGGGTTATTGGTTACCCTCTATGTCTACCAAATGTTTTGCCGCTGCTGCCTTGGCTCAATCTTTAGTGGGCTAAGAAATGAAGAGCAGGAAACAGAGGCTCACCAAAGCTGGAAACAGCAAAAGGAAAGGTAATATGTTGTTAACAAGCTAGTTAGCTAACTACCTTTAGTTTAGGCAAACGCAGTTTCAAGCTGTCAGTGTTGTTTACAGAGACGAACGAGGAGGCGTCTTCAGAAACAGCCAACCGCAGTGATGCTGTTGTATATACATTCATTGAATGTTGCGTGTTGTGTCCAGTCAGTGACAATGTCCATTGGGTTACTATAGCAATGCTTTTCTAAGTAACACTTTGTTTAGTCTGTGTAAACACTGGGTAGTCGTTATTTGTTAGCAGTTCTATAATAACAGAAAACACCTCCCCAGGAAAGGGGTCCAGAAGGCATCCGGAACAGATGCCAGAGGCACCTCAGCTGGCTCCTCTCAATGTGGAGGAGCAGCGGCTCTACTCTGAGCTCCTCCCGAGTGACCTAGCTCCTCACCCTATCTCTAAGGGAGGACCCAGCCACCCTGCAGAGGGAACTCATTTTGGCCGCCTGTATCCGGGATATTGTCCTTTTGAGTCTGATCCCTTCACAGAGCAGCCACTACAAAACAGACATAGAGCACAGTTCAATGCAGCAAACGCTTGAACGTAATTTACTGTCGCAAAATTCAACGTCCAATCTTGCGTCAAATGTTCAAAAGCTTATGCCGCCATAGTCTCCTTAATATGTTACGCTACTTAGTGCAATAATATATATTGCGGCGTATAAACTCCAAAATTCATCCAAACGCCGCAGCAAGCTAAGACATGAGGGTTAACACTGAAGACGCGTCACGCCGACTCATTGCACATGATGTTAAATCTTTATTGCACTATTTCTCAAGGAACAGACCCTTATTTGAGAGATGTTCTTCATATACCACACAAGTGTACCTGAGACAGTGCATTCATACAAGATGTTGATAAGTACAGGAAAGGTGACTGTTACGGTGATGTTGACGTTGTTGTTGACTGTCAACAACAGAAAGTTTCTCCCCATGCTCACCCTGCCGCCATGATCCAAAAAAATCCAATCCACACACCCACACTAAATACAGACACCACGCCCCCAGTGCCACCCACAGTAACCAATGACGTCAGTTAGCGCATGCACACACAACAGCATAGAAAAAGAGGAAATATCATAAAAGAAATCAGACCCAATGTATGGCTCCTACAATATACAACATATTTTGTGTACTTTTGCATTGCAGCCCCCAGTGATGTTTCTCCATCAACCGGTCTGCCACCTTTAGTAGATGGCCAGCTCAGATGCTTCCTGCGTGTGACAATAAGCAGATTGTTATGGACAGTTCACAAACCTCCTTCAGCAACATTTGTCAGGCTGCGCTGGTGGGGAGAGTCATCCAATGGGACACAGTTCTTCCCCAGAGATGGATCACAGACATCACAAAAGACAGTCAAGACCACAGCACGCTTTCCCATCCGCTGTGGACCAAAGCAGTTCACTTCATATCTCACAGGTATCTATAAGTTGATACTCTACATCTCAGCACATGGCAGAAAAATAACTTAACACCTTTTTAAGACTTTTGAATTTCACATTTCTATTGGGTATCAGTGAAGTTTTTCATTTTATTTAATTAAAGGCTTTAAACTCTTGTTATTATATGCACATTAATCTGTTTTTCATTGACAGACATGGGTTCCCTTGTGCTTGAAGTTCTCACAAAAATGGACCATTTACCAATTGCTCGCGCTCAAGTTGCTGGGATCCCTCGTCTCTCTCTGTCAAACCCAATAAGTGGTTTCTACACACTTGTATCTCCAACATCTGACAAAATGGGAGAATTACAGGTTAGACACAAACCACCTTTTCCTCTTAAGTAGATTATAAAATGTGTGTGAGTTATTGTTTAGATCACCAGACCTACTCTTTTTAATCATGCTGTAGGTTTCCCTTTGTTTGGAGCCTCTGACTGAAGCTTATGACAGCAGCAGTTCAGGCCCAGCCACAGACATAAGCATTGAAAAAGCACCTCAAGATCTTGTATCATATGAACTATTTCAACCCAAGGAAGTCTCCAGTGGGAGCGGGAAAGAATCGGCTCGAAGCTCTGGTGGAAAGACACCAAGGTTTACAACTGTTAATGTAGTTTTTGTGCCATTATTTGTCAATTTATAATGACTACATTGATTTATTTCAGAGGGAAGGATTACTTATATTTCCCATATAATGATCAAGACAAAAATGGATTGCAGGAAAACCAGATACTGCCAAGTTCTCACACCACTCAAACAGTGGTTCATTGTTCAAGCCAAAAACCTGGTACTTGTTCAACTAGTGACATAATCTCGGGTAAGACACATTTGTCCTAATTAAAAAGACAAATGTTTTCAAAATTGCTACCTCATTCAATGTTTCTCACATTACTTCTCCATCCTAGTTATTTTAGACCGTGGAAACAAACTTAGAAATGCTATGGTGGTGTCAGCTGTGAAATCTGACCCAACTCTCAAAGACACTGCACTTCCTCTACCAAAGGACAACATCCTGCTCCACACCAAGTTAGTAATTTGAAATAAATATTTATTTCACTCTGTACAAAAAAAATATAGACTTATTTGTTGTACTCACTATTTTGGCAGGCCTCTGCCCCCTTCTGGCACATTACTTCAAAATATACTGCATGCAGATGCAAACCTGAAGCATCCTGATGGTGCTGCTGAAGTGTCTGACTATGGCTTAGACTCCTCTATTGACATAGACAACAAAGCTGTGGATCTCCTTCTTGGCAGGTATATCTTTCTATTCATATTTGTCTGTGTGTGCGTGTGTTTATTCATTTGAACTAAAAAAATATATATATTTTTAATAATAGTACATCTCCTCTACCACACTGGGATGGACAGGACTTATCACCTGTGTCTCTGTCCAGTCATAGCAGCTTGTGTATGGACAGTGAACTTAATGACCCACAATATGACCAGAGCTTGTTGGAGAATCTGTTCTACAAAACTCCTGCAAGTATATTTTAGTTATTTTATTTAGTTTTGTATCTTGGAAAGTTGTGATAAGTACTTGATTTATTAATAATGTGGTCTGTCTTTTTCTTCTCAGATGGTTGAGACCACCACAGATCATACAGAGTTGGATGTACAAGCAAAACAACCAAAGCACAACACATCGGGCACAGCTGACAAATCACTGACACAGTCCAAAGTGAAGAACAATAAAGAGTAAGGTTTATATGCTTCATATTTTAACAGTGCTATCTTAAAAGCTCTTGTGTTATTTACTTCAACTGTGCTTGTATTGTAGGTAAAATTCTTAATGGAAACATGCAAGCAGAAGAAAATGAATGTGCATTTATTAAACAAGACTGTTTATTCATTCTTTTAAATTCCATTGTCACTTTTAGGTCTAAAGGTATTCTTCACAGTCTTACAGCAGATCAGCTGACCTTGCTGAGCATGGTTCAGCTCCTGAGGGTCTCTATCGACTCTTTGGCTATTCCTTGTGGAAACACAACCACCTCACCCAGCAATGCTGTTAGCAAAGGGAAACCTCCCCATCCATTATCCACAAAGAAATGGTAAGCAAATGATTTGATCTTATTATCATCATGAGCAAACCCTTCAGTGAACAAAGCACACTGTCCCTTTTCAACAGCACTTATTTTGTTGAGTATGTGTTGCCACGATCTTCAATAGCTCATCATTTTAAGACTACAGAAGAAGTGACCAGAGCCATTTCTAGTAAGATTACAGGAGGAGGTATGATAAACCACAGTTTACATCACAATGTTTTAACCTCTGTTTTGAAAGGTCTTGTGAAGGTTTTTGTGTTATAAAGAAAACTGTAACTGTATTTTTCAGCTGTGAAGTTCAATCAGCGCTCAGTGTTTCCCATTAATTTAAGTACAGCAGTAGTTAAACAGTGGTGGGAAACTTATATTATTTTCAGCATTTATTCAAGAAAAAGTGACCAAATGAAGGTATGAATAAAAATACACATTTGTATGTTTTAATTAAAGATCGCATGATTAAAATATAACTATCACTGGCAAAAAAAAAAAATGAGCACAAGCGTATTTTATAGTTTTGTATTTTTTTTTGTAGCCTGTTTTTATTGGTAAGGCAGTTCACTCCCTACGCTGTTTGCTGCAGAGCAAACAGCTGTCTCAGTCTCTTTTGCTGCCTGTGAGTGTGGAAAGGAGTAGTGAGACAAAGGATATTGGACCTCTTAAGGTAGTGTCACCCAAAACTAATTGTTTAATTTTGACGTTAGTGTTTTTTACAACAAACAAATGTTTTTTTTTTTCAGGTGTCATTAGAACTTGTTACAGGAAAGAAAGACTCTCATAAAATATCTCATAGGACATTGAAATCAAGAGACACATCGCCTTGGGATCCTGCCCCAAGTCCAATGAAAGCTAGATCTCTACATGACAACGTTGCTGGAAAAGATTTATCAGTTGGATCTGTGGAGGTTTCCAGACTGCAGTCTGTGAGTCCTCAGAGAGTTGCTGGAGAAACCCTTTGTCAGGGCAGCTTTTACACATCTCCATCTCATCATAAACCATGCCAGGAGGTAGAGGAGGACCCGGAGGTTTTGCTGCACACATTACTCATGGTACCAGATGGAAAGAGCTTTCATTGTGCCCCTTTGCAAGCTCCAAATTTGTACTTGAACTGTAAGCTCTTTTGGTGTAATGAGACCGTGAGATCTCCTGTCGCCTGGGGTCAGGCAAATCCTACATTCAGTTTTGTGCAGGTATCCCAAGCCTCCTAACAAAATATTTTATCGGTAAAGTTTGTCATAGTGATGTGGCCGTTTTTTCAGGTGGCCCCTGTTGCCTTAACGACTAAACTGCTGGAGCGCATGAAGAACAATGTCATGGTGATTGAGGTGTGGCAGAAGATTAGAAGCTCAACGGAGGATTACCTTCTTGGCCTTGTTAAATTACCTCTTCACCAATTCTACATGTCATTTAGGCAAGTTGTAGTAGTAGCTCTCGCAAAGAAAAGTTATATTTAGCACATTTTGGAGTCAGATCAAGATCAAGTACATTTTTATGTCTAGCAAATGTTTACATACAACTCTACTTTTCCATTTTATTCTCCCCCCAGAGACATGAAGATTGCCAGTCTTCTTCTTCAAGCACAGTACCCCGTTTTAGGGGTGGACTGCTACATGCCAGTCATTGATGTTTTCTCAGGCAATTGTAAAGGAAACCTCAAGGTTATTTTAGCAATGGGTCGATCAGAACAGATTGCTGCCTTCCAGTCTGCGAGAGATGAAAAATATGAGTCTCCCGCTCATCTAGTGAGACCAGTCCATCTGCTTGATCATCAGCCACATTCAAAACAAACTATGGTCAGTGTTTTCATATACTTTCAAATGGATGTTAAACTGGAATTATAAGCACATATAAAACAGTAAGAATACAAAATACACTGGTCACAATTTAACGTTTTCCATTGTATTTGCATTAATTGTGTGCAGGTAACCACAAGCCATAAGAACATAATGAGAGAGCATTCGTTTCTCATAAAAGTGGAGAAGGTCAGCGGGCTGACGCCTCTGCAGTCCACTGTGTGGGGCGAGGCTGACTGTTACATTCAGTACAGCTTCCCCTGTCAGAAAGGTGACCTCGCTGTAAAGATTGACCTCATAGACAGTAGTAAGGACACTTTACTTCAAGAAAATTATGCAAAATGTACATAGCTACATCTTTCATAATGACCTCTTATGTTACAGATATCAACTTGGAACCATTTCGCACGACCACTACTCTCTGTGTCCCCGACCCCGTGTTTGGCCACACTGAGAGACATGTGTTATTGGCTCCTGAAGGAGTCCCTGTCCAGAAGCTACTGCTCAGCTCTCTGTCCTGTCAAGGCTTGAGCAGTGGGGGGGGTGTCCAGTTTGAAGTGTGGTGCAGGTTTGTGTTATATTCCTGATATGTGTGTTAACTCTTATTGCATCACTGTGTATTGTTATGTATAATAACCTGTACATTTTTATGTGACTGCAGATATTACTATCCAAATGTACGAGATCAACTTGTGGCCAAAGGAATACTTCCACTGTCCAAGTTGTGTGCCATGGTCACCATGCAAAGACTGCATAATGAAGCACAAACGTTCTCACTGCCGCTGGTTCCCTGGAATGACAGTCCCACAGGTCATCAGTCTCAACCCTCAGGTAAACTTGTACAAGGACACAGTCATAAAACTGTATTATACTGCATGGAGAGCATTAATAAGTAATTTTTGTTCTTAAGGTCTTCTGGATGTGAGTGTTCAATACAAACACCGTCCTGTGAGGCCCGAAGGACAGATGGGACGAGGAGCTGCTTCTCGTATAGTTACCCTTGTGATTCAAATCTATAGAGCGTCTGGACTGAAAGCCGCAGCAAGGTACACCACTACCGCTGTCATGACTCCTAACAATCCCAACCCCCACCCACAACAACATAGTGAGCTGCCTGCTTTTATTTAATAAAAAATGCACTGTTTTGCCATGTAAGCAGAGAAAGCCAGCACTGGAATAGCCAGAGCCTTATTTCTCATCTGTTAAAATTCTTCATAAAATTAGACCTTATACAATATGCTATAAAGAAATTTAAATGTTATCCTCATTGCTTGGAATAGTTCTAGTATAACTCAAGTGAAAAGAACTGTTTAAAAAGACTCTATAGCCTATTTATTTATACATTTTTCTTTACTTTTTTGATAAGTAAGAAGTGGCATTTGAGTTAATACCAATAAGAAGTGGATAAAAAAGAAAAAAACTAGCCCAAAAAGATGACATTGCTGTTTATTTTGGTTTTGGCAGGTTCCTGTCAGAGAAAAATGAGAGGTTCAGCTACTATACCTCTGTGGGTGTGAATACCTACATTACAGCTCAGCTTTCCTTCTTGCCTGAGCGTGAAACAAGATGCACTCGTATAGTGGCAAGGACTTTCAGTCCAGAGTTTGACCACTACATGGAGATGTCCTGTGACATGCTGCTTCAGAGAAGCACTGGAGAGACGTGCAGCCTGGCGGAGCAGCTAGAACAGGCCTCTGCCATTTTTACTGTCTGGAACAGAGAGAGCCGAGAAGGTTAACGGAAATATATATGAAACCCTTATTTTATACAGTAAACTGTATTTGTAAGTTTCTTACTTTCACTTTTGTTCAAAATCTGTGTCTACTTTTAATATAGCAGTTGAAGGTTTCCTGCCTAAGGATGTGAAGCTGGGTACAGTCAAAGTACCACTGTCTGAGCTCATCCATAAAAGAACAGGTACTTTACATACTTCCTAATGGATTTATGGTTGTTCACATTGCAATGCATATGAAGTCTTTCTGCTTTCTCCACAATCAAGGTATTTCAGGCTGGTTTGGAGTGCATGCATCAAAGCAAACAAGTTCTTCTGAGGAGCACCAGATCTTAGTTGGGGGAATTGAGATTGCAGTGAACTTTGCTCATCACTCTGACAGGGAAAGGGTCATTAAAGCAGCTCAGGGATTGGGTTGGGATATGGCCCTGAAGATTTTTGAGAGTGAAGAACATGAGCAGTCCTGGGAAGAGAGCATGAGTAAAATCTCCCTGACTTTTTCAGTGCCCAGAGCATGGGTACCTGTGCACTGTCTGCTCCTGCCGGGCCTCAAAGAGCTTCAGCGTTCAACCTACTGCTACTTCAGGTACAAATTCTATGACCAAGAGGGCTTTTGTTCTCACATGAAACACCCTGCTGTTGAGGATGGTCAGGAGGAAGGCTTGGCCACAGTCAGTTTTGAAGGAAGTAGGACTGTAGAACTGAAGGGAACACAACCTTTAATGTGGTACCTTCGTGAAGAAAAACTTGAGATTCAACTGTGGGTTGCTTTTACGAAAGTAAGAACCGAAAGGCCCAGTGACTCAGACCGTCTGGTGGGTTCAGCATTTCTGGATCTGTCTGGTCTTGCTAAGATGTTCAAACAGAATCTGACACTGAGTGGTAAGAATAATACCAATCTTTACGTATCAGTTGTTTTTCTGTTTTCTTGTATAATAACAAATGTGTTTCACAGGAGTTTACCCATTGTTCAGACGCGCTGCAGCTGACCTGGAGGGTGCCGCCCTCAGGGTCCACATTACTCTGGCACTAGGTCCTGCCCCAAAGGTGACACCTCTTCACACAGACATTGACAGCCAAGAAGAACTTTCATCTGAAGAGGTAGAAAATAGAGCCCCTTCACCTACTGCACAAAAATCATCATCAATCCCTCAGAGATCACACCAGAAAAGAGCTTCCGGAAATACAGACCTCACACCTGTACAGCACATGGAGTTAAACTGCAATGAGTCCTTCCCTGTGACTATTGCAGTGGACAGAGCAATGCACCTAAATCTGAAAGGTAAATATGTTATCTTTTTATTTTTTTAAGAATGTATTATTGTTTTTTATCCTGTAGTGAAATAATTGAACTGTTTTGTCTGAAGGTTGCCCTCTCGCAGAACGCAGGGAAGGGGCACCATGCTGTTGTGTTTCATATGTCACTGCTGACTCTGCTGAACCAGTGTCTACAGCCGTTGTATCTAAGAGTGACAGCCCAGTGTGGGACCATCAACATGAGTGCAGGTATCATTTTATCAGACATTAGCTGTGAAATCCTCATCAGTAAAAAAAATACTTTACTTACAGTCTTACTTTGTCTATTGTCTTGTAGGCTTTCAAATGAGCTTCTTGTAGATCCCCAGCAATCTCTTGTGTTCAAAGTCTGGCACAAAGGAGGTAAAAGGGAGTTTACTTTAGTGATGGTTGTCTGTATTGTGATGGTAAAGACATGGTTGTTTCTCTTGCCACAGAAATCGAGAGGGTGATTGGGTTTGCGTCTGTGGACCTGTCGCCCTTGCTATGTGGGTTTCATTCAGTATGTGGCTGGTACAACATCACAGATTTTAGTGGTCAATGTCATGGTCAGCTCAAAGTTTCCATCACACCACTAAAAGGAATCCAAAACCTTAGAGGACAAAGAAAGTCTGTGTGTGAAGAAGATGCTAAAAACTCACCTGTGAGTCTTGGAAATTTATTAAATAGATAAATATTTATATTTGAACAGGGTAAAACTACATTTGTAATTGTTTTTTTACAGGGTTTGTTCCAGGCCCTCCCTGTCAGCTATCATACAGCTGGCACTTATATCAGTTTTCCCTCGCACATCAGTCAGTTCCCGGAACAGAAGATCTCCTCACCAGAACACACAGACATGCTTTGTGCTCCTGAAAGGTGACAGAAGTGAAATAAAAGTGAAAATCTTTTACACTGCTCAAACCAATGACCACTGTAAACAGCTTCTTTTAATGTTCCAGATCCAGCGAGAGTGACCGTCATTTTGAGCACATGGACAAAGTGCGACTTTATCATCAGAACCTGCAGGAGCAAACTGCAGCTCACTCTGTCAGCAGTTCAGGAGACATTCATCCATCCAGCTCAGTCCTGTTTTCACTTAGGTATTACCCAAACGGATGAGCTTCACTGATGTGTTTTATTTACAATAACAATAAGTCTAAATTTTTGATTTTAGGAAAAAAATAGGGGAGCTTGACAACATTCATAGATACTTCAGCCGTAAGCTCACAACTCCTACATTTCCCTTGATGAATGATCAAGATTTGAACAATAAACAAGAGGAACAGAGGACCTCTGAGACAGACAGTCATCAGCTTCTTCTTAGGTCCAATCTGTTAGTTGGACAAGTCAACAATATAATTAGTGGTAAGCTTCTTTTAATTTGTCTAAATTTAAAATGTCAATACCTAGAATCCACAGGCACTTAAACAGGATGTGGCTGAGTGAACAGATAGTTATTGGTTCAACTCCAGACAGGTCTTTCTGTTTGGAGTCTGACTGTTTGTGTGTCTGCCTCTTTTATGTCTGTTGAATGCTTACATTGATTTAAATACCACCATTCTCTTTGTAATAGTGACTGATGCTATGATTATCTCTGCTCTAGGGCTGCAAGGAAAGCATTTAGAAACCACCCCACAGAGCATCTTAAATTCCCCAGATGATGATTGCACCCTTCAGACTGTCCCGAACAGAAGCTCTACTCCACACAGGACTTCAGAGTCTTCTGAGGAACATAACATGTCTCCTATGGCTTCAGCACCACCAATGACATCAGAAGACCATGTCAATTCTGAGGAAGAACCAGACGTGCAAAACTATACTATGTCAGAGGAAGAAGACAAACAAGGAAATGAAGATGAAGAAGAACAAATGGATCAGAACAGAAACAAAGCAGCTGAAGATGATGATGAAGCTGTGGAGGTGGAAGAAGATGATGAATATGAAGTGACTGTAGTCAAGCCCAGGCATCTAAATGAACTGACCTCTTTAACAGATAAAACCAGTCCTTGGACTAGCATCTTGTCAGACCCTGATCTAGTTTCTGTGGAAAGTCTTGACACAGAAGACCCAGAAAGTCTTGGAGAGAAAGGGGCGCAGTTGACCACAGATGTGCACATACAGGGCTCCAGTGATTGTTCCAGCTCTGATTGTGAAGAGAACCAAAAAAGCCAAAAAAGTGAGCACACTTCAGAGGCCAGTGAGTCAGATACAGATGGAGAAAGTCCCACGACACATGAAAATCTACAGAAAAGACAAGACCGAAAGCCCGAGCCAGGTACTGAGCCAGAGGACAAACCCAAAGCTGTCATCTCCCCTGAAAGCCAGGGTCCATCATGTACAGTGCTCAGCGAGGACAGACCGCTCCAACCGTATCCTTCTAATTCTATTAGACTTTTTTTTTGTGCTACACTGTCTTTAGCAGAAAAGCAGTATTAGATTAAATTAGAAGAACTTTGAGGACATGTCTTTGAGTCAAGTAATACACTTATATACTAATACTGTACTATTCTGTCACAGGGCAACAGCTCAATTAAACAATTTAACCAATATCAATGTCAACAGTTAAATAACATTTGCATCTGCAAAAGCTTTATAATCTGTATATTGTTTTCTTTTAATATTTTCTTTTGTCTCAGTGATGATATACTTATTATTTTTAACATTCTTTAATAAGATCTGTTCTTATGGAGGTCCCAAATTTCTTTCTCCCATCTCACCAACTAGAGGCAACTATGAAAGCAATACGTTTGGCTCCTTCGTTTTCCCACTTGTCCACTGACCAAGTAAGTATTTTGTTTTTATAACAAGCAAAAAATAGCATTCCAAATAACATTAATATAAAGACTGCAAAGAAATGTATTGAATCTATAATACTAATGATTATAGTTTATATATTATATGATTATAGTGTGTTTACTTACAATAATATAGATTTACTAATTATAATGATTTTGTTTGAACTAATACTGTGCAAACAAGTTGCTTGAGACATTTTTCTTGTTCTTTTGAGTTAAAGACTGAACAATTTGTCTTACTGTCTGATCTGTCACCTTGAGTACACGCAGACATATTGCTGTGATAAACCTCTGCCCAATGACACCATTAACGTCATTGACATTCAGTGAAAATGGTAACAGTAAAACCAGTTCTGTTACAACAAAAGGTGGTTCCCTTTATTAGCTTTAATAACGAGTGCAAATTATAAATTGTTTCTAGTGTTATGTAAATATTTGC
This sequence comes from Perccottus glenii, assembly GCA_024416835.2. Classification (NCBI taxonomy): domain Eukaryota; kingdom Metazoa; phylum Chordata; class Actinopteri; order Gobiiformes; family Odontobutidae; genus Perccottus; species Perccottus glenii. Next base: position 15,004,871 of record CM044550.2, read on the forward strand.
ACTTTTCATTTGTTTGCACACCTCAAGCTGTAATGAAGGATAATGTTCTTTCAGTAGTCATTACCGTCACTACACATAGTACTCTTCAGCTTTGTTCCTTTTGTATAGCTTTACAAAACATGATGTACAAGTACAAGAAACGCTGTAGATTGTCTTAAGGCATATATTTTTTCTTTGCAGGTAAAGAGCGCCCCTAATCCTAGTGATGCACCTGCGAAAGGCCCTCGGCAGCGTCCCAACATGTCACCTACATCAATGAAGAAAGAGACTGAGAGAATAGCAAGAATATTTGCAGCTCATTTTGATGAGGCTCAGAAACATTGAGCCGTTGCTTTGCTCAGCCTTTATGACTTACTCCCTGTGAAAAATAGTACATGGAAATCATGTGTGGATTATTTAAAAATCACTGAAATTGTATATTTATAAATAAATCTTTGCTATCTAATCTTGAAATGCAAATGCAATAAAATCTTGAATGAAATTTTATTTTATAAATACATTGCTTCAGTCAAAAGTGTCCTCGATGTGCACTGTAACATGCCCTAGTGTTGCTAAAGCTTACTCTACTAACTAAATATTTATAATAGATAACATCTTATGTAATATCTTTTGTAAAGGTTTGATTTTGACTATTTTCTTCATAATACGTAATAATAGTTCAAATTCAGGAGTTAATTACGAGAAATGTGTACTGGTGACTGTAAAGAAAAGAATCCTTCCTGTTCCTGTTCCTTCGTAAGACATATTTCTTTGTTACCGAGGAGGGCATGTACACGCCGCAGGTCTGGTTTTCAACTGGTTTTCAAGGCGGTGCAGTTTAGCTGCAACAACTGCACAGAGATGGACAAACCTTAAGCCTCTTCGTATTCCTTTCAAACCATTTTTTTCTTGATTTTGACGCACAGTGGAATGATCGATTGGACTGTGTCTGTGAAGAATGCCTCAACAAAAGGATTTAATTTTTCTTTTCAAAAGACTAAAATGTCATTGCCTGAAACATGATGTTCACTTAAACTATCAGTGAGTGACAGTAATGAGTAGAGCAAATGCTTCCAGGTATATTTTTGTTTAGGCTAGCAGTAATATATTTGAAAACTTTTCTAACCACTGAGAATGGCTGGTGCAACAACTGTTGAGCTGGCCCCTACTGTAGCTGTCAAAATCTTCTCTGCTGGAACAGCAGCATCTGTGGCTGAACTGGTCACTTTTCCCCTGGACACAGCTAAAGTTAGACTACAGGTATTAGACGGACTTGTTGAGTTATTTCTGTGCTCTGAGGACCAGCATAGACAGTAATGAGTCAAAAAGTAGCCCTATGTAAAGGTTTTACCTTTTTTTTTTTTCTAGATTCAAGGTGAATCCAAATCACCACATTTGCAGAAGCCAAGGTACAGAGGTGTGTTTGGCACAGTCTTTACAATGGTGAGGACTGAGGGGCCCAGGAGCCTGTACAGTGGACTTGTGGCAGGTCTCCACAGACAGATGAGCTTCGCCTCAGTGCGTATTGGCCTCTATGACTCTATGAAGCAATTCTACAGCAGAGGATCAGAAAGTATGTGTCAAAAGGTTTTATATTTAAAAAATGACACTCACTAGCAAATGTTACTGACAGGGAGCATACAGTAAATTTAAGTTCAACTCAGTGGGTTTAGATTTGAAATTTGTATTCAGCATAGGGAAGGCTGTTTATTATTTTTTTTAACAACTCCCTTTGCTTTAGGGCAAAGGGAAGCTTCTTTTAAGGAACATAAAACGCTAGAGGGACATACGCTTGTCTGTGTAAGATGATTCAACAAGTCACTATAACCAGCTAAACTAGTTTTAAACCACTATAAAGTTAAGGGGTGCTATGTAACATGTGGTTTGTTTTCACTGTCTTTTATCCAAACGTAATGAACAAAAAAAAACATTAAAAACTATGTTCACATAGACTATACTAATACTATCCTCACCAACCTTATGTCTAAGGCCTTTCCACCATGATTTGCAAGCATTTCGATTTAAACAGGTCAATATATTTGCCCCTGTGACAGATGTTGGAATCGGGACGCGGTTGATGGCAGGCTGCACTACAGGAGCAATGGCTGTGGCATTCGCTCAGCCTACTGATGTGGTCAAGGTGCGCTTCCAGGCTCAAGTGCGGCTGCCTGAGAGTGGAACTGTAAAGAGATACAACAGTACCATTGACGCCTATAGGACCATTGGCAGGGATGAGGGCATCAAAGGCCTTTGGAAAGGTATTTCATTGGATAGAAATGAGTAATTCAAACAACAAATTTAAAATAAAAGCTAGTTTTAAATAGTACCCGTCTCTCCAGGTTGCTTGCCAAATATAACTCGAAATGCAATTGTAAACTGCTCTGAGCTGGTGACCTATGACATTGTCAAAGAGGTCATTTTGAAGTACCAGCTGATGTCAGGTTAGTTCAGTGTGCTGTCACCTCTGTTGTTGCTCTATTATAACCAGTTCATATCTCTGTTGCCAGTACTAAATCTAAATATTTTGCAGACAACATGCCATGCCACTGCACAGCAGCCTTTGCAGCAGGATTTTGCACAACCATTGTCGCCTCACCTGTGGATGTGGTAAAAACACGCTACATGAACTCAGTACCAGGCCAGTACAGTGGTGCTATTAACTGTGCCCTCACCATGCTAATTAAAGAGGGACCCACAGCCTTTTACAAGGGGTATGTGCTGCTCACTACTAAAATAAAGTAGTTATGAACAAATGAACCAAAAACATAAAGCATGTACTTTTTTCCCCCCAGATTCATGCCGTCATTTCTTCGTTTAGGATCCTGGAACATAGTGATGTTTGTGAGCTACGAGCAGATTAAAAGAGGTGTCATAAGACTTAAGCAGAACTGGAACTCTCCAATCTGATCTTGATCCAGCAGAGGACTTTAAAACAGGGCATTTTTTCCATGACTGGTCTGACATGTTTTACAATGAGCAGAAAGTACACGTCACTTCTTAAAGGGGCGGTATCTAGAAAGAATACTCTTTTTCCTCTAATTTATTTATGTTATTTCTGCATTTGAACAGGACCTCACTATCATGTGGCTGGTTTATGAGACATTTTCCTTCTTATTGGGTAAACCCACATTTTGAATTAATTTTGGGGGAACATGGTGGGTACTATTGTTGCTAGTTGGCAGCCTTAATTGTAGATGTATTATAGTGTTGGATGTAAGCTTTGATATGACAACTAATAAATCCTCAAATAAAAAACATACCTACACAATTAAATTGATTTATTTGTTTATTGAAAATGTGTTAGACCAGGTCTCACACAAGTAACCATTCTCTACATAATAATGACTATTTTATTGAATAATCATTATTAAAGACCTCTGCAGTCCTGTGCGGCTCCTGAAACTGGAAAATAAAAAATATAAAAGGTAACCTTCACTTTGTAATTTAAATACACATATAAGAGTTACAAAACAACTTGTAACAAAAATATGTTTATATAATTGATCTACATAAAATGAGAGTTTTGTTCATTGTTTAAAAATAAAACTAATGATTTTGTGTTTTTTATTTGTAAAAAATTAAATAAAAATACCCCCTATCTCTGTTTTAAACAGGTGCATTTCTATCGGCAGACAACTTTTGTACTTTCACATTCACAATGATCAAATTTGGACTGGTTTTGCTCTGAAGTCATTTGAAGGAGTTGCTTTTACAAGTTGAGCTTCTAAACTCCAGTCGCCTTTTTTCCCCAAAGCCTCTACAGTTTCTCCTTTGTTCCTTCTCACAGCAGTGATCTAAGCCCGATGTGCTGTGTGACAGTTAAACTGATCTCAGACCTGTTTGCAATAGTCCCGCCTCCCTCACTTTCTGATTGGATGTCTCTGGTAATGCTCACATGTCATTGGCTTTCTGTTTAAAAAAAAAAGGTTAAAGTAAAAGCATCTGGAGTTTTTAAGGCGAAGACGTTTCGTCTCTAATTCCAAGAGACTTTATCAATTCTGAGATCAACTGTTAAGAGAGCTGAGCTTATATCTCACAGCACATCGGGCGGCAGTAGCTCAGTGGGTAGAGCAGTTGTCCTTCAACCAGAAGGTAGGTGGTTCGATTCCCACTCTCCCCACAGTTCATACTGTCGTTGTGTCCTTGGGCAAGACACCTAACCCACCTTGCCTCCAGTGACTGTAACACTGGTAATTACATTAGAGCAATGTAAGTCGCTTTGGATAAAAGCGTCAGCTAAATGAATAAATATAAATATAAATATAATATAGAGGGAGGGGTTTGACCTGAAACCAAACCTGATGGACCAGGCTGTTCTGGTCTCATGGTCGTTGGCTTTGAAAGAGAAGTGTGACTCCTGATGTGAGAGTTGTTAAGGCTCAGGAGAGTTGTTAATGGTTTCAGAGGCGCAGTGGCTCAGTGGTCGCCCTTCAACCAGTTCATACTGTTGTGTCCTTGGGCAAGACACTTAACCCACCTTGCCTCCAGTGACTGTAACACTGAAGCTCAATGTCAGTCGCTTTGGATAAAAGCGTCAGCTAAAATGAAAAAATGAATAAATGTAAAACACTGTTATAAATACTAGGCAACATGAATCTGAGGCCACCTCCTCTGTTGGAATTAGAGACGAAACGTCTTCACCTTGAAAACTGAGTCCAGATGCTTTCTTTCTGTTTGAGTTATTGCCAGAAGCGCCCTACGAGCAGTAAAATATTGACCTTTATTAATCTAATCTAAAAATATTGAGTGAATGCAGCTGTGGGACACAGAAGTTAGTGACGTGAGGCTGGAGACAGACTCCAGTCAGAATAAGAACAGGTCACAAGTGAACTCAGAGACATTTACAGCAAGAACACAAACAGTTAGTGACCTTTCTAATGTTTAGAGCTAGTATTAAGGCCAATGACACTCAGACAAGTCCCAGAGAATATTATCCATTCTGTTATAAATCGTTTCCGATTACAACAGAGAGGCAGAAGACAGGGGTCAGGCTAAATAACAACAGCAGTAATCTTCACAGTCTAAAATGTAGAAATAATATCTGTAATAATTGGACCACTAAACTAATCCATAGTCATATATTATTATAAATAATAAAATGGCTGTTTTTAACCTTAATATGTTTTAGAATGTGATAAATGTCTGTGTCCAGTGTTTGTGGAGCTTCTCCTTCATATACTTGTTTCTAACAGTCTATCTTCAAATATGTGAGTCAGTAAAAACTAATAGTTCCCAAAATTGTACTGACTCTATAGTAATAACGTAACAGCTATAAAAATACACCAGAATACTGGAAACACTTTTTCTGTTAAAAATGTTTTGGAGGAGGGCCCCCAGACCCCACCAATGTGTTGACCACTGTGTTTAAATGTGTCTCCTGCCTCCTAAGCTCACTCTTCCTCTAAAGCTCTAAACCGAGAATCCCTGGTAGTTACAGTAATGTTACAGTAGAAGTTGTGGTAGTGCGGCCCAATGTGAGAGCTTTTCATGGGGCCCAAAATACCTGGCAGTGTCCCTGCATATTTTATTACAGTTTTAGCCATTAACATGAGCTTATGAGCACCATAGACTATATTACTTAAACAAACAGGCCACCATGTTCTTTGTTGAACAGTACTGAGCCTGTTAACATGGCCTCAGCTAAATGTGGCTCCGGTTAATCCTTAAGATGAGTACTGTGCTGGTCAGTCTGCTCAGCAGTGAAAGTCCTGCTCTGACATTCAGGAGTCTCCCTCCTAAGACCTGGACAACATGAAACAATGAGGACATTAACTCTCATACCCAGACACCATCACCGTGTAAGTAGCCTAAAGAAATGAAAACATTAAATTTTTTTCAGATCATATAGAGTTTAATTGTGTTTTCAAAGTAGCTAGCCTACGGACTATGGTAGAGCTTCAGCTAGTGGGACATATAAGCTATAGTTATAAGCTAAATTTAAAAAAAAAAAGGCTTTTTATTATTTTTGCAGAGTCACAATTGTATTGTTACAGAATTGTTGCAAGTGATAAGGTAAAGTTGTTGTGTGTGTCTCAGCCTTATAGTCGTTACATAATAGGCTTGTCTGTAGCCTACTGTATTTTTGGCAACAGCAAGTGCTTCTCATGACGACTTGACGATGAGATGTGCAGCTTGACCATAGCTGTCTACAATATGAAGATCATATGCAAATATGTGACGTGTCCTTTCTGGACACTCCAATCTTCGATATGTTTGATAGAGCCTGGTTGCACATCTATAATGTTTATCAATACAATGTCAATACAATGTCACTGTGTGATTAACATTCATTTGTTACATTACTATAGTTTAGTGCTGTGATCCCAAGACCTGATGGTGACATTTGAGACATACATCTGTGAGTAAAGCACCATGAGCACAGACACAGTGTGCAGGACAGAGATGGACTCTGAGAACCCTGCCGAGCTGGCTGACCTGGTGGCAGCCATGAATGTGACTGCTAACCGTATGACCCCACCCAATGGCTACAGGACACACCGATCTCAAGTTACCCACTCCTACAGGAAGATGTCACTACAAGAGCGTCGCATTCCCCGGCAGCCCACCATTGAGACCAAACGAGTGTCCATCACAGACGGTGAAGTGAGTGTCAAAAACCTAATTTTAACACTGTTTATTTTATATGAGCACATAACTGTTTGCTCTTCTGCAGGATTGTGTTCAGCTAAACCAATACAAGCTGAAAAATGAAATTGGAAAGGTGAGTAAGTGAAATAAATAATTTTGATACATATACATTTTTAATTATATATTAGGAAGGAATAAATGCTGGGGTTTACATTGGTCTTTTGACAAACCAGGGTTCATATGGAGTGGTGAAACTGGCATATAATGAATACTCTGAGGAGTATTATGTAAGTTATATTTTATCACATTCAATTTCATATCTTCAATAAACTTTTTTTAAATGCTAGATAATTCTCTTATTAATTGTGTAGGCCATGAAAGTTGTGTCAAAGAAGAAGCTGATGAAGCAGTGTGGATTTCTCCGTGAGTGCTGTTGTAATAACTATCTAATACCTACTTTCTGCTTGTGATGTTGAACTTGTGTATGTTTGGATCTCAGGTCGACCGTCAACTCAAGGAGGAAACTTACAGCAGAATCCATATTCTAAAGCTACGCTGCCTCTGGACAGCGTTTATAAGGAGATTGCCATTTTGAAGAAACTGGACCATCACAATGTGGTTAAATTAGTGGAAGTAAGAGGAGAACACATACACTGCAGTTGTACTTAAAATTAGTAAGAGTAAAAAATGTTTTATTTTTTTTTTGCAGGTGCTTGATGATCCTGATGGAGATGGACTTCACATGGGTAAGAGATTTGTTTTGAACTTGATTTATCTCATAGGCTATACATTTATATATTTTTAGCGTAAGACTAAATTACCTGTTATTTAATCTCAAGCCTTCGAACTGATGACAAAAGGGTATGTCACATACTGTACATATTAGCTTCTGGTGTAATAAAAGCGTGCACACATTCAGCACTTCCATCCTTTCTGCTTTTCTTAATGGTAAGGCCTGTGATGGAGGTGCCTACAGACGAACCTTTCACAGAGGAGCTGGCACGCTTTTACTTCAGAGATGTGGTTCTGGGAATAGAATATCGTATGTACCCATTTTCTGCACAGATTTCCAGTAAATCCCACCAGTCTCATTATTAACAGTTATAATGTCTGTCTGCAGTGCACTATCACAAGATAATTCATAGAGACATCAAGCCATCAAACCTACTGCTGGGGGATGACGGTCACGTAAAGATTGCAGACTTTGGTGTAAGTAGAGAGTTTGAGGGGACAGACGCACTCCTGTCGAATACAGCTGGGACACCAGCCTTTATGGCCCCCGAAACAATAACTGAACATGAGCTGACCTTTAGTGGAAAGGTGAGACGTCCTCTGTTTAACTGGGGTTGTATTCATGTATTGCCATCCGGTAACAAAACAACCCTTGTATTTGTACTGTTATTTTTTGTATTTTTGTACTTCTATTTTCTGTCAGGCATTAGATGTGTGGGCGATGGGAGTTACCCTTTACTGTTTTGTGTTTGGAAAGGTAAGGAAATCTGCATTGTATTTAACAATACAAAAGCAAAGCTACTGTGTACACTTTATATTTTCTCTTTTTCAGTGTCCTTTTTATGATGAATACATTGTTGCATTGCACAGCAAGATCAAGAACAAACCTGTGGAATTTCCAGAAATGTAGGAAAACTGTTAAGTCTATTTCTAGTGACTTATATGTTAACAGTTTGCATCATGGTAACAACACAGTAAACAACATGTTACATGTTCATAGGTCATCTGTAAGTAAGGAATTAAAGGATCTAATTGAAATTATGTTGGATAAAAACCCCGAAACTAGAATCACCATCCCTGAAATCAAGGTGAGAATTTCTAAAAGCCAGCACTACAGTTTAAGAGTCATTTCATATTGTCCCTAATGTGTACACACCTGTGTGGTTGCTTCATGTAGAGTTGCCTTGTGTTGTTACAGCTCCATCTGTGGGTGACAGAGAACGGCTCCAATCATCTTCCTCTGGAGGAGGAGCACTGTGCAGCTCTGGAGGTCACAGAGGAAGAGGTGAAGAACAGCATCAAGCTCATCTCCAGCCTTTCTACTGTGGTGAGTCGGATCCCACTACTGTACCTGTGACCTACACACAAACACAACTGTTCACACATCTTATCTACTCTATAAACCTTACTGATCTTGCATTATGTCTACTGCAGATCGTGGTAAAGTCCATGCTGAGGAAGCGCTCCTTCAGTAATCCTTTTGAGTGTCAGGTCAGACGGGCGGAGAGGTCCATGTCTGCCCCTGGAGGTCTTCTTACGTAAGTAGCCTAGTCTGCAAATCCTGCCTGTTCTGCTTGGCCAAACTGCATGCTCTGTGATTAGGTCGTCAACAAAACAAAGCAGCGAGCAGATGCGTGGATAAAAATAGCCTTAGTCACTTTGCGTAACTGTCTCTCATCTCTTAAATATAAAGATGTAATAGTTACAATTTAAGAAGCAACTTGCTGATCAATAAATCTGTGAATATTGACTGTGGATTAATGGTTCTGTTCGAGAGGTTCAATTAACTGCTATTCAGGCGGATAAAAGCATTAGTCGTCTGCTGATAGCCCAAATGGAAGCCTTTATGGCAGAAGTAATGGCTTTTGCGGATTTGTTTTCCATTAACAATCTAGTAGTGTTTGTAGGGGAGCACTGGAGCTGATGATTACCCCTCCAAATGCAGAGATGTGAGCTGCTGCTACATCCTCTTCCACACATCTGTGCTCACAATATGGTTGTGTCCAGCATGTATCTGACATTTACATTTAAATGGCAATGGACTGGACAGCAGCGGGTGTTTTCTGGCCTTAATGTAACACCAGGATGTAGAGTATAAAAAAAGATCAAGTCTATATTTTTGGATGAATTGTCTCAATTTAAATTTCTTATTGAAGGAATATTTAGTTCTTGTTTTTTTATAATTTCACAAGGTTTTAATCTGATATCATGTTTTGCATCATCATGTCATGTCTCCTTCTTGCAGTGATTCTTGGGGCTCAGTGGGGTCTTCACTTCAGCCACAGCCTTCCTTGAGGTAAATGTTTCAAGAGCAATTCAGGTTATGTTACATAAACAGTGCCGCTCATTTGTTCATCCTTAAGAGGATTAGTGACATCAGAAAGCTCTCAACAACAAAGTGTACTTAAACAGCTAAACAGACACACAGATGAGAATATTTTGTGTTAACTTTCTGGGCTCTGCTCTTAATGGTTAATGTGAATAAACGGTGATGAGCTGTGCAGTAGAGGACATACACATTTCAGTCTCAGTGCCTCCCCCTCCCGCTCATCTGTAATCTCACTTAGTGCTTTCAACAACATGATGGAGCTCTCTGTACCCACAGGAAAGTCAGCCGTGAGGGAAGCAGAGAGGGAGAGCTGGAGGACTTGTATGAAGATGAAGCGTTTGCAGAATCTGCTGAATAAATAGGACTATACTGTAAAGGCCATGCAAAACAATTTCTGCTGTTCGAGCTATTTTTCTTTCCTCCAGCTTGATAAAATTCATCTAATTTCAAAAAGAGTCTTAGAAATGAATTATGGCACATCCTAAAGGAAATGAAAGTGGTCAGATTGTCAATTTTGTTTAACTTTAAATTACAAATTGCATGAATGTAAAGTAATTACTAGCATTTGAATACTGTAAAATGTAAATATGCTTCTAGATATTTTTACATTTTCTTACAAATTTGTTGTAAATAATAAAATAATTTCACTACTTAGACTTATTGTAAAATATGTGTTTAAAATCCAGTGTACACTAGAGGGCGTCCTGCATTTGTTTTTGATTTAAATGAGTAAATCATCCAAGTCAAGTCCTTCGTATGGCATTTGAAGTTTAGAATAACATCAGCCTATGTCTTAATACTTCTCAGGTGCAGAAATACTACCATATGTTTTTTTTTTTTCAGTTAGTTTAATTTGCTTTGACCAGTAGAGGGCAGCATCCTCGTGACCGAGCAATCTTCCTCTGAACGTCTTTTTGGACAAAATGCCACAGATCTAGAACAGTATCTTCTTCCTTGAAGATACTGTTCTGTAAAAAAGGCTACAAATAGCTAAAATGTCTTGATGCTATTTTGATGCACGGTCAAAATGTACAACGCTATTATTAGTTTACAACTATATATAGTCGTAAACTGATAATAGTTTAAAGTATATATATATATATATATATATATATATATATATATATATATATATATATATATATATATATATAGGGATTATTTGAGGGATTATATATAATAATTACAATCAAATCTTAAAAAATACAGATTATTACTCTTTAAATCAGGTTTACATTGAGACAAAAAAAATCATTATATCAATTAATACAATTACAATGGATAGTAAACTCAAACAACAGATAGCTTATAGCATACAAATTCTGATCAGTTCAAAAAAATTAAAAATACAATTCACATTATTCTGATGGTCACTGTGCCTCCTTTGCTAATGTCTCTGCTTTGATGCTGCTATAAAAATAGCTGGTTAGTGCTGACAATAGGAAGGAAGCATGATGCTGCAAAATGCAGAGAGCTGCTACCAATAACCATCACAGATAATGTCCAGAGCAGTTTCAGTTTACATGCTGTTGTACGTGTAGGTGGCCCAATATGTCTATCGAAAAAGACCTGACTGAGCAAAGTAATGACAACACACATATATATATTTTATTCAAATTTAGTTTCACAGAAAATAAACAAGCTACATTGATAGGTAAATGCAATAGCAATGTCTTGTCTACAGTCACTCCAACCATTGGCAACAAGAAATAATTCAAATCTTGTAATGTTAAGGTCCCTCACCTTAATTGGCCAGAAATGAATAAGGGTATAGTCACATTATGATCCTTTTCCATTCCTTTCAATGGTGTATAACACAAGCATTGTGAAACAACAATCTTTATGTAACAGACCAAGAAACACATTTTTGAATGACATATTTTGAAATCTGTTAAAAAATGATGCGACCTATAATCCCTGATAGTGTATATGAGAGCATTTGTATTCCTGCAGTCAGAACATTTTTATGCCATTGCAGTTATGTGAAGACCAAAGAGGAGTGTTTCTGAGAAAGATTTCTGTGGAAACTGTTGCCATGCAACAGCACAATACTGCTCTCATCCAGAGTAGTAGTAACGTCACTGTATGACTGCTTTTTTCTGAGCTCACGAGCTGGGCATGGCACAGTCACACTCAAATATATCTACTTTTTATTTAATATAATTAAGAATATTTTATAGTATTATTCATGGTGGCCCTTTCACCAAATGGCCTGGGAAACCTTGCTTCAGCCTCTGGTTCCACACCAGAGTTCTTTCATTTTCCACATGCTGTAGTTGAGCCACTTATACTAAATGAAACACAAACCCTTGGCTCTCACTGTTCACCCTCTATAGCTGTCAACAGTTATAGAGGGTGAACAGTCTGGTTCACCCTCATTATCTAAATTAAACTAAAAACGCTCTGGTTCTTGATGTACAAGTAGTTAGCTCATTGGTCCACTGACAGCTAAGCTGTACAACCCACAGACTTCAAAGGTTTTTGTTGCCTCACATTTTTATACTTTTGGAAATTCCCTGTACCCACATCCAGCACATAATGAGTCACCTGCATAAGTCAGGCAGACCCACAAACACTGTAGTGTCATCTGTCAACTGCGTGGCACAGAAGAGAAAATTGCAAAACGCATGACAGGTTAAATGCTGTATTTATAACAAAAGACATAAATAGACATAATAGCACTGTCTGGCTGTAAACAATACAGTTTATAAATACATGCCAGATTCAAAAATGAATCATTATCACATTATAGGCCAGTCTAGGTTGGGAGGATGACTTACAAAAATAGATGTCACACTTTTATTGTGCAGGCTTTTACTGCCTAGTAGACAAATAACAAGTCGTCATGCATCCAGACTTCTCTCACAGTTTAATGAAGGACAATCTGGTGACATTTATGAATGACTTGACTCAACATCCACAACAAAACTCAAGCTGGTGAACACAGAGTGACATTGCAGGCCCACCTCATCTGAACAGAGTTAAGCTCCTGACTGATGTCTATGGACGCAGAGTGCCCTGTGGTCACTGTTTGTCAGAGCAACACAAGAGTCCAACACAGCTTATCATTGAATAAATAATGCAGTTTTGTTTGGGATTGTGCATGGACACCTAGCATGCAATAATGAGACAAGGAATTTTAAATTAGATGTTAGATTTATGATGAATCTTTTGGAGTTCTAAGTTCTAAGCAAAAGCTTCCGGCAGGGTAAATGCATTCATCAAAACCAGACAGCGACATATTTTAAATGAAGACTATAATACAAAATCATGTGATGCCACTTTCTTGTGCTAAGCAAATGCACAATAATGTCAATGTGAATGTTTTTGGACAAGTGCTTTCTAAAATAGTATTTTAAAACCTTCAGCAGAATATTGTGGCACTCTTTGATAAATAATACAAAGTCTAAATGCTACTGTAAATTATTCATTTTGCAGCACTCATGCATAACAGCTGTCTTTGTGCCCATAAGGGTGCTCTTTGTCTTATTAGAATGATACACAGCCTGATTATTGATCTCATCTGTGCGATATGTGGCTGTGTGTTTGCTCAGCTGAGGGTTAAAATGATGAATCAGACTTCCACAACTGAAGACATGAAGTCTTAGCATCCGTACTTAGGCCGGGCCTCTATAGTGGAGAGCTTGTCACATTGATGTCTCTGGTCTATTCACTGTCTACTCACAGGCTGCAGGGAGACCTATTTATAGATTTGTTTCTACATCAGTCCGGTCTTTCTCTCATCTCTTGTTCCTCTTCTCTCTGTTTAAAGGCTGGATATTTCTGGAGCTGTACAGTTATTATTATTGTTCCATCTTTGAGGTGTGTCACATCATAAACGTCAAACTGATTTGTCTGTTTTATTATCTTTTGTGATGAGCAATTACAGTTTTTTTTCTTTAGACCTTACATCATGTGCTTCTACTTCTAGTGTTTATACGTATGTTAATAAAGACATAGTGAATTACATGATGAATTAGTGAATTAGTCTGATGTATTTGCCCCAGAGCAGCAATCCTATCAATAACAACCTGGCCCTTGACAAATACCAAGGCTATGACAGACTCTTGATGCACTTGGGGCTTAACACTGCAAAAATTGCAACAAGAGGGAAATGCTGCCTTTGGTGCAGAGTTAACAAAGAAAATCAATATGCTGAAACAAAACCCACACTTTGGAATAACCTTTTGAAGAAAAATATCACTACACTCATGTGTTCTGATGAAAGGAACGTATTAAAGACTTTTAAAGACTGTCACAGGACAGGATATGAGGATATGTAGGATCACTGAGAATTAATTATACCAGTGCTATACATATACTATAGAGAGTAGCAGCAACGTAATGAAACTAACTGGGGATTTGATCTAGTGATTTAAAGGGCATTGCCTATGGGTGACATTGGTGATCATGACTGACCCCGCAGAAATAGTGTTGTGTGGCAAAAGTGAGTAGACAGACCAGTTCTTGTAAATTGGGACACACACTTGAGTTTTTGTTTTCCTTTGCATTCCAGTAGATGTGACCTTTAGACATCTCCTGGGAGATTACATCAATCAGATAAATTTGTTTGAATACACACGTGGACAAAAATGTTGGTACCCTTCGGTCAATGAAAGAAAAACTCACAATGGTCACAGAAAAAACTTTATTCTGACAAAAGTAATAATAAAAATTCTATGAATGTTAACCAATGAAAGTCAAACATTGCTTTTCAACCATGCTTCAACAGAATTATTTTAAAAAATAAACTCATGGAACAGGCCTAGACAAAATTGTTGGTACCCCTAACTTAATATTTTGTTGCACAACCTTTTGAGGCTATCACTGCAATCAGACGACTCCTGTAACTGTCAATGAGACTTCTGCACCTCTCAGCAGGTATTTTGGCCCACTCCTCATGAGCAAAGTGCTCCAGTTGTTTCCGGTTTGAAGGGTGTCTTTTCCAGACGGCATGTTTCAGCTCCTTCCAAAGATGCTCAATAGGATTGAGGTTTAGAAGTCTTTCTGGGCTCTTTCGTTACCATTCGGATTATCCGTCTCTTTGATTTGTCATCAATTTTCCTCCTGCGGCCACGTCCAGGGAGGTTGGCTACAGTCTCATGGATCTTAAATTTCTGAATGATATGTGCAACTGTAGTCACAGGAACATCTAGCTGCTTGGAGATGGTCTTATAGCCTTTAACTTTATCATGCTTGTCTATAATTTTCTTTCTATTCTCCTGCGACAACTCTTTCCTTCTCTTCCTCTGGTCCATGTTGAGTGTGGTACAAACCATGTCACCAGACAACACAGTGACTACCTGAAGCCCTATAAATAGGCCCACTGACTGATTACAAGATTGTACACACCTGTGATGCTAATTAGTGCACACACCTTGAATTAACCTGTCCATTTGGTCACATTATTTACAGTCTTTTCTAGGGGTACCATCAATTTTGTCTAGGCCTGTTCCATGAGTTTGTTTTTTAAAATAATTCCGTTGAAGCATGGTTGAAAAGCAATGTCTGACTTTCATTGGTTAACATTCATAGAATTTTTATTTATTATTACTTTTGTCAGAATAAAGTTTTTTCTGTGACCATTGTGAGTTTTTCTTTCATTGACCGAAGGGTACCAACAACATGCAGAAGGTTGTTTACCTAGAAGTAAACAACCTTCTGCATAGCTTTACAATAAAATATTAGGTTTATTTTAATTGAACACACTTATCTCACAAAAGGATTAATTGAATTACCTGCTGATTCTATTACATGACCATCACTAGGTGTTCTGTGATATTATGAACATTTTTCAATAGAAATGACACCAATGAAAGAATAGCAGTGGATTAAAACACCATGAATGCAATGAATCCTAATGTGTCCAGCATGCTTTGAGCTTTTATTTTTTACAAGATGCAATAGGTGTCTGAGGCAGTGCAGCAAGGAGCTGGGCTAATAGTGAGATACTTATTATAGCCCTAGCAACAGCCACAGGATTGGTGGCTGAGGAGAGAGAGCAGAGCCGCGATTGGCTGGATACAGAAGCGTTCAAAGCACAGAATTTGGTCTCATGAAAGGTTCAGTGCAGCAGGCTGCAGAGTGAGGCTGCAGTGGGATGGTGGGCGGTGGATCCTACATCTTCAGCAGTTCAGGTACAGCGTCTGTAGGCCTCTACTAAAACATTCACATCATCTTCTTCTTTGGTTCCAATAGACTAATGCAAAACTGAAAATGCTCCATCTTCTCATTTGCAACATGGGGTCCACAAATGGATTTCTTTTTAGTCTTTTTGGTGTGGCCATAAACTCGGTTGTCTTTTGAAGTAATAGACTATTCTTTGATCAATGACCTAATTTAGTTAATGATTAGTATAATGATTGCCCAACCTGAAAACCTTGTTTTAGATGCAGAGTTCACTGGCTGATATGTGCAAACATGTCTACACTGCTGGAGCTAACAGGCCTATGTCTTACTATACATAAAATACCCATATACGTACGTACGTTTATAGAAGTGCATGCATACAATATACACCTACCATCCTTATCTCACTGGTGACCTCCAACAAAAGATTACCTACAACTGTGTGAATGTGTGCGGAGTGTAAATGTTACAACACATGGGTTGTGGTGTTGCAGATGGCTAGTTTGTAGAGAGACAAGAAAATAAAGAATAATACTGATAAACAAACAACTTTAATGGGCAACAGATGGCAACCAAAGATTTTCAAAGAAGACAATGTATATCTCAGCTAGTGTCCCTTTCTTATTGGAGTAGGTCAAATCCACTATAATCTAAGTCAAATACTAAATTTGTCTTAGATACATTTATTGTTTTCATGTCACAAAAGGATCCAAAATAATAAAACATAAAAAACACAGATCACCGAAAACACAAATAATTGAAAAGGAAAACAATTCAGGTTTTTATGGTAATGAGTGAAAGTATTCTGACATGTTTTTTTAAAACAAAATGTGACCTAAATATCCTTTTATTTGCCACCCTTTCCAAGAGAACAACAGGATTGAACTGTAATGTTACTGTGAACATGTTTGGTGTGAGCAGTTGCGCAGAATTAGGCAAAGAGATCCATACTATTTGTCTGGCAGACCCTCAATTTCATACAAAGTTAAAAATAAAATCAGGCAGCTGTGACATACAGTGTGAGCTCATAGAGGCTGACTCATGAGGGTGGCATTATTGGCATACATGAACATGGTTGTGTGACTGACCTTAAGGCTTTTGGTTTCTCTTTTAAGTCAACGTTTGAAAGAAAAACTGCCATCCTGTTTTTTTTTTATCAAAATAAAATCTTAAAACTGCCATCTGGTTGAAATATACTAGCAGCATTATGAAGACAAATCCATTGAGCAGCTTCCTGTGCTTTTCAGCAAGTTTGTTCTCTCCCATTGTTAGTCAATAATCATTTCACTATGCTTTTCTATTTGTGCATCATTGCTGAATATTCATATATAGATGCTGTACACACAGGCATACAAAGAGGTATAATATTACAGCCCACTGAGGGAAAGTGTTTTATCTTGCATACATGCTTGCAAACTTAACACCTTCTGGTTAAAGGTTGACTTGTAAATGAGGCCTATTCAAATAAGATACAGGCACAAATAGAAAGCACATACTGTACTAAGGGCACAAAACAAAGTGGAACATCTAGAAAACGGCTTTCCATATGAACATGTTATGGGTGATAACACAACAATACACTAGACCACCATGGAAATGGTGTATTGATAATTTTGTCATATTATTTTTTATTATCATAGCTATTATTTTGATTCTTGTGCAACTGCTACATAATGACTCACATTCAAGATATTTTGTCACTCAGGAACAGCTCAAAGGTATAAAAACAAAAATAAAATGTATACGGTCAGAAATAATCTGGTCCATGTTGTGAATTCATAACAGAAACATTGAGCCTGGAAACATCACTATTATTCAAACTGGATAGCATGACAAAAAAGTACTTAAATACTGTTCAAAAACAAAATATATCAGAATCATACTTTAATGTGACAAACACCAGCAGCTAAGGTTAAGTGATCACTGGTGGATTTTATTTTCCTTTTTTCTTTCATTAACAAATTAAATACACATAATGCATGTCACTATAGCAACGCCCATTACAGGTCAATTTTTACGATCACCATTTTGGTATAGCAAATCAAAACAATAGCAAAACAAAAATAAATTAGAAATTAACATTAGACAAAGTCTGTTTTTCAATCATATGAATACTTAACACCCACAGTATAAGTTAATAAAGTCAAGCTACTGTATATAAATACATCACCAGCATGCACAATATTGAATAATCGATATTATTGTCATCATCTTACACTGAAGAAACAGTATAGTAGGCAAGTGCATTTAATAAAACAAACACAGAAGTAAACAACAAACTCTGATGCTGCTTTTTTTTTGTTTAATTTTTTGTTATATTGTTAAGTCTCTGCCTTGAGTAATGTTCGCCTCCAAAAGAATCTATGGTTCCAGTGACAGTTGAAGACTATTCTGTGAGATGCCAAATACACTTCAGACAGAAAAAGGGGAACGTTTATTTTAAGCTTTAAAATATTTAAACTTAGAAGTTAATAATTTTACATTTTTTGGGAGCATAATAATTCAGCTTTCCTTGTCGGTAGAGTGAAAATAATGGCTGTCATCAGGGCCCTACACACTACTACTGGAACCAACGCAAACTATTTGTGAGGCATTCCCATTCAAGCATTTTCTTTCTCAAGTGACTCAAATGCATCTCTATCGCGCAAAAAAAAACCTAACTAAGCAGCTTATCTTGATAGAACAAGATCAGTTCCTATGCCCGTGTGAGGCTGCCATTTCAATCCAACAACAACCACTTCAGGCTGACTGACTGACATATCAGTGGTTTTGGCAAATGTCAAAGAGAAAATCAAGAAGACGGAGGCCCCTTTCAACTGTATATATATTTCTATATATATTTAAACTAAGATTTAACCTCCACTCTCACCTTTCATTTGATTCTTTTCTTTTAACTCATGGAAAAATAAAGAACTGCTGCTGCGGTAGTATCATCAGCAAAAGTGGCTGCCAAAGTCCACCGGCCCTTCAAAAATTTTTCGAAGTGTGGTTTCTCTTTAATTGTTGCCCTCCCCTCCCTCGTCATCCTGCTGGTCACTTGTCCACAGTGTCAAGTTGTCTCGGAGCAGCTGCATGATGAGAGTGGAGTCTTTGTAGGAGTCCTCGTTGAGGGTATCCAGCTCGGCGATGGCGTCATCAAAGGCGGTCTTGGCCAGATGGCATGCCTGCTCAGGCGCATTCTGGATCTCGTAGTAAAACACAGAGTAGTTGAGAGCTAAGCCCAGGCGTATGGGATGGGTGGGCTGCATGTGCTCCTTGCTGATTTCATGAGCCTCGTTGTAGGCCTTTTCCGACGACTCAACAACTGTAGCCCTCTTCTCGCCTGTGGCCACCTCAGCCAAGTACCGGTAGTAGTCGCCCTTCATCTTCAGGTAAAACACCTTGCTCTCATGCTGAGTTTCACTGCAATTCTTGATCAGGAAGTTGTCCAAGAGGTTGAGCACATCCTGGCACACTGCCTCCAGCTCCTTCTCAATCTTCTCCCTGTAGGCACGCACCATTTCAATCTTCTTCTCGTTGCCATCAGCCGATGTCTTCTGTTCAATGCTGGAGATAACTCTCCAGGAAGAGCGACGTGCGCCCACTACGTTCTTGTAGGCCACAGACAAGAGGTTCCTCTCCTCATTAGACAAGGCTTCATTCAGCTCTGTGACCTAAAAAACATGGCAAACGGAGGGTTAATCACAGGCAACAAACGAAGAATAAAAATAAAAAAGATAAAACAAAAAATAAAAAAAGAAGAAGAAAAATGAGCTGTGATTCAAAGTGGCCTTTGCATTTGACAACCAGTCAGAACAGGAGATGAGCAACTCCTAGTTTCCATGGTAATACATTCATTGGGTGGCCCACTAGCTCCAGCTGTTACATGGAGAGCTAATGCTAGTTAGGGAGAAATGATATTTAAGATAGGCAGCAATGGGGGTTGGGAAAAGGGGGTAGGCGAATTAAAGGTCTGAAGATGTAAGCGAAAACCATCACTGCACAAGCGGTTCACATGTCCCAGTGACCTTCTCTCCAGTTTAAACTGACCTTTTTACCTGTCTACCCCACCATGCCTCGACAAATTTAGATTTTTACAGATTAGAGCAATTGAGAAGACAAATTACAACCATGTTGCAAAGAGGAAAGGATCATTCTCATTTAAATCTGCAGTAGCTTTGGAATAAGAACAAAATGTGGTCAAAATAGAGTACAAAAGATTCATCATGATAATGTAATATAGCTTTTAAAAAAACTCTCCTTGATGTTTTGACATTCAGAGCTCAGGTAGAGCACAAACATGGCAGCGAATCACCCACGTCACTGAATAGATAAGAGGAGGGCACAACCTATATAGATTTGCCTTCAGGCCGCCTCACCATTTGACACACAAACCTATTGATCTGAATTTACTCCAAATGAGTAATACATAGGAAACAAATACATCCTCACTAAATGTTCAGTGCCAAAGATGACCGTATCAGTTATAAATCAGTTAAATACATGTAGAGACATTTACATTGGAAGCACAAATATAGCTGGGCATTTTCTGGTAGCAATGGCAAGGGATTCCCTTTGATTTCGAGTAGGCTACACACCCCTGCAAAGACCCCAGTTTGGACTGCGCTGACATGGTAGGTTGATTAAAGGGAAAATAAGCCCTCCCTGCACAGGCATCATCCCACCTCCTGCAACCAGAAACCTTAATGAGCCACGGGGCTCAATAAGGTACAATGTTCACGGTTTGAAGCCTATAATGATATAATTTAGTGTGTGTTCTCATGCAGACCCTGCAACGTTCACCATGATGCTGTTACTTCCAGTTTTACTTAGTATGACACAGCATTTTCCCCTCCTACACTGATTTTAAGTCACTAAATCAAGCAAGAATTTCCTCAGAGGCCAGAGGGAGGGACGATGTTGTCCTAAACACTGGCCAATAAGAGCTGTGAAAGCTCCTGGGAGGAAGGCCACCCATGTCAACCTCTATCTTGACATTGGTAACAGATACTATACTGTCATTAACACAAACTGACTTTCAGTGTAGGCCTACTTTCAGAAGAATCTGCAGTGATGCGAATCCAGCACAGATTGGGAAATAAAGGAGAACCGCATATCTGATCATACTGTCTCACTGCAATATGACAAAGAATATTCTGGAGATTATGCTGCCTCTTGCGTTTGTTTGAGAAAAGAGCACATAGTCTACTGGGTTACTGTATGAGGCCATTTAGTAAAGCGTCCAGGGTACAGCTCCAATACCCCCGATATTCATCCGTATTTAAAACGATGGACTAGTTGATATTATTGAAAATAATGTGACAAAGAAAGGAAGAGGAGAAAGAGGGGGAGGGTGACGAGGAAGGGAGGGGGGCACATCAGCAGTCGGTAGGCTTTTTCCAAGCAACCTCACATGGCTCCTAACAGCAGTACCGCTAGCTTAAAGGAATTGGCCATAATGGAGGAAGGGGAGGTGGGCTGCTGAAGGGGGAATGAATGCAACAGAGCAAGCTCATTATAAGCGACGAGGGAGACGTCCAGTGAGGGGCCTGTGTGCAATTCCCTGTAATATGGTTTCATTGAATGGCACGGACGACTAAAGGCACCGCCCTAGGTGTAGACGGATCGGAATAGTTCGGATAAACGGGGCTGTCGTTCAACCAGCCACATTATGGAGCTTTATATGCAGACAACTGACAATAAAGGCTTCTATTTGAAGGTATTTAAGACAAGCGAGTTAAATCCCAGCTTTCTGTCAAATTGCCCATTCAAAGTGATACACCTAATTCAAACATGCGAGACAGTAATCTAATGGTTTCTAATGGACTTACCGATTTCATAGCAGCCGCCATGTCATCATATCTCTCAGCCTGCTCTGCCAGCCTGGCTTTCTGAACCAGCTGCTCGCGATCAACCATTTTTGCGTTGATATTTAGTTACTTAGTCGAAATTGCTCTATTCGAGGTTTAGGGGATGAAACTGCCGTTATTTGAATCGCAATGCAGTGAAATCCTAGGCGCACCTCACGCTGCAGCTGTTCTCTGCTGTCTGTCTGTGCTCAGCGCAGACGGGACACCCTCTCCTCTCCTCTCTGCTCGCCCTCCCCCTCCACACGCGCTCTCTCCCGGCTGCGTCATCACTCGGGAAGGTGGGGGTCGGTGACAATGATGTAACGCGCCGTACATGGGCACCAGTAGGCCAGGCACGCATGGGAGAAGCGCTGGACTGTGGCCTTGTGGGATATTGAGTACCCGGAGGCTGAATATATGGTTTGGGGTGTGTCCAGTTTCAGTTATAGATGGAGTAGCCTAATTAACATTTAATAAACGTATACGAAAAAACTGACAATAACCACCAAATATCCAGATGTAGCAAATAACATTTTATTAACAAGTGGTTAATAAGCTAAGAAAGAACATGTACGTTTTGGCTGGTACCTGCATGCTGACACAGTGCACCCACAGTAGGCTGTGAGTGTTTTAAATCTTGCAGCTCACAGGTTAGTGTCCCTGATGTGAAACACGAGATCAGAGCATTTCCTGTCCACAAGGCCAAGCAAAGGCAGGGCACACCGCTGAACAGGTTGGATTTCTGAGCTGTAATGACAAAACCCAGGATGTCATGTCCATCAATTCAACCCAAGACATAATCAATCAGTTGTCCTGGGATGTCATGAATGTGTTCTTTTTTTGTCAATGTCATACATGAGCAATTATATTGATAATAGCTCCATCTTCTGGCTAAAAACGGAAAATGTTAAAGCAGGAGACATGCTTCAGTTGAAAAATGAAAGTGGTGTCACCTATTTCAACATTCAAATAGGTCCCGTCTGCTCCACTTACATATAATACTTTTAATAATGATCCAATTAACACTACAAATGCAATGCAATTATTGTTATGGTTGTACATAAGCTGCAATGTCCATATATTTGCGCTTGCTTTTAAGTGTAGAGCACAGACGCCAGTGAATGTGTTTATGTTAGTGCATGTCTCTTGTAAAATGTAAAACATCACAAAGCCATGCTTTTCTTCTGCAGGAGATTATTACCTGCTGACCTGGTCAGGGGTCATACAGGAAATGCAGTGTGAGCCTTGAAGTAGGTCAATTTATCAGAGGAGAAGACATCTTAAGGATCTAAAATAATGACTCCTGCTAACACTAGCTCTACCTTATGTTAGTAGGAGTGTCACATATCTTCTTTCACAGAAAACATATTTCTACAGGTGAATTATCTCTACAAATACTAGTTTGTATTTGAGCTATAGTTAAAGTGGAGCTCCTTTGGACACTTTAAGTTACATTTACAGTACATAACACCATTACATTAGGCCATAACAACCTAATAAATGCCTTCAAATCATGCCTATTTTGGAATATGAAATTAATTCTTACAAATTTATTTTAGTAAAATGTTTACAATTTGACAATAACTTTAATTTGACTCAAATATCTGACTAGAGGCTATAACTATTTTAATAAGGTATGTTACTAACTGAAACATGTAATTTAGGTTCAACTATTAAATATATATATATATATGGTATAATTGCAGCCTGCATTTACAGTGGGTCCAATTATCTGGGTGTCATTCTCAGAATTCATGTCTATATGTTTCTATATTACAAAGATAAATATATTTAAACAATATTTTATATAAGCCTTCTATTGTTACCATGTCATTTTTGTTTGTCTTACAGTGCAACATATAGAACCAAAGCAATAAACCTATCCACTTCCTTCAAAGAGGATTACTGTATCAGCTGCTTAGCTTAGTTAGGGTAAGGAGAGCTGCACTGTCTGCAGCAGCCATCTGTCTGAAGTGGACATCCGAGCACTCACACAGGTGTCAATGGACAGTAGGCTGGAGCTGGATGTTTTGATATTTCCAGATGAAGTGAGGATTGCCACTCCGGAGGATCTCAGAGAATGGGAACTTGAAACTGCTAGCCAGGTTTCCATACCCACTGTACGACTGTTTGTGGCACTTTATCCATACAATCCTGCTGCAATGTCTCCAAACCATGAGACGGCAGCAGAGGAGCTGCCTTTTGTACCAGGACAGATCATCAAGGTAAAAAGATTAGCTTATTTGCTAATTACACTTTTGCACAAATATCAATACAGTTAAATTTGGTAATTCATTAACCTAACAATTGAATTTCTACTAGAAAATTAATTTAAAGTATATATTTGATGACACATTAACATTTGTATTGTCACTGTTATTCATTGATCACATGCAAAATACCCAAAAATGTCTACTTTTGTAAGTTTAAAACATCCCATTCCTTATACATGTAGGTGTTTGGAGATCAAGACGCTGATGGTTTCTATTGCGGTGAATCAGGTGGCCTTTCCGGTTACGTGCCTAGTAACATGGTGACTGAAGTCCCAGTGGACAATGAATACCTGAAGCATCTCCTTTTACAGCAGGGATTCATCCCTGTGGACCACACAGGTATCGGGCTGCTGTCCACTGAAGCACAGGATCAGTGCTTCAGCCCACCAGATGTCGACATGAGGGGTATTTGCAGTTTAAACGTTAAAACAGTGCAGTTGAGACCAAGGGGTGTGCTTGGGTGCAAAGACAGGAAATGAAGGAGATGATGAGGAGATGAAGCTAGATAATAAAAAAAAATAGTCTTATATAATGCAATGCTTGTATGTAACAATGCACTGGCAGTTCATTATTTGATTTGCAGTTTATGGTTTGGTGTTGATTTGCAAAAGGCCATGTACTGAAGTGGTGTTTGTGTGGCCCACAGGCATCACATTGACTCCTGAACTGAGTAATGTAGCCAGAGTTCCTGATGACTTGGTGGTTAGGCGAATGGTGGCCTTATTTGACTACGATCCTTGGGAAAGTTCACCAAACATTGACAGTGAAGTAAGTTATAAACTATTTCACATCAAATCTTATATAAATACACTATTCTCACTGTCTTTCTCACTTGTATTTCACAGACTGAACTAGGTTTCCGTTCTGGAGACATCATATATGTGTTAGGTAACATGGATCAAGATGGCTTCTACTACGTAAGTGCCAAAGACGTGCTAAATACGTATGACCAACACCCTAAAAACTGAATTCAAATTTGACACTCAGACACTTAGTGCTAGGGGTTTTGAGACATACTTAAATTCAAACCCTGTTTCATTAGAATTTTGTGTTTCAGGGGGATCTACACGGACGTCGAGGTTTGGTCCCATCCAACTTTCTGCAGCTGCTGCCATGGGATTAGAAGTGCTCCTCAGGCCAGGTCTCAGACACAAGCAATAATCAGTTTAAAGGAAATGTGTTTTTAAATTTATTTTATAATGAAGCAAGGCATTCGCTTTAGAGAGCTTTGTACAGAGCGGCTTATGAACAAGATGTTACCGTATCATTGAGCAAGGAGACTTTCACGCACCAAATCATCTGTCATTTATTCAATAATTCAAGCCCCTTAATGACATACAATTAAAACAATTTGACATTATAAGCATACCATAAAGCAGAGTGTGTGTCCCTAATTAAATGTGTCTCAACAGACTTGAGAGTAATGGATGTTAGCCTTAACAGTACACTTTTAGTCTAAGACCAGAGTGTATTAACATAGAATATCCACATCTGCCTTATGCCCAGTTTTTGACTGGAAATTTATGTTTGTTTTTAATTTTTTATGTAGAAAATACCAACTACCAATTGTCAGAATTTACAACATACAGAAACTAATAAAGAGTTAAACTGTTTAATGTTTCTTACTGTTTACTTTCTACCTCTTTGTCTGACATTTTAAATTAAGTATATTCTACATCATAGTCATATATTACATGTTATGATTAGTATACAGTTATGCTACCAAAAGACAGGTTTAAGTCATAGTACACGTACAAAGTCCTGCTGTTTCTTCTGTGTCTCTCCTCTGCAGCCAACAGTCCACTCATCCATAAAGTAGGAAACACTACACTGTGCAGAAAAGTTTAGTAGTGCTTTCTACTTTATGGGTGACAACACTGTACATCAGTAACTTCAGGTTGCTCCACAGCAGACGCTCAACATATGACATCTGGACCAACACAGTGTAACCCATAATATCCTACAAATGCTTAGACACAACATTTAATATACAAGTATTATTCAAAAGTCTCAACAATACTACAATTATTCAGAAGTTATATATTATTCACTTTACAAAGATGTGTCAAATTGTAAATACAGTTGTTGGTTGTTCTTACCAGTGTTTGAACCCCTGTGAAGAAAGAAAACCAAGAAGTGAGTGTGATCTTTTATTAACCCTGAGTTAGTCACATGATTAGACCGGAAACACTTTTAACAGTTGCACACACCAAGCTGCACAAGCAAGACAGACATGCAAACTCCCACACACAACGAGGTCTACAGAAAACCAGTATAACTACAGTAACTGCATAAAGTCATACATACATAGAGAATATTCTTTATAGATAGAAGTGTGAAGTAAATCTCATGTAGCAATAAAGTTTTCTGAAGTGCCTTGGATTAATCTTACTTACTACAGCCAAATCTTAGCTCATCCCATTTAGGGCACCTGTTTTAAAATACAGCAAGACTCTATTGCATCGAGACACTGATTCCAGTAATAATTCATGTGATCATTTCTAATCATTTCAGGACACTAAAACTTCTGCTGCAGCAATGACGATTACTCAAATGTTAACATAAGCAGGGGAAAATCAACCGTAGAGTCTCTATAATTGAAATGCAATAGCTATTGCATTTAATAAGCAAGAGGAAGCTCTCAGTTTAGATATGTGGTTGTGGTTTATGAGAAGAAGAGCTTCACGCCTGTGTTTGTGACAAGGTGTGGGTGGGGGATGGTGCAAGGCTCTTTCCCACCCAGCAGTGTGCAAGTGTGCAATATGCTTGCAACAACAAAAAGTTCTCAAATAGACCAGATACAACGCTTGTGTCCTCCGTTGTCAAGACAACCAAAACCTCAGAGTCACACACAAAAAAATAAGAGGAAATGGGGGATGGGCGGCTAGCGCAAACTGAGAAAGATTATCTTGTGAAAACGATGCTGACAGTAATTGAAAGTAACCCTATGCAACTTTTAACCAGTACATACACATTAAAAATTCAAGTTGTCTTCTTTTAATGATTCAATGACACACATAACACACATAATGTGGTGCAACATGCCACGAGAGCAGAGTTAGTTTACAACAAGGTTGTTTTTCTGCCACAGACATTGACAAAAGTGTTTGTTTAAAAAAACAGACTTGAGGCACTGCAGTTGGCAAGCATGACTGTGCATTCTTCAGATTAAGGCAGCACTGTTGCACTGCGCTCACCTCAGGCATCTATTTCTGTGCTACATGGGATTATATCTAAAGTGATCCCCTTCTGTGCTTAGGGTGATATAGATACTGCCGGGCCGCCAAAACTGGCACAGCAGTAATGCCACCACAAGGTTTAATCCTCCCAGGTTTGAGATAAGGCCTAATTTAATTGTGCTTTTCCCATGAAGATTAAACTGGGGCTGGGAAATAATAAAAGGGATTATGTAATTTGATGTTATAAATTGACTTTTATAGCATCAGTTATTCATAGATAGTGGCTGTATTTTAGTTTCCCACAGAACTCACATACTCGCTACACTTCCATGGCAGTCATTAGTGTAACCTAAAGGTGGAAAAGAACTTACCATGGAAGCCTTAAAGAAAAAATAACTACATCTCTAATGTCATAAGCACTTTATTAGTCTTTCATATTGCAGCAGGAAATTGCAGCCCACGGTTAGAGGAGGCAGATCACAGGATGCTCAGTGCTGCCATGCAGTGGAGGCTAAAGTAGGTAACAGAAGTGGGATTCACCCTGATTGAGTTATGCTTTTAAAATCTTTTATTTTTGAGCTTTTAGCCTTTATGATAGACAGAGTCAAGAAAGTGTTAAACACATTACATGGAGCAAACAGACCCGAAGATTGCTTGCTTATGTGATCACTCTAGTAGTTTAAATAAGTTTAAAAAGACACAAAACACAAAACAATACATGCCAGCATAGATGGGAGGGAACTCTTCATGCAGCTTTGATGCACTTCTTCATGTCCAAAACGGCAGAGATTAATCTGTACAAAAAGGGGCAGACACTAGCACTGTGCTGATGAGTAACATCCCACTGACTCCAAAGACATGGCCTTCAGAGTAATGCACTAGCCGTCCATTCAGTGGCTGAACTGGGCGATAGGTTTTCACCATGTACTTTCCTTGAGAAAACTGCAGTCTGGAGAAAGCAGCAAGCTGCAACAAAAGAGAAAGCTGTTAAAAACTTAATTTGTTTTGAACTGTATCTAATGTGTTTTTTTGTTTTGTTTTTTTTTATACAAGGCATTCATTCAGTATTCAATGCAAAATTAAATTAATCAAATCATTTAAAAACCTAAAAAATGGACTTAAACAAGAATTATTCTCACTTACAGACCAGTAAAAATTATGTAAAAATTGTACCTGTTTTCTGCTGAGAAGGATGGTGCTTTCAAACAGAGTCCAGATGACGGCTTCTGAACAGTTTGGTGTTGTAAGAGAGCCGCTGTAGCGAAAGTACCGACTCATATTCTCCTGGGGCAGAATGAACATGTCCAGGGACACTCCACTCAGTGTGGTGTTAGAACCTAGTTCATAAAATCCAACACAAATAAAGACTGTGTCATCTTTTATTAGAAGAAAAGTCAATGTGACAGCTACATTGTTCTGATGAAACTATTGCAGCCATAAAGTAAAATGTTTTATGAGTTGCTACCTTGAACAATTGCTCTTTTATACAATTGCATTTTATATGTGTTTTACAAAGTACTGGGACCTTTCTATGATAGCTGTAATAGCATCACTTACCAGGGAAGGTGATTGTTTTCAGAGCATCTATAAAAGGCTCAAACTTCTTATTGTCTGAGATTGACTCCTGAAACAAAAGGACATTCATGGAAACATTTGAATGTTTTCTGAAAAGATTTAAGCAACTCTTTCCATGTGACTTATCTCAGGGCTCTAAGTTTGAGCCATGTTGTCTTTAATTGTAATACATCAATCTGATTTTTTTATTCATAACTGTATTGTTAACATAACAATGTGTGTCCAAAGACAATTGAGTTGTACCCCTGAAGCACCTTGTTTCATTTTAGGGGATTTTAATCATTGTAAAATTGATACTGTGTTGCCTGGATTCCATCAATATGTGGATTGTAATACAAGGGGCAAAAATATTTTAGATAAATGTTATGGGAATGTTAAGAACGCCTATATAGCTAAGGTTAAACCACCATTAGGCTCCTCTGACCACAATGCTGTCCATTTAATTCCAACATATAAGTCAATGCTTAAGAGCAGTAAACCACAAACTAAAACTGTATATGTGTGGAATGATGATGGAATTGAAACCTTAAAAGGATGCTTCGATTGTACTGATTGGAATGTCTTTCAAAGTTTGGATCTAGAGGAGTCCGCGGAGACTATGACAGATTACATACTTTTCTGTAAGGATAATGTTTTAGATCAAACAATAATAACTATATATCCAAACAATAAATCTTATATCTCCAAGGAAATTAAGGAGTGTATAGTACAGAAAAAAATGGCTTTTAAGAGAGAAGACCTTGTGGCTATGAAAGATGCACAGAAGGAACTCAATTTTAAACTAAAGAAAGCTAGGCGTAAGGAGAGGGAGAAATTTGAGGCCCATTGTTTGAATATGAACACTAACAAACTATGGGATTCTATGAAATATATGACTAATATGGCTCCAGCCAAAAGATCTATTAATGTGATAGATGAGGAGGCAAAAGCAAATGAGTTAAATGATTTGATGCCTTGCCTACATTGGATTACCCTAAAACAATTATTGACAAGATCATGGTGGAGAAATTGTTTTCACAGGTTTGTCCTAGCAAGGCTTCTGGGCCAGACGGCATCTCTGGGCGGTTACTAAAATCCTGTAGTAAAGAGTTAGCCAAAGCCTGGTGCCCCATTTATCAAAAATCTATAGATACGCATACAGTTCCTTCTATTTGGAAGACTTCCACTATTATCCCCGTCGCAAAAAAGGTTAGCTGTAAGGAGAATAATGACTACCGTCCAGTAGCACTCACTTCAATAGTGATGAAGTGTTTTGAAAAAATTATGATTAACTTTGTTAAAACTGACGTGAGTGGTCTATCAGATATATTACAATTTGCGTATAGAAGTAATAGAAGTACAGAGGATGCTGTTATAGCCATAACACATTTTATAAATAAGCATTTAGAGGATCCTAGCTCATATGCACGTCTTTTATTTGTAGATTTTAGTTCAGCTTTTAATATGTTGCAACCACATCTTTTAATTGCAAGGCTGAATGATTTTAAAGTCCATCCATCTATTATAAAATGGTATTATTCTTTTTTGACCAATCGCAGGCAGCAGGTTAATGTCAATGGTACTTTTTCTGAATTCAGAACGTTAAGCACAGGAGCCCTCAGGGCTGTGTTAGCTCACCGGTGTTGTTTACTTTGTATACGGATGAGTGTAGAAGGCATTATTCTAATAACCACATAATTAAGTTCTCAGATGATACTGCAATCTTAGGTTTACTGAAAAGAAAGAGGACATGTCTGAATATTTATTAGAGATCGAACAGTTTGTGAACTGGTGTGAGGATAACCACCTAGCTCTGAATGTCAATAAGACAAATGAGATGGTGTTTGACCCCAGAGATGTCGGTGATCACAGGCCTGTGATTATCCACAATGAAACCATTATACAGGTCTCTTCATATAAATATCTTGGCCTCTCCATGGATAATTTACTGACATGGAACATCCATGTAGATGGTCTTTGCAGTAGATTACAACAACGGTTGCATTTTTTGGCGTCTTAGACTTTATGGTGTAGATCAAAGGTTTATGATAATATTTTATCAAGCAGTCTTGAAGGTTTAATCCGATATTGCATTACAGTCTGGTTTGGTAATTTGTCCGTATCACAGAGCTAAATTACTACGAATGACCCATACGGCTTGGAAAATTATTGGAGTGAAAGAACAGACATCGCTGCAGATTCTCTATGAACAGGCTACTCTATTGCAGGCTAAAAAGATTGTGGGTGATCCATCACATATTTTGCACACAGAATATGAGTTGCTGCCTTCTGGCAGGAGGTTTAGAGTCCCACGCTGTAGATTGAACAGATTTAAAAACTCATTCATCCCAGTGTCCGTAAAGATGTTAAATAGTGGTGCTATGGAGTTGTAATTTATGAATTTTTTATTTCTATCACTATTATTGTTGTTTAGTCTGTCGATTTGTTGTTTGTCTGTACTGAATGCAGCATGGGTGATCGCCCAAGACAAATTTCCCTTCGTGGGATAATAAAGTTTACCTTACCTTACCTTATAACTGTTACACTATAGTTCTTCTCTTGCACTCACATAAGTCTTCTGCATGATAACTAAAGAAAAAAGTGTGTATTTACCTGAAAGAAAAATCCAAGCACAGTAACACCTCTGCGGTCAGTAACAGCTTGTGTCAAGGAGTTATAATCTTCTTTTATGAAGACAACATGCATCTGTGAAAATTCATCTTTAGTAAAAACACAAATAAATGTGTTACATGTTCATTGTGCTATGATTCACACCTCCATTGGAAACTGCTCCCCATCCACAGTGTGTTCAGATCCAGGTCCTCCATCTTTTCCCCAGTGCAGGTGGAGCTGAAGGGCCTTGTAAGTCATGGATAAATTACCCCCTTGGATCCTTATATTGGAGGGCAAATCCAGTTGAACTATAATGAACATTATCATTATTTAAATGTTCACTTTTCATGTAACACGAAGCTGGAATGTTATAGCACCATCTTGAGGTCAAATGTCTCTGTGCGCTTTATTCATTTGAATCTGTTTTAGCAGCTTTGTGAACTTGCTGCACACCTTTCCTACTGCAGAAATGAAGAATATATAAGCAATATAATCTTAATTTTTTTGCACATACCAGAATGACCATTGTTCATAAGGTTGCCATGAAAGGTCTTCTGATGGCCAGTAAGTTGGAAAGCAGTGAGGCGCTCATCAGGGACTGCTTTTCTTGTGATAATGTTGATAGGAGACTGGGCTTTGCCATTGCACTGCTTTGAAAGTATTTCCCACGAGTCGGGCTCTGTAATGACAACAATTTTAAAACAACTCTTCCCGTAAACTTGTTATGTTTTATATAAACTATAATTATTTTATTTTTTCATCACTGTTACCTAAGCAAGTACTATTACAAACAAGCTCAGAGTGGTAGCACCAATCTAAAAACAAAATATTAATGGTTAGGAAACGTAATCAGATCTCACTGCAAATAATAAAGAATGTCAATAAGCATTAACAAACCCACAAATCTGTTTTACTTGATTATTCACAAAAATTAAAGTGAGCATCATACCTGATCCTGAGACAACTGTCGCATAAAACGACAAGAATAATATAAGTTGGACAAGCATTGTAAATCTGCTCTGGTCAGCGAGCATTGAGTGAGTTTGTGCAGGTTGAGGTTTTCTATTATAAGGCAGTACCCACCGATCCCTCCCTTATCACCCAGTGATCTTTTATGGCCTTGTTACAATAGATGTGAGTACTCACTGATCATGATAATGATTTTATCATGAATGTCCCGTAAACACTTTAGTGTCCTTGGTTCTGTACATACTATTGTACTATAATCAATTCCACACTTTAAATATAACGTTAAGTATATATTTATAAACTTCTAAGTGTACCTAGGCAATCATGGACACTTTGATCTATATATTTTATCTCTATATTAGGCCTATTGTATTGTGAGCATACAGTATAGTCTCATCGTATAAGTAAATGATAAAATGTCAGGCAATATTACACGTGCATCTTACAACAGTAACAACATTTTAAAGTTGAAGACTGACATCCATTTTGATCCAAAAAAAAAAAAAAGGTGATTGCGGTGTACACCCTGGACAATGACCAGTGAATTGCAGGGCTAACACAGTGAGACATACACTGACAGACTTGCACATACTATACTATACTATACTATACTATACTATACTATACTATACTATACTATACTATACTATACTATACAATCTAGTATACTGGGAGTCTAGATGATGGCCGAACATTCAATAATGTGAAATCCATTAAGTCTAATTAGAAATAGGATAATTCGTAGTGATCCTGAACGCCTCGTGATGACGTAGAATAGACGCACCTAGTGAGCTGCATTCACTGTCATGAAATTACAGCAGCACTTGTCTAGCAAAGGTATAACTATTTTCCCCAGGTCTTGGTTTTGATCCGTGCAGGTTGTAGCAGATGGAGCGGTGGAAGGGCAGAGTGGCTCTGGTGACAGGGGCCTCGGTTGGGATAGGGGCAGCGATTGTCAAAGAACTTGTCCGGCATGGCATGAAGGTGGTTGGATGTGCGAGGGACGTGGAAAAAATCAAGGTTTCTTCCATATTTCATAGTGTTGCGTTTGGGTGACACAATCGTTGTAACTTTACAATTAGCCCATCAGACAACTGAGAAAGTGAAAGTGAATGGCGAATAAGGAAGCTACATTGAGGTATTAAAACATATGCAGGGAGTTTGTTTGTTCAGTTTTTCTCGTTGTAAATGGTTAATCTTATCTATTTTTGTGAAGGCTGGTTACAATTAATTTGTGTGCGATAAATCACTGAGGTCCTTATATGTAGCACCGGTCTGACAAAACTCCAAAGCAATGAGCTGACTTTTTAACAAGGTTTGAACAAGGAGGAGACAAAGGCGTATTCTCTTGTTAACATTCATTGTTTTTCCATGTAGTGTTACTGAATAATCTTAGCTCAGTCAATAATGACATATTCAATGGTTTCAAGTGCTTTACAACAGAAATTGACCCAACATCATAAAGGTCTATAAAATAAAACATTAACCTGAAATGTTCTGCAGTAATGATAAGGTTTAGGTATCCATCAAAGCTACTTCTCCAAATGAAAAAGTACTAGAGACATTTCTTGCACTGAGTGTGTGTGTGTGTGTGTGTGTGTGTGTGTGTGTGTGTGTGTGTGTGTGTGTGTGTGTGTGTGTGTGTGTGTGTGTGTGTGTGTGTGTGTGTGTGTGTGTGTGTGTGTGTGTGTGTGTGTGTGTGTGTGTGTGTGTGTTTCTTTTTTTAGAAGCTGGCAGAGGAGTGTCAAACTGCAGGCCACAGTGGTGTTTTAGTGCCTTACCAGTGTGACTTAAACAACGAAGAGGAGATCCTGTCAATGTTCACTGCCATTAAATCCCAGCATCAGGGAGTTGATGTGTGCATCAACAACGCTGGTTTGGCTCATCCAGAGTCACTGTTAAATGGCCAAACCACTGCCTGGAAAAACATGTTAAATGTAAATGCTTCAGCTTGGCATCTAATATTTAGAACGTGGACATGTAAAGGAAGTGTTGCTTAATCTGACTGGTCTTCTCTGATTCTTGTTTTGCAGGTAAATGTCCATGCCTTGTGTGTTTGCACCCGTGAAGCCTATCAGTCAATGAAAGAAAGGAATGTAGACAATGGGCACATTATAAATATTAACGGGTAGCTTGCCTATATGCTCTGTGTGTGTGTGTGTGCGTGTGTTTGTGTGTGTGTGTGTGTGTGTGTGTGTGTGTGTGTGTGTGTGTGTGTGTGTGTGTGTGTGTGTGTGTCATATTGTAGTTTTACACTGTTAAATGACAGATTATAACTGAATGCTTTCTTCCAGCATGAGTGGACATTGTATAATTCCCAGGGCAGATTTACATTTCTACAGCGCCACCAAGTACGCTGTGACGGCACTGACCGAGGGCCTGAGAAGGGAACTGCGCGAGGCCAAAACCCATATCAGAGCCACAGTAAGATAAGTTGAATTACTACAACTTTGACACATAATTATTTTATCAGTGACTATATTATATTCTCTGTCCTTTTCAGTGTATATCCCCTGGTGTTGTGGAGACAGAGTTTGCATCACGGCTTTACAGCCAAAACCCTGAAAAGGCTGCCACATCATACAAACAGTTTAAGGTAACCGTTTGCATTTGTGTTGACTTGAATGTCAATTTTAGCATTTATGAATTCCCTGCTTTTCTCCAAGTGTCTGGAAGCTGTGGACATTGCAAATGCTGTTATTTATGCCCTAAGTACCCCTCCGCATGTACAGGTAATGCCCTGTATATGTTTTGCTTGGACATATTTAAATCTATGCCTTGACCTTTGCTTCTACACTTCTACTTCTCATTTATTACTATGTTTGCTAATTAGATAACTTTTTTTGCCATTGTCTTTAGATTGGAGACATTGCAACCAGTGGAGCAGGTGTTAGCTAAATAAGTAAACTATTCACTCAGACATTGCATCTACAATAAATTTGAATTTCTAAACAAATTGGAGTGAAGTTATTCTGTACTATAAACTGTATTAAATAAACCATAACAAAGATTTTTTACATTAGAGACTGTATCTTGGCTTTTAAAGGCACAAATCTGATGCTAAATCAGAGCCCACCACCCAAACCTGTAGAAATCAGTCACAGCCGATTGTCACAACGGACAGGTTACATAAACTCAAGTCAGCAGTAACATCATTCAGTGTTTGTACATTTGTTTTTACAGCAGGTAATCATTCTCTTTAAATACACAGCAAAATGATAAGAGTTGAAAGAAAGAAGGAAAGTTTTCAAACCAGTAATGAATCTAAAATTATTTTTTTACCGCCTGAATTGGTAGGATCCCTAATCTGCTCACAGTCAGACTTTGGGTGACTTTAGGTAACATGAGATGTCCACTAGATGTTGCTATTGTATTTAAATTGTTAAAATGTTCATAGAAAACAAAACTTTCTATTGTATGTAATAGTGGTATTAAAATTCTGCTGAGCTACTACTATACAATGTATAAGTATTTTAGTCAGTATTTGGTCAAATGGTTTTCAAAACTCTCATTCTTTCCAATTTACCTGAACTTGCAAGCTATTCATTCAGCCTAAAATCTATTTAAGATTAAAAGCATAAATACTTGGCACCAGTGTGTGGATTGTGCAGCACTCTCAAATGCTAGGTCCCTGTGACCAAAGACAGGAACCTTGGGCAGTATACAAAGACACAAAACAGTGCCAACGGTACTGCTCATACAGCATTACAGTTTGATATTGTAGCTAGATTTACATTTACATTTAGCTGACGCTTTTATCCAAAGCAACTTACATTAAGGTGTTACAGCTGGAACACCACTGGAGGCAAGGTGGGTTAAGTGTCTTGCCCAAGGACACGATGACAGTATGAAATGTGGGGAGAGCGGGAATCGAACCACCTACCTTCCGGTTGAAAGACGACTGCTCTACCACTGAGCCACTGCACCCCATTAGATCAGTTTTGCATGTGTTTAACAGCTCATTGAATATTGATTGCAGATACACATTAACCCCAGGTCTGTGCGGATCTACTGTATTTTCAAAAGCATGTGGATCAATTTACTAATTTAATTAAAGACACACAAACTCGTATTACTCAAATATTTATTAGAAATGACAGAGAATAAAGGCTTTAGTCAAAACTAGTTGCATATTGTGCTTTTGTTTCATCAACATCACTTTACCTTGAGCGTGAAGCAGACAATACATCTGTCCGTTCCATTCCTCTTGTCTTAACAGTGGAATATTTATCACATGGTATGTGTTCAGTAAAAGAATTCAAGATGATAACAGAATAGAACATGGCTCTTCGTCCTTCTGCTAAATTAAACAAATCTCTCTATCATTAACATCCAGAACCCTGAAAAGCCTTCATAACCTTGAACAATCTTTTACCACTGGGAATGTTTAAATTTGTATTCATCTTTTTATATTTTCTTCTTACAAAAGCTTAATGAGATTAATATTCATAAAATGCTAGCTGTCCCTGCTCGGTTTCTAGTTGACATAAAGCCAGTTTGGGAGCGCCAACCGCCACCCACTGCCTTTCTGATGTAAATGATTATTTCACAAAGAGCTCACATTTGTCCTCATGCACCGTGTTGGCCACCAAGAACCTGGCCCAACTTTGTATTTTGTTTTTGTGTGCGCTTGTACGTGCAAGAGCAGACGTCAATGACTTATTATATGCCATAGAAAATCTGTAAGTATTGTGTTTTGTATCAACACATTGTCCAGCTGACACATTGTACAAGTTTTTTTTTTTCTTGTATTATTCTATGCATAAGTTATTTTCAAAGCCATTCATATCTGATGTTTTCAAAGCTTAACATCTATATTATAGATAGATGGTGTTTCATAACCAGCCACTAGTTCTAAGGTCAAAAGGAAGCCAAGAGAAGGTCAAAGCTAGTATACAGATATGGAATCTTTGAGCTCAATAAGCCTGAGAACAAGCAGGCAGACTATAACCACCATCATTCATTAGTGCCAACTGAGCCTATTGAATGTTTGTGGGCTTCTTTTTCTTGATCAATAGAACTAGTTTAACTCTGATGGGTTATTGAATGTTAGGATTCTACAAAGTGTTTCTGTTATGCTACAAATTTAATTTCTTCTTTAGGAACATTTAAAGGTCACAACCCGGTCATGATCTGGCCTTCACTCCACTCACTTAGGAAGAAGTATCAGCTGTATCCTACACATCAGGATTCAGATTTCTGCATTTGAACCCTGTAGGCCTACACCATGGAAGTATGGCCTACAGGCCTTGCATTATAACATGTCAAACCCAATTTAAATTTTTAATTAGATACAAAAGCATTAGTTTACTTTGTAGGCCCAAATTCAGCCCAAAAGGTGGAAAATAACTAAGAAACAGAAATAGTAAAAGTACTCTTTCTACAAATGTACTGGCATCTGTAAAAGGCATTGGTTTGAAATGAAAAACACAATGACACACATTTAGAGCATTGTTACCTTACTTGATTATCACATGGTCAGCCAGCAGTCTTTTGCAGAGAAACAGATGATTTAACAATAGTTGGAATAAAAATAGTAATGATTAAACAATAAGAATGGAATGTACTAAAGAAGTTGGCTTAGTTAGTTGCAAATGTTAATATATACTCCGCAAGTAAAAACACATAAACATGTGCAAATATACAACCCTTAGCTGCAATTACAATTTAGAACAACCTGTTCTGAACAAGCATAAACATGAACTCAAACTGGTTTCATAGGTTATTGAGGATCAAATAAAAAATGCACATTTCCTTTCTTTCTCTGTGAAAAAAGATTTGTACACAGATCCAATTGTGTTAGTAGCTCTGCTATAACTGTGTGAATATCAAGCTCTCTTGAACACTTGATTGTGTTCTCAAAAACTTTCAGCTGAATCATGAAAGTCTCCATTGTTGCACTGCTCTCAAGATGTTGCACAGTGGATTTAGTGATTTTGGTTTCTTCTTATGCAATCATGTGGGAATCAGATGACCCAAAGAATTTCAGCCAACTCTTTTGGAAGTGTGTGTTGCATTGGTCAGCGGTGAGAGCAACGTGAAAAGTGATCACTTAATAATCTGTGCAGAGAATGAGACCGTTTAAACCATGCTAGGCTAAAATGTTGGCCAAAATCCTTGGTCTTAGTCTCAAAAGTGCAAAGAGCAGAAAATTACTGCGTTTTTCATGTCATGTTTTTTGTTTTCAAAAAAAAAAAAAAATGTGGCACTGGATGCGTTCACAAGCAGAAATTTTATTATAGACATGCAAGAATACAGTACTGAAATGAAGATTCTTGGATTACAACTCAAACAAAAATCTTTTTCTGATTATGCTTTAATTTTTAATAAACTAAGTCATCATGCCACTAACAAAAGAGACATTCCAGTTAAATGCTTTTATCCCATATGCTAAATGCTTTTAACCCAAAGCCAATTTCATTCTTTTCTTCCTTCTGAATTGTTCTTTCACTTTCCCGATAGATAACTGCATAGGACTGAGGTCGGTGTTCACTGAGGTGGTTGTGCAAAGTGACTGATTGGAGTGATCAAATCTCCTTAGATAGAGCCCGTCTGTAGTAGCAGCTGGTTTGGGTGGCAGGCTTGTGAATGTCATAGAACCTAAAGCAGCGGACAGGGATTTCTTTCTGGACTTTCCCTGCATTCTGAGTCTTTTTCTACCGACAGAAGGCACGCTTGTCGGAGTGAAACGCCACCATTCCCTGTTTGTTTCAGTGTCCTCTGTGGGCCGAATAATTACAGTAGTGATGGCAGGGCTGTTCAGAGCACCACTTGGAGTTGGGAGAATAGGAACCATGTCTTCCACGTTTGTCTGCAAGGATAAATGTTCATTCAAAAGTGACAGACCTTTCCTCTTTCTCTTAGTCAGTCCTTTCTCTCTTGACCTTTGTCTTTTTCTTTTCAAAACACTAAATGAAGTATTTAGGGCCGTGGTATGGACAGACTCCCTGCCTTTATAAAAGTCTGGCTCATGAGACTCTGTAAGTGAAGGTATGGTTGGAGTCTCAGGGAGAGATTTGGCCTCACTCAGATTTTCCACGGTGGTATTTTCATTGACCACAACCGCAATGGAAGAGATAGCTTTCCTTCTCTTTTTCCCTCCCTCCCTATCTCTCCTCAACTTTGACCTGTTTCTTTTGACTTCAAGGATTTCAATTGGAGTTGTGTTGACAATGAGTTGGCTTTCAGAGGTGCTTACAAAGCTTTGTCCCTGAGAATTTGAGGTTGTGGCGATGGCAGTGAGGGCAGTAGAGTTTTCTGGTTCAGATGCAGTTTCTTTAGAGGAATGTAGAGGAACAATTTTACTTCTTTTCTTTCCATTTCTTAACAATCTTGCTTTAGCTTTATGTAAAATAGCTACACTTGATAGTGTAGGGAGAACCCTTGTCTTTGCTGGTTTCTTCTGACCTGGCTTCGGTGATGTAATGGAAACAGCCTCTTCCTCTTCTTTTGCTGGTTCATCTTTCATCACTTCATTAGATGCCTCCTCTTTACTTCCGAGGTCATATTCAGAGTCACTCACTCTGTCTGCCTTTCTCCCTGGCTGCTCGGGTGAGTGAGACTTGCTGATAAAATTACTCAACCCCATGGCTTCCTCTGCTTTGCTGCTGGACAGAGAAACTGCAGTGCTGTCATCAATTTTGACACTCACCTCTCCTTTCTGCTTCTTCTTTCTCCCCTTTCCCTTTGTTTTTTTAGTTTTCTTCTTCTTGCCCGAGGTCTTTTTCTTCTTTTTATCCGAGTTCTGTGCATCACCCTTTTCTGAGTCAGTTGTGGAACTTTGCGATGTGGACACAGTAGCGAGAACTTTGATGAAGTCTTCAGCAGCAGTGACTACATTTTGGAGGGATGGCTCTTCTGAGCTGTTGGTCTGGGAGCCTGACACTGTAGACTGTGTTGTAGTCTCAGATTGCACCTGCTCTCCACTTTTATTGGAATCTTTTTTCTTGGATGGAGCCACTGTGAGTTCATCAATGACATCAATACCACCAAAGTCATATGGGACAGCCTCTTTGAGCACAGCAATAGGAAGCTGCTCATATCGTTTACACCTATGACAGAGAGTGTTGGGGTAATATTTGCATGTAATCCAACAAAAGTGTGTTGCAAAGCTTCTTGGGAGGAGCTTAAACTCTTAATACTTACAGTCCATACCAGTGGCGCTCCACACATTGCTCTTCATACCCAAACTCAAAGCAGGGAACTCCTATTACATTAAAGAAAGCTTGGCCAACAACTCTGGAAGATGTGTCATTAACTTTCCTCAGACAATCCTTCAGCCTGCACAAACAGAGTAAGAAGAAAGCCAGTGATAATATTGTTTTATTAATGAAAGTTATAATGTCCATTTACATATAATATTTTTACAAATACGTTATAGTCAATTGCTAATTAATAAATCAATAAGTGACTCTTTATCGGGATGCATAAAATTGTTTATAATAATATTGTGTAACTGCCTACTTTACTGTGAAGTTGTGACGTGGAAATGAAGGATGTTAAAAGGGCTATTTCTTGAAGTGTGTGAGACTCAGACATAAGATAGATTAAAATAAAAATAAAACTTACGCATTATCGCAGTCACAGTGACAGATGGAGTGCCACTTGAAGTTGGTGTGGCCATAATTGGAGGAAAAAGCGTGGATGACGTGGGGGCAGTGGTCGTGGATCCGGCAGCAGCTGTCGGTCTCTGCAAAGTCACCTGCAACATGGGGTCACAGAGAGTCAGTGCACGGTGCAGTCTGATCGGTCATCACACAGCCAACTCATGTCATGACACCGTACCTAGCTGGTTGTAATGGTCTGCCATGTTCCCCGCTCCACACCACAGTGTCCCGGGATATGTAAAGCCTCGCTTGGTTCGTTTGAGCACCTCGTCCTGCTGCGCGGATTTCTCACTCTGCCTTAACTTTTCTGTGAAGCGCCGGCACAGCAGCCTGGCTTCATCCATGCGCTCATAGCGCACGTGTAGCTGCCGCTCTACTCCGTCATCTCCGCGTCCCAGCCTGCACTCGCGCGTAAAAGATGCCACCTGGTCCGGGTTTCCAGTTATGGTGCATTTAACGAGCTTCCCTGCGGGGGTGACCATCGAGCGCACCACCTCTGTTCCGTCTGACACTTCATATAGAAAGTTTCCCTCAACGGAAGACACTTTGGCGCAAAATGTTTCCTTGCTCTGCTTCTCTGCATCCAGCGCCCCGTTTAGCGAGTCTCCTTTGACCAAGTTTCTGTCCAGAGAAGACAGAAAGACAAACAGAACCGACCACATGATGCGCTTTCAGCACCACAGAATGGTGACAGCTCCTGTGTTGGTCCGCGAGCTCCGCTGTTCCCCACTTTTAAGGCGAAGCTCCAGTGGTCTGATTATTAATACACGAAATAGTGGCACGGGGAGGAGTCAGCGAATTAGATTAAACACCGTCCAATATCTTGTAACTATTCCACGGCACCTGCGCCTTTACCCACACGGAATAAGCCCCTAAGCCCATGGACCCACCATGAGAAAGGCCAGGGTTAATGTTGGGAGTGTGTGGACCACTGATCCGATGACCGCGAGTTACCTCTCCTCCCCCCAGCTTCCCCTTTTCTCTGGCCCCCACAAAGCGGAGATTTACTTTGGGAACACGCACGGAGGAGGTTCTTACTTGGGGCCGTTTTCCATAGCAACAGGCATGGGGTGATTTTGCCAACCCAGGAGATTGGACATCTTTCAAGTGCCACAAAACAGAGACAGAATCCGTGATGACCTAAATTACAAAGCGGGGACAACTCTTTCATTGTGGAATGTGGGGCAAGGTTGTCCGATCCTGTCGCACGCAAGCAGCCAGTGACTGCACGGATAGAGAGGCGAGCCCACACGGCAGTTGGCAATGAGCAAAGACGGTTAGAATCTGATGAAAGAAAACTCTATCAAATAACCACATAATGCAGGCAGGATCCAATGACTCAGTAGCATCCTGTTGCATGTACGAACAAGTGTAGGCTACAAACCCCATTGTGTGATTACAACAGTGCTGCTTCCAATTCTTAAAAGTAGTAGATGGTTTTCATTACACTGTTACGCACATTACTATGGCAATAAAAAACCTTTGAAGGAGGTAATAGCCTATTCTCTGTAGGTTCGCAAGTGTTTTAGGAGGATTCTTAAAGCTGTTCTCTCATATAATCAAAGTGTTAAAAGTTAAATAAAGGCGCTAGTCAGGTGGGCTTTCTGATCAGCCAAGTCTTTTGTCACATGGTTGGGCTTTACTCAGAGCTCGGGAGGCGTGAACTCAAGGCACTGAAATCCGATTGTTAGAAGGCGGAGAGAAATGATGCAAAGTCTGGTGATTTCGCATCATCAGGAAAAGAAAGGATCCTGGATATTTAAAAAATGAGAGCATAGGTTTAGGTAGGCCACAAAGAGAATAGTAGACTACAAGCTTATCTATTGTTTGGCTTAGAAGAAGATATACCCATGGGGAATCCTACGCAGTTAAACGCCGAAATATTGGACACATTAAACTTGCTCTCCCATTAAATGATGAACTGCAGAACAGCGCCCCCTGCAGTCACAGTGAAGGTAGTGTCAAGGCCGGTGACCAGTGAAGCTGGAGTTCAACATAAATCATGGCAACAATCAAATCAAAGCCACATCAGGCTTGCTGTTCACAAAGATTAGTTACTTGATTAGTTTTCAACTTACTCTTTATCTTGATCTTTTAAGAGTCATTTTATCTTGGCGCAAAGCATCTGTGCAGCTGGATAGTCTGGTTCATCGTGTTTAACCTCATGGTACAACAATGTGAGAAAGTACAGTTGTTGCTGGAAAAAAAGGTGAAGTCTCAGCTTGAAATCTATTGCACAAACCAGAATGAAATTTGACATTATTGGTTTGTTTAATTCTGTAAAGTGAGATCAAGTCTGGGCGGTGATGCCATTGTGGACTTAGCTCTAAGAGTGAACATGATAACAAGTTAAGTGTTTAGACACAGCGGAGGGCCAGTGTCTAAACATTGGAAGGTAATATCACAGAAGAATACAGTTACATACATTAACAATCTCAGACACACATAGAGAAGCACACATTTTAACACTAGAAAGACCAGAATGCTATACTTGACAGACCGTTAGCAGTCATTTTAACTGCCAGTGCCCAACAGCCCATTTTACTCATTTCATTTTTCTCAAAGGGTACTATAATCTAAATAATTCCCATTAGCAATTCAATAAATAATAAATTAGTAAGCATCAACCAAAAAATAAAATAAAATATTAAAAAGGGTCAGTGATAATTAGTGGCATAATGTGCATTTAGTATTTACAGTTTTGATCTTTTTGGTAAAAGACGAAGATTTACAAATGTGTGTTGCCTTCTTTTACATATTTAAAAATCCTAAATATTTGAAGTGACAT
Source organism: Perccottus glenii (assembly GCA_024416835.2). Classification (NCBI taxonomy): domain Eukaryota; kingdom Metazoa; phylum Chordata; class Actinopteri; order Gobiiformes; family Odontobutidae; genus Perccottus; species Perccottus glenii. The sequence continues at coordinate 15,048,438 of CM044550.2, forward strand.
TCTTTATCTATGTAACAATCATCACATTATAAAATCACAATCAATTGTAAAATATAACCTACTGTTTGTTCACGTTAAATAAATATAATTTGAAAATAAAAATACAGACATAATAAGAAGTCAGACGGTGGCAGCCCTGTAATTTTTACTTTAAAAAAGTTATGCAACATTTAAATATCCAAACTGTGAACATTAAAAAGGGTGAGTTTCTAGTGTTAAAGTGTTACTGATAACTCTTTACCCAATCGCCTCACTGTTAAAGTGTTACTGATAACTCTGATAACAATTTAGCCTTATAATGATCTTATGTAGAATATGGTTAGCCTTTGAATTCTGAAAATGGTCTTGATGCAGGTTATAGAGACTATTGCGCTGAAGACAAATTATGACAAAGCACTCTCCTTGTGACCTGGTTCCAATTTATTTATGTTTAACAATGAACAATATCCTTAAATATGTACCTCTTTAACTTTTTGACAAAGCCGTGTCTGTAATGCAAAAAATGACACATACTAAATGTGTGCCTATTAAGTCTGTTTTAAAATGGAATTTCTTAGAACAGTGGCATTGCAGAAACAGAAAATACTATATTCAATGCTAACTGCAGCCCCCCTCCTACCCTCAGTAACTTGATACTGGCAGTTGGTCAGTGTTGCTCACAGTTTATTCGCCTCACTGTCTCGCTCAAAGTGCACAGACAACTGTTGTTCTCAAATGGACGTATTAACTGTTCCTGCAGACAGGCAAAAAGGATGGTATCTCTCTCTAATGGCACCCAACACAAAAGGACCAGACTTTGCCTGGCTGGACCCCTCCAGACTCTACTGTAACTCTCAGGTAAAATAGTCTTCCTGTTGTTTAGCCCTTTAAATGAAGAACATGCTTGTGTATTGAGCACGTCTCGGACTAGTCACTTATGCATTTCACTTAATTCAGGCTCTTGCAGACTGTGTCGACGACCTTCTCAGTCCATTCTACAATGATTCCATTGACATTGTTGCTGGGATTGATGCAATGGGATTTATTCTCGGTAAAGTTTTATTTTTTTAAATGCTGGTTGGATTTAAAGGGGCAGCACTCTATTAAGTGCTTAAGAAACCTGACCCATGTTATAAATTTAGATTTCTGTAACAGCTACACCTACTCTAAATGCACCCGGGTCACATGTGTAAACTTTAATAAAGACCATTATAAAATCTTGTCTTTTTGTTTGATTTTTAGGTTCATGTGCTGCCATGGTACTGGGAAAGGGCTTTCTGGCTATTCGCAAAGCTGGACATCTGTGTGTAGAAACGCAAAGTCACAACTACAGCGACTACACCGGCAGAGAAAAGACAATGGAAATAAGGGTGGATGTGCTCAAACCAGGTTAAACTTCACTTTTGACCCTTCCACAAGGCCACATTTGTCTTTTGGGAAGATCAGTGTTTGCACAGCTGGTACTGTTTGGACTGTGCAGACTCCCCACTAGGGCTTCTATGTTCTGTTAGAAATATAAGATACATAACTCTGAATCTTCAGACTTTGTGTTTGATCTTTGTTATGCATACACTGACAGCACCACTCCAAAAATCAACTACTTTAGGTCTGGGTAACTGCGTTGTTGTGTTGCCCTAACAATTCTTCTGCTACAGCACTCTCTAGTGCATTTGCAACCAAATTACATCCAAAACAGATGACAAGTGCCATGGTTGTATTATTTCAGGTTTGAGAGTGCTGCTAGTGGACCAATGGATAGAAACTGGAGGCACTATGAAAGCTGCAATCCAGATAATAGAAAGACTGGGTGCCACTGTTGTTGGTCAGTCTGCATGTCAGCACTTTAATTTAATTTACCATTATTTACAAACTCTTGCACCCTAACACTGACACACCTTGTTTCTGCTGCAGGTGTGGCAGCAGTGGCCATCGAAAACACTGACGGAGGCAGGTGGATAAAGGAAAATACAAATTCTCACACTGCATCCCGGAGGAACTCCAGAACCAAATTGACCAGAAATATCTCAACTCCTTCAAGGCATTTAACAAATCAATTGTGTAAGAAACAACAACTGTGATTTTTTATTTTTTAGTACAGATATTTAGCAAAAACAATGTTTAATTTTTTATTGTAGAGTAACACTTAAATCTATTACAGATTTAAATTACACTAACATTTCTTTCAAATATTCTGAACCTGGGACATCTTTTACTTATTAAATACTTCATTTAACCACAAAATATAATAGAACACATATAAAAACTAGAGATCTAAATAGCATCTAAAATAGTGTACAATGTTTATATAGTGTACAACATTGAAATGAGAGTATAGCAAAACCTAGCCAGAGCAGCACATCCTATTGAAGACATTTGCAGACCTAACCCATGGCAACAGCTCAAGTCATTCTTTGGGATAATAGCTATTCTAAACAAAACAAAAAAGTCTATTATATACTGTGTAATTTATGGGTTGCTCCAGAAATGTTAGCCCCCCCAAAAAAATCTACAGTTCACAGAAGGAATTTCTTTCACTGCCAGGAAAAACTTTTGAATTTAATGACGCCAAGAAGAAGAAGTCCCTCATATGTGCTTAGAGCTGCAAGTTACTTTCCACAGACAGGAATCCTCGAGTATGTACCTTTACAACGTCTCTATCTAGCCTTACTGACAGCAACTGGGCTGTTTCTTCTTTGATGAACTGTTTATATTACTTGAGTTGCTGTTTATCCCTAAAACCAGAAATGAGTGTTTAACTCTGTATTTCTAGGTGCAACAGTGGTATAAGTGGGCATGCAGAGTAATTGTTTGAATACTTACTGACAACATCTCCAATTTTCCTCGACCCACTCTTCTCCAACTCTGCTAGAACATTCATCTCAAAAGCCAATGATGCCACTCGAAAGAAAAACTCTTTTACATTTTCCCCTATGGCAAAAGACAAATACTGACTGTATAAAACTGCATTTTAAACACATGTTAATTAAATTAATACAATTTTATAATATAACAAAGATAAGCATGCAAAAGTTTACAAAATATAAACCCTAAATGTACAATAGGTTTTGTTCGGCAAATTCACATTTCTGTGTTATACAAACTAACCTGTTAGTGATGAAACAGCCCAATATTCAGCACTCATCTCCTGTGCAACTTTGAGGGCATCTTGTTCAATTTGAGAATACTGTGCTGGTGACTGGAGACAAGTGGTAACAATAAGATTCAGTAAACTAAATAAAAAAAAAAAACGCAACAAACGGGTTGAAATCTGAAATGCCATCTACATGCCCCACTGTTGAACATGTACAAATACTTTGGGGTTGCTGAGGGAGGAAGAGGCACACATTCCTGAGGTTAGAGCCAGGACATAAAATGTGCTGCTGGCATCAATTCAAACAACTCACAACTGACTCTAGTATAAACTCAGGCATGTCCTCCTCCAACTGTTTAAGACTTACACTGAGGTCTTTCTTTGTTCCAACAATAAAGAGTTGAACACTGGTGGGGTCGTTTTCTTTTAAGGCGTCTTCCAGCCACTGCCTGCAGACAAAGACAACTGTAAATCTCTGGGCTTGGACCAGAAACTTACAAGTCTAAACAACATAACTTAATAAATGGTCTTACCTTGTATGACCCAATGACGCTACATCATTTAAATCAAACACAATTATTACAACTGCAACAAAAGAAAGCATTACACTAAATTAAATGCTATGTCACAGATTGTATACAAATTAAGACTCATAACTTCATGCATAGCTTTTGACCCTAAAAGCATTTTGATTTTGTTTACTGCAAATGAGATGCAGTTTATGTGTTTGCTGTCTGCTCCAACCCTTACCCTGGGCACCTCTGTAGTATGTAGAAGCAATGCACTTGAACCGTTCTTGGCCTGCAGTGTCCCACCTGTGAAAACAAGACAAAACAAGGAGTAACTGGGAGTAAGTCACTTTACTGTGTCCCTTAAAATAAAGGAAGCATTGACTTACAGCTGTAAGCTAAAAGGAACACCGAACACCTCAAAACGCTCCATCTCAAAGTCAACTCCAATTGTCGCTTTGTAGTTTTTGTCAAAAGTATCCTTACAAAATCTGTAAGAAGATAGCAACATATAAATCATATTAAAGCAAAGGGTGATTGTCAAAGCTAAAAATAAAATCTGGCTTTTTTGATTAACTTAAAAATAAATTTTAAAAAGTATATATACTTTATTTATTTTTATTTTTTAAGTAAAAGCCAGGTTTTATTCAAACTTAACTGGACATATTGTAGAGATAACTGTGGTCCAATTATCCATTAAAAGTTCCTTATACTCATGCCAAAGTTAAGGTTATGTATTTACAACAGCTGTGCAAATCACTGCTTACCTATTAATCAGACATGTTTTTCCCACAGCAAGATCACCCACAACTATGACCTTAGAGATTTTAAATCTGATCAGAGGAAAAAACTCACATGTAAATATGAACAACCAAAAATGCACATGTGTAATTTACTGTGTGTGATGGGTGAAATAAGTAATAGACATCAACTATACTTATTATATATTAGTTATTATACAATGCATAGGTCACTGCTTACCCCACAGTACCAGTGCGCCGCTCCTGACAGGCAGTCTTTACTTTATTATTGAAATCCTCCTTTGTGTGGAGAGCCGCCTCTTTTCTGAAATACTGGAGCAAGAACAAGTCATTCACACAAGTTCACACAAGCCAAGTAGTCTGATAAAAGCTGAGGCAGTGGTGGTACATGTTACCTGAGGGAGCTGCGCGATTACACGGTCCCGTCTGACTGGGGGAAGAACACTCATGGCTGACACACGGACAGACATGGAGCCTAAAGGTAAATAAAAAAATGTAATAAATGTGTTTCTGAAGGGGAATAATGCACACTTGACATTGAAAACACATTTCAATCACATTTGTAATAAGATCAATGTTAGTAAATACATTCACACAATCAAGTCACACAGGGGCGCAACTACCCAGTGCTAGAGGGGAATGCAGCCCCCCCCCCACCATTAATATACGGTATTATTAACAAGGTTAACAAATTTTAAAAAAGTCACAAATTGACAAGCATTAAGTTATGATGGTATGGTAAGGACAGGACTATTCACAAGAGGGACCCAGGTTCGAATCCCCCTCGGGACGCTATGAACAATCAATTGTGGATTAGTTGTTTTCCAAATTATTGTAATTTATTGTACATGGCATGCTGCCTTATATTTTCCAGTTTCCATCTTAGTAACCTCATTGTTGCATATTAAGCTAGCCTTAATTTAAACCCATTTGGCTGCTACATTCCCAGTGTTAGCAAACGCTAGCTAGTCTGTTAACATGAATATTACAAGCACAGAGGTCTCACTTTAAATCCTACCTGTTGCCTTTCACAATCCACTTGTTTATCAGCTGTCCCATACCTTGACACTAACCTGTTAGTCATCTAAAATGTTATAGTATTGAGGAGATACTGAAATGATTTAGAAACGCACAACAGCAGCTGTGACATTTAGGAAATACCACAAATAAATAAATAAATAAATTTTAAAAAAAAAAAGTCTTTTTTTTTTAATACCATCGCTTTGGCGCCCCCAAGGTGCTGCCCCCCTTTTTGCGCCGCATATGGCGCATACCCCCTTTTTGAGCCACTGAAGTCACACAGATTTGTGCATATATAAAAAATGATTGCTTCAGGAGTCAGAGTTCAGGAGCTTCAGTTACAGCTCGTCAAGTGTGTCAGAAACTTAACATTGCGGTAGCCCTACACTCTGTCCCGTTATGGTAGTCTACTTTCCGAACTGAAAAAAGCAGACCTGTGAAAAGCATTAAAAAAGGAATGATTACCCAGTGTTGCCCACTGAATGACTCACTAGACTGAAATAACCAGACCAGACCACTGTAATCACTGCTGATCCACTTAAAAAAGTCTGTGGCTGAGGTTTAATCTCGTTGTTCAATGGAAAAGACAAGAAAAGTTGGTTCAATGTTTGACTTAAACTGCAGCTACACTGAATCAGCTCTAATTCGTAGCCAACGCTAAAGTGTTGTGTTGGTCAAAGAATGCCCCATGCTACAATAACTTTAAAACCATCGTTTAGCTTCCTCGTGCTAAAAGAGAAAAGGATACTTACGACACGGGATGGTTGGCTCAATTTTTTTCCTCCACTCTTTTCCGAGATTTCCTCCCAGGAATGTTACTTACTGTAACGTGGCTGCATTACTGTGCTCCTGGTGGTGTTTCCAGTGAATGAACCAAACAACCCTCGGAAGTTGAAGAGGAGCAGTCCGCTCTGCTTCAGGGGCTGCTGACTCAGGTCTAGGGATTTCTGCCGTAATTTTGGCCCACTGACGTCCCTCTGCTGGAGAAAACGAGGAAGAGCCGGAAGCTGTGGTCCATCAAGTTAACCGAACCCACCTACACGTGGTTATCCCCGAAACGACCCCCTTTTTTAGTTTTCAGTCATTTGCATTTTTATGTTAAGTTTTATTAAGTATTAAGTTTTATTGTTTAACCAACTAGAAAATCCGATCACAAAACAGTAAGACAGTGCCCTCAGTAAGACATATATATTTGTTTTATATCCTAGGTTTCAGTTCATGACCACTAGAGGGCGTCAAATGACACTAGAAACGTTCAAAAGAATCCTGTTTTTTTTATTTGAAATAACAGTCACTCCAAAATATAAGGCCTCTAAGACAACTGGAAAGCATTACAATGTAGAAAGTACATTATTGTGTTGTCTTCAGAAGCACACAATAACAGTTCTAGTACATTTCACGTTTGTTTATGGCTTTGTTTTTTCGAAAAAGCATAGTAGTAAAGGCACTAAACAGATATCAGATCAGACACGTAAATAAAGCACTCATTTGGTTTGAAAGTGCTACTGGCAACACATCATTTATGATGTGAATTTTAAATTCAGCTTGTCCTAACTCTTACAGGACAACATGGATTATTGAAATATATCAAAAGCAATGCACAGTTAAGGAAACCATTCTCTGTGACAGTGATGATTGTGCTGCTTTCTCCATTTATAAATCTCTCTCACGGGCCAAATAATTAGAAGGAAGGTAGAAACGCCTCTACTGACGCTATAGATTAGATGTCGCCCTGTTGTATTTACTATTTCCTTGACAGCACTGTCCCATCAACCACAAAGGGTATTATAGAAACATACTCGACTGTGCAATATATCCAAAAACATACTTGTTGTTAGAGCTGACATTTAAAAAGCTTGTTTACCCATGAGTACAACTGACTGGTTTTTCTTGTCACTGCACAAATAACGGATAACTATTCTATAAGAATCTTTGGCAGTGTTGGCAAGGTTTGTTGTCAGTAAGGAATGTAGCAATATGTGATGTGAAAAATAATTGTTCTATGTCTGTCACTGGACAAGGTAAAAAATATTAAGTCACTCAAGAACTTGAGGGAGTTAAAAAGTGACAGGGCTTTAGCTCATTTTAAAATTACAGGACACGTTTTGGAGATTTCACTATCATCTCTCTTTAGCAGTGACACTCGAAGCAAAATGGTCAACACAAGGAATGGCATCAGTTAATTTAAAAAAAGGCAGCATGTAAATCCCTTCCTCAGTAAAAAATAAAATACATAAGTGTGGTATTTCTTTTCAGTGATTTCAAGCCTGTACATTTAATCAGTGAGAAACTTTTGGGAGTTGTTGTTGTGCCTTCCATTTTGTGCAATGTAGCTCTTGCTCCGAGGCAAGAAGTCAGAGCGTAGCAGGCGGTAGAAATAAACGAGGATCATAATATTCATCACTCCCATGCTAAAAAGAAAATATCCGGCATTGTCCAGCTTGGAGAAATTGTAACTGATGTACCAGGTGAGGTAGAACTGGGTGAGCAGCCGGAAAACCACATATGTGATGAGGTTGACCACTTTGTTGATGTGATACAGGGGCGTGGACTGAGCCCCCGCCAGCTTCAACATCAGCCGTAGGTGCAGGGTGACGCTGTTGACCTCTACAAAGAGAGCGACGACGGCGCCAGCCACATACAGCTCAGTGTAGAGCGCGTACAGAAAACAGCCAATCACCTGAGGAGAGACAGGAAGACGTGTTAGGGCCAAAAACAAATGCTAAAAAAAGTAGGTGACACCCCATTCTTCTTACCAGTGCATGGTGTACGAGGAATTCCCATGATCCCTTGCATGTCCAGTGAAAATAATATCACATGCATCCTGCACAAAGTACCCTGATCAGAAAGAGAAAAACAAAGTAAAACACATGGCTGCTACAACTCAAGGTTCTATAACTGATTTCATTTGTGTCTTACATGAGCTGTATGACTTTTGAATAAAGAGTAAATTAATCCCTCTCATATAAATGTTATCTAAATATCTTGCACAAAGTTAGTTGTCATAACAAATCCTCTGATTATATTTAGAGAATAAAAACAAAACAATTCCCAACATAGCCATGCCAATCAAACTGTGCCGATCTCAATCAGCAGGAGGTATTCAAGTGACTAAGGCTTCTTTTGTGCCACGGAATGACTGGCACGCTCCGGTCAATGAGAGGCACAACAAGTGGATGGCCTCAGTGGGACTAATAGCTGCATGCTGTTGTCAAGGCAAACCTCCACAGATTTGTGCCCTCTTGGTTACACAAAGATGCGCACGAGACCTACAGTAAGTGCACATAGCTCAACCAGACAAGCAAGTCTATTGAGGAATTATGTTGGGTTTCTATGGTGATTTGGAGGAGACGCCCATTCCATTGAAGAACTGGGTAAGCTGGGCGTGACCTTTTTGTTCTTTCACTGACAGATCTTAACTCCAGCAAAGAAGATCTTAAGGACAGATATTTCTGATTCTGTATGCAACAAAGTACAGATTCCTTTACTGACCTGATGAAACGCAGACAAGCATGTAGGACAGAGGCGTGTAGTACAGGTGGATGTCATTCAGCGTCTCAGGCCAGACCAACACACTGGAGAGGGACACATGTTATGGATAGATGGGTCTTTAAAGGCTTCATATACATGGGCTCACTCCTGGAGAGAAAAGCCTGACTAAGCAGAAACATTCATATCAGCAGGTGTATTTGGCCTACTGATCAAAAGACATCCATTTAGTTGTTACCAATTCTGGATTTTCAGGTTTAACCGTTATGTTATCAGGCCAGAGGTCATCATAAGTGACTTTGTGCCACACTGCAGGAACACCTTAAAAAGAAGAGCTTATCTGTGTGTTACCTCCCTATCTAAACAAAACACAGTGCCAGTTTGGTTAATGTATAACACATGTAACACAAGATTGGATGAAAATGAGAATAAAATCACTGAAAAGTAACTTCTCTTGACTTAAAACTTTAAATCAGTGATTGTTTGAAAATGAATGCTTATTAGGCCCAACAGTCCTCTTTCTAAAGGATTTTTTTCTTTCTGAGGATGAATCATTTGGTTCCCACCCTATGAAATAATCTCAGAACTGTTTAGACATCAGGTTTTTCCAGTTTATTCTCTTTTAACTGCTGTTTGGGAGTTCAAATCTCCTGTTTTCAACAAATGTCTGTCAACAGTATACACGTACTGTACCAAAAAAAGATTTGTGCGCTTCATAGTGTACAGAGGCATTTCCCCTCCCAACTCAAAATGCCATTGTGTCCCTCATCCCCTGACCCTGTCTGAAAATGCCCTTTTCCCTCTGCTGCCTGTTCAGCCTGCCACAGACTGTCACTGCCCACACACACTCCACAGAGAAGCATCATGTGCACTGTGAATAGACAATGGTATCCCAGTGTTTGACTGGCCAGATGGATACTTACCAGGTCAAGGCCCATGTCCCAGTGAGCAGTGAGTGCACCATGGACACAGAGAGGTTCCTCCACCTCCAGGAACGAAACTTGTCCTGCTGGACCACCTTTGGTACTGGCAGTCTTTGAAGGAAGTGGTCGGCCACCCTGAAAAACAGAGCGCACACCAGCACTGAGGGGCCTGGGTGCCCCCTGAGAACAGGAAGCAGAGCCTCCATCATTTGCCCCCAGCCCCCGTATTCTCCCTTCTATATGTCTCTTCTACTTTGGTTCCCTTTGCCTGTGTACTTTCCAGTCAGCGCAGTGACGGACGGATATGCGCGGTATGTGATGGGAGTGTTTCCCAAGTCCAGGGGTCTTCAGAATGAGGGACACAGCAGTTGCAAGAGACGTTGTTTTCCAAAATCACTTTCCGCGGAGTTAATATCCAAATTATGTAGTGGGTTGTTTCTTCTCGTGCTTTAAGCGTCATGAGCCCAAAATAAAACGTGTTGGTAAGGTTCGTAACATGTCCATGCGACGCTCTGTATCTTGTTACGATATGTGGTGGTTCTCTCAAACCGCCTGAGCGAAGAGCTGGAGGAGTGGTGTGGAGGCTGCGGGGTGGGCTCTATTGCTCTCATTGCTCTTGCGCTAACTCTCCTTCTCGCACAGAATCGTAGAAACAAGGTTGGGCTCAGACTGAGATCAAATTACGCAATGTACCTACATTGTACCTACATTGCGTAATTTGATCTCAGTCTGTCTGTAACAAGTGTGATTTTGATTCATAACAGCTCGTTTTCTAGCGATTTTACGCGTCAGGCTGTTGGGTGTCAGTCATTTTTTTTAAAACTGGTTGTGCCACACACATGCACATATGTCAAAAACAAATGGAAAATATATATTTTATTCAGACAAAAAAAGACATTACCATACATAGCTGAGCTTAAATCTTGAGCATTAGACAACTTTAGTTATTATTAATATAATAAAAAATATTAGGCTAAATGATAGGCCAATACAACACAATAGATGTTCTTTTAACACCAAAAACTTTGGATCAGAGTGCTTTTACGTGTAACATTATAACGAAGAAAAGGTTAAAGCAAAAGCATATTATGGACCCATAAGGTGAAGACGTTTCCTCTAATTTCAAGAGACTTGATCAATTCTGAGTTCAACTGGTGAGAGCTGAGCTTATATTACTAGAGATAGAGATGCTTTTGCTTTAACCTTTTCTTCAAGATGACATGGATGACTGAGAACCTTCACAGACATGTTTACGTGTATCAGTGATGCTAATTATATTCTGTAATAGTCTGTGCCGAGGCTTCAAAGCTTGTTTAAATAGAGCCTTCAAAAAAGGGTTTCAAAATGTTACTGTTTTTAAATAAAAATGAACAAACTGTCCCCTACATCAGTTGCACCAGTGACGCGCAATCATCATGAAAAGTAAAAACTAATGCTCTCTAGATACTTTCCATCACTATTTTTGCACTAAATATGAAGAGCCATCACATGTTAATTTTCCCATTGTGGGATCATTAAAGTCTAGTCTAATCTCACAGGCACCTTATAGGTGAGACCTGATTAGTGCTTGGGGCCATGGTGCTTGTGGACAGAACATTCTGAACATTCTGGCGTGTTTGATTGGATTTTTATACAAGAAAATACATTTTTCAACAGTCCTAGAGCTGAGCCTACTTTTGAAAACACTCATTCACATGGGACAGATGAAGCAGGGGTTTGAAACAGTCACGTGGTGTGTGTCAAACAAAAATCTGCAATAAACGAATGAAGCTTCGAGTAATGAACCTTTCTCGATACAATTGTGTTGAAAAGGTTCTTTGCTTCAGAAAGCTTCACTTTCCCATCACTAGTCTTGAGTGTATTGATAAAATGAATTACAATATATCTGGCTGCTCAGGCTTCAAGAAGCTTTATCTGGCCATCACTACTTATCTTATATTTTTTTTAATTATGCTAGACTACATGATTTTAGGCTAAATAATTAACCACGTGTTAATCCCCTAGTTCTGATCCACCACTAGATGGCACTCATGCCTCACAGACCACACGTCTCTCTCAGTTTAAAGGTTTTCTGCAGTTCTCTTCTTACCCTCAAGAGGGCTCCTCTGACAAAGGCACTAATTTTTTTGGCAATAAGTCAATAAGAGAACATTTGCGCAAGACCATTCCCGGTTATTAAGTGAAGTGATAATTAAACAACAAAACAATGTTTCATAAAGAAATTGTAACAAAATACGTTACAGAGAGAAACAAGGGCAAAGAAATTGTATGATATTTTCTCATGTCAGTAACTTGAATCACAGTATATGAATCACACAGGATATAACCCATTTGTGTAGAGTCCTGTTAAATAAAACACACTGTGGGTGTCAAAACAAAGTAACGCAATACAACTGTTTGTGTTTCTGAGAATGGGTTTTGTGTTCATTTACAGCTTTAAGAAACAATTGTGAAGATTTGTAAAGTAGCACAGTTTTAGAAAGAGTTTCCCAAAATATCAACGCAGATCTGTTCAGCTTTTGAAACGGGTCCTTTAGCACATAGGCCTAATTCAATGAAGGCAGTAATCAGTGAGTCTTTGTCTGTCCTTACAGGCCTACAAAACAATTCAAGCAGTCATTAATGAGTAACTGTATCCGATTTAGTTTCCCCCATGTAAACAGACTGTATCTGAAGATGATAAAAAGAAGATAAAGCATCACCCACTGCTTTTTGCTAGTGAAGCTATATGTCTTATGAAAGGAATGCTGGATAATGCTCCTTAGGCAAAACTTCATACCTGGGGTTAAGCATCAGTTTCACTGTTCCACAGATTAAGTTCTTAGACATTGACTATTGTGTCTGTACACAAATCTGCCTCTGAAAGATGACAGGAGCACTAGGCCAAATATGTCACTAAGCTGGTCTAAGGAGTGCTGCAAGGCTCCTTTTCGCCCTACAATTGTGAGATATTATATTCCTGAGAAAGAGCATTATGTCTTTCCTCTCGAGGTATAGTTACATAGAGATTATAACTTGTGGTGAAATATTACAGTTTTGAATGGATGATAACAGTTGATGTAAGGAGTTGTGCATAATTCTTCTCTGTATGTATCAATTACTATCCCCTTCAAGCCAGACAGACAAACAGTAGCCTACTTGTCCAGTAATTTACTGAGACCTTTGATAAATAGGTGACTCCATTTTAGACGACAATTCCTAAACATTAACTTTGCCTGTGTAAAGTAGAAAATGTTGTGCAATTGTAAAACACTACAGACCATTCCCTACTGCTCCAGAGTTGCTTGACTGTATCACTCATAGTGGCCTACCTAAATGCAAGTACCTTTCATGTAATGAAAATGAAGGTTAAATTTTAATTAAGAAAATGGAACAACAGTAAATTGATTGTTGTTTAATTTGTTGGTATAATGTAGTGTGACAATTTACCAGATATGGGCTAAGTTGCCACACTCCCATAGTTGTATTTAGATGCCTATACGTTTATACTAAAGCAACATAGTAAAATGAAAGGAATAAACAATATCTAGCTTAGACTTTGTTTGACTTTCAGTTGCTTTGTAACACTATGATGTAGGCCTAGTTATCCCAAAAAAACATACCCCAGTCCCTATCCAAAATAGTCAAAGTAAATATTTTGGTTGGTTGTTAATTAACAGTAGTGTAGAAAATAAATACAGACAGCTCTACCCCAAACTCATTATTTTTTTAAACCAACGATTGTATATATTAAGTATTAAACAAAGACGTTTTCATCAAGCGCTTGGCACCACATTTTTGTCCCTCGTTTAATCCTGTAGTACAGCGGTGACGGTTGCCTGGAGACGGCGGAAACGTTTGGGCCCAGCAGCTGCGATGGAAAAGTATGAGAAAATCAAAGTAGTTGGAAGAGGAGCATTTGGGTAAAGTTAAAGTGCATTTCGAAACGTTTATTTGGCACATTGTTCTACTTATGTCTTTTTTGAAATAGTTTGCTGACAAGTTCGTAACTAATTCCCCAAAACAGCAGCAGCACATCAGTTTTCCCCAAAACTGCAGTGCTGGGATTTGAGCCGCCTTTAGAAGGTTTACAATTTTTTTCTAAAGAGCAAAAAGGGAACTTGAATAAGCTGGTCTTATATTTATATTTTAATTAACAGAAGTATCTTTCTACGTCAGCTACTAATTAAATGTTTGTTCGACTTTAAATGTATGGAACCCCGGGTTTGTTAGCTTAACTTTTCGGATGAGCTGTTGAACTTCTAGCTTATTGTCGAATACGGATGCGAAGTATGCTAATAGGGCGCTTTTGAAGTAGCCTCTGGAGCAGTAGGCCATACACATTTAATTTGCTTCTAGTGAAAAAGTCAGTACATTTGTAGATACTTTATGATTTACAAAACAGCGCCACGTTGCCTCTTTCCGCCTAACATTACCATTAAAATACACAGGTCCTAAACTTTAGTATACTCCTGCAACACAACTTAAGCATCAGAGGTGCAGCAAAGGTCCATTCAGCTTTAAATTTGTTTAAAACGCTCCATTTTTTTGCCTAGATGTTGTATAATATACTTTCTCGTATACGTTCTTATTCCATTCCTCTTTGTTTTCTTCCCTCTTCAGGATAGTCCACCTGTGCCGCAGGCGCAGTGATGGAGCTTTTGTCATCCTGAAGGAAATCCCAGTGGAGCAAATGTCTCGAGATGAACGCCTTGCAGCACAGAATGAGTGTCAGGTGCTAAAGCTGCTCAACCACCCAAATATCATTGAGTACTATGAGAACTTTCTTGAAGACAAAGCCCTCATGATAGCCATGGAGTATGCACCGGGTAAGATTACTGTAATATCCAATTACCTAAAAGGGGGGGCTTTTGTGCAGTTCACTTTTCCCATCGTTTTGTGCTGTAGGGTAGGGCTCTATAGATATTTATTATTGCCATGTCCATAAAACGTTTTTATTCAAAAGTAAAAGTTGAGACACAGACAGATTCATTAGTTCATTAGTTACCTTTTAAAGGTTCTTATTTTTTATGCAGGTGGGACATTGGCTGATTACATTCAGAAGCGCTGCAATTCCCTGCTGGATGAGGACACTATACTACACTTCTTTGTACAGATCTTGCTTGCACTGTATCATGTGCACAACAAACTCATCCTGCACAGGGACCTTAAGACGCAGAATATTCTTCTTGATAAGCACCAGATGATTGTCAAAATTGGTGATTTTGGGATCTCAAAAATTCTTGTCAGCAAGAGCAAAGCTTACACAGTGAGTTTACATATGTTTTATTTCAAATAATATTTTTGTTCTTATATTATACAGAGCATTCTCTGATTCTACTCTTCAGGTGGTTGGGACCCCATGCTATATCTCTCCAGAGTTGTGTGAAGGAAAGCCTTATAACCAGAAGAGCGACATTTGGGCCCTGGGCTGTGTGCTCTATGAGCTCGCCAGTCTCAAGAGAGCCTTCGAGGCTGCTGTACTAAGAGATATATTGTATTTAGTGACATTTTGATTAGTTTATGCATTTCTGTTTCAGAGCTTTAATCAGGGTTTGATTTATGATCAGTTTTTGTGATTTGTACTTTTACACTTTTCAGGATGCATCCTAATGCCAGCCCCAAGTATGAAATAACAAATAGATATCAACTTAAAAGATAAATTCATACTTGTAAAATTATCCAACTGTAAAGAAAGAAATGAGAGTTCTTTTATTTATTTATTTTGCTCTCGTGGAAAACAGTGCACTTTTTATCTCTTCTTTTTCAGAATCTACCTGCACTTGTTTTGAAGATCATGAGTGGTACCTTTGCTCCAATTTCAGACCGGTACAGCCCAGAACTCCGGCAGCTCATTCTTAATATGCTTAATTTGGATCCGTCAAAACGGCCACAACTCAATGAAATAATGGCTCTGCCCATTTGTATCCGACCACTTCTTAACCTCTACACAGATATTGGCAATGTAAAAATGCGCAGGTAGGGTCACTATCTTTGTATGGCATGGATTCTTTTAAGTTTTACACATAAGTTTCCAGTATCTATGTTGAGATTATTTTCAAGAATTGAGAAACCACTGTCGACTGTGCAAACCGGTTCTCAAGGAAGACCAGGAGGCAGAGTACCTGCCAACAGGTCAAGAGGTGAAACACATTATATTGACATTTACAACTAAATTAATTGGACAAGGTTAAAATAAAATAGAAACATAAACATTTCCTGTCTGAAACAGATGGAGTGGCAGGTATGGGCACAGGTAAAGTGCATTCACTCCCACTGTCCTCAGTTTATACTTGGGGAAGTGGCATCTCAATGCCACTTCGCTTGCCAATGCTTAACACTGAGGTGTTACAAGTGTCTTTGGGCCGCACTCAGAAGATGGGAGTAACTAAGTCAGGTCGTTTAATTACTTGGGAGGTATGTGTTCTTTAAATCTTTGTTTAATTGTCTTAAAAAATACCTGAATTACTTTTATTGTACAGAAAATCTTCTTAACTCAAATTGCATCAAAATGTTTCTCATAGGTTTTGCAAAAAATGTACTGTGTCAAATTGTTAACGATCGATTACTGTCTAATATCAGGCACCATCAGTGGCATCAGGTGAGGCCAGTCTACCTGGTGCCGTGGATCAAATGCAGCCTCAGTTCATTTCCCGTTTCCTGGAGGGGCAGTCTGGAGTAACCATAAAGTCTGTGGCCTGTGGTGATCTCTTTACCACCTGTATGACAGGTTTGTGGCCCATCCCTCTCTGGATTGCAATCAGAGAGATCACATCCAGGGATACTCAGCCAGAGAGCTAAGCAATAGGAAATCAATGATTTCACTTTCTCCCAAGCTGCACAGCTGAAAAACACTGAGGCAGCATTTGAACACAAATGAAAGTGTTTGCTATCTGGACCTGATCTGGTTGTGTGGAACCACTCGTAAAGAAGGCTGTGCTTACCCAGCAGTCTCTGAATACAGCCCTGTCAGTCAAATTGCAATTTAGGAGTTTGCAGCATTTTAAAGACTTGTCCTGTCAGCTCACTTACAGTTGAATCTCTTCTGATCATAGAGTCTGTGTTTAGTTTTAATACAATAAGACATCCTTGTTTTCAATTTGCAGACAGAGGCATTATCATGACTTTTGGGAGTGGTAGTAATGGTTGTCTAGGACATGGTAACTTCAATGATGTAACACAGGTATGTTCAAATCAAACTTTGCCAGACAATAACATTAAGTACAACTAATTGATTATGAAGTAATAAAAATATCATGTTTGTTTTTTCAGCCTAAGATTGTAGAAGCACTCCTTGGCTATGAGCTGGTTCAGGTGTCATGCGGTGCATCCCATGTGCTTGCTGTGACAAATGAAAGAGAAGTATTTGCCTGGGGACGGGGAGACAATGGTACAGTAAAACATAGTTGTGTATTCATCCTGACTACTTTGGTGTTCACCACTAAAATATTGTATGCTGATTTGTTACAGCAGTATCTTAGCAATTCTAAGTTTTGCCCTCTGTTTTTAGGTCGCCTTGGCTTAGGCACTCAAGACACCCATAATTCTCCACAGCAGGTGTGTTTACCTGTGGATTTTGAGGCCCAAAGGGTGGTGTGTGGTGTTGACTGCTCCATGATTATCAGCACCCAATACAACATAGTGGCATGTGGAAGCAACAGGTAATTATTCTCATTTGGTTCCAGAAACTATGAAGGACTCATTGTGTAGTCAACAAAGTACTGTTTTGCCCATTTTAGATGTATTTAATGAGTATAGACACTGTGCACCCTTTCCTCCTTACCCAAACACACCACACCTCCTTTAGGTTTCCAAGATGTTATAAACCTTGCATTAGGTAGTTTTTTGTAGATTTAAGAAGGCATTATGTTACCTGCACAACCAGTGAAACAACATTCGGATGAACTGACAAATACAGATTAGGTCAGGTACTCACAGCAGGTTTATGACTTCTGATACAAGGAAACAGTAAAGACGTCTAATAAAGATAGTTTTGCATTCATGTACATGTGCATATTTTAAACAAAATATAGTGTTAAAAAATGAAATTACTATTTGAGTAAGAACAAATTCTGTGGTAAATTCAGCTGATTGGACATGATTTGTAAAGGCACACACCTGTCTATATAAAGTACCACAGTTAACAGTGCATGAATCCAAGGAATTGGCTGTAGACCTCCGAGACAGGATTGTATCGAGGCACAGGGGAAGGGTACAGAAACGTTTCTGCAGCATTGAAGGTTCCTATGAGCACAGTGGCCTCCATCATCTGTAAATGGAAAAAGTTTGGAACCACCAAGACTCTTCCTAGAACTGGCCACCCGGCCAAACTGAGCAATTGGGCGAGAAGGGCCTTAGTCAGGTGACCAAGAACCCAATGGTCACTCTGACAGAGCTCCAGTGTCTCTGTGAAGAGAGGAGACCCTTCCAGAAGAACAACCATCCTGGCCTGTATGGTAGAGTAGCGGACAGAAGCCACTCCTCAGTAAAAGGCATGTGATAGTCCGTCTGGAGTTTGCAGAAAGGCACTTGAGGGACTCTAAGACCATGAGAAACAAAATTCTCTGGTCTGATGAAACAAAGATTGAACTCTTTGGCTTGAACAGTAAGTCATGTGTGGAGGAAACCTGGCACCGCTCATCACCTGGACAATACCGTCCCTACGGTGAAGCATGGGGGTAGCAGCATCATGCTGTGGGGATGTTTTTCAGCGGCAGGAACTGGGTGACTAGTCAGGATCAACGGAAAGATGAATGCAGCAATGTACCTTAGACTGGGGCGAAGGTTCATCTTCCAACAGGACAACAACCCTAAGCACACAGCCAAGATAACAAAGGAGTGGCTACAGGTCAAATCTGTGAATGTTCTTGAGTGGCCCAGCCAGAGCCCAGACTTGAACCCAATTGAACAACTCTGGAGAGATCTGAAAATGGTTGTGCAATGGTTGTGTAAAAATAGTTTTGTCTTGAGATGTCCCTGAAATAAAACCGAGAGGCACTTTAACATTTAGATCAATGCTTGTTAAAAAATAATACATAAAATAATAACATTTCCCAGTTTCAAAAAATAGCTAAGGTGTGATGGCATAATGAACTGGATATAAATCTGATCGCAGATGGCAGGAGAAACAACTCTGATTTCAATTTTATTTGTTTAAATTGGGTGTTAATTGCTGAGTTAAGATTCAACAAACTTGGACTGGACAAGATCCCGACTGGAGAGGAACCGGACCCCTCCAGTCAGGTGGAAGAAGTTCTTTCTTACACCCCTGTCCAATCAGCCCCACTCAACAGTGAGAAGATTGTTTATATTGATATTGGGACAGCCCATTCTGTTGCTATTACAGGTAAACTCTCTTCTATAACATATTTCTGAACCAAAAAATGTCAGTTGTTAATTTTATTATAATTGGCTTTGGTTTTACTGTTTTACAACAACCACAGAAAGGGGTCAGTGCTATACATTTGGCAGTAACCAACATGGCCAGATGGGCTGCAGTTCCCGTCGCAGCCGCCGTGTGCCGTACCTGGTGCCCAACCTGCCGGGCATTACCATGGCAGCTTGTGGAGATGCTTTTACTTTAGCTATTGGATCTGGTGAGTACAAGACAGTGCATGTTGTAATGTGGTGTTTACTGTACGGTAGTTGCCTCAAAGTACTCCTTTATCCTTTAGAAAGCAGTAAAGTAGCTTGCAGCATTGCTCACATGTCTGTAACTCAGCTGTTTTGTTTGCTGTGATTAATTTTAAAATTGAATGTGTTTGAAGTCTTTTTAATACCAATCCAATATTTTTCAGGTGAATAGTAAACAAGTTTAATATAGAAAACTAGCAGCACTTCAGTTGCCATGTTATTTAAGAGATGACAGATGTTGTGCATGTGATGTGCCCTCATATCTGGGAATGAAAGGGTAAAGTGTTGTGTTGTGCCAATGATTGGTTCCCCTGGGAAGAAAGCTAGCAGTGTCAGCCATGCCTGTAGGTTTTTGTTGTCAAGAGAAGGCTTTGTTCAGCATTGACGTCCTACGAGAGAGCTATTATTCTGCCATCGTAGGAGACGCCGGACTGTCAGTTACATATTTGAGAGAGGATTAATGCATCCTGGGGAGCACTGTCAAATTGGGGAATGATGACCACATTTTACCTCCTGTTTTCGACAGAAGGGGAGGTGTACACCTGGGGAAAAGGGGCCCGTGGACGCCTGGGAAGAAAAGAGGAGGATTCTGGGATACCAAAGGCAGTACAGCTCGATGAGACTCACCCATTCACTGTGACATCAGTGGCTTGTTGTCATGGAAACACTCTTCTGGCAGTGAAACGTAATATTTAGCTTATTACTCCTAACAAAACACAGGGATTTATAAGGATGCGGTGAAAAGTATAGGCAGTTTGCAATCCCCCGATTTGGGACAGACTGAATCCAAGACAAGCTTTTATTAATAATTGCATGAATTCTTCCATTTAGAGCAGTAGAGGTAAAGATACCCTGTTGTTGTGGTGACATTAAATTAGTTATTTCTATTGATATTTTAACCACTTGCACCCACAGTGTACCCTTTGAAAAAAATAGAGGACATTTGGTGTATTTACTTTCAAAAACACAGAAGAGACAAGGATTATATCAAAGTAATATAAAACAATAAAGGTGAGATTAGAGGTCTGTCACAGATTTTATACAGATTAAACTGCATCACAGTTTTATAAAGCAGGGTGATGTAAGTAATCCTCACTACAAGCTACAGGACTGCTGTAAATATTCCATTTCATTTTCATCCGCATCATGTGACAAGGACATGGAGTGGCATAACTGACTTTATTAAGGGTTTGGAGCAAAAATCCTTGCTCAACGCTAATGCAGAAAAAAAAATGACCAAAAAGGACCATTCAGCATCCTTGCCATGGTTGCTAATGTTTTGGAGATGGTTTTGTATCTAGTAATTCATAACAAAGAAATGTAACTAATTATCTAATTATTTGATGATGATGATGATGATGATGATGATGATGATGATGATGATGATGATAGGGTGATAGATTTTTACACATAGGGCATTGTCCGCCCCATCATTTGCAAATTAATTTAATGGGTGGTGTTCTTTATTTCTTTCTGGTTCTAGCTTTGCTTGAGGAACCTGTCCCAAGATGACCCAGAGAGGTGCTCTAACCCCGCAACAAGGTTGTTGGGAAACCTGGTAGTGACATGAGCCATAGGATATGGCTGTCTCCAAATAACACCACACTTTGTGCCACAATCTTTCCATTTCATGCAGCTATGTCTTTTGACTGTCACCTGATCTTTTTTTTTTTCCAGGAAGTGTCTTGCCCTTCAGTCACTGGTTTGCAAAAGGTCAAAACTTGTTTGTTAAAACAAGTTTTGCTCACATGTTGGGTGATGTTGTAACAGTTGCAAAAGTAGGATGGCAGGAAGTCATTTAACAGCTTTCATGTGGTGCGCTATTGTCCTCTTTCACATGCACTGAGCTTGACAAGTCATGAGGGCTAATAAAAGACAAACTGGTTTGAGCTCTTAAGCCACTGGTAAATGACAGTTAGACTAAACAGAAAAATGAAAAGAATGAATGCCACTTGAGTGTTTTGTAACTCGTTAGTGAAAAAGAGGAAACAAATAACTTTTGTCACTGTCATTAGTCACTTTGTGCTTCAGTGGATGAGCCTTTAATACATTCATAGCTCATCAGCAGTGTTTCATACAAGAAACAACGTCTTGTGAGCTTTTTAGCCTCTGAGTTGAGTTTAACAAACTCCTAATAATAATAATAAATTCCTGAATTATAGATTCATTTTAATGTTGGAAACTGTCCTTGGTTATGACTACAGTGGGGTCTGTTGATTATTAATTATTATTACTTGTTTTTTTTTCTATAGAAGCCAATTAAAATGTAATTTATGGAGGTAATACATTAAAGCGTGAGAAGTCAGCATTCTGTCAAATGAGCAGTGTATGTGCCATATTGTGTTAAGTAAATAAGTATGAGTGAAAAAGCAATAGAATAAATGAATAATATAATGTATGTTGTGCATTTACACAAATATTTCTAAATAGATGATGTCCCATTGTTTTCTTACTAGGTGATGTAATGATGATGTAATCCAATGGCAACACATTACGTGAAACTAATCCTTTGTGTTGGACGAGCATGTGATATGTTTACACTAAAATATGTTATCATCATTACTATATTTATTTGGATGTCCTGATGGATTTGCGTTTATATGTTTGTAAAATACAGATCACAGAATACAGACAATAAACTCCATTGCTTCTTATGTCAAATGAATGATTGACCACTAGAGGGCACCTATCCGTTACTGTTGGCTTTCACCGTTGTGACCTGTAAGAGCTGTTGGACGTTCACTTAAGCTTTAAACACCAAAAATAAATTTTTAGTATATAACTTTGTAAAACTTAGTTTGCCCTACAGACAAGACTTGTTTCGGGGAATAGAAATATGACAAGAGCATATCTACAATCTTTTCCTAGCCTATTGTAAGGAAACAAACAAGTGCTTCATTAGTGGCCTCTGCAGCCAGAAAAGCCCCCTAATTAAAGATCCATAATGGAGATGAGAGGGATACAACGGTGTGAACAGAGCAGTTGAGCTTCTTGACTCCTCCTGCGTTGAGAAGGAGGCGGGACTCTGCACCTAAACAGACGGAGGGCCAGTGCATTGTGCTCAGTCTGTTAGAAAGCTCTTACATCCTACCAGGACAAGGCCACACGGCAGCACTCTCATTTCAAATATAACAGTACACAACCGGGTCGAACCACTGCAGGCCTGCGCTTCTGTTGCCATTATTCGTGCGGTTGCAGGAGGGAGACGTGGGGGCGATTCAGCTGCGCGAAGCACCATCTGTCGGCAGCGGAAGGGACGTGATATGAAACCCTCATCGGCTTGAACGACGGTGCAACAGCTCAGATAAATAGCCCCGTTTACCGGGGGTGAAGACTGCCGAGGACCAGAGGGGACATTCATATCTGTAACCTCCAGCTGGCAGGCCGCTCAGCCCGGTGACACAAAGCTTAAACATGCCCGGGTTTGATTACAAGTTTCTGGAAAAGCCAAAGAGGCGCTTCCAGTGTCCGCTCTGCAGCAAGGCGATGCGTGAGCCGGTCCAAGTGTCTACCTGTGGACACCGCTTCTGTGACACCTGTCTGCAAGAATTTCTAAGGTACAACAACGTGCATTATCTTTGACGGCTCTGTACTCTGCTTGGGTAGTTTCATTCTAGCCATGGTAAATAATAATGGTCGTGTGTAGGTGTGTCCTCCTCACCTTTCCCCCACAGGGCTTTAGAGTAATAGGATTTTAGTCTTGTACACTGCTGTCACTACAGTAGTGTGTGAGACATGGCGAAAAGATCTTAAACTAGGCTATTCATTTAAATTTTTGTGTTATTGTTCCTTCTCTCCTCGGCGTGTGGAAGAGTTGTTAACGCGTGAGCCACTGTCAACATGAAGAAATAACTGAGAAAATGTCATGACAATACCTTTGTTTTAACACATTATAATCAGACCAATGCAATAGTTATTGCTTTTGTCTAGTCATTAGTTAGTTGTGGCCTAAGCAGACCCATACACATATTACAATGTGCTGTGTGCTGCCATTTTTCATTTAGTGGCATTAGAGAGTGTGTCCTGTAGAGGGACCAGTCTGTCCTATCCTGTCTGTGTTTTTGCCCTGAGGTGAATTGGCTCCTATTGGGATGATGGGTCAAAGGATGTATGTGTTTTGGGGCACTTCAGAGGAGACTGCTGCCTGTATTCTAGGATTAGACGAATCTCTTCATTGAAGTGAGTCAGGGGCACCTTTCACTCAGAGGTCATCCAACCTCTCACCTCCTAATCTGCTCAAAGTTGGTGAAGTCTGTACTAAGACTTGTACTCACAAAGTCTTTTTGTTTTAGCTTCTGCTTGACTGCACTGTCAGAGAGGTCACTGAGTTACTTACAGTGAAGCACTCTTCTCAACAATGCACAATTAGAGACAAGAGCTTAATGCACAGCAGACTATAGCCTCTAAAACCAACTAAAACAAACGTCATGAATAGTCAGCCTCTTTTTTGACAAAATATATAGCCTATTTTTTTTTTTTTAATCACTATGTGCTGGATGCCTGTAGGCCAAACACATTCATCATCTAGCGTTGTCTTAGAGTAGTAAATATGTTCTAATGTGTCTTTCCAACAGTAAAATTCAATTTAACAGCATATAAAGGCTGGAGTTATCTTGATGTGCTGTGTTTCTAGTTTGTCTGCACTTGTTTTGCTGCTAAAAAAAATGTTTTGTGTTCAATTTTACTCGATGCAAGTTGAAGATGCCCAGAGCTTTACAAACAAAGAAGTCATTCATATTTCCACTGTCTTGTTTGTGGATATGTGAATAAATGCAATTAAATTATGACCGTCTTTAATGTGAAGTTTATATGTTGGTCATCTAGAAAACCTCCTGACATTGCAGGCACCACAAATTACTTGTGGTTGAAAAACATAACTTGTCAAGAACAAAGGGAGAGCAGAAGGAACACTGTTCAACGCCCATAAGTGAGTTGGGCCTAATACATTGTCTGCCTCATTCTGACCGCCTCCGTGTTCATCCTCTTGTGTTTGTTTTTACTCCCACTGACTGCATTTAACAAGTTTGAGATCTTCTGAAGGCTTTTAAAAAATAATTCTAACGGCTGTTGTTTTTTGATAAAAAGACACGACTAATCTCCTCAGTAAATCATTAAATAAATAAAAACATTTAGCAATTAATAAAAGCTATAATGCAGAAGTTTTAATAAAAGAATTAATAAATGAATCCTCACACACTGGAAATCTCTTTTTATTCTACACCTTTGTCCCTCTAAAATAATGTGGAGGTGAATGCATTTGTAAATCAACATCCCTCTGTCTGCATTTTAGCATTTTAGAAATGAGCTATACTTTTACAGTGATGGCTGACCTTATTGACACCTCTTTAATTGACAAAGCGTGCCCGTTGAGTCCACTTCATCGCTCTGGGACAGCACAAGAGCCTATTGTGTAACAGAACTTTGAGTTTATTGAGGCTGACAGAAAGTAGTTAGCTAAGGCTGTGCCCATTGTGCAACTAGCTTGATGTATCTCTGTAATAATTGGAGGCTGTGTCTGGCTTCGGGTCCAGGCTTGCCAATGGAGTCCTCCTACTTTTAGACTGACAGTCCTGTCACTGCAGAGACCACTTCTGTGTTGCAACAAGCCTCCCAAACTCAAGAATGCTTCAGCGTGGCATTAAACCATTATTGCATTTGGCATTACTTGGTTAACACTACATTTCAAAATAAATAGTGAAAACCTATTAAGGCTTTACAAGAATAAGTGCCTGCATGAACTATTGTTACTTCAGCATGTGTCAGCACCGTGAAGTCCTCCAGTGTCCACTGCCATGTTAGCATGTGATGCTAATGGCCTGTCTTTCCTCTCAATAAAGAATGTGTAAAAACTAGAGCAGCAGAGCTAAGGGCTGCCCCAGCGGCTGCCCTGGCTCTGAGGGAGAGTCATGTCCTAAAAGCAGCCCAGCGCTGCAGCTTTACTACTCACAGGAGTCAGATATGAGTCACATGCTTCAACAATTCAATGCATGCCAATTTGGGTGGGCCTGCGCTTAAGAAACAATGGGAATGCTGGCTCTTTAATGAGTTGTAATGTGTAGAATCAGCACATAATGCTATACAACATTTCCCTCAGTGTTTGAGGGCCTAGTAGTGCTAATGCTACTGCCACAAATGCAGAGGTCCACGGCTCCTGCACAGTGGTGTAATTAGTTTGTTAAGCTCTGTAGCTTCTTCCTACAATTGATGCTGCATTTCCTGGAGTCACAAGTAACTCCAAAGCTTTGATATACTGTAGTGAGAATACTTTTTTGTTTTTGGTAAAACGTCTGTGTTCTGCACAGATCAGAATTGACTAACCCTTATACTCTGATAATTTGGCAAGAAATGGATATAAAATTATTTAAAACTGTTAATGTCTTTGTCTTGTCACTTAGCTTGAACACTAACGACTGTGATAATTTAAAACACTACAGTTATTAGACTTATTCAAAGTAACTGAAAAATGCATTAAATAAAATTTTTAGGCATTAAAAAGCAATAATTGATGGATACCTGTATTGACAGGACCACAGTTACTTGTTAATTGTCTTGTCACTTGAGTGAGTGACTGTGTGTACAGACAGAGGACTAGCTGCAGTAATACAGTGTTTCTTTAAAGCCTTAAAAGAGCTCAGTTACGTTGGTGTCCAAAGATGTATGTCAGTCTGGCTTTTTGGGCAGCTGGGCCTTTGTTTCTCTGTGGGTATCTCTATCTGCATAGGCCCAAAGCCATGGACGGCTGATGAATGACTGTTTTCATTGCCGTGGCCATCCCTCAGTCCTATCACTGAGACATTCAGAGTCCACCGCAGGTGTCTGAGGGCCGCATGCGTGCAGGGATCCTGGATTCAGATCCGGCCTTTCAAGGGGACTCCGCAGACCATCCTTCCCCTCATGACAATGGTGGTCAGTGAGCTGCACAGAGAGATGTTCTGTTTGAGCTGAGTGAAAGCCCTCAGGCCTCTGCACTGTGGTGTCAGCTGATGTACTGACAGAGTTACCAAACAGTTCTTAAGGCCAGAGACCGAGACCAAAAGGCACATTGATGCATTCCCAGGTAGCTAAGAGCATCTAATATGCTGTTTGAAAACTCGCAGAGTTTTTTTGAAAACTCATTTTGTGAGGAGTCACTGAAACCTTCCCACATTCACACCAATTATCTAAAGTTAGTTACAGATTCACTCATGTGTCATAGAAATAGTCACCCTTTTGCAAAGCAGATTAAAAATAAACCTTTTGCTGAAAGTTTGCAAATCTAAACTACCCCCAACACTAAGACACAGCGCTGCATTGGTGTTTCATGAGCAAATCTTAAGTGACACATTTGAAAGTACAGATCATGTCCATTTTCCCATTACAATTTGGAGAGAAAATTCAGAAGCTATTTCTCTCTTAAAAAATAAATAAATCTTAAAAGGGCATTTGTAAATTACACTAGCTTAAAACTGCTTTTTGTTCATTAATCTATTTGATGGAGGAAAGCATTTGTTCTCTAAGCGTTTCCACTTCTTGCCCCAGTGACACAGGCAGATATTAGCTGGTCTGTTTCAGGATAAGGTAATTGTGGCGAGTCTCTCGGGAGGAAGTTCAGAGTCTTTAGAGATGCAGCTGTGATGATGGCATCGCTGAGAGAAAGTGGCCTGATCATTTCACACAGCTGACCAAGTTCCCTCAACACAACGTGGAGTAAAGCTGTTGTTATGATCCTTGTGTATTGTGACAGTTGGGTGCCTAAATGTAAAGAACATGACCAGACTGGATTTGACTCGGACGATGAGGGGCCTTAAAGATCTCATATAAATGTTTAACCTCAAAAGCCAGTTTGTGACAGGGCAGGAGCATCTTCAGTCTGAGAGCTAGTTTTTTAGTGACAGCCAGTTCACACATAATGTATCTCTTTTGAAAAACCTCTGAAAGTATCTGATTGTATGTGATTTGTGCAGTGTGCTTTGCCAGCTGTAGCTATAGATGGAGGCATCCCAAAATGCTTTTCTGTTTCAGAAGTGTCTGTTTCTAAAGAACTCTACAAGAGCCCACAGTTCATGTCTGGCTGAACTGTGATCATTTACTGACCACACTAAACTCTCCTCTCACTGCTGCTGGCCCTAATTATGTGGTCAACAACAATGTGAAAGTTTAGAGAGAGGCAATTTGTGGTCTAGAGAAAGTCTTGTACATGTGACTTAACTTCCACACACCTGATTCACTCCGAAAAGCTTTAAATTACTGTAATTGTCATTTTACTTAATGTGTAAGTGTTGTTGTAGGGTAGTGTTTTTTCACTTTTCTCTGTTTCTTCTGTATATTTGAAAACTCTCATTTGATTTAGTTCACTTTTGGTAGTATTATGTTTTCATGTAAACCATATTATCTCATTTTTATACTATCATTTCAGCGGCGCCATTATAGAACCCTGCTGCGGACAAGTCTTGACATGTCTCCCTCCGTTGAGGTCCTTTAAATTAAATCTCATGGTCTTGAGGCCCAAACAAAGATGGAAAACATTCCAGCTATGCAGTGCAGCACCTTGTTTCTCGCACACAGAGCATACTGGGACCACACTGGCAGACCCAGCCCTGCTTTTGGACCTTAGCCAGTTGGCCCAGATCTTAGCAGCATGGCTAGTGCATACACGTTCAACGGCATTCATGCTATGTAAAGCCATCTAAGATAATGACTTTTATCACATACATGTTGTCTGCCTGCAGCACTGCACCTCAAAGTAAGTGAGCCTGTCTTTAGTGGAGGTAACACTTCTACATTAGTGCTAATTAGCATGTTGTACACTGTTGTTATGAGACGTCTCACTCTGCTCACGATTGTGCTAATTGACCCTCCCCCTTCCTGTGTTTGTATCTCGTGCACAGGTCAGTGAATCTGTCCCAAAGCCATACAAGCCCCCTCTGCGTCTGTACACCAATACACACATCTATTCCAGTATGATGCCCTTGTTTCTCTGATTTGCATTAACATCTTGGCATCACTTTATTTCCAAAAGCAGTGTGCCAAATGAAATCACCATCACCAATTATCCCCAAGGGCAAATAAAACAAGCAAAAGGAGTATAGACCAAGAACATACTGGAATAGACTATATTGACACTTAAATTACACTAAACAGATGCTTATTATTCATGCATATGTCTTGCAAATGACTCAGCCATATTTCAGAACATACATCGTGCTGATAAATGATTCACCAGGCTTTTCACTTTCTCACTCGGTCAGCTCCTCGATGCTTGTGTGAAT
The DNA here is from genome assembly GCA_024416835.2 of Perccottus glenii. NCBI lineage: Eukaryota > Metazoa > Chordata > Actinopteri > Gobiiformes > Odontobutidae > Perccottus > Perccottus glenii. The sequence goes on from CM044550.2 coordinate 15,077,070, forward strand.
CAGAGGCTGGTCTGTGGGCTGTGTTGTGGAGCTAGCAGAGGAGGTTGCTGAGCTGATGGCTAGGCATGTGAGGAATCTGTGTGCTTGGTCTAAGAGCAGAACAGCTGGTAGTAAAGGAGAGCACTAGAAAATGGGCAGCACTGCACCAGACACCTGTCTTCGGTGAAAGGCGCCTCTGTAGAGCCGAACAGGTGTCAGCAAAACAGTTAAGCCCTTCACTCACAGCACACTCACTGAATTAAGGGCATTTATGCACAGGGCCCCATCAATGTTAAGGTCACTGCCCAGTTGTCCTCTTCCTTTCCGCCCTTTTCATGCGATGAGTCCCACTTCCTGCCAAGATCCGTCCGGCGTCCTCTCATCAGCTCTCTGTTTACTGTGGTGGTCCTTTAACCAAATGGTTCAATGCTTCTTAAGTACACTTAGTCCCTTGTGTTGTCTTACAGGGCTTTGCTCGGAGCTCATTTTAAGATATGTCAACACGCAGTAATGCTCTGAACTCTCATCTCGTCTACACAGACCTGCTATTGATCTTATTAGAAGAAGTGCAGTGGAAGCGCTTGTGTCAGGTGCACATCCAGATGGATCACTCAGTCAGTTAATTCACCATGAGGGAGCATTTGTTTCCCTAGACTGTTCAAGCTCAACTAAGAACAATTTTACACAGTTTCACATCTTAACTATAACTAGAGCGATCATTCTTTATCTATTGTTACATAAAATCCACTAAAATAAACTATTTATCAACTAAGACACTCAAGTTCTTGCTCAATACAACCCAAGCCTACTGTCCTAATAAAATGATGAAATGTCATAGAAAGTTTTAACAATAGCAGAGACAACTCTTTTGAGAAACACCCTCTGGTGAATTATTAAGAGTGATAAGTGACAACTCCATTGCTTATTCGTCTTTCTTATTCTTTTGTGCTCCCCCTCTACTCTTTTATGTGCTGTATGAAAGATCTTGTCATTTATCTCATTGTTGCTCCCAGCAACAGAGGCAGGTTGAAGAATTCATGCTAGATGAACAATGCAGCTGAGGCGTTTTGAAACAATGGAGGCGATCTGACGTCAGCACCTCGCCTCACTGAACAAAGAAATTGCATCCTCAAAGCAGAGAAGTGGACAAGAGCAGTAGCATTACTAAGCGCTGGCAGAGAATCAGTCATAGGTGGCATGCAGACACTGGGGGCTGTGTGTTATCATTTTATTTGTAACCAGTCTTTCAGGTCCAGGTCGATAAAAACAAACAGAAACCAAAATGGGTGGGAACAGATGATGAGGCTATGAACCGGGAGAGTTGTGTGTTTTTGTAAATGAAATCAGTCTGCTGATGGCGTTCTCCTTCACATAGATACCTAAAAAGCCTTAACCTTTTTCCCCGTTTCCATGGACACAACGCCACAGGACCTAAAATTGTCACTGCCAGTGATGTGCACACCTCACAAACCTGAAGCTGCTCACTGGCAAATCAGAAAAAAAGGAGCATAATACAACAGTGTTTTCTTTGCTGAATATTCCACCAAAGAGTGAATCATCAGTTTGAACTGTATTTGAGGGTAGAAGAATGAGCTAGAATGGCTTTACAGTAAAACCCTTATTGTTAAGTCATGCAAGTGAGGCAGATTGGTGATTTCACAAACTAAGTCAACACCACAACTCACGTCCACTATAGGTTGATAACGTCTGGTGCATGAATGAATTACAACGTTTAGCTATATTTACAACTGGCTCCCAAACAACACTTCTGTTCTTCTGTTCTTCCAGGTGTTGGAGGCTGTTTGATAGAGCTCACATTAAAAGTGGGTCAGCAGCAACCTGGCAATGACCTGCTAGAAAAGGCACAATGGCAGTTAATCCTTTTCTTATATAGACCCTGCACTACAAATGTCCTAGTCATTCAAGCCTCCATAGTAGTTTGTCAAACACTATTATAAAGTGAATTGTAGGCGTGATAAGGCTTTAAGGTTTTTCCAGGGTTTGTGTCGGTGTGTGAGGTGAACAGGTGCAGGTTAATTAAAGGATCTGTTGTCAATAAGATGTGGCTGGTGGGAGAGCTTATCTGCACTGCCCACCTGCTGCTCAGAGAAGTGGAGAATTGGGCAAATAGGCTCCTAATCCATGTGTAGGTCTATGTTGTTGTTAGGACCCTTGTTTACAGTGGTTCTCAAAAGCATCGTAGGAAGTGCGATGACAGGTTCATCTGACAAACCCAAGAGGCATAGATTTAAAACGCAACAGGCATCTTTGTAGGAACTCTGCATTGTGCATCACTGTTAAAAAAAAGTGAACTCCTGTAAATTGGATTTATGTTGGAAGCAAGCTACACACTGATTCTTCCTTAACCCGTCCGAAGCTATGAGCTCATATGTTCATATGTGCATCGTCCCAGTGCTATGTCGTGAAACGTTACCTCCAAGTGGGCCCCAGATTGATGTTTCCCCTGTTGGTGGCCACATGTGTGCTTTAAATCCTGCTTAAAGGGGAGACTCTCTCTGGGTTTTTTGAGTGAAAGACGTCTTGGCGGGTGTGAGGCTTGTAAAATAAAGCTCAAGGAGAGCAAGAGGAGGTTTTAACTTGAGAGTAATACAGGGCTAGAAGCAGCTAACAAGCCATTGCCACATCCTTTTTTTCCATGGCGGTTTGAGAATAAACATTTGTTTGGTTCCAGTCAACATTCAGATATGCTCCTATTCAATGATAACATGTCTGTGGTATGAATGATTTATTCAAACTGTTGTATTGTCTTGTGTCTAGATAAAATACTTAGAAGTGATTTGGACCTGTTAGCCATGTAACAATGAAAAACATCATTCTCATGCATAGTTCACATGCTGAAAATGCATAACATTTATTTACTCTACACTTGATATATGGCTTGTACAATGTCCCAAGGCACACTGCTGCTTCCACACTTAATCTGTATTAATACTGCGATTTCATGCTGTGCTTCTTGACTGCTGTGACTCCTGAATGCTGATTCATAAATGCCATTTGAGCCCAGAAATTGTGCCTGGTAGTGCCGTTTCCTCTGCCATATGCATACAGTTGGCAGACAGTTCCTCTTTTTTAATAGGCCAGGAGATGTCTTGGCAGTGTGCTATCCTCTCTGTCCAGTGCATGGCATGCCACCGGATTAGTGCAGCAGTGTGGCAGCTCCTCCAAGGATAGCTGCCTTCAATGATGCACAGTGCTTTTTTTCTGGCCTTTGAGCTAAAATTAGACCCGCCATCTGTGATTACAACAGAAAAAAGCGAAAAGTCACGTGTGTAAAACTGCCTGCGTTTGCTGACTAACTGGACTTGCTTTAAACCGTTTTACAAATATGGCCTATAAAAAAATAAAAAAACAGAGTGGGCTATTTCACACCTATTGCAACCTTGACAGCAGCTTTTAGCACCGCCTTCACAAAGCAGTAGTATGTGCTTCTCACACGTGCAAGCCCAGGACTCTCATTGATCTCTAGGCACACTCTTCTCCTCCTCTCCTGCCCCCCACAACCCGCACTTTAACCAACATCAAACGTAAACCTCTCCTTTTTAAGCCTCCCCTTTGCTTTCATGCGCCGCCTCTGTGTTCATGTGTTGTGTGTGTGTGTGTTACGGTGGTCTTTTTGCTGTGGATGACTGCGCTCCTGAATGCGTCCCCCCCGACCTGCCCTGTGTGAACCAGCTCAGCAGCAGTTAATGAAAGTGGATTGATTTTTCTGTACCTCATGCATACATCGTATAATCTGCTGGATGAAATCGACTAGGAAAACAAAAGATTCTGCAATGTTCTCTTACAATTGCACTTTTGTTATTTATTTGATTGCCAGCCAGGTTCAGTACAAAAATCTCCCTATAGGTATGAGCATGTGGCAGGAATCCATAGCACTTTAACAGATCTTTTTTATTGAGTGCATAATTCACAAGTCCCAGAGAAGCTGAGTTTATGACAGCTGTAAATCCATAAACTCAACAGAAACAAAGTAAGAGGAGCTGGACTAGCATTTCATGTTGTAACCCTGGCCTGAGTGTTGTAGGGCCATCACACTGATGGAAGAAGACGGTGCTGGGGATTATAAATGCTGCTAAGCGCCGTCTCCATCCTCACACACTTAAGGATGGATTATAGCATCTTGTGGCTTGTGCTCAGGCTGCAGATGGCTGCTCCACCTCCCTCCAGCCCTCCCCTGTGTCTATTCATTCATCCTTCCTTCCTTTCTTCTTTCTTCTCTCTCTTGCTCTCTGTCTATAGTCTGCTTGTCTTCTGGCAGGTGGCTTCTTCCTGCTGCACCTCTGGCAATCTGATGAGTCATCATCTAATTGCTCACAAATACGCCCTCTGATTTCTCCCGTGTGTGTGTGTGTGTGTGTGTGTGTGTGTGTGTGTGTGTGTGTGTGTGTGTGTGTGTGTGTGTGTGTGTGTGTGTGTGTGTGTGTGTGTGTGTGTGTGTGTGTGTGTGTGTGTGTGTGTGTGTGTGTGTGTGTGTGTGTGTGTGTGTGTGTGTGTGTGGTACTTTTTCTGTCACGTCAGTGGTGTTACCCCTAAGTCGTGTTTGACTTTATGAAGGCTAAAACAAACCAATTTAATGTGCGGCGCTTCAGACATTGTTAACCTACAAATGACCTGGTGCTTAAGAGGGCTGTTTTTAAGCTCAAACAATGCAATTAATAGGTAATTATGACTGTAATCAAACCTATTCCTCTAATTCAAATCAATTTCTTTTGTACACACATGAAAACATAAAAACATAAATCTTCAGTTGAAGAGGTTGTCAGATCAATTTCTGTCAAAGTGACACATGCAAAAGCTCAGTTTTAAGTGTGAATAAAGTTCACATTATTAGTTGAGTTTAAATTATATTTCCCTTTTCTTCAAATATTGTGCCATCATGACAAAGTAAATAAATTTGCTGAAAGAATGTTACTATTGGTATAACATTATTATAGTAAACGGCTCACATACAGTGCATTTGCGAAATATAATTGAGCCCAAATCTCTGTCCCTTTCGCTGAGAGCCCTCACTGAAACTGCTCTTTACGTGCGGCTTTTGCGAGCTGACATTTGAAAAACAGCTAACCTTTGAACGAGGTCTGGTTGTGTGAACGGACTCACACGTGGCCTGTGCACACAAATGTCATCGCACTGAGGTGAGCTGCGAGGAGACGATGAGTGTTAAATAAGCAGTGAGGTTGTGATGGCCTCAGGTCTCTTCACAGTTTGGACACACAATCTTATCCCTGGATGATACTAAAAAAGGTGCAAACAATATCCCAGCGGTGTAGAAATCCACAGTTGAAAATCCAGTTGTGCAGAGTAGCTCGTAGTAAAACCTTGATTCTGTCCCAGTGAGTGTGTTACATACATGGGCTTCTGGAGATAGAGCCAGGGAACCAGGCCAGACAAACACCCACTCGAGTAGTGCTTTTCTTTCCCTTGCATCATAGTGGCCTGCTTTGGTAAAGCAGAACAAAAACTGCTTTGCAGCATTTCAGAAAGCTCACAATAGAGATTTGAGGCTCGTTTTACAGGCAGTGGTGGGTTTGATCTATTGTGAAAAATGTAGTAATTGGTGAAAGACCTATGATTTTCCGCCTGTCTCTTTAGGCCCGGCTGACAGTATGTCCGGTGTAATATATTTCTCTCTTGTTGATGACCATGACTTGTAGACTGTCAGCTATTGTTGCCTCTTATGAAGCAGCTGACAGTTGCTGTTAGTAACCTGCGCTGCGAGCAGGATAGGATTTTACAGGTGTCATATTGCTGACAGGCGTTCACCTCAGGCCTTTCTATAGAACTTGACAAACTGGTCCCTGAAATCTTATAAAAAAGGTGACGAGAATTAACATTTAGGAAAATGTATGTCGAAACTAAGCCAAGGTGTTTAATATATCAAATATAGCAAGAGTAACATTCATCAGATGGTTATGTTTAGTAATGCACACTTTTATCTTTATTTATTTATTTATTTATTACACGCTCTATTCAGTCATGTTGCACAAGGACTAATATAAATTAATCTTTTGTCAGCAGTACTGTAAGTTATCTAAAGCTTAATTTACTGAGTGTGCTTTGTTTTATTGCAAAATATGTCTGGCATTATAGTGAGTCACTCACACTTCCTGTTACTTGTTGTCTACGTGGTATGTAACAAGTCGTAGGAGTTTTAGTTAATCTCTATTTAATTTAGTTTATCTGGAATTTTCTTAGATCTCCCATGTGTAAAACCCTGTCATCAGCACTCCCTTTTGAGAGGCCTAGCCTACTCTGGACAAGGCTGAATCCAGTTCAGCCCTCATGGCATATCGGGTTACACAGGTGGAAACACAAGCCAGCCTCAGAGAGACACTCATTTTGGGACTGCTCGAGTGGCCTTTTTCTTGTGGGCACTGAGCCAGTGAGTTGTTTGAATATGCACTGTAACTTCACAGTTCTGTTTTGGGTTCTAATTGATCACTGATGTCCATCTATTTGAGTCACTCCTACAACAGGAAACACATGTTCAGTTGGTTTGTCATAAACTTCTCCGTCTTTCTTCAGAAGAAGGAAGTCATGAATACTCACAGCTATTCATAACCAAACCAGATGCATTTGAGAGATTGTGATCAAATCCAGGTTCCTATTTTCCAACGATTTGAGAGGAGAGATCAGTTGCAGCTGGGACACCAAAGGCATGGGAAGAATTTAAGGTTTTGTTTGTAAAGATAGAAGTTAATCTGGGCTATAACCTGAAAAGACTACAGCTTTAGCAAGTAGGGTGAACATAAAAGTTCCTAGTGATCCTCTGGAGGAAATAAGCAAACAGCAGGCATCGTTGCTAAGGCTGGCGATGCCATCATAAAGGAGGTAGCAGGGACAGAGGTCTCTGGAGGTCTTTGGAGTGTTAATGTTCTCCGAAGCCCTCGTGTTTATAATTTGGTTTGTTTAGCGTGTCTGTTTGCTTCATTGGCAAATACACAGAGGTTTGTTTAGGGGTGATTCGGCACAGAGCAGATTTCAGGGTTGTTGTTTGTGAGGACGAGGAGGAGGGCTGTCACTGCAGACATGGCTTCTCTGTCACCTGTAAAACAGCTCCATGTTCTTCAACGGAAAGATTAAACCTGAGGGATTTAGACTGCTTACCATCAGTCTGTCAGGAGCAAGAGGACAGTGACAAAGTGTGTTGTGACGACTGTGCCTGTGACATTAGATTGTATGCAGGTCCTTTGACTACTTAAAGTTTTTGATAAAATTAATCTATGAGAATTTGCCGAAGCTGTGAAGATCTTGACAAGAGTCTTTTAAAGTGTGCTTTTGTACGTATGAACAGCTGTAGGGACGACACTCACTCTACAAGACATATTGTATAAGGCTATGAAATTTTAATAAGCTGGTTGTATTATACAGTGTCTGGACAGGTCGTTAGCTGTTCCCTTGAGACATTTTGTAGCAGGACTAGTAGGTACATGTGTTTATCTGCCTTATTGCCTGCAGCATGACTGACTGGGTGTGAGCTGTCAAACTGAAGTTAACAAACATTTGAATGACTCAAAAAGGTGTTTTTTTGGAGGGGCCTGCGTGACAAGAGTTTTCCCCTTGGGCTGTGGAACATGTTTTTGCTTTTGTTAACTGCATTAGGCCAGCACTAATGAGTACTGCCATCACTAAAACAGTGTTAATAGTGTCCATTACTGGATCAGTAAGCCACAGGTGAAGGCCACTCCATTTGGAGTCACATTCAAACTGTGTATTATTATATCATTTTCTGCATAAAAAAAAATCACTATTTAGTTTCTGACTGTGTGCGCACTGGCTAGTCATCTATTTCTAACTGTTCTTTAAACTCTGCTTGACTATTTAGAAGAAGGCGAGTTACTGAAGATGGACAGAGCAGAATTGGAGCAGGGTTTACTGCACTGTCACAATGCTGCATCACAGCGCTTTGTGAGCAGTGAGCCAGGGGCTGTGGGATGTTCTCTTTGACCGTGGCAGGACGACTGTGTGACTCGGCTTATTTGGCTTGTGTGCCTCACAGCAAGCAGCAGATACGGTTCCTGTGCAGGACAGGGCCTCTGGCTGATGCCTACAGAGTGGAGATGAGCGCCTGTCTCTTCCTATTTGCTGTGCGGCTGGGGTTTGCTCTGACGATAGAGATGATTCTTTGATGAGTAGTGTAAATGATTTCACAGTGAACATGAGATGCTGTGCCAGCCTCTAATCGATTGACCCTCTTTTACGTTTATTAATTGGTCTCCTGCTCCCTGCTGACACAGTGACCCTAATGGGGAAGAATTACTGCTGTTTCAATATGCATTTAGCTCCCACTTCTTCTCCCCCTTGATCACCCCCCTCTCTGTGTCCCATCCCCCACCACAACACACTCTCACAGCAGCTGGCCACACTGGCCCGGTGCACATGCACTGCATCCCGTCACATGTCCGGGTGCCTTTGGGAGACCCGCTCAGGTGACACAACAGCCAACCCAATCAAACCACCCAAAGGCAAATGCAGACTAATTAGTTTAAACACTACTTAGGAATGGGCCAGGTTAGAAAAGCTCTGTTTGAATGGGACGATAGCTCAGGGCTTGAGCTGATGTAAAAATGGACTTCATTAACAAAATATTAGCCATAAGCAGGTACTATTTTTGTCATCTGGGAGGAAGCCTCTCTGTTTAATAGACTACCACATGCCAGATACTATGTTTTATATATTTTTTACATTCAGTAAGAAAGAATTTTAAATAAAGGATGATGAGGAGAAATAAGTTGTCTGTTAATATAAAGTGTGTGTGACAATGTAAGAAATGTCCTGATCTATTGGAGATTAAATCAATTTAAGTGTATGGGGTTTGAAACGACTGGCTCTAGCACACGTGTCGCAGAACAGCAGGAGGGTTATAAACATCTGTGCAGATCAGACGCAACTGCCTTTTGGCGTTTTATAAAATCTCTCTGTGTCAGGGCTTTGCTGTTGGGCTGTAGCAGCTAACCCCTAGCGGCTCCTGACTGCCTCTATTATTTACATGTGTGAATATTGCATGAAGACATTAGAGTATGGAGATGCAGAGGAATTGAGAGAGTGGTGTTCTAATTAGCAATGGCACAAAGCTCATCTAGCCCTTAAACAGGCCCCAAACAAACTGCATGGGGGAGCAGGCATAAAACAAACTATTATTTTAGGTTTGCAGTGCAGGAAAATAGAGCATCTCTTGTGGTACTCTAGAAGCAGCACATGACTCCGGAGGGAAAGCCTCCAGCACTAGGATGAGCTAAAACTAAAACATTGTTATGTCGGCTGTAAAACAAGGTCAGATTTTAAACAGGCCTTGTCATATGTGAGAGAAACCACAAAGAGAGAGTTAAAGGCAGGCCTACAGTGTCCCTTTTTGTATTATTGATACAGAGATTACACACTAAAGTGTTGTTTTGCTTTAGAATGTCTGCATCCTCTGAAGGATAAAAGCTATGCCATTAAAACTAATGAAGAGCTAACTTGATGTGCTGTATTTGAGCGTGACCTGCTGCAATGACTCAGAGAAGTCCCATTTAGTCAAAGAGACAGAACCAAAATTAGTGCAACTCAGCATTGCTCATACTGAAGCCCAAGAAGTGCCTTTTAGCTGTAGCCATTGTCAGTCAGGGTCAGCGTTAAGGATACTCCTGTTATTTAAAGTGGCTCATCGTCCTTGTTGAAATGCTTTCTGACTATCTTTGTCTGAGGGCAACTTTTATTCTGAGCTATATAAAAAATAATAGTGCTTTAACCTTTCTCTGGTTCTTTCTTGCAGTGAGGGCGTCTTCAAGTGTCCAGAAGACCAGCTGCCATTGGACTATGCCAAGGTATGATTATACTCACTGCCACTGATTCAAAGATAATATAGTTTTAATGAAGTTGCAGTTTAAATTAAACTTAATTTCCTAAAAAACACTCACTAATGGATAATTCCTAGAGATTTCAGCGTGTTTAGGCTCTTAATGGACAAATTATTTTAAGGGGCGGCAGTGGCTCAGTGGTAGAGCGGTTGTCCTTCAACCTTGGATCGAGTCCAGCTCTCCCCACAGTTCATACTGTTGTTGTGTCCTTGGGCAAGACACTTAACCCCCCTTGCCTCCAGTGGTGTTCCAGCTGTGACACTGGTGAATGGAACCTTAATGTAAATCGCTTTAAATGAAAGCGTCAACCGTAAATGTAACACTGGTGAATGTAAGTCGCTTTGGATAAAAGCGTCTGCTAAATGACTAAATGTAAATGTAAGTTACTATTGCAACAATGAAAAGCAAGTCTCCTTACCACCTGTGGTATCTAAATTTCAACTGGCCTATTTGTTGCTTACAGGGAAAAGGATAATGTCTGTGTCTCATTGAGAACTGTGCATCACAGAATATAAAAAAATATATAAAACTAACATAAGGAAAGATCATTACTGTTGCTGCTTTGATAAATCGCAGATAGAGACACAGGCGGTTCTATAGAGACCCCTTCCCATTGCCATCATTAGGTATGGAAGCGGTTAAACCAGACGCCTGTCAGACTTTGTGGTTTACTCACGCTCAGTCGCCGGTGTTGTCGAAGTGCTCCATGTTCACCGAGAAACAAAAACTTACAATGACAGGACTAGACTAGAGCTGCAGTCATTAAAACACTGTTGAGTGTGTTACAAGTGCTACTCTGGGACTGTGACTGACAATAGCTGAAGCACACTCCATAAAATCTAAAGTAAGTGCCCCAAAGAGCTTAACCTCTTGATCTGCTGGGGACTAAGTTATTAAAAGGTCATTATTGCTGTCCCACTGCAGATTCCAAGACTAGAACAATGAAAGAGTGCTTCGCAGCAGAAGTTCTTTTTTCTGTTAGCCTGCCCTCAAAGAATGTGATTATGGCAGCAAAATAGCATTTACTTTTGCTGTGATTATACAGTGCAGTAAGCCAAACTTTTAGATCTATATTTATATAACTTAGACGATTAGACTGTTCAAAATGGTTATTAGTTGTAACAAGGCGACTCTAAAAGGTGGTGATTAATGCAAAAACAGGACGTGAAGGGGCTAGTGTTTTATAATATAACTGCCTTAGTTGTTAGTGTTATTTGAATGCATTTGCATGTTTGGCTGCAGAGGCACATGAGTGGTCTGCCTTTGAGGGCTGTTGTGACATTTTGAGAAAGTGGCTTTTCTCGTTTGACCAGTGCTGTTCTCATGTGACACCAGACGCTTACAGAGCTGTAAATCCTTAGGATGGGGGTGGATTTGGGGTTTGGGCAGAAAACTTACTCATCCCAATTCCTCTGTGACTACAGAAAGAATTAATGAATGTGTTGTCTGCTTTCTGTGCCATTGTCAAATGTCTCATATTCTTAAAAACAGAGACTCTTCATCACGGCAGCAGTAACTTGGGACGGACTGCTCCTGTAAATAGACACATTATTCATGTAGCTCAGGGTCTAACTTTTGTTTATGGCTTTAGATAAAGTGATAACACACTGTTTTGTACTCAAACAGCGTTTACTGTGAAAGGATGTTTTCAGAACGGGACTGTTGTTTTTGTATCACACTATTTTTAGCTATCAAAAGACTGATTATACTGATGTGTGGCTAAACATAACTCTAGCCCTTGCATTTATTATAACATTTTTAGAGATTTCCATGTTTATTTAATTTTGGGATTTTTTTAGTAAGGAATACTTATTCACTAATACTCCCTTAATTTACACAAATATTAGCTTTAGGCACAAAGAACCACTGTTGGGGCTAAGGCTTCAAGGAGTGGACTCGTGTTATTTCTAAATGATATGTGACCATGACTGGACTGGGTCAGTTTTATAATGTGGCTCTCATTTTCAGATCTACCCGGACCCTGAGTTGGAGCAGCAGATCTTGGCACTTCCCATTCGATGCATTCACAGTGAGGAGGGCTGTCGCTGGACGGGCCAAATGAAGCAGCTACAGGTACAGTCCTTCTACCTACTGTGGATATTCACTGTTGTCCTGGCACCAGACTAATACACCACTTCTCTCTCCCTCTGTCCCCCTTTAGGGCCACTTCTCCACCTGTGCTTTCAACGTCATCCCCTGCCCAAACCGCTGCTCTGTGAAGCTGACACGACGCGACCTGCCTGACCACCTGCAGCACGACTGCCCCAAGCGCAAAGTCAAGTGCGAGTTTTGTGGCAGTGAGTTTACCGGAGAAGCATATGAGGTAAACACCCGACATGGTTGTCTTTTTTTCTTCCCCCACGGCAGGAGTTTGACGTAAACCACCTGCGTTACAGCACATAATTTCCACGTTGATATAAACAGCTTCTTTGAGCGACGCGTTGGAACATGTGTCATGGGTATTGGCAGACAGACTGAGCCTTATTCTCTGCATGTTTTTTTTCAGTAAAAAAGCCAAGGTAACTCTTCTTTTCTCAGTAACACCTCAGTCAGTTTAACCCAGCAGCCCCTCCTGTGTTTACACGGTGCCCCTTGTGTATTCCATGTCAGGGCATAATCCACCTTTTGGCTTTCACAGTGGAATTACACACTAATGTTTCGACTTCCCTGCTATAACTATATAGAACAAAGCACATCTCATTAAAAGCACCAAGAGACCTTTTCGTTTATGTCGTGGATGAAGTTCTAATGATGTGACATTGTTTTATCTCAGAACCACCAGGGCGTGTGTCCCCAGGAGAGCGTTTACTGTGAGAACAAATGCGGAGCGAGGATGATGCGTCGTCTGCTATCCCAGCACAGCATGGCAGAGTGTCCCAAACGCACGCAGCCTTGCAAATATTGTGGCAAAGAATTTGTCTACGACACAATCCAGGTCAGTTTGTCAAACAGTAAAAATTACATTTGTAGATTTTCAAAATAAATAGGTTCTATTAATTAAACTGGAGAAACGTTAGTTATTCTATTTTATTGGGTATTTTTTTATTTATCTCACGTTTAATTAGTTTTGAATTTATATATTTTTTGTTGTTGTCTGCAACCTTTTATTTTTTGTCTGTTCTTATCAGTCATGCTGTCTGTCACATTAACATTGTCATTTATTGCTTTCCTACAGAACCATCAGTATCACTGCCCTCGTTTCCCAGTCCAGTGTCCAAACCAGTGCGGCACCCCCAACATCGCCCGTGAGGATCTGGCCAATCATGTGAAGGACAATTGTGGCAGTGCACTGGTCTTGTGCCCATTTAAAGACGCTGGCTGCAAACACCGGGTAAGACCACACTTGTAATATTAATGCATTGTCAGTTTTGTTTGTGTGCCTTTGTTTACGTGCTTTTTCTTTCACTTGTAGCACTTGACCTGTAGGCTCTACTTTAATGAGAGCAACACTTGACTATTTTCTGACACGTATTTCTGTCTATTTCTGTATTTCTGACGTCAATTTCATAAAATAAAAAAACATGGACTCTGTGTTGTCGGAGGCACACATTTACAGATGGTCTGACAGGAAGCAAAACTCATCTGTTCCATCGAGCACTGACTATTATATGTAATCATGATGTGCATTTATTCTGGTTAGCGTGTGTCAGAAAAAGAGAGCATCTGTTGCTCAAATATGTGTTCAGGATAGATATAGTAAAGGATTTTGACCATAGCAACAGGAAATGAGAAATTTGGGTATTTCTTTCTTTAGAGTCTTAGTAGAAGTGAAGAAAAAGAGGGACTTATGTGATTGGCTGACAAAGGTCTTTTGTAATGAATTAAGTTTGAAGTGAGAGACATTTAGGATCAAAAAGTTGACATAGTTGACATTTCTCACAAGATTTGACAAATGCCAATTTGAATGAATGAATATGATAAAATAATTAAAATACATATTCACTCCCCAAACAGAAAACTTACTTGCACGGCATTCATTAACTTCTAAATTTTGACTCTGTTTTTGTGCAGTGTCCTAAGTTAGCGATCGGCCGTCACCTGGAAGACACCACTAAGTCCCATCTGACAATGATGTGTAACTTGGTTGGACGACAGCGGCAGGAGATCCTGGAGCTGCGGAGAGAGATGGAGGAGCTGTCTGTGAGCCATGACGGCGTCCTCATCTGGAAACTAAATGACTATTCCCGCAAACTGCAGGAAGCCAAGCTAAGGAGCAACCACGAGTTCTTTAGCCCACCTTTCTACACCCATCGCTACGGCTACAAGCTGCAGGTTTCGGCATTTCTGAATGGGAACGGCAGCGGTGAGGGCTCACATCTGTCGGTCTACATCCGAGTGTTACCAGGAGAATATGACAACCTCCTGGAGTGGCCCTTTTCTTACAAGGTGACTTTCTCAATCTTAGACCAGAGCGACCCGTCTCTTTCCAAACCGCAGCATATCACCGAAACATTCAACCCCGACCCCAACTGGAAAAACTTCCAGAAGCCATGCAGCAACCGCAACTCGATGGACGAGAGCACCCTTGGCTTTGGCTACCCGAAGTTCATCTCTCACGAAGAGATCAAGAAGAGGAACTACATCCGAGACAACTGCGTCTTCATCAAGGCTTCAATAGAGATTCCTCAGAAAATAATGGCTTAAGATCTTGTGTTTTGTGCATGAAGGAGAAGCAGATGACACTTAACCCTTTGGAGTCTCTTACCCTTTAGACTGTCTCCGCCCTCCCTGGAGCTTGAAGCAAAAGGCTGGCTGTGACTCAAAGGACCTTGATGATGTATATCACAGAAGAGAAAGTGTTTGGTCTGGAAAACCATCACACTCAGATTGTTTTATCTTCGTTGACTTTTATTACAGTCTACAATGAAAAAAAACGCCTTGGAAATCAAGCAGTGCCTAGAGAGTTTATGTTAAGTTATGTTTTTTGTTTAATCCTGCAGTACTAATGTTTTCGGATTTGTGGCTCAGAGGTATAAAGAGTCTTCTCGGCTTCTGCACTTAAAGAACGAGAAGAGTTCAACTCAAGCCCAGCTGCCTTTTGTTTACATGGTCATACACTATACTCCTACTAATCCTTTAACACACACAAACCCTTGGTGTGTAGCTGTGAAACAACCCAACTCTCTGATACTTTACTTACCTTTTGGACCTGCTAAAACAAATCAATAAATACAACCTACAACCATTTCCTGGAAATTATATCAGTTACCAACTTACACTTTTATCTGTTGTCGTTCAGTTTGAGAGCCGGCAAATAGGCCAAATGTGTTGGAGAACATGTGCATTTAACAGTGAAGGAAAAGCCATGTGGCCTTTTTATATCCAGCGTTTATCTTCGCATGAAGGCAGGGGTGAGCAGGCCGATGTTTAAACACCTGCATGCTTCATGTGCTACCACCTGGACCACATTTTTGTACTGTAACCTGTATTCTTGAAATCTTCTCAAATTCATAACTGTATTTCTTCTCTTCTTTTTGTCCTAAAGAGAGAGTTTTTTTATGTTGTTTGTTTTTATATAAATGTGAATAGTTTATTACCTTGAAAAGATTTTGGATCTGAATACTTAACGACTGTTTGATTTTGCAGACAGCGCGAGCAGGCTGTTTTGAAAAGATGCTTGATGACACAGTCTCAAATATGTGGGTGTCTCAGGACTGACTGCAACTTTGTTTGTTACCATGGTCACCGGTGTCTACGTTATGCTCGGCACATGAAGTATGGTCGTGGTGCAACAGCCCTGGATCGCACCTGGACAAGGACTATGTGAGGATATATGTGAATACTAATGTACAAATGCAGAAGCACATTCTGTCTTTTATTCTTGATTTCTTGTCATAATACCAGCTGATATTTTACAGTGATTTAAAGTGCAGAGATTAAAAAACTTTTTGTAAGATGCTGTATTTTTAAAAATGCTTAGCTGTTTTATACCAACACTTTTTTTGTTTTGTTGGAGAGTCGAGTTGACATTGGGAATTTTCAAAACCCTTTAGTCTCTTTGTCTGTGTGGTTTGAGCCTCACATATGGTATTCTGTCTGTATTATTTCCTCTAAAAAGTATTTATTTTAAGGGGCCATCTTGTGAGATTGAGCAGATGATGATCATGTTTTAATATGTTGATTGAGGAGTGGTTGTCAGTTCCTTAACTGAAATAAAATACCATATATTAAAATTTCTTGTTATCATGTTTCTTATATAGTAGTGTTAACTGCATCTTATTCCTAAAAAAACATGCAGGTATTCAAGAAGATAGCAAAATGCCACATAATCTGACATTGAATGTTAAGAGCTTTTATTTCCCAAAGACTTCTTTAACTTTTAGATTGAGGTCCAACTTTCAACCATCCTGCATAAATCACTATTTAAACATTCAATTGGTCACTTTAGAAAGCAGGTGTTTCAGTCAGTCTGTTAAACAGTCATGTTAGTCACATCATTTACTGACAAATGGCCCAAATCAACTCCATCTGAAAGGTCACTCTTTTTCAATGTAATATCAATTCAATCAGACACATCTGTTTTTGAAATCCAATTATATTTCATATAAAATATATTTTATAAAATTCACAATTAGTGGATATTCCTTTTGTTGAGTAACAAAGACTGACAAACAACCATACCACATACAAAAATAAGTGTTCAGATCAATTAGTGTAGCGTTTGTCTCTGTGTCCACTGTGTGTGTTGGCTCCTCTGGTCAGGACAGGATGCCCCCTCTATCCTGCTCCAGATGAATACAGAGGTTTCATAGCCAAAGTTTCAAGCCTCAAACTTTCCTGGCACTGGGCGTACACAGCAAGCCTGTGCCGCTGTAGGCCGGTGCACACAGTGAAAAATAGTAACAGCTAATTACATGTTTGTGGCTCTGCATGCTTCCCATGAAGAGCAGAGTCACATGAAGCTCACAGCTCTGCACTTTAGCTTTGCTCACTTTGATATGACCCCTGACTCTCCTGGACAATGATTTACAGGTTCACTCATGTTTTCAAATGTACTGCGTCTATCAGCTGAACCTTGGTCAAAGAACAAAGAGAATAGAGAAAAGAGGGAGGAGGCAGCTAGAACAGGACCCAACCCATGAGGTTTTCCTCACATGTAAAAAATAACACATCAAAGGCCCACTGTGGTTTATAAAGCGGTGCCATGCTGTCGTCCCGCATGCTTAAGTTAAACAATTCTGCAGCAGTGCAGGAACAGAGCCAGCGTGATATGATGTTGTGTCCTACAGCTGGAGAAAACTCTCACAAACACCAGTAAACTTCTGAGCTCACAACCCACACCCAAGCCAATGTTTGGCCAAGTGGAATTCTTTCAGTTGTACACTTTAGAGCCATAAAGATCCCATAGTCTCCCATTGTCACAGTGTAAAGGGTTGTACACCATTTGTAAATACTGTGACAGTTCATGTTCAACAGATTATTATAGTTATTTGGGGGAAAGGTGTTCACCTTTTTTGTGTGATTGCTCAAACCAAGCAGCTGTTAATATACACTGCTTATAGGTCAAGTATTCCACAAGCTGAAGGGCTCCTGTCCTAGTGCACTTTGCCGTTAAAAATAATAAGTTCATGAAAAGGTTGTCTGAGCACAGTGACCTCACTCTCTTTATATACTACTGCATACTGCAGATGAATGATTTATTCAATAAAAACACAGAAAGCCACTCATATGTCCATTGATTTATGCACACTGATGTATTTGCGCAGGCAGTGATTGATAGTCTTCATCTCTTTTTAAAGCGGCCAACTGAGCGCAGAAGCAGCAACCTGGTGTCAAAGGTCAGCTCCTCAGTGGGCACTTGCCTGTGTGATGCAGCTGGGCTCGGATCAATGGCTGACCTGGGTTGCTGGTACAAACAGAGTAGCTCTGGGGGAGATGGCTGGAGGTGTTCTTTGGCCGTACTCACCCCCGCACACATCGAAATATCTCTGATTGAACCTAATACTAACCTAAAATATTGAGTTTATTGAGCACTACTACTGTTTATCAACGCCACAAGAACACATTTTAACCATGGAGTATAAAACAGAGGAGGTTATGGCTTCAATGTTTCCAATTTATTTGTGAGTAAATCCAGAGCTGTGGATCTGAAGCTTTTCACTCAAAAAACTAAAAATAAGAACAAACAGAGTAACATGACAGAGGTAGAGCTAAAGAAAGTGCTGTTAAAAGTAACAAGAACAGCACAAATAGCAATTCAGTCTCTAAATTAAAGTCTCCAATAGTATCCAACATCAAAAGATAATGCAGGGATTGGGGCCAATGCCATGATTTTAGGACTTGGAATTTGACTGCTACACATTTTTCTGGTATGTTTAGTGACTTAAATCTGAACATGTTTCTGTTTGGCCTTATCTATGCAACAGAAGTGACAGTGGTCTTGCTTGAAATCCCTTTCAGTCCATAATGAGCGCTCACTGCCTACAAAGTGACACTTCAAGGAGAGCAGCACAGATCATAAAATCAAGCAATAAACCTTTAGGAGTGAAATGAGATATCCTTTAAACAATTAAACAGAATTTCATCTTTATAGGAACACAAATCAAAACGCAAAGGGGACAATTTTATTATGGCTTATAGCATGTCTGGCAGGGATAGTTAACTTCCTCACATTGTGTTTAGCTCCGCATCAAGTTTAATGGGAGAACTATAAGAATATACCAGAGAATCAACACCCACCAGAATTAGCTTAATCTGAAATTTAAGCATTGCCACCCCAGAGACCTCTCACTACTAAACTGCATGTTTGTTGTGCTTATGGATTCAAAGCTCTTTGGCCTTAAGTTCAGCAGATAATCTTGACCCATGCTTTTTGCCCATAAGTAATGGATTTCTGTGGCTTCTACTGCACTCCCCATAATCTGTCTGCAGAGGCCACATGGCATAGATACAGTACATGAGTGCAGAAAATGACTTTAAGTGGAAATTGTATTATCTTTTGGCCTACTTATGACTTAAATTCCATGCGGCTCTACATATTTAACCTTGGCAGCACCAGACTGGGACTGGCAGCGTATTATGTTAAATCATATCTGAACGTGTGTCTCATCTGAAGATGAGACTCAGACTTTTTAGATGTAGGCTACAGTAAAGCTGATAAAATAACACTGTCTGTGATCTGTAATGTATGGTACACATTTCAATTATATCACTAAAAGGTTTAAATTTTGTTAAGTTTTGGCCAAACCGCAATTATTTAAAATGTTTAAAGTGTGTGTTCTGTGCTCTGTTTATGTTTAAAAACCTAAAAACTAACACACACACACACACACACACACATATATATATATATAGCTCTGGAATAATGTATTATTCCAGAGCTATATGTATATTATACAGCCCTGGAAAAAAGTAAATGCTCTAAATTACATTATTTTTATTTTGAATTTGGGAAAAATGTTGTCAGTAGTTTATAGAATAAAACTAAAAATGTGATGTGATGATGATCATGACCTCAGAATCACATCAATTTATTTTTAAATATCTTGAGTCCTTTTTCTTGCAGTGCACCTGAATTTTGTTCATTTATATTTATTCATTTAGCAGACGCTTTCATCCAAAGCGACTTACATTACCAGTGTTAAAGTCACTGGAGGCAAGGTGGGTTAAGTGTCTTGCCTAAGGACACAACGACAGTATGAACTGTGGGGAGAGCGGGAATCGAACTGCCTACCTTCTGGTTGAAGGACGACTGCTCTACCACTGAGCCACTGCCACCCCTGTTCAAAATAATATAATATAATAAGATAAGATTATTTAGACAATATAATATAATATAATATAATATAATATAATATAATATAATATAATATAATATAATATAATATAATATAATATAATATAATATAATATAATTGTCTAAAGAATCTTATCTTGTTTTCAGTCCAAATTACATCTATTAACTAAATGCTCACTGTCATATTTGCAATAATTACAAGTCACTAATTCTATATTTGTTGCTGTCCCTGCAGATAACATGCAAGTATGCAGACTTCTAATACAGTGCTATACTCTTGGAGTAATGCCCTGCAGTGGCAATGTCACACTCCTGTCAGGCTCAGTTTAATCCTATTACAACCACTTTCATCATCACCAAGATATCTAGATTAAATTTCCCGTGTCAACAGCGATTATAGCAGGAGGCGAATGGGATTGTTGAAGCATCAGGATGGCCAGATGCAACTGGAAGTGATCAGTAATAGTTTAGAATGGATTATAAACTAAACACTAGCCTTGTTGCAGAATAAACTGTCATTAAATGCCTTTCAGTTAGGCTAACTAAATGCTCCAAACAAATAATGCCAATGTCATATCCATCAAATATGCTTTTTGCAAAACAGAGACAAAGCAAAGAGGGAAAATCTTAAGCAGATGATTAAAGCAAGATTATCCCATAGACATGGCTTCCCAGTCACTGAGCCCATAACGGCGACACTATTTGGTGAATGAAGTGAGAAAATAAACAGATTTACTCTCGGTGAAGAAGGTCTCGTCACTGGGGGTCTTGGTGTGTGCCTGTGTACAGATGTGAGTTTGCTGTTGGGCGGTCAGGGAAGGGTTTCTCAAATAAGTGTGGTTTGTCTTTTGACCTAGCTGTTCTGAAACACACAGTACCACCCACACTTGTCTTAAGTCTGTATTCCCACATCAGTGCTGTGGCTCAAATATCACTGCTTCCCCCACAAGCATCTGCTGTAGGCAAAGGACATAGCCTGCCAACGCCTTTGCTCTCGGATGTCTCCCCCAGCTGGAGTTACCGCCCTCATCCTCAGAGATAACCTCCGCTCCTGATGTGGAATATTCACTCCAGAGCCTTGTGTTTGCAGGAACATTACCATCCAGAGGGCAAATCTAAAATGCACAGACGTCTCCCTTTGTTGCATTAGAGGTTACCTCATCCTGTCTCACCAGCGGCTGCTTTTTTGGCCATCTGATGGAGACAGAGAGAGGACGCTATGAGAGGTAGACTGAAGCCGTTGCCAGGGTGAATGTGCTCAGTTTCTCCAAGCTTGTCTCTGATAGGCCAGAGCAATGGCTGAGGGGAGGAAATTCTGCCAATTGGAAACAATTGATGTTTTGTTGCCGGGCCAAGCTGTCCTGACACAAGGCTGACATTTATTGGCAACCAGTTTGCTCCTCAGACGTGAAACAGTGGTCTAAGCCACACTTATACCTACAAAACATTACATGACAATTGTCCGCATGTTTTTGTTGATTTCAAAAATAAAAAAGTACTGTTATTTATTAGATTAATGTAATGTTAATTATTTATATAGAAAAAAAGTATTTCGTGGAAAAGGTGTTAGCTTTTAATTTATTGCACAAATCTGTAAAAGAAAAAAAAGCTATACAGTATAATTTATATCAAATCTGTTAGATTATTTTATAGCTATCATGCTAAATAATACATTTCTATGCTGATGTATCCTTCTTTTTGTACTGTTGCATTGTTATCCTTTCTCCCCAACTATGTGGAAAACAACCAGTCAGCTTTTTGTAAAGAAATGTTTTATTACCGGTTTTAGTTTGCTCCCTTGTTAAAAATGATGGGAAAGTCCGGCAGTCCCGTGCGCAGCTATCGATGACATCACATCGATCACATCTGGACGAGTGTCTATAATGCATTATATTAATAATAAATGTTACTGTTACCAATGTTTAAATGAATAAAAACATTATTGCACAATGTAGGATATTTCATTAGTTATGCTTCTTTAAACTAATGTTGATTGGTTCAAACAGGGCAACAGTTGGATTGAACCTGAATGTTGGATTGGTCTGAATCTGTGGGACGTTTCTGAACTGTACAGAGATGAAAACAATGAGCTCAGTATTCTCCGCTGAGGCCTCTGTCTCTTTCCTCTGAGTATTCTTATATTTTATTACCTCTTCATAACACAAGTCTGAGCGTGGAAACTTCTTCACCAGACATTTTTATTTCCCTCTTTGCCAAAGAAAAGAAGTGAACATTAAAGTTGCTTCTGTTC
Organism: Perccottus glenii; assembly: GCA_024416835.2. Classification (NCBI taxonomy): domain Eukaryota; kingdom Metazoa; phylum Chordata; class Actinopteri; order Gobiiformes; family Odontobutidae; genus Perccottus; species Perccottus glenii. Next base: position 15,098,896 of record CM044550.2, read on the forward strand.
TCATTTCATGGTTCATAATAAAAGAAGGCATTATAAAGCTTTGTGGAAAACATCAAAGCCAATGTGAATCTGCACTTTTAACTCCCAAAACTTTTGCTAACCCCAACAAAAAGCCTGTACTCAAAAATGTAACCTCATCCCGTTGGGCAGTCATGTTGACAAATATGTGCCCGTGCATGAGTAATGTCAGACAAGCACTAATGCATGTTGGCAGCATGGTTCTCATTAGCTGTGCATTTTAAACACCCAGGCAGTAATTGTCAACCACAAATGAGTAATTGAATTGGGCGTGCGTGCTCAAACAATTGGACCTAATTGCATTAATCTTTTGGACCATGACAACTATTGTCAGACTGAAATGCATGCCCTCAGCAATTCTAATTTCATGTGTAAATCAACAATATCTGGACCATAAACAAGAGGGGTCATTTAATAAAGAAATAAAGGCATTTGTCCAGTGTGATTTACTTCAGCCCTGGCAGGCGTCCACTGGAAGATCCCCTTTTTTAGATTACTGTATCAATCAAAAGTGGTTATTTTATCCACTTTGTTTAGAACTGCTGGAGTGATATTACACACAGTGTGGGGAGTTGATGGGGGGCAGAAAAGTTCAAGTTTTAATTCCTCCAGCTCCCTTTTCTCTCATTGTATAGCCTATCGCAGCAATTCACAGGCAGAGACAGAGCACATCTGGAGCTACAGCCGTGAGGGTTAAACACGCCGCCAGCCAATCTCTGGGCCAACACCACAAATCCATGAGACAAACATACACTATGTGACTGTGTATATGTCCCAGGATGGTGCAGCACAGTGGCACCACAGTTTACAATTGCACTTCTGACTCATCCACTACTGTGTGGGCTACCATCATTGATATTTCCCAGTGAAGAGAACAGTTAGCGCCAAACTAAGCTGAAAAGAGCCACTCTACTATTGAAAAAAATCCCTCTGACTGAAGTGCCCTCAAAAGCTTCTTAAATGAATCCAAAGAAATTAACATAAGCAGATACCATTTCTTTCTCGCTCGCATGTTAATTGTTCACAGCTTTTATAATCCCGTCTTCCACATGTGGGACCCCATCCAGTCTGCCTGTTTCTGATTATGACTGTGGGATGGGAGATGCTGAGAGAGGGATCTGCGGTGCATTTTTGGGGATGTGTGATTCAAAACTATTGTCTTGATTGGCTTACTGAATGTTCTCTGTCAGGCTCAGAGTTGTGATTATTGTTAATTTGGGCTAGTGAATAAAAATACCTGCCAAATAAAGCTGTGTAATTACATAGGCCTGCATAGAAAATAAATAGATAGATACTACGCCTTTTAGGAGGACTTTTAAATGATTCTGATCTCCACCCTTAAACATCCTGGATTCTTTTAATCTCAAGACACTTTGATGAGAATATCGTGGGGATTAATTATATTTGTCAAAGTTTGCGTCACTTTTGCTAAACTGGGATTGGGTTGAGGGTCTGCTCTAATGGTTACCAGATGTTGACCAACTGAAAGGCTATAGAAAGGACAAGAGGGGGGAAACTCACCATTGGGGTTAAACAATAAATGTTTTTAAGTTCAAATTTCAGCCAATCCCCTTCAGCTCAAGTAAAGGGCTTCAAGAATACTCACACATGAGGGCCACTAAACAGTTTCTTACTGCCGTTGTGGAAAAATATCAAAATTAGACCATGTTGTTTCTCATCACAGGAGAGCACATAACTGGCAGCTGTGCTTCATTTTCTTAAATATAAAGCAAAGCCCTAACTAAGGCGCTGTATCACAAAATATTGAAATAATGTCCTCTATTTCGTCTACTAAAGCTTCTCAAGCATTAATGTGTTTCTTGGAAATCAAAGTCCCAAACAAGAGACCAGCCAAGCAACGCCTTAAGTACTGTATATGCTGAATGGACGTTTCTGTGTGTATTGTTGTGGGTTAATAAACTGGGCTGGTGCACAAAGCTATGGCTTAGTGTTTCGCTATTGATTTCTGCATTTATTGTGTTAAACGAGCTATGACTATGTATGGTGTCATATTTCATCTGCACTGCCTATGGGGAAAGTTATTTTGGGAAGTAAAGGCAGGGCAACAATTATGTATAACATTGCTATTCAATACACAAAAAAGTGTGTATAAATGTTACAAAGTCATTAAGATGAGAGGTCAGCCCAGGCCTAGGGAGACCACTGAGTAGGTTTTGAGGATGGGTTAATGAAGATGAATAATATGGTGGTAGACAGGTCCCGCTGTATGGATGACCCACTGGGGAGCCTTTCATCAGTGACAATGCAGTTTGTCCTGAGCGTGTTGGGTTTCATGCACATGGAGTGGATTAGCTGTATGTGGCACTTTGGTGGGGCGACGTCCACCACACCCTGACTAAGCAGTAACTGAAAAGGTTCTGCTTTGTTTGCTCTATAAACAGTGCACATTTAAGACCTGTTGTTGCAGCATGGTGCCCATTTACTGCAGTTGAAGCTGTTGTTGTAAAGCCGTCTGAGGAATGTGGCTGGTATTTGGCCCCTGCTGCGGAGAAAAGATGACCACGTCAAACTTGTTTTAAGGTTAACAAGGCTGCTGCTCGGTTTTATGCAACAAACAACATTACCATTTAAATTAGTTCTTGAAACTTGTGTGAGACCTTTAATATTAAAGTTAATGTTCAAATGGTTGACTAATGAATTCTCTTGAGGGACTGCAGTGTCCAAATTCAAACTCTATTCAATGCACAAGAAGAACAACAAATAAAAAGAAATTATCATCATACAATATAATAAAAGTAGTATTTGAAAGCAGGGTTGTCTTTGAAAGCCTCTGTGTCATGGCTCTTGCTAAGATTATACGATGATTCACACATTCCTTTTGAATAGACACTGGCTTTAACGACTGGAGAAAGTAAAACATTAAACATTGCTCAACTGAATGGCATATTATGGAGTTTCTGTTGGCACTGTGGACACAAGTGATACACTACAATCACCGTTTATTAGGACACTGTCAGCAAGCTTTTCTCACTCCAAAAATGTTTGGCTGCTTTCCCAGAGTCTCACCACAATGGAGCTGAAACTGCAAGGTGCTCTCAGTCTATGTCACCAGTGTTTTAAATACAATTAGATACAACACCCATAAGAACGTGTGTGTGTGTGTGTGTGTGTGTGTGTGTGTGTGTGTGTGTGTGTGTGTGAGGCAACAAAGTAATGATTTATTCTCAAAGTTCTACAAACAAACTGTAACTCAGATCTGAAATTCAGTAGTAACAGACTTGTGCCTTTACATATTCTGCATCCTATCTTTACGACCTCTCCTTTATGTCTCAACACTGAATAGATAATGAGACGCTAAGAAGCAAGCTGAAAATACATGTTATCACAGTCACTGAGCTGCAGTATGTAGGACTGCCAGTCCCTAACAAGGACGTCAGCAGAGATGTCTCATGTCGCCTTCTTGGTTCTTTAGATGCTTCTTCTGTTTTAATATTAGTGCTTCAGTCTCGTCACACAGAGCTATCACACTGACAGGATGTACATGTGACGGCATGCAGGGAATGGTGGTGTGGGCCTCACAAATAGTGTCTGACTGAGAGAGAGATAACTTATCTTTAATCTGCAAAGATGGGACTGAATCAAATCACAGGGTATATTTTGTCTACAGCAGTGACTGATTCATTCCTTTTGGAAAATCCTAGCTCAAGTTGGTTAGATTTCCTGAAGACCTTAAAAGGTAGGCTTTGTTTAACCAGGAAATGATTTTGGTGAGTTTTGTGTGATCCTCAACAAAGACTTAAAGCTCAACTACCCAGTTTAGTTTGAGCCCCACCACTCAACCCCCATCTTTTTTTTTTTTTTAAATGACATATTTTGCAACAGAATAACTAATTCTCTAGTTTATTTCCTTGGTCCTTCGTTGTCGACCAATTGGAGAATTCCTTTTTCCAGAAGCAAATATGTGATTGGCCAAACTTCCGCTGTGGGCTGATCATTAAAATCCTTAATTCTAAAGCTAAGATGACATCTTGAGGTCTCATTTTTTCACAGATGATTCCTGATACAGTAAGCTTTAGGTGATTAAACTGATTAAAATCCATTTAAGTCAATTTTATTCTTGCATTTGGCCATGTCCACGCTAAAACGTGTAAAGCATCTTTTCTTTTGTAATGTGTTTGCACATGGTCCCTGTCAATTAAATAATAAACTAAACTAAACTCAAACATTTTGGAACAGAATTTTTTTTTTTTTTATTAAAATGTACTAAATGTACTACTTAGAATGGAAATGCATTACCGTAAACATGCCCTGTGCTGTCATAAGGTGCTATGGTCTTAAGCTGATAATGTATTAGCAGTCTCGGTGCACCTCAGCGCCTTTAAGACAGCTAAGAATGGAGCAGCAGAGTCAGAAGGTCATGAACTGTCTATATGAGCATTTGGGTGACAAAAAAAGTATGACAAATGATAGGCGCTGGAGGCGACCAGAACCTTTGTGCCAAGTCAATTTGTCTTGTCCCACGGTCAACCAAACACACACACATAGAGGTTATTGGACTGATCTCACTAAAGGAAAATTATGTGAGCAGAAGCGGTGGAGAGGAAGAGACAGGACTCGCATTGTAAACAAGCAACAGTGGTGAACAATGAGCAGGAATGTAATAGAAGCTGCTAGTTTAATTACAGCGTACAGATGGGTCGTGCTCAGTTAACTCAAACTGCCAGCTTGGGCCTGACCTTTTGACCCTGGCAGGATCCATATTCTTCTTAGAGGGGGTTTCTCGGCTGCTTATTTCCTGATGTTTTTAAGGAAAGTCTTTGGCTGGCTTGGGGAAATGTCTACATGTTTTCCTGGACAGTATTGAGTCCCCTGAAAGATTTAAATCATGTCAGGGAGTGAGATTTACGCCAGGACGGCACAGTTGAGCGTTGACCTCAGCTGATGGATATCAGTTTTTTTAGTCACAGACTTTCTGTCCTTGTAATCTGCAGGTGAAATATTGGAGAGTAGGCTTTGGAGGAGATAATGCCACAGCGTCAGCCTCAATCCCTACCATCAATTTTTAAAACCACTCCTTTTCTAGTAATCCTGGTGAAAACTCTAAAAACATAATTACACTTTAACATTTACACTACAACATTTACAACATTTTAATACAGTGTTACCAGAATTATTATTGTTGAAAGATTTGGACACATTATGTACTAAAAAGACAATGATAGTGTTTTTGTCATGGGAGCAGTTATGGTGAATGGTTATGTTGAGTTAATTTTAAACACAAATACTTATTAACCTCTGTTGGCAGCATGCATTTCACAATAGCTACTGAGTTTAAAGATTAAACAACAACTTTGACAGTGTATACTGTATGTTGCCTGTTAATGGTTTGTGAACTTCTTTTTGCTGTGTTTTTCCAAGTACTGTGTTGCATTTTCCGCAAATTTGTTTTTGCTCTGCTCCAGCTTTAGTAATAATGGAAAATGGTAACATTTTCTTCTGTGATAGGGTGAAAGCGTGGTTTAATCTGACTCTGCCAGATAGAACTGTTCCACAGAATCATCTGGCATCCATTGAAAGGGTTTGCAAAAGGACAGATACTTTAAATTAATATGTGGTCAGTGATTGGGTTTATCAACCACATATCCAATCAGAGCAGCTCCATGTTGTTTTACATTTGTTATGGTTGCAACATCTTCAAACCACTGACGCCCAGACCTGTCAGTGCTGCCACATCATTGAACACAACAAGTCGTTAAAGCCAGGGTTCAGACCGTGAATACTTTGGTTGGCGTTGATTAAGTTTGATTTTAACGGGTTTGTGAACTCACAAATCCTGCGAGAATGAAGCTGCAACACAAGGTTAAGCATTGCTGGCAGTTGCATTAAATGAAAGCTGTGCCTAGTATAGGGGCACCTCGGTGGCTCACCTAGTAGAGAACATACCATATATTCCTGCTCTAGTCATTTACTCAATGCCATTCCCCTCTCGCTCACCCTGTTTTCTGTCTGTCTTCTGTCCTTTCAAATAAAGGCAAAAAAGGCCACAAAAGATAAGCCTAGTGTAACCTGCCATGCAGCAGTAGAGCAGGCTGATTCGTTTTTACAAGTTTAAAGTTAGCACTTTAGTTTCATAATTTCTCAAACCAGAGTATTTATAAACCACCTAGGGCTGAGACATTAGGCTCCATGAACAGCTTCAGCACTTCTTCTGATTAATTCACACAGCATCAGCACTTTTCTGCCACACACTAACTTTAGGTCCTTTGTTCTGTGGAGCTGTTTGCCAACATGCTTCACAGTGGTGTAGATGGTGGTCCTTGGTGGCACCTAAGGCCGTGATGTTTCAAACAAGAGACTGTCCAAACAAAGCAAGGTCTGTCAACACTGTGGTAATGTGTCAGTGTCACCAGATCAGTGACCAGACACTGTTAAAACACAAGTCTTATGCACTCACATGGTCGAGAACAAATGTAAACAGCAAAGAACAAAACATTCTAACTATTTGCTAGTGTCTCACTGTTTTTTTGTAATTCAGACCATGTACATTTGTTTGCTTGAGCGAGCGCCCCAATGAATCCTGTAATTGTGTCAGTGTATGCCCGAGCAGATAAGACTGTTGAAAGATCTACAGTCCACAGAGGGTTGCAAGGGAAGTTCTTTGGTCTATACAGGAAGCTTGTAAAGTGAGCTGTGTCTGAAAACAGGAAGGGAGTGATGGATTACTCCAGCGACTCGAAGAAAAGTTTGATCATTCAAGCACATGGCCATGTTGCCAGAAAGCTGTTAGGATGCAGCAATGCAGGAAACGGAGCAACCTTAACTGATATAGAGTCAAAGGGTCAAATTCGAAAGACTTCAAAGGTTTAAGGCAAAATGTTGATTTTATCCATTGAAATTGAGAATATACTGCCAGCAAGAAGGAACAGTCTTTAGAGGGGCTTTAAAGCTCATCTGCTACATTATATTTGCAGCTCTGGGTGGTCTCAGGTCATGACATCTTGTGTTCCAGCAGAGACAGGTGCTGCCACATTTCCTTATCTTTGGTCATTTGCTGCAAACAGTCGTCCTGAAATTGCAACAATGTCCTTAGTATGTGTCTGGAAATGTTCACACCCCAACACTTTTAGAGATAAAAGTATCTGGTGCTTCCTGTTTTAGGACAGAGTTGGATGTAAATATGTATGTATCTTCTTATTATATTTTCACCTATTTGACAGATGGTTTGAGAGGGGTGTGAAGGAAATTTTTTTTTTGTTCAAATGTTTATATTTATCCATGAACAGAGGAGGTGGCCTCAGATTCATGTTACCTAGTATTATCAACAGTGTTTTAAATCAAAACAGTTTCCCTCTAGAACCTCAACAACACCTGAATGGAACAGTGTCACCAACAACTCAACTGAGCCTTTAACGACTTCTCACATCAGGAGTCACACTGCCTTTTCAAAGCTAACGACTATGAGACCACAACAGCCTTGTCCTATCAGGTTTAGCTTTATCTTATCTTCACCTTAAAAACTGAGTTCAGATGCTTTTGCTTTAACCTTTTCTTTATTTAGCTCACACACTTATCCAAATAATAGTCTCAATATAAATCTAGAGTCTCAAGATGTCTGTAGGATATTGATAACTACAAAGTTTCAGTAAAATTAAATTCCTAGTGATTTATTGTTTTTATATATTTATTAATTACTTTGAAAGTATGTCTAATAGAGTAGATAACCTGAAGGCAGAACACCTGTGTGAAATGTGAGATTCTCAAGACTTTAGCAAAAGGGTTCAGAGGTCAAATCCATTTCTCTTCTCTGCCTGTCTGTCGCTGGTGTCACATTCCTCTGATACAGACATATATGACACAAAAGCTAAACTTGATTTCTTGCCACTTTTTATTCCACAGTTGTGGAGATACAGAAATAGCAGTGAAAATTCAAGAGCTTTTGATCTCCTTGGTTTAAACAATTGTGATTTTTTTTATAATTATGTGACAATGTACTACATACTTTGCAAGAAAATCATTTACACTTTACCATGATAATTATGTAACTTGAGATGAAAATATACATCTGCTCTTTGACTTATACCTCTGCTGCCTGAACGCAAAAAGAAAAATGGTAATTTAAATAATGTATTACAACATAGTTTTGATGTATATCATATCAAAGATTAATAATAGATACTTAGATTAAATTCTTCATTGTTGATCTTAATGCTGTAAAATCAATATGGCAGTAAGAGTTTGCCCACAACAACACCCAATGCTATATTAATGAGCATGAGCATCCATGCTGACTGTGACCATTGACTGTGACTCAGAGCAGGATGTATGGACATGCCTGTACACTCGTGCTACCATCAGCATCCTGGCAGCTGGAGATAAGGCACAGGGGCACATTGTGACACTGCAGCAAGAGCTCAGTCAGGAGCCATCCACCAGTGCACACCAGTGGACACCCCTGGCTCAGCAGCTTCCCTCTTCTATCCCTCTCTTTTTCTGCCCATTTTTGAGACAAAAAGCTGTTTAGGGTCAGTACACTGGAAAGGACACCAGTTGGGACCACATTATGATACCAGGTTATATCAAAACAACTGCTCTGACGTTTTGCCTTAACATACATAACCTTTATATCATTAAAATATGCAAGCTTAAAGTCATTTGGATAATTCCCAGACATTAAAAGAAGTCAGAAAACACTTCAAAAAAAGAGCTGTTACAAACTCCTTTATTGAGTGAAAATTCTGAAAGGTTGCATTAGCAAAGTTTATGAGGGATATTCCAGGACATCTGTAACCAAAAACACAAAAAAACACTTTGTTATTAAAAATTGTGAAACGTTTGATAAGTTAACTTTTACTACCACTGTGCTCCAGCATATTCATAACTCAAATAAGACAATATAGTAGATGAATGTAGACAATTTATTTGAGGACACTGGGTTGAGTATGAACACTACTTTCAAGGGAATAATAACCTAATATAATTTAGAAGCACAAGCTGAGATCTGTGTTTTTGTGTGAGCGCACACATTATTATGCCGAGGTCAGCCTGAGGAAGAAAAGGAAGTATCTGCCCAAAAACAATCCCTCAAAACTCATCAACTTGTGACCCTTTATATCAGGTCATACTCACATTGAACAAAGAGCTGACAAGAATATTATATATATATATATATACACAAAGGACTTTTTTTTCCTACACATTGCGACTCTGATAAATGTCTTTTGACTGTCTGTGTAATCTAGCTTGGTCAGTGACATACTGTAACCAGTCTTTATTGAGCATTATCACTCCACCACTCCCCTTCAATCATTCCAACAAGTGAGTTGTATTATAAATCAGATCCAAAAGCCCTTAGTCAGGGAAAAATACACACACACAGTCCATGTGAGTCGCACCATGTTGCATCAGCCAAGAGTGGAAAAATGTTTTTAACATGCAAAGAGGCAGACTGAGCCAGAGGCAGCTTGAGCCAGAGTTGCGTCTTTATGAGTCCACAGAAACAATCTGACTGGAACATGTGGTTTTGATCGGATCACGTGCAAGGACGAGGCCAGTTAGAGCAGCGGTGCACATTGATCATTCACTGCTGCAATGAGAACCACGTGCCAGTTTAAACTGAAATACCCCGCTCTAGTGTCTGTTTTCAGTCATGTTCTGTCTCGTGGGAGCCCTGTTCCCAAGTCAGCAAACAATGGCTCTGTGGTTATTCAGTGTTTTAAATATTTGGGAGACTCACATCCCAAACTGGTTTTAGTGCAGTTAAGTTAGATTGTTTAAAGCCAAGTGTGTTAAATATCTGGTGAAAAGTAATTTATCTGCCACAGACACAGGGTATTTTCCAGCAATGCCACACCTATGGGTTTCGAAAAAGATACAAAGATAACAGAGACTGAAAACACTGACACGTGCTTCTTCTGAACTAACCACTCCCTGTTAAGAAGCAAAGTTTTTCTTTATACAAGATATTTTCCTTTATAATGATTGATCTTCTAATGCTAATCCTTATGTTATGGGTGTGACCAGGCCACAAAATGTCAATGTCATGACTCTGAAATATACTACAACAAAACATAAAAACTTCATAATAACTTCATAAACTGAATTTTTCTGCTTTATGTGAACACATATGGTGTATGACCCATAGTGCTAATGTCTGTATGAGTTCATGAAAAATAAGTTAATGTTTTATTTATGATTAGTATTTACTTGTATTATTGAAGATTGCAGTCCAGTCCAGTCTTTCTTTCTAAATTTTATGTATAAGCTGCAAATGACACACTTAAGTGCTCTAAATTGAAACACTTTCTTGTGAAGGGAGGCAATTCATGAAATTTGTTTTCTTTCTACTGTTGCAATGCTCTTTACTCTGCCTGCACTGATGATGATTGGCTTGTTAATAAGTGCATACTTTGCAGTGACCTAAAACCTGAGGGACAAACCCTTTAGTCTCACCAAACAGCTGGCTAATCTGCTGCAGTGATCCCACAAGAAAACCCCAGACAGAGGACACCCCTCCCATGCAGGGCTAGTGGTGTAAATTTGTGCACTGTAGTAGAAAGTGGCAGGGCAGACAGGTCATAACCCTCCACTGATGTGAAAAAGACTGGCAACAACTACCATACCCATGTGTCTCTATTCGCTATTTCAACTCTGAACCTGACAGCTATTCACTGCTCATTTGTGCTGTTCAACACTCATTCCACATTCACTTCTAAAAAGCAGGTGACAACCAAGAATACTTTGGCACTGTTGAGAGGCCACATACCACTGAGAAGAGAATATAGTGATGACTTCACACATTTTTAGCACCTAGAAGACAGTAAGGAGGCCCTTTTCAATGAGGTCACACCAGAAGAATTATTCTTCTCACTGTTGTTTCAGGGCTCAAGGCCATTTATGCTCTAGATACAACAGCTTGGCCTTTTACAAAAACTTTCTGCATTGTCCCTGCCTGTTATTTCTGTCCATTCTCCCAAATGCCACAAGAGATAATGCACATCATCATTCTAGCCAGAGATTAGACCGTGGGTAATATTGTGTTAGGGATTGAGGAAGGCTGAATGAGAGCTGGGAGCAGGACTAAAGCAACAGGCCCACGGTGTCTCCCCAGGGCGCCGCTGGGACAGTCAGAGTGCTCCTCAGCACTGATGTGTTCTGACAGTGTTGTGGTAGATCTGCTCGGCTGTAAGAGGTACATAGGAAGCACAGTGTTGTTCACACAGGGAGCTCTTAGCCTCAGTGGGTAAAGCAGCTGTGTAGATGTGTGGTCAATATCAGAACTCTTTTGTTGTTGTAGTTTTGTCTGTTTTTTTTTTTTCTACCAATAATGTTACTAATAAAATGTACATCACAAAAGATACAATATAGTGTTGGAAAAGCTTGAGACCTACTTACAAAAACCCTTGGGGCTTTCAAGTTGACCCTACTTGTTGATGAATCTGCACACAAAGCACTGTGTCTCTTTTGTGGAGTGCAAACGTTTATGGAATTTGTAGTTTTCTGCTCTGAGGCCTAACATATGCTTTCTCAGGGTTGTGAGTGGAGGTACGTCGTGTGGGAAACATTCCACACCCACTTGTTGACCTCCACAAACTAATGCAATCTACTGGCTTATCAGTTTTCACCTTGGCCGTGGAGAGTAGTTGTCCACTCTGCTCACAGAGAGGGTGAATACATGCTGGGGAACCACATAAACTGATGACACATCTGAGTGAGTCAGGAAATCTGGTCAGCTGGATACATTTTTTCTATTTATTTATAGAGTGTGTAGTGTTATATATATAGTGTGCACCAGCAATCTTCATTTTTAGAGAGATCTAACAAACAGTCAAGTGCTGCATGTCAAGCCATTTCTCACCCACTCACACTCTCCTGTTAACAAAGCCAAGATGAGAGCAAACAAGAAAATGAGGTCCAACAGCTGCTCCAACAACGAGAAAAATGTATCTTGTCTTTCATCAACACATAATAAGCTCAGTGCTTTAAAAAACCTTTCGGTTCTGGGACGACCGTATTAGTAAAGTGTGCTTTGTGGAAATGCTTTTCTATACTGTAAACAATGACTCAAAGATTTACCAATACATTTACATAAAATAATATAATGTTAATGTGGGATGTATTCATTGTAATTGGACAATGATTTTATTCATTTACCTATTAAAACAAGGACATGTCTTAATCAAGGACATGTGCCTGTGTGGGACAAGAATATGGAGCTTTTTATCTGGGAATGCAGCAACTGTGTTAATTGATATGGGCGGGAAGTTTAGCTAAACAAAAATATTGATAATCAAATTGTTTTGCACACTCCATGGAGGAAAAGCAGCCTTGCTTCTATAGTGTGTTCTTAAAGGCTTTCTTTTGTCCAGGCTAATGTTGCTCAGTTTGCTCCTTAAAGAGACTTAATCTTGTTTCAGAACATTTCCATGACAGGAGAGTTTAGCTGTTTGTGAGCCTTAAAGGAGTGTGGCAGATGCCCTTTTTTTCTTCCCGGAGGCACTCATATTCAAATCACAGCAGCTGGGAAGTGCAATTGTAAGAGGCAAAGTAATGGCCAGGGACTGTGTTGAGTTTTTAAAGCTGGGGGTGGGGTGTATAATCTGGCACACGTCTATTTTCAAGGTTCCCTGCTTTTGATCGTCCCTAACTTGGGTTGTAGGCCCGCCCGCTCTTCAGGCCTTTTTACATGAAGCTGAACATGCAAATAAAAGGAGAGAGGTTGTGAGTTGGCGGGGTGTCATGTGGCTGGAGCGACAGCAGGTTGTCTGCCCACAGGCACTGATGCTGCAGCAGGGGCCGTAGTAGGGAAGCACACATGTCACTTGTGAGTCTGACATTATTTTCTTTGTCTCCATGTGGATAATGTATTCTGCCCACATTCAGTGCCAAGATGTGATTTTCTACAGTATGCTTCAACATATGCTGACCCTGGCATTTCAGATTGGCTTTCTTTGTTAGAAAACAAACTTGACATTAATCTGAAAGAACCAGCATCATTCAACACATTTAAATAGTCTGTTGTTGATAAAATAGTGACCACAAGTTCTGATACATAATGTGTCTGACTTCATTATAGATCTTGTGTAGACTGACAATTTAAAAGAGCATTTTGTGCATGGCCTGTCATTATTTTAGGAACTATGGTCTGTGGAACCAAGATAGACCCACTAGAAACATTTAGAAAAAAATGAATGCAACAAAAACAGACAATCCATACAGAGGTAGACTATTCATTTTTTCATAAATTGGGTCAATGCTTCAGAACAAAGCAGGGGCCCATTTTCCTGAAATTGGTTAAGTGGCAAAGAAGCTAGACCTTCCCATCTACCACTTTAACAACAGACTACTTTCTTGAGTAAATTAACCATAACGGGTCACGGTTTTCTAATTTAAGTCAAGTTTGAACTAGTTTACTCATACTCAGATGTCCTTTTTTTGTGCACAGTGGGCTATGTTGGTGCCTTTGTTGTTCATGTTGCTCCGAGCAAATGTCTTACCCAAAGGTCCAAGTCAACCCCAGGGTCAGAAGATAGGACTTAGTATGCACTGCAACTGAGCACACTTGTCAGTGTGAGTGGTCTTCACATACCATACATGGCCTGGGGTGAGAGAAAGAACATAGATTTCCATAAAAAGAATTTACCACCAAAAATGAATCAAATGATCTTTTATTCCATTCATTCAGTCTAAATTTAGCTATTACAATACACTTCCTCAATGAGCTGTGTCCCACTGTCCCACAAGATTGATGATGAGGTGGTAAACACAAGGGACCATCATTAATATAGTTTCAATTGTCAGTAAACCATATTAATTAATTTCTTAACTGAGAAATGTTGGAGCAGATGCTCATGAGAGTCATAAAAGGTTTTAATCGGAAATGAGTGTAGCCTACTAGATCATGAAGAAGAAAGGTAGGCTATAGTCATGTTAGGTTAAAACCATCCTCAAAAAATAAATTACCGTCTACAAAAGTCCAGTGGTTGTTTTTGAAGGACAGACAAAGAAAAGCACAGCTTGCGCTGTAAATTCCTGTTTGAAATGGGACAAGAGCACCACCGTATGGCCCAATAGAAAATAACACCAACGACTTCGCAGACAGTAAAAAAACATGTATTTTGATTTGCAGTTTATCATCTATAAAACTCATGAAAACAAAACATAATTATTGTGCCAAAGTTAAGTGAGTTAAGCATCAACACACAGAACAGAACAGAACATTTTAAAATTAATAAAATAATATCTCACAGATGTTTTCACTCTAATAATAAATAGTATTCTGTTACATTTCTTCACCTGACTCCAATGTTTATCTGAAATGCAGTTATTAATTATGACATTAGCATTAAAATCATAGATTGTATAATAATTAGAGGCTTGATTAAAATATATAATATTTGGCTTAAAACCGTCTCGACTAGTTTTGTCTTCACTCAAAGCAGGCTTGTTAGCAAACCCCGAGAAATAGATTGAACCGTAGAACCGATTTTAGGGTTTGGTTTGGCAAACATCTTATATTATGGACCGATTGACATCTTTTGGAAGTAAGTGTGCGCCTTAAAAGACAGAAAACGTATTTTATTAAGCTGAACTCACTCAACCATCTCTTGTGGTAGCCACATTAGCACTAGCTAGCTACTCCGACTAGCATTGTTTGCTACCGTTAGCTAGTTTGTATTTAACGCTGCTGTATTTTTTACACTCTGTGTTCAGCGACTTAACAGTACGGCTGTAAATACAGAACCTTCACAGAGTCAAAACATCCAGATTAGCTTCATAGAAAAGCTTTGTTTACTTACAATAGAAGACAGTTAGCCTGTTGTAGATGATTGTTTAGTAAGTATTTATTTTAAGTGACAAAATGTTACGTTGTTTATTTGATTATAATTAATTAATGCGTTGTGGTGCACACCAGATTTGGTAATGGTGATGTTATTGACCTCGTTTCAGATGATCCCTTTGATAAACCTCCTTGCAGTGGCTGCTCATCTTATCTCACAGAGCCTTATATTAAGTGTGCAGAGTGTGGACCCTCTCCTTTTTTGCTTTGTCTCCAGGTAAAGTTATCTCACAGCTCATATTTTTCCTGTGTGCCCCAGTGTTTACTGTAACTTTTTTTTCAGTGCTTCACTCGAGGATTTGAATCCAAGAAGCACCAGAGTGATCACAAATATGAAATCATGGTAGGTTTAGTTGGTTGATTATTTGTTAGGGACCTTGTACAAATACATAAATCTCCCAGGAGATTAAATTCTTTGCACCAGATTTTGTTATAGTGGAGTGATACACTCCCATTGACTCGTATAAAAACATACTGGGTGCCCCCTGGTGGTGGCTGCAGTGAATTTCCCCTAGGGGATAATAAAGTTACAATAAAAAAAAACTCTGTTTACCCATTCACACAGACCTCAGACTTCCCTGTGCTGGAGCCGGGATGGACGGCACAAGAAGAAATGGCTCTGTTGGAAGCAGTTATGGATTGTGGCTTTGGGAACTGGTAAGTTTTTCTAATATTAAAGTCAGAAAAGTTTTAAAAAGTTTGGCCTTTCACTAGAATGAAATAGATTGCTGTGGTGACTAGCTATGGGGCACTTTGACCAATGTCCAAAGTATGCATGTTTAGGGGAATATAATATAATATAATTGCCCATAGTAATGAAGTGATAAATGTGAGAGTCAAAACCACCACTCCAACATTTTTTTCGGGAAAAGAAAGCAATAGGATCTCTACACTAAAGGACTTAAACCATGTTCATCCATTTAAGGATAAAATACCAGACTATTTGTTAGCATGGTGGGGGCTTTATATTGAGCTGATATTGTGTGTATCACTAATGTACAGTCTATGGTGAAGTCTAAAACCTAAATGTCTCTACACAGGCAGGATGTGGCATATCAAATGCGCACAAAGACCAAAGAGGAGTGTGAAAGCCACTACATGAAGAATTTCATCAATAATCCACTGTTTTCCTCCACATTGCTCAGCCTGCAGAAAACAAAAGACTCACGCTTTGCAGATACAGCTATTCCTTTTAAACGTTTGTATCTCCAATTGTCTTTTTGTTTTTATTGCCAAAGTTATTCAGTACAAGCTGCCTGCAATAATATATAGTATTCAGATTTCAGGCCTTGCTTCTGGGCCCCCAGAACAGTCAGTTCAGATATTTACATAAAACAAGTGAAGTGCCTGAAGAACTGTAGACAGTTGGGCCAAAGCAGTTGGTAAATCAGATACTTTCTTCAGTTTGTAGCTGGCCTCGGCTCTCCATCTGTCACACTGTTTGATTGCTTTACAAACATTGACAACTATGTTCATGAAACAGTTGGCATTCGGAAAACACAGAAAAGATTTACTTGATTTTTTGACGTGTGTCCAGAATTTACTGTTTTTGTCTATGTTCTAATACTTTTGGATTTCCATTTCTGTCTTATATCAGGTTTATGCTTTTTGATAAATATTGAGAAACGTGTCGCATGTTCATAATTCATGATGTATATTTGATTTTACAGCCACAGATGACCCTCCTCGTCCCACGTTTGACTCTGTGCTGTCTCGAGACATGGCTGGATACATGCCTGCAAGGGCCGACTTTATGGAGGTGGGGGGGTTGGATCCATGGATACATGGATCTGAGATAGCGTAAATGTTAAAGGGAATTGTCATAACATGACAATGCTAGATTAGACAATGCATGATCATGATGGATTGTTTTATTATTGGACACTTATTTGTTCTTGTAAGCATAATTAGTTTAAATTGATATAAATCCCATCATTCCTTAATCCTGTCTAGGAGTTTGACAACTATGCAGAATGGGATTTGAAGGACATTGACTTTGTGGATGATGACTCAGACGTCCTACATGGTGGGTAAAGAAAGATGCATTCTTTTGACATTTGTAAAACCATAACATAATCATAATGTATGTTGTACATTTTCAGCACTAAAGCTTGCAGTCGTTGATATCTATCATTCAAGATTAAAGGAAAGGCAACGAAGGAAAAAGTAAGTTTTGTTAATTCAAAGATGAATGTTTTTCATCTGCTGCCTGTGATGAGCCCTGTCCTTCACTAGGTGGCATTATTTGTTCTAATATAATTATACAGGAATTTACAATTTAGTCCCTAGGCTTTGAATTGTTACAGAGTTTGCTAAATAGCATGAACATGATTCAACATCACAAGGAGTTTTTTGTGTAAACTTTGGCAACAATCATTTTATAATTTAGGAAGAAATATGTGTCAAGCCCCCTGTGAACTGTGTCTGACCAACATATAGTTTTAATCCCGCAAAAAGGCTTTCTCACAGCATGTGATATTTGTAAACACAAAACCCCCCTTTACCTGGATTGTCTTCTCTGTGGGTTCTGGTGCTTTTCACACATCTGCTCAAGTGAAAGTTTTTATTTATTTATTATTTATTTATTTTGCACAGAAATGACTGTTACATTTGTCTGAAATATTTATGTCTCTCCTGGTTTGGAGATATTGGTTTAATATATTGTACCAGTCATACAAACATTTTAAGCATGTAACCTGAATCAGTAATAGTATTTTTGGAGTTCTTGTAGTTGTAACGCCTAGTAATGCATCCTCTAAATCAGCCTTAACAACTTTGTGCTTTCCAAGCATGGAGGAATGGCATGTCTGGATTGGTGGGGCCTGTTTTCAGCTTCAGACTCACTGTAACTCTTTCCAGATTTATGGCACAATAAGAGATCTTCAAAGGAATATGACCTTTGAAGTGCCAAGTTTAGAGTATTCAGGCAAATCACAGATTTATTTTAGCTGCTTTTAAATGCGTACATTTTCAAATAAAATGGTTTTACAGACCGTAACATCCAAATAATTGCATTTTATGAATAAATTACTTTCCAAAGACATGTTAATCCCCACCCACATTTACATTACTCTAATCTAAATTTAATTTCTTTCAGGATTATCAGAGACCATGGTCTGATCAACTTGCGGAAGTTTCAGAGTAAGTCATCATGAAATGCACTTGGGCTCCGCTGTGACAGTAATCTCCACAACCTCCAGAGGCATTTGATATCTACCCGGCAAATTGCTGCAAGCAGTTTCTATGGCTGCATGCAAACAAGTCCAGCATAACAACCACCACTAACCTCTGTGCCCCTTGTGTTGCTGGAGTGTGGCAACTGACAAAAGGATATTTATGATTAAGGCTTGGAATAGTCCGCAGAGGCTGGGTGCCAGTGCGTGCCATAGCACCCATAATTGCATAATTGCTTCACTCTGAACCCATGCGATGAGTGTTGCTGTAATAATAAAAGAACGAGTAGGGGTTTCTTGTGTTGATCTTTCTGCCATAACCTTGGTGTTATGTGTCAGAGGTCAGACAAATAACACAGGTTTGCTGTGTATGAATTCGTCCAATTATAGTCTCTTTCTGACCACCCAGCCCCTCAGTATATTTCCCCACATGTGGCTGGTTTGGGAGTTGAAGAGGTCTCCTCTTATGTTTTATTTATGTATCCTCCAGCCTCCTGGTAGCCATCCTCCCTTTTCTTTCCTTCACTTATCTCTCCAGTTTTTCAAGACAAAAGGGAACTCGCAGTAGCTGTAGAGCTGCAGACTGGTTGTCATGGAGACTGTCAAAGATTGTGTGTCTCTATGGGGAGTGTGTGTGTTCATGTGTATGTCACATGCAATCCTGAAAGCACTATCCAACCCTGGGAGGCTCACAGTGTCATGTCTCGGTTATTGCTGGCGGCAGATTGACCACTGTTGTTGCAGGCCAGTGGTGTGAAGTTCTGTGAAAGCTTGTTACATGAAATGATTCAAGCCTCTGCTTTTGCATTTGTTTTTGTCAGTTGTGTGCTAATATTCAGCCACTTAAATGTCCTGTCAACATTTCTTCAGAGATGTGGACTTTTCATCTCTCTGTGTCCACTCAGATGTGTGATTTTATGCATTAAGCCTGTGTATGGCAACTGCTAATTAGCACTCACATTTAAAAAGCATGATGTAGAAGACTGGTTGCAACCCACCACACGTGCACACACACAACCTCTCCTGTCACACCCACAGCTTTCTATCTTTCACCCTTTGATACTCATCAACACAGTGATGCTTAGATGAACACAACTGTCTGAGTATATACTTTGAGTAATTTAAGTGCAGATGAATGACGAATGCATCTGTGTGTCTTCTCAGAGAAAATCAGGCTGCCTTTTGATGCAAAAGGAACAAGCATTTAACACTTAAAAATCCCTAGATAATTTAGGTTTTATCTTGCAAAAATCTTTTTGTCTCTATTTATTTTTTTCTGTAATTTGAGGGTTTTACCTGTGTAGGAGAGATCGGTGTAAGCCATCTCTCATAGGGTATGTCCAGCAGAATGAAAGAATGACCTTTTATTATTCATTTGCCCGGGAGGAACCAAATGGAGCTGCACCAGTGAAATCAAGAAATCTGAGGACAAATGCAATTGATAGGCATTGTTTATGAAAAGCATTACATTTCTAAGTTTTCTATCTACCGCAACCACTGACGGTGAGAGGTGGAAAAGAGAAATTGCTTAGCACACACACACACACTAGCAGCACTAAATGGGCACAAAATCTTTACACTTTTCTTGGAATACCCTCAGATCTTAAAGTAATGGTGTCTCTAGTGCCAGAGGGGTTGGATTTTTCTTTCATATATTTGTGTTATTTTTTTAACACTGCTGCCTACTCACATCTCTGTTTCTTTTTTCTTTCCCTCGCTTAGTGTTGGAGCGATGCTACCCAAAGGAAGTGCAAGAAGTGTATGATGTCATGAGGCGTTTTGCTCGAGTGGTGGGACCAGTTGAACACGACAAATTCATTGAAAGTAATGCGTGTAAGTATCTGTGTGAATGGTGAGCCTGTGACATGATCGTGACATGTCTCAGATAATATCAAAAACGTATTCCACCCACAGTACACCATTTATTGTTTGGGTCATGTTTTTAAATTAATAAGAAAAGAAACAGTGTTTACACTGCACAATTATTAGGCAAGTTGTATTTTTGAGGATTAATTTCTACAGTGCTTTTGGTCAATCCAAAATGTTAACAAACCCTCAAACCTGAACATTTAAGTAGTAAAAGGGAAGTTTTGGCTTTCTTAAGAGAATATCTACATGTACACCAATATTGGGTAACTATTAGTGTGCAGAATTATTATGCAACAAAATGAAAAACAACACCTGTTAAAGTGAGAATAATAAACAAACTCAAAATTTACAAATAAACATTTCTGAAATAAAAAAATAAAATTCAATATTAGCAATTTCAGATACACTCGTTCTCAAATGTCCACTTAGGCAGCTAAAATGTTTATGCATTCAATGATCTTGTCACATTTTACATACTGCTTACCTGTCTGGTCACACGCCAGTTCTACATCTCTAAAATCCCTGCAATCATTAAACAAACGAACAATAAACATTTTACCATCATTGTCCAATACTGCAAAATGATAAACTACTGCAAAAATATAAACTACTTAGCTGGGAGAACATGGTCAAATACTCAAAATATGCCTAATATGCAAGATCATTCATGGTCTATCATCCTCTCCACTTAGCCAGTTCATTCACAACTGTACAGCCGATCACAGCAGAACCAGAGGAGCAGCGAGAGGAGATTGTATCAGACCCTTTATGAAAAGTAAATTTGGTCATTCCACCTTCTCCGTCTCTGCAGCTACTGAATGGAATCACACACCCTCCACCATCCGAAATCTAAACACCTACCACACATTTAAGATACAGCTGAAGAAATGGTTTATTGACAACCAGCGCTGTGAGCACTGACTCGACCTCTCTGCTCTTGCTGGCCTCTTGTCCTGTGCTATGTCCCGTCTCTGATGTCTGATTGTTGTGTATGCTGTGTTTGTTTGTTTGATGACTGATTGTTTTGTCTGTCGCGCTTCTGTTATATATATTGTGTAATTGTGTGCTATTTATTTGTAATGTTTTGTAACTAAACATTTTACATAAGTTGTTTGTAAGTAATTGTGCCTTTTCTTCCAGTGGAGTTTGAGCTGAAGAAAGAAATCCACAGGCTACAGGAGTACAGGAAAGCGGGGGTCAAATCTTTTTGCAGTGAGTCGATCTTTCGCACTGTTATTAATGCTTCATCTCAAAGTCTTATGCCTGGGCAGTACAATGTTTTTATACTCAGACATTATATTGCCATCTAAATGTTTGGATTTTTTAATATTTGAAGTGATTGTTATAGCATGGCATAATAAAGACGCGTGACTTTTACAATAATAGTCTCTCTACTGAACCTCCTTCATGACCTATTTATGTATGTCAAATGAATGCTTTTCTTAACATGTCATCCATGACCTTGTGTCTCCATGGATCTAGGCGCCAAAGTGTACGACCGAGTCAAGCGAGTGCGTGAGGATGAGCGCAGGAAGAGGACCATGCTGGCCGACGTGTTACAGTACATCCAGGACAGCAGGGCCTGCCAGCAGTGGCTCAGCAAACAGGCTGCAATGTGAGACCTCCAGTTCCCTGTTACCCAGTGTCTTGATTCTAATGAGACAGTTCACATTTTTGAAAATTAGTGTGCAAAGCCTAGTCATACCAAATGTAAGTAGGACCTGTTTCTGTGAACTTGTGGTGGTGATTATGTTTATTTTTGTGATTTTAGAGATGCTGGCATTACTCCAGCTGTCACAACGCTCACAGTGTCAGGTACCAAAGTTGTTTCTTCTGTACTCCTAAGTCTGAGTCTTATTAATACCAACACTTGAATCTTGTTACGTTTGTCTCCAAAGAAGTTAACTGCATGTTGTTATGGTGGTTTTCTTTAAGTGTAGCCCAACAATGGGGTGCTTCATGATTGGTTGACTGTTGTTACTTTTTGCTCCACAGCAACAGGTAGGCGGAGTGCCCCTCCCCTGAACCTTACAGGGCTGCCAGGAACAGAGAAGCTCAATGAGCGGGAGAAAGAGGTACGCTTGTCTGCGCCTAATCGCTCACACAGGCCTCATAAAACCCCAGGATGTATTAAACTTTGTATAATGTGTTGTTTGAGGTTTTGGGAGAACCACTTACAGCTGTTTTGAAAAATAACTACAGAGCAATTTAAATAAGTTTACTGGTGTTTAAATGTCCCATATGTAACTCTGTGTTGTTTTTGTGCCTGAAGCTATGCCAGGTGGTGCGCCTTGTGCCAGGAGCCTACCTAGAATATAAGCAAGCCTTGCTTAATGAGTGCAGACGGCAAGGTGGACTACGGCTTGCGCAGGCCAGAGCGCTCATCAAGATCGATGTCAACAAGACTCGCAAAATATACGACTTTCTTATTAAGGAGGGCTACATCACTAAAGCCTAGAACGTTCTATTTGACCACAGACCACAGGACATTAAATGTGATTATTAATTTTCTGTAATATCAAACTGTAATCGTGCAAGTAAGTATTATAAATAAGTCATTGCTGTGTCAAAATAACTGTGAAGAAAAAAACTTGTTTTTCTAATTCTGTCTTCAAGTATTAAATGTTTTAAACAAACCCTCTCTTTCTGTAAATCTATATACTGAATCTTACCACAAACAGCATCACAGACTCCCTCAATTATTGATCTCTTGGACCTCAGAGAGAGAAAGACCTTAAACTCAGCAAGCGCTCTAACACAATAGCATCTTTTCTTGTTGTGTATCAAGTTATTTGCTTGATATGATCTTATAAAACTCAGCCTGATGAGTCTTGTGTTTATGATGCCTCGGTGACACAGTTAGTGATTTGGTGCATTGTTCATGCGTGGGCCCGTGTGATGTGGGCGAGCTGTTATGATAATTGAGCAGGCAGGCAGCAGGTCACCGGCCTCTGACAAGCTTATCAGCGCAGAGAGCAGAACCACAGCTAACAGCCTGATTAGAACGGCAGATTCAACCTCTGACGATGAGGGCGAGATGGCCATGGAGAGCCGCCTTTGAACTGAATGCATGGACAGAATCAGGATTTACACCGGTGTACTCTGTGTGTCTTATCAAATCAAGGTTTCAAAGCAACTCAGGCAGCAGAGTGAAACTGGGTCTTTGACTTCTACTCATTTCATGGTGTACAGTTTTAGTCACAGTTTGACTTGGTTCTGGAAATAACATGCTTTGAGCTATTAACTATTCTTTATAGCCTGCTTGTTTTTTACATGTGAACACTGTAGTTGATTATTTTGGGAACTGGGGGAGTTTCTGGCTCTGTGCAACACAGAGATAAAACAGTCTCCAAGAGGTTGTTCTGTCACTTTCTGATAATATGCATACTATGTTATTCATTTTTAGTAATGTGTGTTTTGGGTTCTATATCTACTGAGGAGCTGATGTCCTTGATGTGGCTTTTTTCACTCAGTGGTTGGGTAAAGTCACTTATTGTGAAACAATTGTGTTTACTCTTTTTTTTTTTTAAATCATGACAACAGAAACTAACCAAATGACCCTGATAAAAAGTTTACATTCCCTTGTAACATACAAACAAGTTTGAATGGCTACTAAAGGTAACCATCCTCACCTGTGATCTGTTGCTTGTAATCAGTGTGTGTATAAAAGGTCAGTGAGTTTCTGGGCTTCTGACCCTTGCAACTTTTATCCAGTGCTGCACTGACGTTTCTGTATTCTGAGTTGTTGGAAAAGCAAAAGAATTGTCAAAGGATCTGTGGGAAAAGGTAATTAAACAATGTAAAACAGGAATATATTATATAAAAAGATATCCAAGGAATTGTGAATGCCAATCAGCAGTGTTCAAACTTTAAGAAGTGGAAAATGAAAAGGTCTGGTAGACCAACAAAAATTGCAGCCACAACTGCCAGGAAAATTGTTTGGGATGCAAAGAAAACCCCACCCCAAATAACTTCAGCTGAAATACAGAACTCTCTGAAAAAAGGGGTGTGGCTGTTTCAAGATGCACAATAAGGAGGACTCCTACTGTGGAACATGGAGGTGGATCGCTGATGTTTTGGGAATGTGTGATCTACAAAGGCACAGGAAAAGATGAATGCAGTATGTTATCAGAAAATATTAATGGAAAATTTGCACTCATCAGCCCTGAAGCTGCGCATGGGACATACTTGGACGTTCCAACATGACAACGATCCAAAGCACAAGGCCAAGTCGACCTGTCATTGGCTACAGCAGCATAAAGCAAAGGTTCTGGACTGGCCATCTCAGTCTCCTGACCTCAATATTATTGAGCCACTCTGGAGAGATCTTAAACACGCAGTTCATGCAAGACAGCTCAAGAATTTACAGGAACTAGAGGCTTTTTGCCAAGAAGAATGAGCAGTTTTACCATCTGAGAAAAAAAAGTCTCATCCACAAAAATATATAAAATATGCCTACTCTATTGTTACTGTGCATAGTAACTTGCCTACATAAATAATGTAACTTTTCCTGGTTTACTAATATACTAAAATACTTTTAATAGTGGCATTTCAGCATGTGGGTAGGTCAAATAGATGAGTATATAGCTCCAAGCTGTACCAGGCTCTTCACCTGGCATAGCTCTCTCGCTGTAACTGTAATGTGTTGTCGTGGCAGGAGCAGCAGATGGAGCAGATGTTAACGCTCTGCATGTGTGCAAAGATACAGAATTTCTCAACTCGCCCACACATCGTCTTCTCAGACACACTGCCTCCTGCTTGTTCCTATGTCCCAATGTCCCACAAATGTAAACTGATCATTTGGGAGGACACTGGTGTAGCTCTGTGGAGCTGACAATTACATACTATTGTATGTATACATTACATAATATTGGGACATCGACACAATTCTAATCTAATCTTTTAGCTTAAACTGCAGACTTTTATCTTAAATTTGAGGGTATTTACATCCAAATCAGGTGAACGGTGTAGGAATTACAACAGTTTGTATATGTGCCTCCCACTTTTTATGGGACCAAAAGTAATGGGACAGATTAACATAAATCAAACTTTCACTTTTTAATACTTTGTTGCTAATCCTTTGCAGTCAATAACAGCCTGAAGTCTGGAACATCACCAGACGCTGGATTTCATCCCTGGTGATGCTCTGCCAGGCCTCTACTGCAACTGTCTTCAGTTCCTGCTTGTTCTTGGGGCATTTTCCCTTCAGCAGAAATGCATGCTCAATCAGATTCAGGTCAGGTGATTGACTTGGCCATTGCATAACATTCCACTTCTTTCTCTTAAAAATCTCTTTGGTTGCTTTCGCAGTATGCTTCGGGTCATTGTCCATCTGCACTGTGAAGCGCCGTCCAATGAGTTCTGAAGCATTTGGCTGAATATGAGCAGATAACCCGAAACACTTCAGAATTCATCCTTCTGCATTTGTCAGCAGTCACATCATCAATATATACAAGAGAACCAGTTCCATTGGCAGCCATACATGCCCACGCCATGACACTACCACCACATGCTTCACTGATGAGGTGCTATGCTTTGGATCATGAGCAGTTCCTTTCCTTCTCCAGACTCTTCTCTTCCCATCACTCTGGTACAAGTTGATCTTGGTCTCATCGGTCCATAGAATGTTGGTCCAGAACTGTGAAGGCTTTTTCAGATGTTTTTTGGCAAACTTTAATCTGGCCTTCCTGTTTTTGAGGCTCACCAATGGTTTACATTTTGTGGTGAACCCTCTGTATTCACTCTGGTGAAGTGTTCTCTTGATTGTTGACTTTAACACACATACACCTACCTCCTGGAGAGTGTGTTCTTGATCTGGACAACTGTTGTGAAGGGTGTTTTTTTCACCAGGGAAAGAATTCTTCGGTCATCCACCAGTGGTGGTGTTCAGTGGTCTTCCGGGTCTTTTGGTGTTGCTGAGCTCACCGGTGCGTTCTTTCTTTTTAAGAATGTTCCAAACAGTTGATTTGGCCACACCTAAAGTTTTTGCTATCTCTCTGATGGGTTTGTTTTGTTTTTTCAGCCTGATGATGGCTTGCTTCACTGATAGTGACAGCTCTTTGGATCTCATATTGAGAGATGACAGCAACAGATTCCAAATGCATGTAGCACACTTGAAATGAACTCTGAACCTTTTATCTGCTTCTTGTAAATTGGATAATGAGGGAATAACACACACCTGGCCATGGAACAGCTGATCAGCCAATTGTCCCATTACTTTGGTCCCTTAAAAAGTGGGAGGCACATATACAAACTGTTGTAATTCCTACACCGTTCACCTGATTTGGATGTAAATACCCTCAAACTAAAGCTAAAAGTCTGCAGTTAAAGCACATTTTGTTTCTTTTCAAATCCATTGTGGTGGTGTATAGAGCCAAAAAGATTAGAATTGTGTCCCAATATTTATGGACCTGACTGTATAGTCTAAAGGAGGTTCAAAGGAGTCATTAACACAGTTCACAGTGAAAGCAATAAAACATAATACAGAAATAATTTTGTTAAATCATTCAAATTTATTGCAAACGTGACAGTATAAAAAAGTAGCCCAAACAAAATTGATGCATTGCTTCTCCTCTGTCACTGTCTTATTGATTTTTAACTTTGCTGCTATTCTGAGAAAAAGGGAAAAGATGTCTCCCACATCTTTGCTCTGTTCAGTTGTAACCCTCTTTTGAAAAGGACAAACTCTCTCTCACACACACACACAATGTCCCTCTGCTCTTCTTTGTGTTCATTTCCTTTAGCCATTACTGCAGGGCAGTGATTTACAGAGGTGAACCCATCAACACAAGAGGTTACCTTGGCAACCAGGTCTGTGGCAATGAAGTCTGGAGAAGGAGCAGCTGTAGGGAGGCGAGGGGCGAGGAGCAGATTTGTAGACTGTATATGTTCATCCTGTTGCTTGTGCTCATCTGCTGGGCAAGTAACCGGAGTGGTGCTCTGAATTAAAGAGTGCATGCCCGCACCTATCTTCTTGTCTCAGTAAAAAGACAGCTTGTATTTCAAAACAGTTTAGTTCTCAGTATGATGCGACAAATAACACATGCACTGTATGTAATGTCTCCTTTGGATGCAGCTCACATATCTCCGCTCGTGTTCCCCTTTTGCGCAGAGGCAAATGTATTTGTTTGATGTCAGAGCAACACTGATCAGAGTGACAGCGAGGCTCCACACCGCTCTCCCACCTTGCTGCTTTCACGTGTTGCCAAAGCAAACACTTAGATCCCATGTCTATTTTCTGCAGTCACAGCTGGAGCAATGGAAGCGTCTGTGGGGTCAGCTGCAACTTTATTTAGACTCCCATCCCCCTAAAGAGTCCCACTCTCACCGAGATAGGAGGTTTCCAATGCTGCTGACCACAAAGCACTTTCCATTAGCTTCATTTGAGTGCTCATCAGACACATCAGCACAGACTGAAATAAACATCTCTAGAGTTACAACCCTAGGGTGATGGTGCGGATTTACAATGCATCTTTACACACTCAAGTCCACCTGTTGATAAACTTATTAGCAAACTATTTTGATAATGTGTGGGAGCTTTTTAAGCCCTCCAGCCAAGGAAACATTTGACGTGCGGTGTGAGAAGAAAGTAAGCAGAATCTAGCATGTTCTGCCTGAAAGAGACAGAGTATGTGCCTGCCTGTTTTCTGCCTCAGCTCTCATATTTTAATTTTTTCATTTCAATTGACAGATCTTTGTTAGGTTACTGAGAGTGTTAATAATTAGCCATAACAGAGCAGCACGGGTTATTGAGTGTCCACACATTTGAGGCATGCACAAGATGTGACGGTGAAATCCCTATGGCACTGTGATTCCGAGCACACAGCTCCATCAAGCCGTGGTTGCAGGTTCTTGTTATTACAGTTATGGTGTCATTGTAAATTTTCAGCCTCCATGGCATGCGGACTGTGGTGCCATATTAAACAGGAGTGTCTTTCCAGAATGCCTCTGACTCATCTGACATTTCGGTCTGAACCCCAGTGTCTGTCTCTAGCCGCCAGCTCTATCTTTCTCTCAGCATCCCTCTATCTATCTTAGTGTCTCTTCTCAAAGTTGTAATTCAAGGTTACCACTTCTTAGACATCTATCAATATTAATTTTTTTTTTTTTTTGCTCATTTTATTCCCAGACAATGCATGTCATCGTTGCCCTCCTTTTAAAACATTCATCAGGTGAATTTCAATCAGTAATGAGCACAGGCTCTTATGTTTTACTCATCTCATGAATATGACATTTCAAGTGCAAGGTCAAAAATCTATTTCAGCAAAACTGGGGGTCATCTGGTCATTTTGTCATTGCTGCAACCTGCACCACTGTTCTTTTTAGTTGTATAGGTTGGTACTTGTTTCCACCTGATTGAATGTGCAAAGTAATTAGTAGTGACTCTGAGGTATAGAATAACTCACCCAGAAGCCCTTTCAATAGCACCCTTTGTTCACAGATATTTTCAGTCCACACAATAGAAAATGTTTTGTAGCCTTTGGGTCAAATTGCCCTGATCTAAAAAAAACAAACTCTAAGCTATAATTAGAATGGAAATAACGCCCAGAATGTTTTCCATATGCTTTTAGCATGAAATTAGTGGTTCTCCCACCGAGTGTGTAGTTCAGTTCAGTTCTGCTCACACTAATAATAATCCTTGCTGTGTTTAGGGGAGAGCGGGGGACTGTTGTTTGGAACGACAAACCTTTTATACATTACAGCCACATCTGTCTGCTTTCTAGCCACACTGTTGTAATGCATACATATAATATTATATTTACAATTTGGACCTAAATAGACAAAGTCAAACGTTGCAACTGACTCCACATGAGGGAACGGTTGCAAAGTCATAATTTAGCATTTTTTGTTTATTTGTAAACAAGTTTGTTACTAGTTTAATTGAACCTTATCTAGACTATGCCGAGTGAAAAGGATGAAAAAAAAAAAACATTTTCAAAAAACAAGTAACAAATGTTTTCTAAAAGGCAGGCATAATGACATTAAAATAACACTGCATTTCTCTATCTTGAAAAAAATATTAATTGGGAGGTCTGTAGAACACAGATAGGTGGTTTAGTTGAATTATTTTTATATACATTTTATTATTTCCACTCTACAAGTGCCCAGAGAGAACAAACTGATCCGACAAAGGGCAAACTGAGCACAGAGAGGACAAACTGAGCACAGAGAGGACAAACTGAGCACAGGAAAGACAAACTGTACTAAATATGCCCAATAAAATGTTATTTATTAATGTATAAAATTGCAATTTTGTTATATTATGGCACGCTTTAACATTTGTTTTGCCATAATGGGCTACACTGGCAGCCATAATAAAAGCAGCCTAACTTGTTAGCCTAACTCCTTTACTTTTTTGCAATAAAATGCAATTCTTGTAGAAGGAATGGTCCAATGTGGCTGCTTTTTCCCAGAAAGGAAACCCAATTAACTAAACGTGCTGAATGAATATCATTGACGTAGCTCATTTGTTATTTGAGTGATTGCCCCACGTTGCCCCCGTCCCCACTCTCCCCCACACTTAACTTTAGGGTTAAACATTGCTGTACAAATCAATTATTTCATGTCAGTAGCTGATCTGATGAAACAGAACAGCAGACGATGTAGACGAAGATTGGGGCCTTTTTCTCTTCTTTAACACTCAATAAAGCCAGTGTGCCCACTCTGGCTCCTCCCCCTTCCTCCTGGTGGTGACACTGTTCACTCCTCAAACCGAAGCAGCGCTGCCTGAGCCCGCCGCTCCAGCCAGATGCACTGATGTCTCCTTTTTCTGTTGACTTTCTCATTATGCGGCTGCGTGTCGCGGTTAGTTTGTCTCCACACGGCCCTTTGCCCTTATATCGGCCGTCTGTATGATCTGAGATGTCCGGAGTTTGAGAACAGCGGAAACACGCACGCAGGATTGATGCAGGCTTTGAAGGCGCTTTGAAAACCTCCATCTCTTGCCCAAGTAGAGTCTGCAGGTAAGTTGAGTTTTACTTAGAAGCCATTTAACGACATCACATATGTTTTTAAATGTTATTTTGCTAAAAGGGAGATGCAGTTTACTTGTGTGCTGACATTTTTCTACTCACCGGTTTGATACGTAAGCTAATGGAAATAAAGGAGCGTCTTAGATTTCTATTTTCTTCATTTTTTGGACAATCCCTAGCCTTTATATTTCTGTCACCGCGGCCGCTGCCTCGGTCTATGCGGCCACCACGACCGTAGACTTTGTGACAGTAAAACATTAAGATTAGGTTATTCCATTTAAAGCTGGAAGATATTTCCTGCACCCTAACTTGTTAACACGCGCACCTTTGACGTCACGCGCACGAGGACGAGCAGAAGAGAGCGCACTTGGCTCGTGCAATTCACAGCTCATCAATTATTAAACACGGCTTATTCAATTAAAGATCCACGCTTTTACTTCGCTGTATTAAAAATGAGTTTAGGCAGCAAAATCATAACATACCATTTAACGTTTATCAACGAGAAAAAGTCTTTGCAAGTGAAAATTGTAGGTTACACAAATCTAATAAGTGTTTTTATGAATACTGACCTATAATGAGCACTTGATACATACACTACACACACTGTTTGATATTCACAGCGTGTAGCTCTTATTATACATAATGATAAGGCTGTCTGATTAGATTATGAGCAGGGTGTCATTTTTCCTATTGTTGTATTTCAGAGTCACTCCATTTATCTGAGTCTCTATAGAAAAGTATGGAATAATGGGTCTTCTGTCAAAGGTCACCTTACATTTCTCCGAGCAATTTATGTCTAAAATGACAAAGGAACAACTCAGTCTATTTGCAACATACCTGCCCTTGGTTTGTGCTTACATTTGTTTGTGAGAGTGTCCATGGTGAGGTGTCAGCAAAGGAGTGACGCCCTGCCGAAGCTGGCAAAAACTAACCCTGTTCCCATGTTTTATGTGGATAGTCGTAGTTAGTATGGTACATTTATAATAAAAAAAAAATCACTGTCATCATGATTTACATACATAATACAGACAAAGACTAGCAACTAGTTTACAGACGTAAATTTCTTTTATCGGTAAATAAGATGGAAATGTGTGTGTCATAAATGTGTGTGACCAAAGTTTGACATAATGTGCGTCAATTCAATTTGAGTCATTTACAATGCCCATTTTGTTAATTTTGTAGCCATAGTGTTAAAGAAAGGTGATGCATATTTTCCAGTAATTCATTTTGTAGGCTTGGTCTGCAGCAAATGATCATGACAGAATAATGGGTTTAATTTTATGAGGACGAGAAGTCATGTTTTTGAGGAATTTTTGGATTTTGATTTATCCTTTACCCCTTGCCTGTGGTGGTGTCAGTCAGGAATTTTCTGTTAACTAGATCAAATGTGCCTCCACCTTCAGAGAACCACCAGTGCCAGAGGTGGCACTCTTGGTTTCCTGTAGTTGTGTCACATTTCAAATTTGTGTTAGCAGTGGTAGATCCAGACCCTACAAAGAGTTGGGCTACAGCATGTGCAGGACCTGAGATGGAACCACCTGTTGACAGATCCAGCTGCATTGGTTGAGTTAGAGCGTTGTGTAACATGACAATAGAAAATAAAAAGAAGGACAGGTGCATTAGTTATGTATGCATAGCCACATCAAATAAAATGCACTGTACACTCTTTGATTGTGGAAGAATTAAACCACAAAGCTAATGTTTGACAGTGAGCTGCAGTATCTATCCTTTCTACAACACAGTAGTCTATCTGTCTCCGCATAATATTTCCGCCTCCACTCTCCAGCCTCACTCATGCCCAGCCTGGGGTAAAAATAACTATGTGGATGAAGTAAATCTCGGCAAAGCCCAGTGCTGTGGTACATCAGCACTTCGGAGAAGGCAAGAGATTATTTGGTTCTCCTATCTTCCCCATCTCTCTCTTGCTAGAGTCTTACATTGTGGTCAGCAGGTTGCCTAAGCAACAAACTATGCACTGGCTGTACATTTATACAACTAATGGGCTGCTAACATGTATAGAACAAGTCAGTACATGCAGCATATTCTTTTTGAAACATCAAAACTGAGTATGCCATGTTTGGTATGTAATTAGTATATGCAGTAATACGTATAAGATGAAGGTTTTACTTTACTATGTTAACGTTATATTGTTACATTTACCTCTAGCAGTGGCTTAAGTACATGTCAGGATTAGTACCTGATGTAATGCGACGCTAACACGATTTGTCATACTATGCCTCAGACTTGATATCTGTAATTGTTTTTTTATCACCAGTGGTGACAGGGTGGAAGAAGGTGGATTAGGCTGCACCATAACATAATGATCATAGCCATTTGTAAAACTGAGCACAGTAGTGTCGTTAACAGAGAATACGCTGACACCATTATGTGACATGTTTTTGATGTTTTGAAACAAATACATAAAATATAAATGTAATGTAAGCACATGCAGACATGTCTGCTTCTTGCAGACAGTTATATAAAACTATGAAGAACAATAATATCCTTAAATAAAAAATAATACTGTTAAAAGCAGCTGCCCTGTATTTCTTGTTAAGCTGACTGTAGCTGAAAATGAAGGAGCTCCTGGCCAAACCGGAGCACATGGTGTGGATGACGCATGACAAGTGCACCAGAGTATGAAGTAGCGCACTGAGCTGGGGGCTCTTTGCTGATAAACAGCATTAACTCAGGAGGCCATTTTCATCAGCACTAATGCAACACAGTATCCCCCAAAATCACAAAGGCTTATTATCACTATTGTGCATTTGCACATTTGCATTGCACATTTATTTATTTGCGCTTTTGCACATTTTTGCTTATGTTACAGCTATTAAAGGCAATTAGTAAAACAATACTGTCTAATGATCATTTTCACCCAAGTGCTATCCTAGATGAAATTATGGTAATAAAGTATCGCATCTTTTTGTGTTTTAATAATTTGTACTATCTGAAATCACTGACTTGATTATGCATTATAACTTTATATCCTGCCATTTGGTGGCATCCAGTGTGATGTTAACTCTAATAGCTAAGGAGACGGGAGATATAATCTGTAGGTGGGGGCTGTGGATGGATGAACATGAGATGAGGTGAGTGTAAGCCTCCAGGGGGTCTATGCTCACAGAGGGAGGCATGTCTCTGTTCGCTGCAGCATGGAGGCCATTTGACTTGAGTGCAAATGAATGTACATTACATACAAACTGCTCTTGAGACAACAACAAAAAGACGATGATTACCTAGATTGTAGATCACTATAACCTGTTTGGAATTCATCAACAAGAATATCTGTAGAGCAAACCCCATCAATGAATATTGAATAAAAATGAAAAATGTATGTGGTATTTCTGCAGTCCCCACTAACATACTACTACTGCTACTTACATTAAGCCTTATGTATTATCAGAACTTGGAGTGAGCAGCAATGTACAATTCAACACCATTGCTATAACATCTAAGGCCCCGTTTAGACCTAGCATTAAAGTCCAGACAGAGTGATTGGATCTAATGTGGCCAGCTTTGATGAAAAGTCTGAATGGGCTAAATGCATCTTGAATACGTTCTGGGAGACAACTTTAGAGGTGACCTAGGTGGCCTAGGTCTGTATTCAGATCTCTGCAGAGGGCCGAATTAGAATGTGTCCTGGCTTTTATTGAAAGACTTCCTTTATCATTGTGTTTTTTGTCACATTTGATAATAGAATAGTATTTAAGCTTTTAATTACAATGGTAATGATAGAACTACATTGTCAGAAAAGTTCTGTTTTAACCAATTGCAAGCAAGTGAGAACCAATAAAGATGATTTGGGAAGAAATATGTAACACATGTATAATAATAGTGTGTCAATGAGAAAACAAGAGAAAACAAACCAGACTTTAGAATAAAATTTCCTGAAAAAGCAGCCTCAGCACTGTGCCAAAGACACTTGTCATGTTCTGGAGTTACTTGTCCTTGTCAAGTGTATTTATGTTTTCACTGTGTGTGCTGAGCCTACACTATAAAATAGAAGTGTTAAATTTCAACTAAGAATAAAATGTGTTTCTTTTCCAGGATCTGTCTGCCTGGTTAGGCTGCACTACCATGACTCTAAAGATTCCCTCCTGAAGATTTTTCATTATTTCAACTGTTGCTCTACTTGATCCCAAATGAGTTCCCACAGCCAAGGTTTCCTCCACCACCACCACCACCACCACCACCAGCTCCATGATGCCCACTGCTGTACCCAGACTGCTCCCTGAGAACAACAGCCTGCTGGGTGGCATCGCACAGATCACCCCATACCTGTTCCTTAGCCGAGGCAATGTGGCATCTAACCGCAGCCTGCTCTTGTCCAAAGGTATAACCTGTGTGGTCAACGCCACCATCGAGCTGCCCAACTTCAACTGGCCACACATGGAGTATGTAAAGGTCCCACTGGCAGACATGCCCCACTCTCCTATCTCCTTGTACTTTGACAGTGTGGCCGATAAGATTCACAGTGTGGGCAGGAAGCGGGGGGCTGTGTTGGTGCACTGTGCGGCAGGAGTAAGCCGCTCATCATCTCTGTGCCTGGCATACCTAATGAAATACCACCGTGTGTCTCTGGCTGAGGCTCACGCCTGGGTGAAAGCTCGTCGGCCCGTCATAAGGCCTAATGGTGGCTTCTGGCGGCAGCTCATCGAGTATGAGCGCAAGCTGTTCGGCAGGAACTCTGTTAAGATGGTACAGACTCCATATGGGGTCATACCAGACGTATATGAGAGGGACCGCAGGAGCCTGGCTCCGTATTGGGGCCTGTGAGGGGAGGGATAGTCACAGGGAGTAGGTCAAGCCTTTTGTTTTACTGGACAGCAGTCTATTGTCACAGCCAGACTAGTGAATAGAGATGTGCGTGTATTTGTGAAGCTTATTTATTGAAATGGAGCGCTTGAACAGAAAGAATTTAACCTGTTTTAACCCATGAGGCTGCAAGCTCCAACCAGTCCTAATTTGGTTTGTGAAAAGCAGCAAGAACACTTCAAGCCCACAATCGTAAGGACCAATCCGTGGAGGCCACTATGATGTCAACCACTTGAACTCAGTGTTGGCCGGTACTGTTTCTCTGTCTGTCAGATTGAGGGCAGGATCTGGGAAGGTGTTAGCTGCATGAGACTGAACAGCTCTGGCATTTATGCGATTGAAGTCCTTTTCCTGACGTCACGTGGTGGTGTTGTGCCTGTTTTGAAAATATGTTTGGTGTGAAGAGCAGCAGCATGCTCTTGATTTATAGTAGCATTCAGAAAAATATGGAGAAATTATTTTATTGAAATATGGTGTGGAAAACCCAATTATGGAACATAAAATATGTAATTTCATGTTTGTGGAGGTCATCCAAGACATATTTAAGAAAACAAGGTTTTCATGTTAGTTTCAGGTTAAACTCTCCTCCCTCTGAGGGACAGAAAACTCAGTTCTCTTATCAGTCGAACTTGGATGAGGGACAAAATGTCTTCACCTTCAAACCTACACCCAGATACCCTTCTTTGAAACCTTTTCTTATATTTTACTTTATTTAAGAGTGGATAAAATTAAAGAGTAGGTTAGCTGTTGGGTTTTGAGGAAGCCCTTGTACACTACAGGGTAGATGGAATTGTCCTGTGACCACACTGTTATTGTAGTGCTCTGATGCTGTGGTGCTGACTCAAAAGAACTAGGAGTTGTGTGAAAGAGACTTTTTTTTCCATGTACCCTTGTTCAACACAGGACAGTACAACACACTACTGTCTTAGCAAAAAAAAAAAAAGGTTGATATTTTAACTTAGTGGACTCGGGAGGAGTAACACCATAATCATAACAATGACCAAGTTATCACAAAAGCTGTAATGAACAAACTCAATTTATACACATTTAACAATTACAATTATTGTCTCTGACTATCAAAGCTACAGTCACAGACCACTTAGTCATTATAGACACTATAGGTCTAAGTGGTCAACCCCAGGTAAATTTAACAAAGCTGTCTTGACAAACCAAAACGATGTTAAAAGGTTAGAATTAAATAACTGTAGCATAATGTTTAATGACCGAGGACAGTGATAATAAAATAAAAACTCATCTCACTACCTGCATTATGTTTTTTGGGTTCTGCATGAATACATTATGTGTATTACTACTGGTTTGTTTTCCAATTCCTCATAGGAGATGTCCAGAAACATGTTCAGACGTAAGATAGACGTGTGCCATTTGCTGTGGCCACAAAACCTGAAAGCAGATATTGTTGAGTGCTATTTTGCCTTGTACCCACACTTGCTAGGGACCTCTGGAGGGGTCTCCACTATAAATACCATTACCCACAGAGACAGGGCCTGGAAAATGAAGGGCCCAGCACCACTGATGTGCTTAAGTGATGGGTCCAAAGGTTGCACACAATTTTCCCCAAGCAACTATGAATCTTCTTTCCTCCACCTCCGCCCTCCTTCCATCTTTGCTGTGTTAATGTGAGTACATACTTGTGGGTCGCAGGGCACAGTCGAGCACTAAAAGTAAACACATCCTTCACCAACAGAAGGATATTATCATTTGTCATTAAGGCAGTGAGCAGAGCTGTTTCTTGGTCCTGAGCATCAGAGGCAGGCATGGCTCCAGCAGCACAGGCCAAGCAGAGCGTGCTGATGAAGCTAGACGAGACAACATTAGGCAACAGGAAGCGACCCACGCTGGTGAGGCGTGTCATACTTCTTATATTACCAAAAAAGAATTGGAAAGCAGTAGGTCCTTGTTTTTTACAAGTAAACTTTTCCCACTTAAAAGGCCCACAAATTAAGTATCTAACAAAACAGTGAACTGCATAAAGCAAATAACATCTGCAATACATTATTGTTTCTCTGGAAGTCATCAGCATGACATTAGTGCTAGTGTTCCAAAAACTATAAATGCTGTAGTGCCATTTAACAAGGCCATATGAGCAATACTTGATTAGCTCTTAATATAAACAGACTAATTTCATTGTTACTCATTAGTGGGTGATTTAACAATCTGATTTATCTCCAACCACACAAGCTTTAACAAGTGGATGTGTATTGAGGTGTGCTTTTCTAGGCTTAAATCTGAAGAGGCAAACATGATAGCAGTGTCCATGTGGAGAAAGCTGCTTATACCACTGCCAGCTGCTATTGGAATTTTAGTAATAGTAATATAACAAATAGCAGTTTGCTGATGGTCGTTATTAAAGGTGACGGAAATGTACAGCGGAGATTTTAATGTAAGGGCGTATCGAGAAGTTGAAGCGCAGTGGGATAGTGCTCCAATCAGACAGGTTGTCATGATAAGAGACTGTGGTTATTTGTACCATAGTAAAACAAGTCATGCTCTCAGCAAGAAGCAGTGTAACGGTGACTCATCTGTCTGTCGTAAGGAAAAGGAATAAAAAAACACATAGCTGTACTTGGTGTGCATTAAGCAGATCAACAGTGAAAATTTCAGAGTCAAGGCTGATCACCTTTCCATTTAACCACATTATTCTCTGAAGATTCTTCTTTTTTTTGCCCAGAGTGGCATCAGAGAATAGGCGTGAAGATGATAGGCACAGGCTGAGTGACGCTGGGGGAGACAGGGTCTGCATTTTAAATTACCCAGCTTTATTCACCAATTGATTGTAATTTTCTGTAATCCCTGTGTTCACCGTGAGAGGAGAGGAATTCATTTTCGTCAGGAAATGAATTACGAGAAGGGCGAGAGATAAAATGGATGTTGGAGAACACACCTGAACACAAGAGTTAGAACGATAATGAGAGTGGTTTCACAGAGCCTCTAGACATCTTATTTGATTGGCTGAGCTCAACTGCCAGCGATGGCCTAGCAGAATTGTTGCAGCAAAATTTATTCCATTTTGTGGCAAAGTGATGTGACAGGAGGAAAATATACTTCTAAATATATTAAGCTGGAGAAGAATCTTTAAAGGGAAGTGATGGACTGAAATAAAATGCCATGTAAATTAAATTAAATATCTTTGGTTCTATAAAAAGTACAATAAATAACATGTGAATAAACCACATTTTTTTAATTCACATTACAATGAGTTATAATTACAAGGCTACAGCATGACACATACAAAAAGTGCTGCTGAAGTTTTAGAATCACAGTCAGGACAGAAAAACAACCTCATCACCAGTTTCTTCCCGAAGAGATGATCTCCCCGAACAGTGCAAAAACATTAAAACCCAACAATTAAATACAACTGATAAAAGACAGACCTTTCAGCCCAACAGGGACATTCAAGATTGTAGGAGATAGTAAAACCAAAATGGCAAACCAGAGAAAACAGGTTTTCAAGTACAGTATTTAGCTTATATAGTAATTTGTCTGTTCCAGTTCAACAGGAAAAAAAGAGTTATGAATAATCATCTTAAACAGAAGCTAAGCAACAAGGGAGATTAAAAATGAGCAAACCTGACAGATTACCAGATGCTGTTTTAAATTATACTGAATGCCTGATAATTTTGTTGTTGAATGATTTAATGAACAGTGAAAATTACTAAAAGCATTAGTTGTGTTTTATAAAGGTCTGTGTGGTCTGTAAATATAGTGTGAATATTTACAACAGTTTATCTATTCAGAAAAAAAGCTATGAATAAATGACTATTTGTAGTCCATCTAAAGTACACAGTAAAATAAATACAGAATGTGGTGACTTTAAATGTCCTTTTTCTCCCGTCAGTCCAAGGTGAGAGTCAGTGCAGTGTGGGTGCGTCATCGGTCCAACTATCTGATGTTGATTAGCCTGTGCTCCGTTACCATGGCAGCAGTAGCTGAAGCTCAGAGCAGGTCAGGCAGTATAAGACCTGGGGGTTTGGGCTCCACACAGTTAATCCAGAAATTGGCACAGCTGGCATGGTACTGGTGGCCTCCGTACAGCAGCTTGAAGTTGTCTGTCTCTGAGTTGAACGCCTGGTGCAGTTAGACAATTATAGAAAAATGTATCAAAAACATGAAAACTACATATCATTAGCTGACTAAAACAACCAGCCTAGTTGTTTTTCTTCAAAACATAAATTTATATGGTTTTAAGCACACATGAACTTGACACACAATTAATATATTAAAGCTTTGGTTCAATGCAGTTCAAACTACTAAATACAGAACATACAGTTTGTGTTATGCATCATTTATTTTGTACAGCTTATCCCCTCTGAGGTCGTATGGGGTTGGAGCTTATCCCAGCTGCTTTTGGCAGGGTTCACCCTGGATGATTGAAGGGCTAACACTTACATTCATACATTATGGGCAATTTCAAGTCACTAACTGCTATTTTTTGTAGCAGATTGTAAACAGCTGAATAGTTTGGCACTATGTTGTTTCAGTAATGAGAGTCAAGGCACTCGGAGCTAATAGGTCACTTTGGACCAGAGAAAAAAAACAGGATAATACCAAAATAGATAAGGATAGATTTAAATATATTTATATATGTAAATTATCAACACTGAAAAAGCCACACTTTTTATTAATTTAATCATTCTCTATCATCACACCTGTTGCATTGTTTAATGCAGTAGCCAAGCAGCATTTATAAGCACTAAATCCTAACTGTGCCAGTGAGACCCTCGGAGTTGTGGCTGTGTGGAGAGGCTAATGTTGATGGTGTAAGGTTTAAGAGTTTGTATCCTCGGTGAAATGGAGCAGCTGAAGCCAAAGAGAGGAATGAGTCATGTGGAGTGAATCATTGCCTCCCACACACAAGGACAGGGGACATGCATGCAGAGACCAACAACTGCATATGCAGAGACCAACAACTGCATATGAAAAGCCCCCAACACAGCATTAAGTCAAACACATCTCCTACTTGCCAGAATGCAGTCTGCAGCACAGATGCTCATAAAGGGCTTTCTTGCAAACTGAATGACACCTTACCACTCGTTTCCCTGGCAGAGCAATTTCATTTGGAGCTCTTTTGTGCCATAGCCTAGTTGTTAGCACAAACCTACATTTTTGCCTGCAAGAGCTGCCTATATGAAAGGAAGTGGGTGCAAGAGGGGGTCAAAATGTATAGTTTTTACATTTACATTCCTTCAAACTTCATATATGCTACCTCACCCAATGTGCAACAAAAATAGAGTAGCTGTTGTATCAAAGATACAGTACAAAAAATAAACAAGCTTTCCCTGAAATGTATTTGTTTCAATTCACAGAATAAGAAGCTGAGAATAATTACCCATGACCTCTTGTCATTGTCTCTAGTCAGTGCCTGTAAGCAGAAAAGGAGTCAGCATGTTGCCACAGATTCTTGCATTGCAGTGAACAAAAAAAAACAAAAAAAAAACAAAAAATAAAAAAAAAAAGGCAGAGGGCAGAATAAGACAGCGACCCAAACATTTCCACCAGAACAGAACTCCGTCACCAAAAGAATCCATCTTCTATGTGCCAGGACCCTTCCACAAATGAAATAAACAATAAAAAAATTACGAAAAAAAAGACTAAATAAACACTAATCCTTTAGACACCTCAGAGACCTGCACTATTATAAATAGGCAAATACTAAATTATTTATCAGAAAATTATTTAATTAGTACTTGCACAAATTAGCATCACCATGCCAACATTAGCTGCAAAGTAATATGGACAGAAAGACGCCTCTGTTGAAATGATAAACTGATGCAGGATAAGCTTGTATGTTTTTATTAAAATTATTAAGAAGAGCCATTGCAAATTAAGATTCTTGACACGATTTGTGCAGAAGCCATTAAGCGTGATTTCCTTGTGTAACTGTAAAAGACATCAACATTTTCTACCTTCTGTACCTTCGAGTTGAAAAACAAATCAGTGCTTCTTCAATAAATGACAATGCCACAGTCAGTGCTGCCTGCTGTAGCCACAAGCTTTTCTCTTCTTCATAATGCTCTGAGGGATGCTATTCTCCACTTAGCTTTTATACACTTTTACCAGTGTGGCTATGCCAAAAATGCTATTAAAATATGGGTTATTAATCTCAGTGCTAGTGGCACAAAGACAAAAATGTATTTTTTTACAAACTAATTTGAGTGAGAGGAGAGTGAAAATGTGTGTATGTGTATATTCAAAGGTCTATTATCAGCTGTACTCCCTGCTTATGACTGATGTGTGAGCCACATCTGCTCCCAGCCAAGATGCCTCTCGGTCAGCCAAACTGCACTGGCCTATCCATCTGGTCAACTTAGGGAACACAGTGACCTAACAATGCCATACCCTGCCCTTTCAACTGCAAAGTCAGAACACAAATAAAGAAGCTAAACTGATGGAAAGCACAGTCACCACAGGAAAGAAGAAGGATCAACAGCACAAGCAAGGCCCCAGTGAGAGTAAGGAGCTGAGCACATATTAGAAACCATGGTTGTTGACTGAAAATGAAAGTTAGCAGCCACCTTGAGGTGAAAGAAACAAACTCTGAACATATTGACCTGGTCTAAACAAAGTACTCCAACCTGAGGTACCAAAGTGACTCATCACTTATTTTAAAAGCTCATAATATTCTGAATTGTCCATGATTTCTAAACTGTAAAGTGCACCATGAGACTCAAGTTGATCGACATGTGTTATTGAGTAAGACTTGTTTGTGCAGGCAGACAACTGCTGTTCATCAGCAGTGCCGCAGCAGTGAATCCTGTCACTTTGGTCCCCTGCTGGGGTGGTTCATAAAAGGAAAATAGGCCCCCAGAGGGTCTCAGTGGGAATGAGTGAAATGAAATTTGGTTGACAGTTTGCCTTCTCATACTCGTTTAAACAGGCGTCCAATAATGCTCTCTTCTTTGTTCTGCAAAATGTTTCAAAGTCATAGAAATGTGAGTTTTTCTCCACTGTTGATCAACACTGCACCAACCATTAATATAACATTTAACATCTCAGAGTTACTGTCTGTATGCATACAAACCTTGCTACGGGCATCGACGTTCAATAGGCACACCCCACAAGCCAACTCCTTAGCGTTTTTGATGCCAGGCCGCAGAATACAAGAAGAGAAATCGAGAGAGCTCTCATCAGGCTGTACAAACATACACAACAAAAAAAATATACAAAACAAATTAAAAATGTTCATGTCTCAAAATGAAGTAAATAAAATAGTAACCTCTATTTATACAAGATACCAATGAAAGCCATCTTGTTTCATAAATACTTCAAATACACAATGTAAAAACAAATGCCAGCCAAAAAAATGCAACAGTTACATGAAACATATTTAATGTGTTTTCTGTTTACCCTCCCTGACATTAAGTGTCTGTACTTTAAGAAATATTGTTCTCCTCTGCAGGCATTGTGCAAGAGCACCGAGCACCCTGTCTGTTTGCTTTGGTGACAGCAGCCGACAGCTGGATAAATAAATCTATACTGTCTTTGTCATTGTGCTTGATCCCATCAGCAGCCTATCAACAGAATACAGCTCAATCAATGCATTAATAATTTTAATCAAACAGATCGTCAAAAGTGAACTCTCTAACATTTCTTTGTGATTGGCAGACACTTTTTTTTATTGTGAATCTAAAAGTATCCAAGCATAGATATCAACATTTTACATAAAAGTATGTGCTTTTAATTCAGTGCACTGGTTCATATTTGTTTTGTTTCTCACCACAAGCGTGACCAGTGACATGAAGCCTATGAGGTTATTCCATACTCGGCTGATGTCCTTTAGCAACTGCTGCAGCTTCTCAGAGCACACAGCGGTGGCCTTGATGCCCAGCTCCACACGTCGAGTGACACGGTACACTTCTACAACACCTAACAAAACAGAATCCCAATTTCTCTTTTAGGCTTTAAAACAAAAGGTTAAACGTTTTCAATCTCTTGCTGTCCCATGTTTGCCTGGTTTTAAAGGCAAAAAACAAACAACAATAAAAGAGCAGGACCGAGTCAGACCCAGCACACATTAGTCATTAACATGTACGCTTGGGTCACTGCCAACAGCAGTCTTTTTTTAATGTAAAATTAATTTCTGAATTTAATTGTTAAGAGTATCCTTACCTAACAAGTACTCCATGCCTCGAGCCGACTGGATGACTTCAGTGCAGACAGAGGAGCTGCTAATGCTATTTAGGGTGTTGTTAGCTTTGGTAATGACCTTTAAGTAAAAAAAAAGATTATAGCATCTTACCCACTTTTAATGTCTCCCAAAAAACTTATGCTTCTAAGATAGAAATAGAAATTTACAAAAATTACCAAATTAATGTTAGGTTTTCTAAAATTAATTGATGTCAAGGAAAAAGTCTGGTACTAACCTCCAAAGCACTTTCTAGACATCGCTGCCACTCATACGCATATCGCTCACTCTCCTGGAACAACATAAAAAAAGCACAGCAACCACAGAGTTAAAGGAGAAATAATGAGAAATATAAAGTCAATATACAGTATTGTTCAAAATAATAGCAGTACAATATGACTAACCAGAATAATCCAAGTTTTTAGTACATTTTTTATTGCCAAGTGGCAAACAAGTTACCAGTAGGTGCAGTAGATTCTCAGAAAACAAACAAGACCCAGCATTCATGATATGCACGCTCTTAAGGCTGTGCAATTGGGCAATTGGTTGAAAGGTGTGTGTTCAAAAAAATAGCAGTGTCTGCCGTTGACTGTACAACTCAAAACTATTTTGTACAAACGTTTTTGTTTCTAGGATTTAGCAATTCTGTGAATTAAACTAATATTTAGTTGTATGACCACAGTTTTTTTTTTAAACATCTGTGTGCCACTCATGATTCTTTAAAAACATTCCACAATTCCTTTACATTTCTTGGTTTTGCTTCAGAAACAGCTTCTCGATTGGATTAAGGTCCGGGGATTGGGCTGGCCACTCCATAACATTAATTTTGTTGGTTTGGAACTTTGCTCGTTTACTCGTTTGTTTGGGGTCATTGTCTTGTTGAAACAAACATTTTAAGGGCATGTCCTCTTCAGCATTAGGCAACATGACCTCTTAAAGTATTTTGACCTATGCAAACTGATCCATGATCCCTGGTATGTGATAAATAGGCACCATAGTAGGAGAAACATGCCCATATCATGATGCTTGCTTCACTGTCTTCACTGTGGCTTGAATTCAGAGTTTGGGGGACGTCTCACAAACTGTCTGTGGCCCTTGGACCCAAAAAGAACATCAGTCCACAAAATGTTCCTCCATTTCTCTTTAGGCCAGTTAAT
This sequence comes from Perccottus glenii, assembly GCA_024416835.2. Lineage (NCBI taxonomy): Eukaryota > Metazoa > Chordata > Actinopteri > Gobiiformes > Odontobutidae > Perccottus > Perccottus glenii. Next base: position 15,142,842 of record CM044550.2, read on the forward strand.
GTGTTCTTTGGCAAATTGTAACCTCTTCTGCACATGCCTTTTTTTACACCCCTTTCAACTAATTGCCCAATTGCACAGTCTTAAGAGCGTGCACATTATGAATGCTGGGTCTTGTTTGTTTTCTGAGAATCTACTGCACCTACTGGTAACTTGTTTGCCACTTAGCAACAAAAAAAATACTAAAAACCTGGAATATTCTGGTTAGTCACATTGTACTGCTATTATTTTAAACAATACTGTATAGCTTAGTTGCTACATGGCAGTGCCAAATGTCGAACAATTATCACATGGTTTCTCTCACCTCCACCTCCCCAGTCAGATCCTTGTATTTGTCCCTAATAACTGGAAGGGCAGGCTTTTCATTCAAAGTGTTGGATCGATCCCTAAAGTGCTGATCTGGAGCTGGAGATGGAGGTGAACGCCCAATCTCCTTCTCACCTAAACTGTGACTTCGCTTATGTGAGCCTAAGATACAGGAGAGAAAAATGTCATAAGACAACACAAAAACATGACACAAGTCCCATCATTTACAGCTATGTGCCCGTTTGTTGTTATTATACTTCCACTTTTTGCAGATAATTTCTCACAAACAAGTATGGTTAGAGCAAATACTTAATTGGTGACTAACTATAATTACTTACAAGCACAAAAATGAAGGTGTGAATAATTCATTGAAACTCTCAGACAGAACTTTCTGGCAGCAAGGCACAAGCACTGGCACAAAGACACCCTAAGCCCCTACTTTCCTGTGGGATTGGCAGTTTGTGTGTGTGTGTTTGTGAAGGTGTCCGGGCACAGGTATTGCTGCTCATAAGTCCCCCAGAGACATTTCCTACCCTCATAGCTTTTCTCCTACTCAGAAACATTAGCCTCTCAGTAATGATATTACTGTTCCACTGGGCAAAATAAGTAAGCAGGGCCTCATTCTTCACACAAAAAGACTTGAGCCCAGGAAGATAAATCTATGACGTAAAAAAGCTTTTATCACAGTGAAGGAAATGCTAATAAATTATTTGTGAAACACTTGAACAGCCTAAAGTGGATACAGTTAATTTCTGCTTAAGAATCAGTTGGCCCCTAAAAAGCCAACAACACTCCTATGAATTCTCGCTGTAATCTCAACACTGCCACCTAATGTCTGACAGCTTTAGAGCAGGGTTTGTTCACAGCATTCACAGTATTAAGTCGAGCTGTATATGGACTGTATACTGAAACATAATGCATACTAATTCTAATAATAAATCATTAAATAATCCTGCATTAACATTCACAGTCTAAATGTAATCTTTGATCATCTGTTGATCCCTAAGGGAATAATATGCTAGCAGAAACTCACCTTGAACAGACAAGTCAAACGTTGCCAGTTCACTCTTGATCATCTCCTCACTGGACTTCACTTTGGCTTGAGTGCTTGCTTTGAGGAAGTCTGACTTTCCAAACTTGGGCTTGTCACCTTGAAAGGTCCCAAACTCATCAAGAGCTTCACTTTGAATGCTGTCTGAGCCAGTCTCAGTGGCAGCAGGTGGCGAGTCCGACTTATCAGACACAGTACTGGCAAAGTCCCCAAAGTCATCGTCATCATCCACTCCCGGGTGGTCACTGGCGCCAAAATCAGCGAAGGCTTCAAACTTGTCATCTGCCGAGGTGTTGTCTTCAACAGGGAAGGTGGTGGCAATCTTCCCTACAGAGGTGCTAGTAATGTTATCGGTGCTTCCTAAGGTCAGCTCCTTTCTGTACGTGGGGCCTGAAGATGGAAATGAGGTGTCTTCCAGCGCTTGTGGCTTTCTAACTTCCCCAGGCACACATTCCTCTCGCTCAGACCAGTCATAGCTGGCTAGAGTGCTGAGCGCTGAGGTCCCAAAGGGGTCAAATTTCATGTCGTCTCCTTCTGTAATGACAACACAGACGTACAAGTGGTTCCTAGGAATAGTGCCGATGATTCATGATATGTAGCAGATTAATGAGCTTGCATGAAAGACAGAGGCTTCTGTCACATTAACTGTGTATGATTTATATGGGTCCAGTGACAGCACTGAGGGATAAGTGTTTCTTAATTACTTCTACTGGTATCAGAGACAGGTGGTTTTGATTTTATTCTGTAAGCCTGTAATGTGTCAGCTTTACTTAAATAGAGTAGACGGTATTCTAAAAACGCACACTATCATAACTATTTCTTGGGAATTAAATGTGTCTGCTGAATATGTTTTAAATGCAATATTGAGATATTTGTTTTTACCATTTTACCACTTATTTTGGTAGCAGGACTAATGCTACATATTTAAAAACTAGTAATTTGTCACACCAGCTTTACGGAAAGTTGCATTGAAAGATTTAAATTAGAACACAATAGTAAAATACTTGTCTGCAGCAAGTATGCTGACATAAGTTTATATTTTCATACACCACCAACCAAAGGAATAGGCATGGCAGTAAAGATTGAATAACTAATCCTGGAGTATGTTATATGGCAACCTTTCTGAACAAAAAGCATGCACTAAATGAAAGTTTTCTTATATATTATCTTGAAACACAGTTAAAACTAAGCTAATAGTAACCGACAAAGCCCGTGCCGGCTTGTGCACCATTGCCATTATGTCAGTATTTATCTCTTCCTTACACAAGCACTCCCACACACACACACACACACACGCACACACACACACACACACACAAAACACCTTACTAGATTCAGGTACAACTGCAATTTGTGAAATTGACAAGGATCCATTACTGTTAGCTTTGTGTCACTGGATAATTATACTGACACTTGAATAAAGAAAGGAGAAAATAAGACGGTACGCATTTCAGCAATACCAACAGTAATATTTATTACGACAACATGAGTAAAGAGAATTTTGACAGAAAAGGGTCACAAAGTAGTGTAAAAGAGCTCTATCATTACAAGAGGTTTGTCAAACTAACATTTGAAAAGGTAGGCTTCAGTCAATTAGAATACAAGAGCATGCAGAGTCTGGAAAAAAGTAAGAAAACAACAGCAAAAGAAAATCAAAGATAATTGATTTTGGATATAGAAGCAAAGACCAGAATGAGAAGGCACATTCACAGTAAATCAGTAATTCTGGGAAGATGACAGACTTTTCAACTTGGACGTAGAGGAAAAATATCTGGAGAGAATTGAACATGTGAAAAGTCACGTTGAAAAGTTAAATTAAAGACAAGCCCAAGGCAGAATATGTTAACCCTTTGAGCACCTGTGAGATTAATCGTGAATCATATCAGTCACAATCTTATGTTTTGTTTATTTGTAATGAGACTTACAGGCCAGAGCTGAATAGGCTGTAGGTTCCATGCACTTCATGAAGCCTATTATTGTTTTGTGACTAAATCTAACATCTTAAATTCATATTTATCCTACAAACAAAATAATTCTGTGAGCTTTACCAGGCACTCAAAGGGTTACAGAAAACAAAAAGGCTCACCCTTCACCCTCAACATCCCAGAAAGAGTCCTAATTACATCCAAGATTCAACCATAAACCAAGAACAGATTTAAGGAGACTTTTTGTTGACTTTTCCTATCACTATGGTTTGATAAAGCAGGCTCGTATGCACAGATGCTCCAGAAAATAGCAAAGAATTATTTCTCAAGACAATGTTCAGTTGTTTTCAGAGTGACTAGATTAACAGTTAACATGTGATTAACATTTGGGAAACCACATCTAGATCACAAAGTCTTTCCAATTTCAAAATAAGAGCTCATATTCCCGTAATAAAAATACACTATTCAATCTGTATACATTTTTTCCTGGATAAAACCCTGCAATACTGTTATGCATAAGCTTGTATCTCGTATTAATGTTCTTGTCAATTTCACAAATTGAAAAGACAGGCACACTGCAGCAGAAAGCAAGGCAGGAAGGGCAATACAAACTCCTGGTAAATTCATGCTGCTTTATCACAGATAATAACCATAGAAAGTAAAATTAAGTTCCTTTTGGTTATAGATCTATCACAAAGAAATACTGTCTTAACAATGTTGGCAAGAAAGAACTACATGTCCAGAAATACAGTGAGAACATTATGTTGGGCTCTAACTGCTCCTCTAAGTACAAATCTTTTTAAAAGTTCTTCAAGTGCAATATACTGTATATGAATTAAATGCTAAAGTGGGAATTGAGGAGCGGCCGGCTGTGGCAGCTGATTGTTCCAATGACAAAACCAAGGTGTTTTGTCTCCCCAATCAGCTATAGCCCTACTGTTTGCTGCAGCTTAATGAACTTAAGTTTGAATATATATAAATGAATACATGGGGATTTAAGGTCAGACAGAATTTAACCATTGTACAAATACTGACATAAGGCATTGAGATTGGTTACATTTAGTGTTTTGTCTGGTCAACACAATCCTGTAGTTTACTGTATGACCATTAGCGTAACTTATACCTAATGATACGTAAAGCTCATAAACAATTGCTCTGCATGCAGGTGATTGGGCAAATAGAAAAAATAAACCTAAGTTCTTAAGTAAAAAGCTTGACAGTTGCTTGAATAAATAATTAAATAATTAGAATGTGAACTACAAGGTCTTAATCTCATAATAATTACATCCAGCTTTACACAAAGCAATAATACTGAATGTTTTTAGTGAAACATGAGCCATGACATGGAAAATGAGATGCAAGATGAATAATTAAAAACTGGGGAGAAGGAGCGGGAGCTCTGACATGCACATGTCATGAGCTGATTGTTACTGACACTGGGTTAGTTTCACTTTAAGAAATGACCCTAAAACAAAGACTGCATTTAATGTTGTGATAATAAGGTAGGGGACTAAACCCAAGATATTTTCAGAAGGGTTAGAACTAACTAGGAATAAAAATTTAAAGGCATGGTTAGTCTGATAAAATACACACAACAGCAAATACTAAAATCCAAATACATCCAAATCCATTTACAATCTCAGTTACCTTAATTCTTCTGCTTTTTCACAATGGCTCCCAATGTCAATAAAGTGACTTACACAATCAATGTGCTCTCAACAAATAGCATCAGTAAACTGATCCCTTATACATCATGCTTTCAGTAAGCAGCAGCTCGTACCTCATTTTTTCTCTGACACAAGAATATTACCAATAAACCTCTCTTTGTTCACTGGTATTCAGTTAAAAACTTCTGTCAGCGCCAGTAAATAATGTACAAACACAAGACGGTTGGTGGACACACAACATACAGTTGAAGGAAAATGCTCTGCATCTGAGAAGTAGACACAACAAGCGGGCAGCTTATCTGAGCCACACAGACAGCAGCGAGGGACCTCAAATATAAACTATTGCTGCCAACACATTGAAACCAGACATTCAACAGAAAAAATAGGGGCCATGACCTGTAATTATAATGAAATATAAAGAAATAAGGTGTATACCTTTTACTACAATATTTAAATTAATAAATAAATAAATAAGATGAATGGTAAAATGTAGAATGGATGTATGAAATGATGTAATGTTTCTGATGATGTAAACAGATATGCTTTTAATCTGGTGTAAAATATGTTTTGAGCTTTTTATACTGAATATTTCAATGACTTGCCGTCTCATACCCACTTTAATGGTGTGGACACCGACAGGCCACTTTTGGCCTTTGAATTTGTGTGCGAGACCAATAGGGGCCTCACCAGAGCAAACGCACTAGTTCCTCACCTGTAGCAGGCGGCTGGTGGGACGATAGACCTGGCAGATCCAAAGAGCTGTCCGACATGACATGCTTCAAGTCTCCGCCTATGTCATGCTTCAGGTCCAACTGCACTGACAGTGCGTCCTCGGAGTCTTCTTTTCCCACGCTGCTCCCTCCAATGGAAGGGAGGTCAAGAGACTTGACAGATGCAGAGTCCTCCTTGGTTTGTTTGAACGCAGCCACCTTGTCCACCAGGGTCTTTTCAGAGGCGCCGAGTGCTGTGCAGAACTTTGAAGTTTGAAAGTCAGCAAAGTCATCATTGTCACTCTTGAGAGACGAAAAGGAACCACCACCACTCTCTTTTGAATCTTCATTGACCAAGCTTCCCTCCACAGACAGCTGTTTGAAAACATCATACTTGTCTGAGCTTTGCTGAGCTCTGGGGGTCTCTCCTTGAGTCCCTGCACTGTTTTCCTTCATTTCCTTACCAAAATGACCAAATGCCATAAAGTCTGCAAAGTCATCCTGGGACGCTGCTGTGTTACCTCTTGTTGCTGAACTTCGTGGAGCATCAGAGGAAGAACCAAATATGGTAAAGTCACCAAAGTCATCTGTGCTGCCGGCTGGGGGCTTAGATCCACCTGAAGGCAGCACTAGAGAGGGGGGTACAGACACTGGGGGGAATGTGCTAGGTTTTGCCTCAGTAGGGACAGGAACAGAAGGTGCTAAAGAAGAGAAAAGGTCCAAGTCAGCCATGTTGAGTGGGTTTTTGGGCTGAGAAATAGACACTGCTGACTGCTGCTGCTGTGGTAACTGTTGTAGAGATTGAGAGTTAGGAAATGCAGAAGGAAAGGCAGGTTGAAAGATCTTGGCTTGTTCTGAAGGGTCTAGTGGAGAGACGCTGTCTGCGGTTTTAAAGTCTGTGAAGCCATCATCAGCACTGACAGTCTTGAAATCTGCAAATCCTTCCCCTGTGTGCCAAAATATAATCAAAATTATCATCCATTGTATCATAGCAGAATAAAATATAATACCAAAATGAAACATGCACTGTTAAGCCCTTGTAATAAAGTGCCTCAAGTATCAGTGGCATTGAATGAGCTACAACTCAACTTATACGAGTATCATTATGCCATTGGTAAAAGTCAAATCAATCACTGCTTCTCTTTGGACTTTGAACTATAGTAGTGAAATCTTATTGTATTTCAGTAGGTTGTCTATTCAATACTAATTAAGTGGAATGTTGTTTTCTGATCCCAAGCTGGGCACTTGGGATCAGAAAACAAAGAAAAACACATGCAAAATTTGAACAAGGCTGTAGCTGTCACAGACGTGGTTCTCACGAACACTCCAATAAAAACAGATGGATTACTACTGTCACACTGTAAATATTAGATTGTAAAAGCACAAAGAAGTCTTCTATATAAATAGACACACCATGCAGCAAAGTGAAAAGTTTATCAGTCAATCTGCAAGAAAAGTCTGTTCAGTTGAAGCAGAAAGGACCCTTGTACTTTCTTTTACTCTTTTTGGTTATAACCTACAACCTCATCTTAACATCAAATGTCACTAAATAGATATTGCATCTTAGTCACTTAATCTCACACTAGTTGAACTGAATAATAAAGCTTCAAGAGATCATTTACAAACCTAAAGCTGAAGTTTGAACATTATGAACTATATCTACCACTTTTATCTAAATACATTTTGTTTGCTTTGTGGCTGGTAGTCTGCTTACATACAATATATTAATAGGCCTGAAATGGAGAATCTGTTCACACTGCTGGTGTGTGATGAAAAAAAGTTAACTAACAGGCTCATTAAAGAGATAAAGCCTGACAATGGCAGGAAAGGTCACGGCAAAGCATGACTTACTGGAGTTGTAAAAGCTGTTCCCATCGGAAACTGTTCTAATGAAACAGGGTTGGGGAAAAAACACTGATATCAACACTGCAGACTTGCAAACCAGTGTAGACATTCACAGTGGACATTGTAGTGACCTGACAGCTTCACCCTGGTTGTGTTCAATGTGTAACTGAACATGATTTGATAGTAAGAATATTCTCCTCCAGCCAAATTTAAATGAAAACAAAGATTTGTTCTAGAAAGTCCCTGTGTTGCTTGTAGAGCCCACGTCATTTAATAAAGCTTCCAACAGGATTTTACATTTACTTATATTATCATGTGTGCTTATGACACAGATTGTAAAAATGGGTTGACAAGTTTCTTACCAACTGGTTTCTTGTCTGCAGTTTGCTCAAGCTGTCGGAACACACTGTATTTGTCTCCACTATCTGCATAAAAACAGTGATAGTAAAGTTAACAGCAGTGCATGGAAGTATTATTATAAATAATTTTAAATGATATATGGTTTAAAAATTGGTTTAATTTAATTTAAATAAAAGCAAGAACATTTATCTATGCATTTTCCTAATAACTAAATTATTAGATGAATAAAATATAACCATTCACTGTCTGTCTTTGCCAATCTTTGCAAAAAGTGTGAAGGGGTGTGAGTCTAACTGTTTTGCATTGTTGGTTGAAACATCCACAGCCCATCTTGCCTCTAATAAAAGTACCTGAAGCAGGTGGTGTTGGCTCTGCGGGCTGATCCAAAGACAGCTGCTTGAAGACAGAATATTTATCGCAGGATGTGGTAGAGGAGGAACCAGACACAGGAGTCAGCATGGCGGGCACAGTGCTAGGACAAAATATCAAGGGTTATCAGGAAAAGTAAGGTTCAATAGCAGAATGTAATCCTTATAAGCTGGCTGAGCTGATTTAACATTTGCCCTGGGCTCAAAAGTGACAGACACTACATTTTCTTCAGCTTTTATCCTTATACAGACTCAGGTATTTTACTATTTTGCATGAATAACTGCCTCTCAACATCTGTCTTCACAAGCTTGCATAGTAATATTAAGCAATAAGCTTATCTACAGTCCACAGAAATGAGTTCACTAAGCGATGACCCAACCTCATTGTTATTCTGGAGATGTAACTGCTATGTTTCTAATTATGTGTTTCTGATACAAAGCAAGGCACAGATAATATAACCACTGAGATACTGAAAATTAGACCATTGTTGTTGCACATCTTTGTACACACAAAAGCTTAATTTTAAGCTTAATAATAACACATCACACACGTTTTACTTCACTTGACAATGATCTGTACCTATTTTGGGGCTGAGGGTTTATAGAGAAACATCCACTTGATTCCCCTTGAAATTCAGAGAAGGACGAGTCTCCTGTCCCTGCCTTGGGAGCCTCTTGGAAGTCTTGAAAGTCATCATCATCTGTTTTTGTCCCCTAAAAGAGCATGAATTAGTTAATATGAGGGCACTGATAATCTATAAACTAAAATTATAGCAGGGTTACCTGAGCAGGAGGAAAATTGGCAATGAAATTTGTATTTGTGGGTGCTTGAGCAGGTGCTGCGGGTGCCATGGCCATGACAGATGGTGTCGGGGTGGGCATGGCCATAGACACAGGGGGTTGGGGAATCATATTCTGTTGGTGCTGGGGATGAACAGGAGCGATGCCATTGCAAGACCAGGCAGGTTAGGTACTGGTGGAGAGGGAAATTGACTAAGGATTTCCACATTCATTGGTGGGAGGCCACTCTGCAATAAAGGACATTAATTTAATAGTCAGCACCTCAAAGCTATTCTCATTTACTGTGATTAAATTCAACACATCAAAAAGATTATCAGTGAACTTTGGCTTTTCAGGACCCCTTTTGTTTAGTGCCAGTATATTTATTCAACTAAAATTGTATGAATTATTCAACACAGTGTCCTCTGAACATACTCGCATACTTGTTTTTCTTCACAATGTTAGGCTTTTGTTTAAAGGCTCTTGAAAATTGACATCACCAAAATAATGTTATAAATACTTTACCTGTGCGACACCAATTAGAGCTAGTACAGTGTAGAGCTCTTCTTTGGTCAACATGCCAGGTGTTGTGCGGTTGGCTGATGCCCAGATCTGCCCCAGTGCTTCTCTAGGAAGCCCTGATGACATCAGTATTGGATAGAGCTTGGCTGTGTCTATTCCAGCTGGAGTCATGGTGAATTCAAGAACTTTTTTAAACATTTCTGAGTAAATAAAAAAAAGTAAACGATTTAATATAGCATAAAAACTAATTAAGGTTCATTACAGATGTTTAGTACACAGAAATGCTCACCTGGAACAAGGCTGTCATTGTAAACCCAGGCAGGCAACATTGGCTGGATGTGCTCTTGTTGTGGGTACCCGCTAACACCTGTTGTCATACACACAAAAACACAGTTAGTGATAGTCATATCAAGCCTCCTGGGAGCTGAGACCTGCGTATTCAACTCTTCAGCACCAAAATAATGATGTAACTGTAGAAAGTATATTTTAGATTATAATGCCATCCGTCTTGGGTAGTTAAATCAATCAAGCGATTGAAGAAATTGTCCCAGTGTCCAGTTTGTACACTGGAATTCCCTTGAGAACAACAAGGAAACAGACAAAGGAAAAAGACAAACAAGAAATTGATTAAATTAATTAATAATAAAAGATTATAGCAGAATGGCATGCAGAACATATGGAACATACTACATATGGACGCAAATCCATGTCAAACCAAAGCAGTCATCATGCATCAAAGGTAATATACACACAGCGACAGTACGGGCAAAAGAATTGAGTCAGAAAGTATAATACCAAGACCTACTTAATTTCTGAATTATATTCACTACTGCCACCATAAGAGAACTCTGAACAAGATTTGTCCCAAAGACACAGAAAGGCAGCCCACCAAAAAAGGAAAAATGTTAGTATGATTTGTATTTGCTGCCACATAGTGCATCTCAAGCTACGAGTATGGCATGAACCAAGAATGACCAAAAAGCTGCCCAAAAGCCTCATCGAGAAAATGACAGTGTTAGAGCAAGACAGAATCAGAATCAGTGTGCTTTAGTTATGTGTTACTACAGCAGCAAAGCGACAAAGAAAGGGGATAGGCTGGCTCTAAAGTCTAAAAAGTAGGCACTTCTCTCACCACTGTTTCTACTGGTTTGGTAGGATGAGTCAGCAGCTGATGGGTGTGCGTCAGATGCTGACAGAGTGACTTCAGGTAGTCTTTCTGTGGTAAAGATGGAACTCAAGACCTCATTGGCTCCAGCCCAGTTCCTTGCTTTGGTGCTTGATTGGAACTGGGCTGAAACCTTAGTCCGAGGACCCATTTCAGCCAAACTCTGCTTCGATTTAAAGCTAACAGGGGCCATCTTATCCTCTGTGAGATCACAGGATAAGAATAGCTTCTCTTCCAGGGATGGGCCTAAAATGAATGAGGAACAAGCTTCTTAGCAATGTACTTCACAGCAATATTTTGAACTTTTTTACTGTATAGATACAGTATTGTTTACATTTACATATTACATTTAGTCATTTAGCAGACGCTTTTATCCAAAGCGACTTACATTCACCAGTGTTACATTTACGGTTGACGCTTTCATTTAAAGCAACTTACATTAAGGTTCCATTCACCAGTGTCACAGCTGGAACACCACTGGAGCCAAGGTGGGTTAAGTGTCTTGCCCAAGGACACAACGACAGTATGAACTGTGGGGAGAGCGGGATTCGAACCGCCTACCTTCCGGTTGAAGGATGACCGCTCTACCACTGAGCCACTGCCGCCCCCTATTAAAATAATAGCTGTACAATGTGACTAACCAGAATAATCCAGGTTTTTAGTATATTCTTTATTGCTAAGTGGCAAACAAGTTACCAGTAGGTGCAGTAGATTCTCAGAAAACAAACAAGACTCAGCATTCATGATATGCACGCTCTTAAGGCTGTGCAATTGGGCAATTAGTTATAAGGGGTGTGTTCAAAAAAATAGCAGTGTCTGCCGTTGACTGTACAAACTCAAAACTATTTTGTACAAACATTTTTTTTTCTAGGATTTAGCAATCCTGTGAATCACTAAACTAATATTAAGTTGTATGACGTTTTTTTTAAACTGCTTCACATCTGTGTGGCACCAACTTGTGGCACCTCTCAGCTGTTATTCCACTCCATGATTCTTTAACAACATTCCACAATTCCTTTACATTTCTTGGTTTTGCTTCAGAAACAGCTTCTCGATTGGATTAAGGTCCGGGGATTGGGCTGGCCACTCCATAACATTAATTTTGTTGGTTTGGAAACAAGACTTTGCTTGTTTACTCGTGTGTTTGGGGTCATTGTCTTGTTGAATCAAACATTTCAAGAGCATGTCCTCTTCAGCATAAGGCAACATGACCTCTTCAAGTATTTTGACAAATGCAAACTGATCCATGATCCCTGGTATGCAATAAATAGGCCCAACACCATAGTAGGAGAAACATGCCCATATCATGAGGCTTGCTTCACTGTCTTCCTCTTTGCAGGACATCTACCACAAACGCTGCAGAAGCAGAGCTGCAAAAATCACCAAAGACTCCATCCACCCCAGTAATCATATTTTCACTCTGCTGCCATCTGGTAAGCGCTACTGTAGCCTGATGGCAAAAACTGAGAGACTCAGGAGGAGTTTTTTCCCACAGGCCATCAGGCTCTTGAACTCTAAACCAGCCACCTCACACTGACACACTGACAGTGTCACTCTGTTTTGCTACAAACTGTTTTGCACATTTGCTTCCTGCACCTTCATGTGATTCTTAATATTTAAGACCACAGCTAAATGCATATATGCACACTGTACATCCCTGTACATTTTTTAATATTTTAAGTCTACAGTTTACATTCATGTACATTATTTTGCGATCTAGATTTATTCCCACATTACACACTTTTTATATTTTTTAGATTTTATTCTTATATTTTTTATTGTTTACTTTTATCTCATTCTTATATAGCTACATTTGTGTATATTTTCATCTGTGTGTTTTCCTAAATAATTGCACTGTCCATGGAGCGGACCTGACTCACATTTCACTGCTGGTTATATATGCTGTATATAATTTTGTATGTGACGAATAAAAATCTTGAATCTTGAATCTTCACTGTGTACTGTGGCTTGAATTCAGAGTTTGGGGGTTGCCTCACAAACTGTCTGTGGCCCTTGAACCCAAAAAGAACATCAGTTCACAAAATGTTCCTCCATTTCTCTTTAGGCCAGTTGATGTGTTTTTTGGCAAATTGTAACCTCTTCTGCACATGCTTTTTTTTTTAAAACAGAAGGACTTTGCGGGGGATTCTTGAAAATAGATTAGCTTCACACAGACGTCTTCTAACTGTCACAGTACTTACAGGTAACTCCAGATTGTCTTTGATCATCCTGGAGCTGATCACTGGCTGAGCCTTTGCCATTCTGGTTATTCTTCGATCCATTTTGATGGTTGTCTTCTGTTTTCTTCCACGTCTCTCTGGTTTTGCTCTCCATTTTAAGGCATTGGAGATAATTTTTTGCTGAACAGCCTATAATTTTTTGCACCTCTTTATAGGTTTTTCCCTACTCCAATCTACTATTTAATCAAAGTACGCTGTTCTTCTGAACAATGTCTTAAACTACCCATTTTCCTCAGGCTTTCAAATGCATGTTCAACAAGTGCTGGTGGCTTCATCCTTAAATAGGGGCCACCTGGTTCTGTTTTTTAAGAGCGTGCATATCACGAATGCTGGGTCTTGTTTGTTTTCTGAGAATCTACTCCACCTACTGGTAACTTGTTTGACACTTGGCAATAGAAAATATACTAAAAGAAAAAGATGGATTATTCTGGTTAGTCACATTGTACTGCTATTATTTTGAACAATACTGTAAATAAATTATAGTGAAAATAATATGTTTGTACAAGGTGGCATGCAAACCTTTACTATAAAACTGTAAGCTTACATTTTCAGTTGTCTTTTTCATTTATAGAAAATGCATGATCATTCATAAGAGGGAACCAGGCTGCTCATTTAAAAGAATAAGGAACTGGTACAAGGGTTCAATTATTTTGTTAGTTAGGGATGTTTGATTTACTTTTTTTTTTACAAAATGTAACTTCCAGATAAAGTCCTGCTAACTTTCAAGCACCTGGGGTTTATGGTATGTTTATGGTATGTTTACAGGTTTAAGTAATGACAACATCTGCTGTGCTAGAAGCAAGTTCTCATACTAAACCAGTAAACAAGTAATACAAATCTGGATGCATTAACCATCAACAACTAAAGAAGCAATGCCCTAACAATAATGATCCAGCGACATTTGGTGTATGTGCATGGTTGACTGTGAAGGGAAGGAAGGTGAGAAAGAAAAGTTACCTTGGAATGTAGATTGGGAGCTGGTGGTGTCAGCAGAGTGAATTGACACAGAGGTAAGTTGGGATTGAGGGAGGGGTGAAGAGGACAGACTTGTCCTAAGGGAGGGGGACGAGGGTGGCACTTGGGAAGACAGGGGAAAGTTTAAGGAAGTAAAACTGTTGACAGGTCCCTGAACAAAGTCACTAAATTCATCATCATCCTCAGAGAAAGGTGTCTTAGAGTTAGGGGCCTGGGCCTGAGGGGTGACACCAGAGGTGGACGAGGAAAAGTAAGAGAAAGGCGTCTCTACAGACTGAAAGTCACTAAACTCGTCATTGTCTTCCGACATAGATGTGGGGAGAGAGTGAGTGGAGACAGACGGATGTGATGGCGATGAGTCTGCAAAAATGAAGAAATAATGATAATGGCACAACACAGCACACACTACAATGAAGAATGAATAAGGAAACTTAATGCAAGACTGAGTAAAGCAGTAAAGAACTGCTTTTTAATTAAACGCCTTGTATGCAACATTAACTTTAATTAGATACTCTAAAACGTTTCTCCAAACCAATTGATTAACCCATGTCAGTAAATAATCAACCAAATTTAGTTTTTCATGCAGTGAATGTGGGTCAAATTTCTAATTAAAAAAATATTTGATAAGACAATCAGAAGATTATCTTGATTTGAATATGCTTTCTGCCAGCCAAACCGTTATTACGTTAATCTGCCTGTAATCCAGTATCTATCGCCAAACATCAGCCTTATTGACATGTGATGTCAGGAAAACAGCTGCTGGAAAAGAACAGAACAGAGTTAACTACAAATAAAAAGGTAAATATACCTGGCTTCTTGCTCTGTGATGATGACGTGGGATGCATCTTAGCATCTCTGCTAAAACCATCCAGGTTGCCTTTTATTGCCTCTAAGGCATCATCCCGGCTCTTCTCTCCTGTCTAAATACAACAAAAATAATACTGAAACTTGAGACTAAAAATTACAAAAAGTAGTACTGGACATTTGACAAAAGTTAAGACAACCCGGATTTGGACCAGGCCTTACCTTGGGTTTGACACTACTCAACAGCCTCAGCTTCTGTTTCTGCTCCTCAAACTGTCTTCTCTTTCTGTCTTCTTCCAGCAGTTTCTGTTGCTGTTCCAGACGTTTTCTGAGACAAATGGCAAAAATGTAAAACCAATATATGCACTATATATTTGCAAAATGTATTTTTGGTCTATATACATAGACATATGTGTCTTACTGGTGTTCCTCAGCCATTTGTTTTTGCATGTCTGCAGTATACTGTGGTCCTGCAGCTCTCATCCCCATAAACTGTGGCTGACCCATGTACTGCATCCCAGGGGTCTGCATACCGATAGCCATCCCACCCTGTCAGACACAAGCGACAAAGTACATTTCAACATTTTACAAACAAAAATAACCCTACTACATTACAATGAGCATTCCCCATGACTGTGTGCAACATTATCAAATAGTAAAATAAAGGCATTTAACATTTAAGTAATGATTAAGCAATATTAAGTTATATATTTTGTACACATCCATAATGCATACCTCTACTGAACAAATCACAAAAACTGACCTGCATTGGCATGGCACCTGGAGGCATCTGCCCTCCAAAATTCATTCCCATCATTCCTTGCATGTTGGGCTGCATGACCTGAACCATAGGGAAGCCCTGTTGTTGGGACTGCTGTTGTTGTTGCATGGGCACCATACCTTCAAAAACATATTTACTGAGATATATTGTTGACAAAATAGTGTGACAATTTGAAAGATATTGGTAATTTACAGTAAACTATGGAAAAGTCATAAAAGTGCACATGACTCAAGATGCACTTTTGGACAGAAAGTTTATTTATTTTACATATGCCTTGTAAACTGACAACCAAAGCTTCTATATTTATAAGTTTATTTAGAAGGCTCATTCTAATTTCTCTAAGTAAAATGAGTTTGGTAATGGGAGCATGTAACAACTCCTGCAACACATGTCCCAGTGATAACAAAGATACCAGATAAATGTGAGGAAGATGCCTGCCTAAATGATGATCTATCCGTAAACATAGCTGCTTGAATTTTTAATGGCTTATGCATATCTTTAAGCAATTACAAACAGCAACCATAACTTATACTTGAACAGCACTTCCTAATGTTGTATACCAAAGCCATTATCATTATATAACATATTTCTTAGAAGTATTTTTTAATTTAAATTTGTTTAATTATAACATTTTAATTTTAATGCAATTTTGAAATGTCTAAAAAACACCCACTGTTCACATTATTTTGATTTTTAATAAAAATAACAAACTGACTAAATAGGACAAATACTGAACAGCTTATTAGAAAGACAAACAAAAAAAAAATGCCCGTATGACTAGGTAAAAAAGTGCTTTATGTGGAAAATGACTCACCTTGTGGTGGCCCTAAACCTCCTCCAACCGGGAAAACGAAACTAAGGGGAATGAAAAGAAGGTCAGTGAGAATAATGACATGGCAACAGTATCAAACCTGTTAATTATACATCATCAGTCTGTATCAGTAACAAGCATTTTAAAAAGAGCTATCCATTTTTAATAACCACCCACTAGTCCTTTAGAATTTAAACCAAAAAAATATCAAACAAGAGTAACATTTGGACAAAACAATCATAGACAATCCACCATTTCCACAGGGTCTGTCACTATGTCTGTGCTGAGCCTTGACAAAATAATCAGGGAAAAGCACTAAAACTAGGCCAAGTCTGGAGCCAACCAACACAGGCCTCAAGCTATTTCCCAAATAACTTATTAAAACTGACATCCTCAGGCCTGGACTGACGCTGCACAAACAAACGATCTAGCCAGAACTACTACTTAATTTTATCAAATTCCTACCCAGGTTCTGCTGCTAAACATATCCATGATACAAAATTACACTATACATAAATTAACTAACACTAACATATCCATTTATGTTTAAATATCCTTGAATATCTGACCATTAAGATAATATTAAGTCTTCACTACCAGAATACTTGTATATACAGATTATACATAATATACTTATATATACACAGTGTGTTATGTACTGTAGGATCATTACTTAAAGGGCCTACAATTGTGACATCTGTTGCAAGTAAGATTTACAGCTTAAAAAGCCTTTAGAAGAGCACATGTGTACTACTGCACACAACCCTGCAGCAAATAACAGGTTGAGGATAAACAGATTAAAATCCAAGGAGATAAGCAGTAATGGCAGCTGTGAAAGCTAGACCAGCCAAAGCCTTCTAAAAGGCCCCTGTACTTTGTAGCTCAGTCTAGTGCAGTTCTTCCCTTTTACTATCGATATTACCATACAAATGGTAAGAATTTAATTTAAACTAAAAGCAACACAAAAACCATGTTTAACTAAATACTAGCATTACACAACACAAAAACAGACAGAACCTCTAGCAGGAAGCATTGTACAATGTCATGTGAAATTTCACAAGGCAATTGTTGGGACTAGAGAGAAATTAATCTAATCACATGAGTGATGTCTCAGATCGGTCCTGAGATGAAGACAGTCATTATAATAATATATATTTACACAAAATTTTAGAAACCAAATGAGGAAAATGATTAAATATAGTAACCAAGTCAGAAAATGCTTCAAAAGAAAGGTAAACATGCATGATAATAACAGGAACATGACACTTTTAACAGCAGCTTGTTTGTTTATGTAGTACTGCATGCATCTACAACAGTTTAAAAAACTGAATAATAATACATATTACAAAATATGTACGTCAGTCTTCAGGTTTGCCTCTCATTAATCAGTTTTTCTTCTGAACTCTGATCTGCTGCTGGTTTTGGTTTCACCTGTTGGATCAGTGTCACTTGCAAGTAACACTTGTAGCAAGAAGGCGTTTATTATTCATGGGGCTCAAACTCAGTCTATGAAAGAATTATGAGGTTGTTCTGTTCCTCTCCACAGGCGGCCTCAATAAGATATCTATACATTCCCCTAAATTCAAGTCCAAAGTATTCATAATGTCTTCAAGCACATACTATAAAGTCAACAGCCTTGTGGTTTTGTCTAGCTGAATAAATGTTAGCTTATAATGTTTTTGTTATTGTATAATATTTTGAAGACCTTTGAAGACTAGAACATATAAGATAATCTAAGTAATATTTATTTGTTTTGAGAAAGCAGACATAACCAGTTGTTTATAGGCCTGTCAACATCAGCGCTGGTAATTTCCTGTGCAGTAATGTATATTAAACACTGCAAATACAATATCATAATATGACATAAAGGCCCTTTCGTGGCCAATCTGTTCAATCAAAATGTTCACAAATAAAGCAATAGACAAATTCTTATGCACCAACAGTGAGGCTACTAGCCTAGCCTCCTTACAAACCTAAGACTAGCTAGGACACCTGACAACCAGCCATCTCATCACATAACCCTCCATCGACTACAAAACAAACAGTGACTCCATTGTAAAAGGCTGCATATAACCATTTATCGTTATAACTTTTGTTGAATATGGGCAATACACAGTTATTTCATATTTATATAGGGAATTATTTTTAAATGGCTAAAATACCTGCTGCCTCCCCCTGGTCCTGGTCGCAGCGCCATCTTGATCACAGCAAACACTGGGATGATGTCAGCAGTGACGGTGGAAGTGTAAAAACTGTGAGTCCTGAGTTTAGACTGTCAGGTATGAACTATTAAATCCATGGGTATTAAATAAATAATTATACGTGTTAGGTTTAAATCATTGTATGTTACATGGATAGAAAAATAAATTCCCCCGATTGAAGATAACATTGGATAAGCGACGAAGAAGGCGGCAGACAACCCTTCTTTGTATTTGCCTGAGCGACAAAACCTTGGGCGCTTTTAAAGATTTCTGTTCCTGCAGTGCTGGTGGTCTTCCAGCAAGTGTCAGTGTTTATTACTGAGCTAATATAGAAATTAAGAAAAACAGTATGGTCGACCAGCAGAGAGAGACAAAGTATAGCAGGATCCTGCTGGCACAGCCCGGAGAATTACTTATCGACTACAAGTAACCTACCTACACTTGCAAAAGAAACGGACAACACCAAAATGAAAGTATAAAGTATAAACTATATAATTTAAGTAAAATAACGACGTGTTTTTGATAAATACAAATAACTATTACTCTGCTTTCATTTTAAGCACAAAAATGCAATCAAAAGAAACATTTCATAGGTCAAATTGTGGAATCACCAAATCACGTGTTAAATATATACTGTTTTTACCAATAAAAGTATCTACATTAGCCCTTTTAAGATATCCAGGGATTCGATCAATAACCTACATTATCTAAAATTGAGCTACACACGTGGACAAAATTGTTGGTACCCTTAGGTCAATAAAAGAAAAACTCACAATGGTCACAGAAAAAACTTTATTCTGACAAAAGTAATAATAAATAAAAATTCTATGAATGTTAACCAATGAAAGTCAGACATTGCTTTTCAACCATGCTTCAACGGAATTATTTTAAAAAATAAACTCATGGAACAGGCCTAGACAAAATTGATGTAAATAATGTAACCAAATGGACATGTTAATTCAAGGTGTGTGCACTAATTAGCATCACAGGTGTGTACAATCTTGTAATCAGTCAGTGGGCCTATTTATAGGGCTTCAGGTAGTCACTGTGTTGTCTGGTGACATGGTGTGTACCACACTCAACATGGACCAGAGGAAGCAAAGGAAAGAGTTGTTGCAGGAGAATAGAAAGAAAATTATAGACAAGCATGATAAAGGTAAAGGCTATAAGACCATCTCCAAGCAGCTAGATGTTCCTGTGACTACAGTTGCACATATTATTCAGAAATTTAAGATCCATGGAACTGTAGCCAACCTCCTGGACGTGGCGCAGGAGGAAAATTGATGACAAATCAAAGAGACGGATAATCCGAATGGTAACAAAAGAGCCCAGAAAGACTTCTAAAGAGATCCAAGGTGAACTCCATGCTCAAGGAACATCAGTGTCAGATCGCACCATCCGTCGTTGTTTGAGCCAAAGTGGACTACATGGGAGACGACCAAGGAGGACCCCATTGTTGAAAACAAATCATAAAAAAGCTAGACTGGAATATGCCAAACTACATGTTGACAAGCCACAAAGCTTCTGGAGAATGTCCTATGGACAGATGAGACAAAAATGGAACTTTTTGCCAAGGCACATCAGCTCTATGTTCACAGACGGAAAAATGAAGCATATCAAGAAAAGAACACTGTCCCTACTGTCAAACATGGAGGAGGCTCTGTTATGTTCTGGGGCTGCTTTGCTGCATCTGGCACAGGGTGTCTTGAATCTGTGCAGGGCACAATGAAATCTGAAGACTATCAAGGGATTCTAGAGAGGCCAGTGTCAGACAGCTTGGTCTCAGTCGCAGGTCATGGGTCTTGCAACAGGACAATGACCCAAAACACACAGCTAAAACATCCAAGAATGGTTAAGAGGAAAACATTGGACTATTCTAAAGCGGCCTTCTATGAGCCCTGACCTCAATCCTATTGAGCATCTTTGGAAGGAGCTAAAACATGCCGTCTGGAAAAGACACCCTTCAAACCGGAAAGAACTGGAGCAGTTTGCTCATGAGGAGTGGGCCAAAATACCTGCTGAGAGGTGCAGAAGTCTCATTGACAGTTACAGGAATCGTCTGATTGCAGTGATAGCCTCAAAAGGTTGTGCAACAAAATATTAAGTTAGGGGTACCAACAATTTTGTCTAGGCCTGTTCCATGAGTTTATTTTTTTTTAATAATTCTGTTGAAGCTTGGTTTGAAAAGCAATGACTGACTTTCATTGGTTAACATTCATAGAATTTTTATTTATTACTTCTGTCAGAATAAAGTTTTTTCTGTGACCATTGTGAGTTTTTCTTTCATTGACCAAAGGGTACCAACAATTTTGTCCACGTGTGTATAATTGTTAGTAACCATATTATTTTTACAAATTTAAGTGGGCCTAAATTATCACCTGAATGTAACCCAGTGACCAACGTCTTTACTGCTGTTTGAAGCATTAAGGCCATTGTAGTAATTGTGCCATTCAGCTTGCAATTTCATTGTTATACCAATGACAAGGTGGAGCAACAAGTAAAAGTCTCCGTGGCATTCTTAATGGAAGCTGCAGTGAAAGATTTACAGCTTAATGAGTGTGGTAGATAACTATCCATCAGCTGATCTGCCATCATTTTCCTGTGTATCCCAGCTCTATTCAGTACCAATGATTTAGGGTCCAAATACATGACAAGGGAGAGATGCAGCCATTTAGGAATCAAAGAAAGGTAACTGCTCTAATAACAGCAGTTAGTTCACCAATATTCAGACAAATCCTATTTCATTAACAATAACTGAAGTAAATTTTAGACATTTTTAGCACTTCAAAAAAAAAAATTAACAAATGATACTGTTTATTCCACAATCAATGTTTATTTTTTTTCAAGAGATATTTATTTTTATTTATTTGACTGGGGCAAGGCATGTTAATGAACATACATAAGACACAGCCACATGAAGGTAAACATGCCGGATTGTAGCCTTAGGCTAATTTCCCTCCGTTGTCCCACATTCTTACACATTCATACACCAGTGCCACAGACAATATCATACTAAAACTACAAGACATGAATGCGTGGTTTTATAAATGTCAAATATGTATTTTCAGTTATTTGCCATGTGATATTTCAAGCGATAAAGAGATATTTAACACCTATCAGTCCAAAAAGGCAAATGGATTGTAATTTTCCTACACAAATTCTAGTTCCCTGTAAAAATAATACATTTTATACTGATTGATTGATCCCTTAATTAACACTGCTATGGTTTTGTAAACACATAACAGTTTGCACTTATTTAGGCAGCTCTTAGAAAGATGTCAGTGGACCCATTTACAAGTATCTGAGCATAGAGCTAAGGCCGCTACCCTGCTGAGTGTGCCAAGTTTAGCTGGGGGACGCCATAGTGACACTTGTCCCCTCATCTCTTCTCTGTTGCCATGCTCCCCACCTCCCCAGAGGAGGTCTGGAGAGAGGTGAACATTAACCATCGTCCCATTCTGGGTATCCCACTATTCCCCATAAATCATTAACCTGTCTATCATCAAGCCCGTGACAGCATCCGCATGACAACATCAATCAGTCAGGATTCTTTCAGACAGCTTTTCAGACTTGCGAGAGAAAAGTGCCACAATTACAAAATCATGCAATACTGTTGTTTATTAAACAAAGGGTAAGGAAGAAGGACTTGGGTGATGTGCGATTTAAAGGTAGAAGACATTTTCAACCCTATGTCCTTCTTCCAAACCTTTTAATGGAGTATGACCTGGATGACTGAGAAAACCTTTTATAGAATAAAAAAAAAAAAACTTTCTTGAAGATTACCCATGGCCCTTAAACACTACACTAAACTGTATTTTGTCTATTTTTAATATGGCTACCTTTTGCTGTACTGGCTTTTTATTAAGTTTTCTAAAGTATTGAATTTACATGGCTCACATGGTTAACATCATTTGTTTGAATTTAATACAATAAGCACCTATGTTGTCTCCAGGCTAAACCAGCTGTCACTGTAGGTGGTACTGGTGGCGATACACGGTGAAGGCTGCTGATTGTTACTATGGAAGCCTGACTGATCTCCCTGACTGGGCAGTACACAACAGAGTACTCCTTGATCCCTGGTTTTGATGGAAGACTCATGTCAGAGCAGCTCTATACATGTGTATGTATTTCTCTGTAAAAGGTTGGCGTAAACCCGTGTCAAAGTGACCAATTAGCCCTGGTCGAGAGTGGCCTCCTGACCCTCGACCCCTGCTGGGTAGTCTTATCCATTAACCCTTTGGGCCTCAGCTGGAGTGGATGTAGTATCTTTTATTCTGCTACTGCAAAACACACAGCTACATTCACCCTTTAGCTTCCACTTTCCATGTCTTTGTTCTTCTTCTCTGTTCCCCATGTGTTGCCTCGCTCCTTGTGTTGACCTCTTCTTTCCTCCACGGCTTTTGCCTTATTGCTTTGCCAGTGTGATCATTGCTCCTCTGTCTGCATGCAATTTGATGTGTATATGATGAGCAAGTCGTAGCAAGCCACCAAACAGTAAAAACACTGACAGTACTTAAATACTGTATGCATGCCATCCACTAGAGGACTCAACTGATTTACTGCTGGCTTGTTACGACCACTAAAAAAGTTAAATGGATTTATGGGATGGGTAAAACAATGGAGAACGACAGTAATGACAGGACCATGCTGTTCAAAATACAATTATCCTAGTGCTTGTGTAGGCAGACAGACAGCATTTAATAATAGGTACATTCTGCAATAGATAATGCAAAATATCAAACAGAACAAGAGAAGCATTATATCATATTATCAATAGAGTTTCTTTATGACCTTAATGGGATTCTATGGGCTTTGACTTTGGAATTTAGTGCAAATGTGTGCCTCATAAATGTGGGTTTGTGGGAGATGGTGTTGTTTGTTGATGTTTCTGCCCTGTCTGTGCTCATTTCAATACCAGAACACATCCCAACCAAGTGTTTGAATAGTGATCATACAGCTATCTTATTATGAATGATTTATAAATAAAATGAACAAATATTTAAAATCACTGTTAACATTTAAACATTACTTGTGTTTACCTTAGTAATTATTGAAAACAACAACTCCTGTGTTCAAGCCAGTGGCCTTTACTATTTCACCAAGAACCTGCTATTGAAACCAGTTTTGTTTCACAGCAGACCTAAATGTGATTGAAGGAATCTAACTCTAACATATGCTAATAACCCTGACAGTTTTTTTTTTTTTGGGGGTGGGATTTCCAAAAAAGACATGCTCAGATCTTTAGAGGCTTCCTGGGTCTGAAAATCAAAGGCCTCATTGAAAAGCAAATGGCGCAACATCAGTGGATTACAAGGCCACCCCCAGCAGGGCTCCCTAGCTGAGGCTACAGGTCAGCACAGGGACAGAGCTGCAGTGAAAAAGGCCATTGCTGCTGCAGGAAAAGGATTTTGTTGTTCTGACAATTAATTACAAATTGACTGTTTCAGATTATTGTAGACATGTGACATTTGATTTTTAGAGAGATATTTACAGTATATATTATATTTGTTTCGATATAAATGGTGAGATATGGACATTGTGAAAGTGTTGCATGTGTGCAGTTTAGGATTGATTGTGTGTCTGTTGGTACTGCAAGAAACTCTACACAAAATAATTTAGGAAAAAAAAACATTTACTTGAAATATTTTCTCAGAAAGTATAAATAACGATTTATGATTGATTTCAATTTTATACAAAAATATTACATTAGGAGAAATAAAATCACATCCTATCACATAACTCTGAGTGTCTGATCAAATGGCAGTAAATAAGCCAATAACAGTCACAGACTAACCAATACAATAATAACAATGACCTAATATTGAACAGGTGACTGGATCTTCCACATCTATGCAGGGGTTGCTGGGACACATACTAGACTTGATGTCTAATACTGTCAGTGTGTGTGTGTCTGTTCCTCTTCCTGGCCTTTCACACTTGAGAATTCCTGTCTGATTATTGTCAGACTATTTACTGTCACAACATGGCACTCTTTCTTGTCTCACCCCTTAAATTACCAGACGATGATGACAATGTTTTGTTTTTGAATACTTGTCAATATTTGTATTCAACCCATGGGGTATGTGGCATGATTTATGATGAGAAAAAATGTGTCCTATGTGTTAAGAAGTGGGAGATGGGAGGGATGGTGAGAGTCATTCCTGAAATTCACCTGAATCTGTGCGCAAACATTAGCCAGAGGTTTCCATGGAAGAGAAGGGACGCATTTAAAGCATGAGTCAGACTTCCCCCAAGGCAGACCAGGTTCATAGATATGGCAGATCTACCTTTGAGATGTGAACTCAGTCACATGGCGACAAATACAAGCTCAACTCTAAACATTCTTATCCTCTGGCACATTTGTCACAACTTTTTTTGGCTTTTGTAATATTTGAGAGGCAGCTTTGATTGACAGCAACTACAGTAAATAATTGTAGATGTGCATTTTTCCAGTCCTCCAAGTTAAGACAAAGTATTTCATATGACTGTTCTTGCATTGCATAGTCCTTTAAAGATTGTCAACGTTTTTTCAATCACAGTATAAACATTGAATAACATAAAATGAAGCACTCAAGGTGATCACAGGCATCCGCTTCACTGATACAGAAAAACTAAATGTGAAAGCATAACATGGAAGACTTTTTAGGTCAGTAAGAGTCAAAATCACTAATGCACTAATCACTTCTGTGATTGTCAAACATTTCCACCCACGTAATCACGGGGATACAGTGATTCCCCTGTCAGTCAAGGGCATCCAGAAAATTGATGCCTTGTTTTTTATAGAGTCTATCGTCTCCTTGTAAATTCGTGGTTCTGCTTAAATTAATGTGCTTTAAATTGTCCTAGAGCCTTTATTTAGGTCCATAACCAATATTCTTGGTGCTTGCTGTTTTTGTTCTCTTGTGGTGTCACAAAAGGGATCTCTAAAAAAATTGAAAGAGCATTAAAAGGTAATACTGTTATCAGATTGTGGTTGAAGCAAAAAATAAAATAAAATTTAGATGTCCTTGTTGATCATTAGTGTGCAGCAGTGTCTGTGAAGCGTCCAACCTCCCTAGTACAGGTGAGTTTTTTTCTCGGTCTCATTTTTCATTTTCACTATGCACATTGCGGTCCCTCCTTTGTTGACTGACTCATCATCCATTGCACCGTTGCTGGTTATTAAGAGTTGTCATGGTTACCACTGCGAGAGGGTGGAAAATGTGCTGCAGTTGCTGGGCACCGAGGAAGTCAGGTGGATGTGTTCACCAAGCTTGAAGTGGACACTGAAAAGAAAAAGAGGGACAAGATGGAGGGAAACGTCAGTTAAATGAGTTACATAAAACAATAAACAGTGTCTTCTAACACAGGTATATATAATGTGATTCTGTACCAGGGCCCCCAGAAAGAGACCTGACAAATGAAACCTATGTAAATACAGCCCTGCACCTTCCTGTGCCACACCTGACCAAATAAATTCCTCATCCTTCTTCTGCTGACGGTGGAAAGCCTTGTTTCTATTGAAATGGCCTTTTTTTAATTTGTTTGTGGAATTTATTTTTCTCTAAAAAAGGGGTGGAGGCAAGTGACCCAAATGTGACCCTGCGGCCAACAAACAGTTTCACCTGATAAAGCTGACCTGCAGTTAAAACCTGAGTCATTCTGAGTCACACTGAGGTGAGTTTGATAAAGTCTCAGGTAAAATAGAGGGCTCCAAGTAAACAATGGGTGTTATAAAGCCTAAGCATGCTGTTGTGTCACAAGAACAAATCTGCCACATCTAAATAACATTCTGATAAGAAAATCTGGGTGACTCTACTTAAGTCCCCAAAAAGTGCAGGTGCCGTTTTAAAATGCAATGGTTTGTGTAGAAAAGTGTAAACAAGCGTCTCTCTTTGTCTATGATAGATTTGTATTGTGTGCTATCCCATTAACCCATCAGCTTGCCGGTAGCTACGCAGTAGTACAAGCACTCTGTCTCAGCGTGGGAAATTGAGCGTGTGAAAGCACCACAGACAACATTTCAGGCTAGAGCGATCACCGAGAGCAGGGAGAAGTTGGAAAGAGGAAGAGCTGTAATTAATAACAAAAAAGAAGGAACCCCCACCCAGGCTATCACATCTCTAGTCTCAGTGTTGCATAGAGAAAAGTAGCAGGACACAAGGTTGGAGAACTTTGATTAACAGCAAGGTTCATTTCCTGGTTGCAGAGTAAAAGCATGAGGTGTCTCTTTCCAGGGAGAGAAAAGTGAAAGGAGGGCACATTAATCAAGGGCCGTTCAGGCTGAGGGAACAGCTGATTGATTAGACTGCAATTTCAGAGGAAATAGGATTTCTGAGGAGTATACTATCTGTATATCTATGCTGTCTATTTGGAATCAAGGAAAAGCTAAGGAAGCTAAAAAGCAGCTGTAAATTTTAAATGATCTGGTTCATGTGCAGTTTCTTTTTCAAATTTAAACAGGTGGACTGAACTAATAAAATGGTATTTACCCAGGAGAGACCCCCAAGTTGGACCATCTTGTTTACAGGTATGTCCTGATATTGAACAAAACACACAATCATTACACACACACACGTCTGCCTGGGTTAATTTAGTTACTGATTTGAGTGTGTCTTTGGATTGTGTTTGTGGAGGTGAAGATATTGAACAAGGTAATTAATGCCATTTGAAAAAGACAGTTCTTGATGCACACATTACACAATGCATTAAAAACGTATCCCAGATAAATACAATCATTAAATGTTCAATTTACAGAAACATACAGTAAGGTTTATCTTTTGAAGAAACAAAAACAAACTTACCGTCTTGCTCGAGGACATGGAGCTGAGGGAGCTGATGCTGTTAGCGTCCGTGACCACCATTGCCGAGGGGAAACGTGACGAGTGAGAATATTGTGGGGGCTCTTGTTTGTGTGGATACACTGCAGAGAACAGCAAAATTAAGGGTTCAGAGGCTAATCACTAAAAAAAAGAGATAAAAGTAGGGAATAAATCAAAAGCATGGCAAAAAGAAATAACAACTCACTGTGTGAGTGTGTGACTGTGGCCATAAAAGGCTGCTGGCTCATATGGCTAGGAGACTGCTGCATCAGACTCTGCTGGTGAGGACTGTGGAGCTGCTGAGAAAACTGAACGGGCTGAAGCGCTGCTAGGCTCCCTGCCACACTATTGATCACTGGCACTGTCTGAGACTGCGATGTGTTTAAACCTGTTGAGAGACAAGATGAACAGAGTTTAGAGCAAAGAAACCAAGTAATATGAACATTGAAGAATATACTGTACTACTACTCTGTTTATCTTTGTCATATATACTGTACTGTGGACCTACTCTGTGCAATAGCCATGACTCCTGATAGAGGCATGATAAGGTTCTGTGTCTGTTGGTGGCTGTGATGGGAACTGTGAATGTTGGTCAATGTGCTCACTGGAGGAAGTCCACCACCGGAGCCAGAAATCTAAAAAAAAAAAAAAAAATAGTTAATACAAAATTAGATGCAATACAAGAGAAATATGTAACTATATGTAATAAAATGAAAGATGGAGTCTGCAAAACAACAATATTTGTTGTGAGACATTATGGTTGTGTAGCCCATGGACAGAAGTAAATTCTGAGACATCAAATGTTAAAGAACAATATCAGCAGAAAATTGTTTATGTTTATGATTTGCATTGTTGACAACTGCTGATGTTACTTTATTTTGAGTTCTACATATGTGCTTGATAAAATATATTTTAAAAAAAACAGTAGTTACTGCATTTACACTTGCTATCTGCAATCCTCCCACTCGGCAGGGCTGTCTTTATTTGACTAGGCTACCTATTGCTCACAGAGGAAGCACAAGCCAGTCCTACATCACCAGATAAATTGCCTACACTGTCTGCAAAGACGACGTAATTGTCAAATATTAGAAAGTCATATCAAAGGAAATCTGTTTTTAGTACAAATCATAAGTCAAATTATAAATGTGTTTACTTGTCACAGATCAAATTTTGTACTAGGGCAGAGGGGAGAAATTCAGTATTTTCACTCAAGTTGAAAAAAAGAACACTGGCCATAATCAAAAGCTGTCATTATTTCTTTGGCAGAGTAAGCAGCACATTACCTGAGGCTCCTTTTTGCAAGGCATTGATCAATAAGAACAGAATGTTTCTTTGTCATGTTTATGACTGGTGCGGTTCGATGAAGATTGTGCGCTTGTGCAGCCATGGCCTGCCACCTCATCTCCACCTCCTAAACAGAGTAGTACAATGTTCTAATTGTTGGCTCTTGCCAGCGGGTCCATGGGAGTGGAAGTTCAGGAACCTGCTTTGTACGCTTTTACCAAATGTAGGCCTGCTCTTATCTAATCTAAGGCCATGAGGCCCAGGTGTGTTCACTCACCATCTTGGCGTCAGGTGACAGCAGACTATGGCTGGGGTCCAATCCTCCTGGAGACACCTGTTGTAGTACTGACTGACTGGTCGCCATGGCGTTGCTACTGTGGTGACTGATGCTTGAAGAGGAGGTGACCTCACCAGGACCCTGGCTGTAGCGCACTGAAAGTTAGAGAAAGAAATGGTGAGGTTTCTGGCTCACAGATTTTGCATTTCACAGTTACTACAGGACAAAGTAGTAGCCAATCAGACTTCTTTCTTTACTGAAAAAGGCTGCTGACATCACTGCTGGCTCACCTGCTCTTTGCCTTAGACAGAACTGGGAGGAAAGAGCAAACAAACACAGTGACCCATCCACTGCTGCTATCTACGTAGCTCAGCCAAGGCCATTCACTATGTACACTCATTCACTACAGCAGCTAAGCTCCCAAACCCTCTGATGTCAGTATTATCTTTACCATTGAGCCACTAACGATGTTAACAACAACTCAAGCTCTTTAGTGTCCTCTGGTAAAACCATGTCTAGTCCACTTGTTGTCTTTCACTTGGGGCCAAAAGGAATGCCTCACTCCCCACAATTGACAATCAAATGCTTGTTTGCTGATGCAGGCCCCTTCTGATATCAACAGAGTAAACATTACACAATTACAAGCAATGTCAAACACATTCTTATCCTCTGGTCTCAGCCTCACACAGACACTGAGTGCCCCACCCTGAGAGACGGGCTGTTTGCCCATAGATCCCACATCTTCCCCGAGCCCTTCGTCAGTGACCCAGGAGTGACAGTCTCAACGTCCCCTCAAAGACATCACTGGATAGACTGAAATACAATCATTTTAAGATAAAAAGGGAGCAGTATCCACAGTAAATGTGATCAATAAGATCTTCACTGATTTTTTGTCACTTGAGCTTAATGTGATTAGATGTAATAGTTTTGCCAGGTGTATGGGGAACACATACCTTAAATCTTTTATTCTTAATGCATTTGTAATCTAATTCATAACATCTAAACTAGAGAAAACCAGAGCCATATTTCACTACATAAGTAGGCCTACATTTCTCCCATTTATTCAACCTACAGACTTTATATTGTTCTTCATACTCTTCAACATACTAGCTTCCTCACAACACTTCTCTGTGCCTTGTAAACACTGCCTCAGAACAATAAAGCACTCAATTGGACTCATGACCCCCATTGCCACACAATAGAGAAAGACCCATAAAAAGGCAGTTATCTTGGAGCTGGGTGATCTTTTAAAGGGTCAGAACGAGATGCCATTCAAACTAGCTTTGTTTCTTTGAGTGCATTTCTGAAAGTTGGAGCAGGAAACCTCATATTAACAAAAGGAAGACTTGGAGAACCAAATGGATGTATCTTTCTAGAGAAGGGAGACAGATTTATATAATCACTTATTGTATAGTAAAAAATAAATAATTTCGTAAAGATGGCCAGCAGACAGAGAGTACATGTCTTGTGAGAGCAGGAGGAGGGCGAGAACTTCAGGAAAGGAGTGGCAGCAAGAAGCTTCTACAGTTTTGAAAGGCTCTAGCTCCCTGTGGGTCCCATGTAATATCAAAGCATGGATCACCAACCCCAGGCACTAGCCTTTGTAGTGCTGCTGCATATGACAGACCTCCTGGGTCTCTGCAGGACGTAGCCATTCTCTTTGTGGTTCTCTAAAAGATGCAGGGCAGCGGAAAGTGCAGAGCCAGGGCAACCTTTCTGTGTGTTACCCTTGTTTTAGGCTAGCCTGAGGTGACTGAAAGAAGTACTACCCACAGACAATCCCTCCTGCTACTGTAGCTGATCTGGAACTTCTGACTCTGCAACTTTTGTGATTAGCAGGATGCAGTTCAGCTGACAAAGCACAGCTTGTCACTTACCTTACATATAAAGACAGAATTACATATACCCAATGACACAGTAGGATTTTAAACATTGCTGGAAAACTAATTTGACCAAGTGAAATAAATCCCCTTATGTTGAAAAAATAATATAAAAATGTTTGTTATTAGTTAATACACACAAATACATGCCTTCATAACTACTGTGAATACTTGGACTGACTGCCCTGACTCTTTCAGAATGTAAAGAATATTGTAACCAAACCTCCATGACACACTGTTTGACTGTCTATCCAACTGTGACCAAGTGACCAATGAACTAAAACAAAATCAATAAAAACTCCCAAAGTAAGAGGAGTTTCTGTGTTCTGACCCAAGAGTGACCTCTCATGTCATATCACTGTAGGTGTGGCAACTGTTAAAGAAAGGGGTTACTAGTGTTCTGTATAGCCAAAGAAGGGGTCATCAGTCCTGTCTGGCCAATACTCAGTGGACAGCTCCTGCTGCTCCAAGTCTGCAACCAGGCTCAACAACTATACTAATGCCCATAAAAGTGAGGGGGGGGGCTTAAAGGAGCCCTCCTCAAGGCTCAGCGGAGATAAATGAACCTTGGTTACAGTCACTGCAGTCTTCTAATACACCACAGACAATGGGGCCTCCTGCTGAGGGAGAGTATAGAGAGTAGAAGTCAGAGGAGTCCCTTATCAAAGGCCTAGGAGATGTAGTAGCAAAGGATTTTAATTGTCCATTAAGCATGCATAATACAGACTGTGCCCTAGCAACGCAATGAGGAACCCTGCTGGGATATTATTGTCAGTCCAGGGTCTGACACTGAAAAACAGCTGATGCTGTCGGCAGCCTGCCAGCAGGACACCTTGTAGGCAGCCAACAGAGAACTTTGGGAAGTTGAGTGCCTCTGACTGCCTACCCATCCCTCCTGTTTCACCAGGAATCCTCACTACTACCTTATCGATGACCCCTCTGACTTTGAAACATGAGGTCAATGCCTGGTCAGGTGTTCCAGCCAACAAAACCCTCAAGCAAACAGACAATCCACAAGTGAGACCAATTAATCCAAAGGTAAAAGAGCAGGTCAAGGCAAACAGTTTGTTTTACCTCAAAGCTGGCCTCGTGTTCGAACATGAAAAGACAACAGACCCTGATTGAGTCCCTCAAATCAGAAATTTGTGGAGGGTGAATGATGGCACGGGGATAATACTCCATAAAACCGATCACTTTTATTGTTATGTCTTATAGCCCATGCAGGTACTGTCAACACTAATTAAGGCAAATGCAAACATTAGGTGGTTGAAATGGTCACACCAATAACGACTATCATTATCTTGTGTCGTAAACTCTCTGAAAACTGTGAGTCATTAGCATTCAGCTCAAAAAAGGAAATGTAGAAATGATGGCGTTAAGTGAAGGTAATATGGATGCGTCTGTTGCCCTCTGTGACCTACGCCTGACCCTGGTCTGTCACAGGGTTGCTGCCCTTTGTGTCATGCCTCTCCATGCTGACTTTGGAGTGGAGATTGCAGGTACAATGTGGATTGTTTTCAGTGTGTTTTCAAAGATCAGAATAACAATGGCATTTGCTCAGCTCACTCACTCACGCTCATTGATCACTTGTCCCCTCTTACCCTGGTCCTCTGATCTCATCAACAGGAGGTCTTTTATTTTTTATAGAATCAAAATACATATTGTTCCTTGAACTGAAGTAGCAATTAAATCAACTATTTTAGGACATGGTAAAAAGGCATATCTAAGTACATAGCATGTATGCTCAACTGCATATCACACTTTACTCTACCTGTCATCTTACTGGGAGGGGAAGCGCTGGTCTGGGGGTGATGTGGTGAACTGTGAGACAGCAGTGGGTTGATGCTGTGTGTTGGTGTGCTGTAGGCATCCATGGCCAGTTTCTGCCTGAAGGCTTCTTCTTTACGCCGGTTTGCAAACCAATTATAAACCCGGACTTCAGTCACTAGGTTAGAGCCAAGGCCTTGAGCTTTGGATGGCGATACCCCTCTTTGAAGACATTCAGCTCTGAAAGATAAGTAAGTTAAAGGTAAAGAACACTGCAATGATACAACCAGTCTAGCATCACATTGTTACACTAATAATTTTATTACACTACCTGTTGCATTCTTCCACCAAAGCCTCCCTTTCCTCTTTGCTGGGGTTTTTCTGCCTTTCATAAGCTTGGTACAGGATTTGCTGGGATGCAGGTCCCCATTTGAAACGATTACGTCTCATTTTCTTGCAGGACGGTTCATTTACATCATCACCAGACTGACCCATAGTCTGACCAGGGTTGTACTCTGGGAAAAAAAATACCGGATCCTGATTGCCTTTGTCTGACATATTATTGCCAGAACCTTGTACTGCCTGGTTGAATTCTGAAAAATAAAAAGACTACATTTACTACTACATTTAATAGCATCCGCTTAAAAAAATTACCAATACTATCAGATAGACTACTGATAGTAAAGTAATGATAAACAGCAGTTTTTGTTAAAATTAAAACATTTCAGTAAAAGACCAAGACATTGTGGCTGTTGTATGCCCAGCATAACCATAAAATAGCCAATCTCACTCCTCTACAGATTTAAAGGCTAAATCAAGTGCTATGCTTCTGTCAATAGATTAGAGGCCATGGCTTAGGTGTGAGAAACTCAAATATTAACTTACGTCTGAGAATTTCCCGCTGTTTCCTGACATACCAGGTGTAGAGGGCTGCACGTTTCTGGGTTTTCATGGGCGTGCCTTTGTTGAGGTGCTGTGAGAGGTGAGACTGGTTCAGACCCGTAATGTCCACCACCTCTCGTTGGGGAATGTTGTGTTGCTGCATGTAACCTTTGATCATGCGGGCAGCACGCCATGGGTCCTCTCTACATTGCGATAAAACATGGAAAACATGACTCATTTTAACAGGAAAGAAAAAAAAAACTTTGACACTACCCAAATTCAATTTTACCTTCTTAAAAGTTTGGTAAATTAAGTTAATCAGGATCATGTGTAATGGAAGTATATATTTTAGAATTAGATTATTTAGAAATAAAAATGTCAAAATTTTGCCCTCAGCTCTCATAGCCTTTTTCTTACTGTTTAAAAGCATAAATCTAAAGAAGCTGAATCCACATAAGTACCCACGACAAACACTTTATCATTGAAGCCTGTTCACAAGGCCGTGAATATTTCTGAAGGTTAGTTTTATTAAAATTGTCAATATACACAGACTTCATTTACATTTAAATGTGTTTGAACATTACATTAACATAACAGACTTTTGAATAAAACATTAAATATTGTAGACTCCAACTACAAAGCATATATTGAACTTTTATGAAATAGAAAAGTTTCTCAAAGAGTCAAAGCAGAGATTAAAAAATAAATAGTTTAGTTAGACCTTAATAGAAATGTAATCATATGTTCAAACTACACTCACTCGAACATTACTAAAGTTTTCTTTCTTGTGTAATAAAATCTTTAAACACCTTCGAGTGAACACAATGATTTTTTTTTTCTTGACACGTAGCCTACGCTATAATAAAGCAGTGGAAGGTAAAATGGAGACTTACCGCGCACTAAGCAGAGATTTGCCGCTCGAGACACATTGACAACACAATTATAGCAAATCTACACACGTCTGTTTGTTTTGGACAATGTGGAGGCCTACAACTAAGTCTGCGGGTGAAGTGGGAGATGTTAGTTTATAACTTTTTGACAATGAATAACTAGATCTCCATTCACTCTAATCACACGCCACTGTGTATCTTTCAGTTGATGATTTATAGAATAAAATTAATAATAACTTAACTACACGTGGGTTAGTTTTGGTATATTCCTGGTATAGTACTGTAATAATAATGTAGATTTTTATTATTATTATATTTCAGTTTATTGTATTTATTATTTTGCATCGACAACTAGAAAACGCTTTAATTACTTTCTCTGAAAAACTTTTCTCTGAAACTGTCAATTTACTTACATTTTTACCGTCGAGCTATTATGCATGGTTAATTATAAAAAGCCCTAAATTCAGCCAATATAATATAATATATTATAAGAAATAATTCATGTAGAAAATTAGTAACTAGCAAGTGAAAACGAAGCCACGGCTGGTTATTTTAAAATTGTAAACAGCGTAGACGAGAGTTTAGTTAGCTTACTTTTGACTTTTTGAAAAAAAAAGTTAGCCATTTATTTTAGCCGTTTAATTAAGCTCATTTTGTGCTCGCACTTTGTACTTAATAAAAATCATTTAACTTACGCTAACATGCGATCCACCTCCGCTCTCTGCTCGATGGCCTCCTCGGTGTTGAGTGACTGGAGCTCCTTGAGGATCGGCGGCGTGTCGTAGTCGTCGCCGTCCTCGGAGCCCTCGTCCCCGGACAGCTTGCCCTTGCTGTGGCCGTTGGTGAGCTGATGGAAAACGGGCTTGGAATCAGAGTCGCTGCCGTTCATCTTAGCGCTCTGTGAAGTTGGAGACATGGGCATACTTTCCAGTTTGACCCCGAAACTCGTCGGGTTGGGGTCCATATCGTCCAGGGCTTGTATGAGGACATCTTTGGTAACTCCTGAGTCCAGCAGGGCGCTGAGGAGCTCCTGCTGTAGGGATGTCAGCTTAGATACCATTTTAGAGAACATTAAAAACTCAACATAGGAAAGCTACTGTATAAGTCTGCTGGAGCAAAAGAACAAAGCTAAACAGAAGAAAAAGCATAAGATTAAAATAGTTTTTTATCCCAGGCCAGTGTTGTCGTCTAGCGCTGCTGGCACCTGCTCTGACAAGTTGGACTTCCCTTTTGAGGGGAGGATGGAGCTACTTTGCCATGATGCTTTCTGGGCGCAGGGGGATATAAAATATGGTAATGAGTGGGCCGGCTGATGGGCCTTATGTAAATCCACACAATGAGGGCCGCTCTAGGCCGAGGTAGACATGTGTTTACACTGCTCCACTGCCGCTTTTATTGGCTCTTCTTATCAGCAAAACTTTCATGAACTTTGGACCCTGTTGAAAATGCCATAAAGGCTTTTAAGAAAGGCGAGATCCACATATTCACACCGTAAACATTTAATCAGCAGGTCTTACAGGCAAACTATATCATTTCAATATGATTTATTTTTTATTTAAGAATTAAGCCTAGGGCAGCTTGTCTTCATAAGTTGTTTGTTTCCGTTGAGGCACACAGCTTTCATTAGGAAGATAGTTCTATAGGAAGCATTTACTCCATTTAATTTTTAATAAGGCTAGGCCTACATAAAACTTGTGAAGATTAGTTGGACAAAGATGCACAGAAAGGTTCACGATGACATGATGTAATTTCACAAATTAGTCCGTTGAGGTTGACCTAGTCTAGTGGATGTATGGCGAAAAAGATTATACAAAAAATAAAGCTGCTTTTAGCTTTTTAGCTGCTAAACTAACTTCAACATTTTTAATTTAGGTTTAAAAAGGACAAGGTTTGGTTTGCCAAATACGAATAGAAGTTAGTACACATTTGTTTTGGTTGGACATTCTATAATGCATAGGCTAAGTAATAAAAGTTTTGGCTTTAAAATATGAAAAGGGATTTGATCACACACACCAATCAAATGCGTTTACTAACCACATAAGGAAAATGGTTTCTATTTATAGGCAAGCTATCTCTGTCAGTTGTCTCAAGTTATGAAAATATGAAATAATGTCCAGACACTCACAGCTGATTGTAAACACAAAAGAAAAAATGAAAACGGAAAGTAATTACCTCCCTTGTAAATATGTATAGAGGTTTACAACAAGAATCTTAGCCAATTATTGGTCAGAACTGTAATCTTTCAGTGTAGTATCAATGTGGTTGATCATTAGTAATAGTCTGAAATGCTCTTCACATTAGCAAGAGTCATATAGTTACATGGCTTTGTTATTGTTTTCATGTTCAGAAAAAAAACAATGCTATAAGATATAATTTCATACTAAACACTCACTGACATGGTTCACTCACAATTCTAAACCGGCACAGATTAAACACCATAAAGCTCAACGAGGTAAAAGCATCCTCCTTTAAGTTTAAGTAGGAATTAGGAAGAAGGGAAAAAAAACTACTTTTTGCTGGGTTTTAAAGACACACCGAGAAAGACATGACAGTTTTTTTTCATCTAAAAGGCTGCTAAATAAGATGTCATTACACAGATAAGGCTGCTCTGTTATCAGTGGCTACCAATGTTGTATGAAGTTTCCTTGAGATGCACACCTTAGCTGCCCTTCGCTCTCTGGTGTAAAAAGCATGCCGCTGTCTTATATTGGTTAAGGTAATAACCCGATAGAAACAGAACAACTACTGTCTACAGCTGTTTAGTGGCATCTTAATCTAGTCAATTGTCTCAATTTGTATGACAGTATTCATATGTTGGCAAATTCAACATTAAAATTACACACAAAAAGATAAAAATAAAAAGGTTAAGCAATACAATTCCGTTTTTTTCACATTTTATCCATTTTAATATCTGTCAACCATTAACAACAAATAACAACATCAAAACCACAGACCATCACATCTGTTGTGAAAGAAGGCTGTGTACTGATGCATGGGATGGAACATGACCTGCCCATTACACTTTCACACCAACTGATGACACTTGCATTGAGCAACAAAGGACAGGATCTGTCCGGTTCACCTTCCGTGGAAAAAGCTTCTTCGTGATTATGACATAAATAAAATGACAAAGTTAGACATAAGAAATACTTCTATTTCATAAAAAAAGAAACTTTTTACATTTTCTATGGGTTTTGCAAATACTTTTTGGGCAGATCTTTTAGCCCAAACATTATACTTCATGACACTAAATAATAAAGATAAAGCCCTACTTTGTCAAGGCCCTATCCACAGTTGGAAAGCACGACTACATTTGAGTGGATTATAAACTGGTACAATGATTATAAATTTATACCATTTGAAATCTAATTGAAGATGAAGCACAGTTTGTCAAAAAACGTTCAAACTGTGCTGTATAACAGATCACATAGTGTTTCATACATTTCAATTAATTTTTGATGAGGCATTCTCTGTGTAGAGGACTCGCTGTGAGTACACTGGCTCAAGGTGTGCTTTGCTGGGACGGGCATCTTCACTGGCCTTTGGTGACCTTTATACCTGACCTTGCCACCTAGTTGGTGCACAGAGCGGAACGGTTGGAAAGTGCTTGAAATAAAGGGGGCAAGGGCTAGCTTGTGCGTGAGCTTCATGCGACAGCAGACTCGCATCGTTCCACAGAGTGAGCTGGACCTTACCCTCAAGATGAACCCTCCGACCGCCCATGTCTGTTTCACCGAATAAGGAAATGTTGGTTGTCATTGTCAGTATTTTTTCCACGCAACAGAGACTGTAAACCTGGGCAATGTTCTCATCTGTACAGAGACAGAGATAGTAGATTTTCATCCCCAATGTATAGCCTGAAATCTAAAGCAGAACTAAAACATTTCCTCAATTCTTTTTAGTGAAAATGACAGGTGGCCCTAAGTAACAAACTGAAGGCCACATCCTGACCACTCCTCCTGGATCAGCAGTGCATGTTTACCTGTACATAGCTGTTATATAAATATATAAATAATGGCTATTGGATTTTTGTTTTTTGTATTTCCAATGTATGAGTTATTTTATAAATGCAAGATTGTCATTACACAAGCTTAAAAAACAAAGAAGAGGTATTTCTCAATCAATAAAAAGCAGAGGAAGAAAAAATGTGATGTGCTATTTTTTCTTTTCTTTCACTTTTTTTCTTAAAAATTCAATGCAGAATGAAAATATGTTGACATCTTTCATTCTGCATTGATTTTTTAGTAAAAGATTGATAGTCCTCTCCAGAACTCAATCATACAAATGTACATTTTATGATAATCATGCGTTCCCTTATATGTCTTTAATGAATCCATCAGTGATAAGTTCATCTCAAGTATTTTTATTGCATCTAATATCTTTGATCTCTAACAG
This sequence comes from Perccottus glenii, assembly GCA_024416835.2. Classification (NCBI taxonomy): domain Eukaryota; kingdom Metazoa; phylum Chordata; class Actinopteri; order Gobiiformes; family Odontobutidae; genus Perccottus; species Perccottus glenii. Next base: position 15,181,526 of record CM044550.2, read on the forward strand.
AGCATTACAATTCCATCATACAGCCCATGAATCACAGTTGTCGCACACGGCATTTTGTGTATTTGCTCCTGAGCGAAATCTGTGGAATAAGGAAGAGGAAAGTGATGGAGAGCGCTGACATCCCTACACTCCTCCCAATTTATAAACATGACCTACGGATGATCCGGGCCCGGGAGAGTGCTGCTGCCACTCCTGGCCTGGCACTGTGTGTCATAGGGACAGTGTTAGCTCTGTCAACAAGCACTGTGCACCAGGGTGTGTATCTGTCTGTGTGCTTGAATCAGGCCGAAAGCATGAAAGTCTCTTGGCTGTGTTTGCTCTTTTGACTGCAGAAGGTGTGTGTGTGTGTGTGTGTGTGTAGTCAGGGACTATGCTTTTCCTCCTCTTTTCTTTTGTTAAATCATGTCAGATCAGAGCGGCTTTGAGGTTTAGCTGTTAATCACAACATGGCAAACGGGCCCCTGTCTCAGCTTTTGTTTGATTACGATTTAACTTCTTTCTTAGATGTCTTTTGGTTTTCAATGACACATTTGGTATTTTCTATCATTTAAATTGTTTGCAGCAACAACCCAGACACTACATATAATTACTACAACACATCGGTTTGCTTGTAAGGGCAGTGTGACCCTTGGCTTATACCCCCTCAAGAGTCAAGAGTAATACTCCCAGCATTTTTTCTGCCAAAACAATGACGTGTGCCATTAGAAAATTTTAAGTGAGCGTTTGTAAAGCCACTCACAATCTTATCAATCATATCAATCATTCTGAATGTTAAGAGTTTGCCCAGGATGTTAATATGGGAGGTGTTCATATAAATAAAATGATGCAAGTGATACTAGAAATATGGGTATGAGGCATTTTTAAAACAAGTCTCAAAGTTGTGTGTGTGTGTTGGTGTCGTTGTAGCCAGCTGCTGCTGCTTCTGCTCTGTCCTGCAGGCCGCTGGTCAATATTGACTCAGGGATCTAAGCACAGCCACTTTGTCTTGGGCGAAAGGTGGGATATACCTGCTGTCTCTATGACATCAGACTGAAAAACAAAAAGATGTGTCACATAGCTTGTCAACAGCATCTAAAAATGTAACTGATAGATCCTAAAAAACGTCATAATAAATAAGGGGAAAAATTATAACCATTTTAGATCATATTTAGTACCTGATCTCACTCTTTTTTAACTTCACTCTGATGCTTTTAGTAATAATGTAAAATGTCTTCAGCCCATGAAAACATGCACAATATGAAAAGGTTATTTATTCTCTGGTTATTTATTACTAACTGTTACGTTGGCAGAAACATTTGCATGGCCCTGGCATTCATCGGATGGTCCCTGACTGTTCCCTACCAGTGCTTCAGTTTGCATAGTTCTGCAGTTATGGTAATGAGCACATAGGCCTTTTTTTGTTTGTTTGTGAAGAGCTTAAAGGGTAGCAGGTGAATGGCTTGGACGTGTTGCACTTACGCCTTCATCTGGGCAATGATACCGACCAATTGCGTTGAATGTAGGAAATATGTTAAAGGAGAAGTGTGTCTTTGTGGTTAGTTCCTGTTTTTACAGTGTGTTACAGTAATTTAATCAAACACTCACAAACATAAGTACGTATTTCACTTGGTCCACCATTATTTAAAGATTTGTGAACATGCAAACCAGCGACAGAACCACACATTTTTAATATCCCGATTGGATACAGAACATGTATTCTGGGTTTGTTGCACACTTATGGGACTAGCACACTTATTCATTGCCTCTATTACTATAACTATGACTACATATAGAGTTGATTAAAACTTAGATTACTTAAGTTAAGTTTTGTTTAATTTAGTTTAGGTCGGTCAACACAAAAAAAAAGAAAGAAGAAGAAAAAAAGAATCAATATTTTTATTTAAACATAACTTATATTGACCGAAAAGGGTGTAGGTTGAAGTCAAAACTCAATCAAACTCAAACAAGCTCAAACTCTTACAATCATTTTATTGCACCCAAGGCTATTGACCTGATTCTGTAACCCTTTTCTAAACTATCTTTGTTAAGATAATTGTGCGCAGTATATTACCCTTGACCCTATTTTTCTCAGACAAACTGTGCCAGCTTCATTTAAGGTGTGTCACAGCTCAATAAACCTCCTGGAACACAAGCCACACTGCTCCGTGCTGTTCCCCTGTTGCTCTCAGCGGCCAACCAAAGACACACCTACAAGGAAGAGTTTGTGACGAACCGTGGCACGATAAGACACCTCTTTCTTCTCTTTCAAAGCGCTTTGGGAAATGTGACTGGAATGTTCTTATCAGATATTTACTTTGTCCCTATTGACCTGAACATGCTGTTTGATTTCTGAAGAGAAGATGAGCTGTTGATGTTTGAGAAAAATGACTTTATGTACAGTTTACTGTGGGCACCTGTGATCAGTGGCACCCATTTTGATCAAACACACCACCCAGTGTATATAAAATAATATTAGGATTGTCATGTAACAGAGTGTGTGATCTGCTGTCACTTCATCCCATTTTTCCAGATTTCTGTTTATCAAAATGTTGCCCCATTATGGACGCTTGAGTAGAAATTAATACCAAATCCTTCCTTATTAGCAGGATGCCCAACCGAGGAGTTAGTCATACAAGTGATTTTGACCTCCCTTTCGTTTGCTGCCTCCCTGGACTGTTTTTCTTTCCCCCAGTCTGCACTATTAGAGATTCAAAAGTAATTACCTGCCTGGCTTCCTCCGCAATTAAACGGCAGGTTCACAGCAGCCTGATTAATGCAGAGGCATGCACAGTGGCCATTAGCGGGCCACGAGAGGTGGAACACTCTGACTGGAAGCTGCAGAATAAACACTGCTGTCACAGTCCACATGTAACTCTATAGGTTTACACAATACAGTAGAAAATGCATAAAGACTCTATACACCTTAAATTTACCAATACTTGCATATAAATGTGCAAACATAAAGCACAGGAGTCAGGATGCCATTTAAAGAGGATACTATAAAGTTTTACGAGTGAAATCTGAGCTCAGGCCCCGTTCGATTTTTATTTTGGCCATAAAGCGACCTCTAACACAAAAATGTGACAGTAGCTACAATGACCTTTAGTGTCGAGAATTTTTTTTCTGTCAGCAATTTATTTGCCTGCTCTGACAGATGCGGTAGCAGGTTATCTACTTGCATCCAAGGTATATAAGCTCTTTTTATTTCTTTTTTTCTTGACAGTTAATGTATAACCTGGCGTGCAAGGATTCAGCACATTTCCTTTTAGCGCATATTCCAATCGATGTTGGTGTGGCTAAATGGGATCATTGTTAGGAACTGTACACTACCTGAGCTTAGATTTGTACTGCATGTGTGCAAGTGAAAAGTAGAAAGACAATCCAAATATAAAACTGTTATAAATATAATCAAACACTTAGACATAACAAACTCTGTGTTGACAATTCATCTTGATAAGCTAAGTTTACTGGCTGTTTTTAATGTCAACATGGACTTCGATAGAAGAAGTCTCACAGGAGCTCTTCTGAATCTCTTTTGCTTATTTGTTCAGTTTTGAACAATTAAAACTCTGGCCCTGTGCCACCTAATGTAGAACCTCGGTTATCTATTATTTCATGAGTAAAAAGAAACACTTCACACTCAGTCAACCATGGCATCTGTCTTGTCCCCCTATGACTGCTTAAAGTACCTACAGTTACCTTCGCTGTGGTCTTCACTTGACCCTTCAGCACTTTGTAAGAGCTTTATTTGATCCTTAGGTAGAAAAATTGTTTCACTAATTTGTATCTCTAAAACATTTTGGACACAGTATATTATGTATTTAAAGAGTTTTGAGATTTACAAGACGATAAATCTTACTCCGTGTAATATGTGAATAATTGAAAGGCAGACTGGCAGTGTCAAAAGACAGTGTCAACAGATACACAGAGATCCCGTTTTTGTTGCGGCCCCCACCTCTGCTCTGGTGGACTCTGGCCCTATATCTCCACGCTTCTCTGCTCATCCTTAAAATTAATTCATCCGCACATCTCTGTTCCTCTAACACCACATTAACCCCGACCACAGGAGGCATCCTGTTGGAAAAAATGTCCCTCACTGGCTTCACACACTGAAACATCAGTTTGACCTTTCCACCCCAGACCCTCTTTTGCTGCTCCTTTCCCACCCTCACTGTCAGTTCCTTGTGGACGTCAACACAAAATAAAAACACTATAACTCACCACTAAATGGGAAAAAACTAAAAACTAAATTTAGGTACTTATTTTTTTATTGTACTCTTAAATGAAAGTCAGGCGCTGACTTCCCAAACATGTTGGCCATGGCTGTGTTTGTGTGTAGGCATCGTTTCAGCGGGTCACGCCACACTGACTGCTTTCTGGAGGACAGAGCAACTGTAATTGTTGGCCATTAGCTCTTGGCTGAGCTCAGTCATGCAGAGTTCGTTTGTAGATGGGGACACGGGGTGAATGCACAGTCCCACTGGCAGTATCAATGTGTCCCCTACCTGTGTGACTTCCCCAACCTGTGACCTCGCTCAGTAAAGGCCATGCGCGACCTATCAACTACCCCAGTGAGCATACACATCGCATGCACCTTACATGAATGTCACCTCTACCCACCCTCACTCTCTAGAACCTGACTACAGCCATAAACTATTACTAGCATATAAAATGTCGCAAGAGATCTATGCAAACAATATTGTAAAAAGTTTAGAATAGTGTTTTTGTATCAATATTTTAATACAATTTACACTTTTTTCCATGTGTTTTACATTTGGTGTCAGGAGAAGTAGACATAATGATGTTGTGTAATTGGTGTCATTTAGATTTGAAGTGTATTGTTGATATTGATTTGGCCTTTAAGTAATAAACCAATAAAACTTAGGCAACAAGTGCAAAAATGTGTACCCTGCCTTAAAGAATTGAATTCATTTATTTGAAAGACTTATTTGTATAATAAAGATATATTTGTATTTTATCATTAACCAAAATATTTGCCTCTGTCCCTTTTCCAGGAAATCAATAGCATTTGAAGCTGCAAGTGCGTCATGGTGTGATATTTTATTTTCCTCAAAATGTCACCATCTCATACTGTCCCACAAAAATTATCCCACACGTTATTAATAAGATAATGGTTATTATGGTCATACAAAAAAGAAGTTTCAATATAATTTGCAGAGGTGACATAAAAGGTCATTTCAAGTGTTTCTGCTGACCCCTTGTGGCCAAACCTTTAGGTGACTTTTTATTATTAGATGCCTTTTTGATTCAGTTTTAGATCAAACTAACGTAACCTTTTTTCTATTACGGTAGGTTGCTGCCCATCGTGGAAGTATTTCCTCTTAAGGACTGTTGCTCGAGTGGACAGTGGATATTTGTGCAGTGCAGTGAGGCAGTGTGGGAGCTCCCCTGCAGCCAGTCACTGAAGCTGAAGTCCGTCTCATAAAGAGTTGACCTGTTTTTATGGCCTTATTGCCCAACATCACATGCCTTCAGTCCCGGGATATGATCTAAGATAAGGCAAGAAAGTACCGAAACAAGTGCCACTCTCCTTATTTCTTAGCCACTCATCCAGGTGGTAAGAAAAGTTTGGCTTCGATCAAAATGACAAAAACAGAAAGGGCATAAAAGTTTGTGTTACAAGATGTTATACACATAAATAGCGATTATGTAAAAATAATCTGACTGACCAAACTGGCCTCATTGCATTGAAGTTTTATAAATCATGCCTTTGTGATAAACTGATTGCCTTATCCTTGACAGCAACACACAGGCATGCCAGTAAAGGCGTAGGATTATGAGGTGATGGCCTATAAAGGGTTTGACACAGATAAGACGTTTTGTGTGAGGATTGGTGACTTTAAGTCCACACAAACCAATACAAAGAGTGGATTAGTCGTAACATGCACCTCAGACTCATGGTGATCTCTTTGCAGGAGGGAAAATATATTAAGATGTCTATGTATGTGCCCTTACAAGCGCCTCTGCAGACAAGGCCATAAAAACATAGCGGCCCTTGAAAGGCTGCTGTTTCAACCTTTACCCTGCTCCTCACTTAGTCATGCAGGATGTTTAAAGTGAGCAGTAGTATTTGTATCACTAAGTATGATAACTGTGATTGTATTGACAGTATACAGTGGAAGACTGGAAAGAAACAGGTAATATTCCACTTTCGACATTATGTGGCTCTAATGGACTGATACTGTTGACACTGTTTACACTGTTCTGCCAACATTCACACTGGAATGTCTCCTTTCTAATCTTCACAATGGGCCATTTAATGAACTTAATGGCATATGAGTGATACCACACCTGAGGAAAAACTGCACACTTCCCCCATAGCAATGCAAGTCTGCGTGGTCGCCATCTATTCAAAGGAAACCATTAGAACAAACTGCTCTCGGGTGCAGTAAAGCAGACCAGCCATCATCATTTATGAAGCAAATCACCTCAGGGTGTCCTACGCAAGGACAAAGAACACTCTGATTGGATGCACACCGTCATAACCCAAAGCAATATACATATTTTAAAACTAATTCCCCAAAATACCAACCTTAAAGGTGTGTGGTTCTACAAAACAAATTGTATGGTGCTGTGCAAAGAAAAAACATATTAATAACAAAGACAGCAATAAAGATGAAGAATAGAAAACTAGACAGAAGAAGATAAAATGCCTAATGATTAAAAGACTCAGAACATTTAGTCCAATGACTTAACCTACTTTTTTTTGGTAGCATTTAGTCCTTAATTTAGACATTTTTTAACACCAATAAAAAAATTATATGCAAACTCTCCTCTGCAAAAAATATATTTGGCTAGAGACAAAAAAAATAGGTCAACTCATTTTACACCTGGCTAATGTCCGATTGTGTTTCGACTGGCTTAAACTTGTTCCACTTTATGAGGAAAGGTTTCCCTCTAGTGGTCACAATGATGAAGTGCAAGCCAGGGTTTCCAATGTGTGATGTAAATGTAAATGTAAAAAATATGATAAATCCTTAAATAAACTTAGACTTATGCTCCATCTTGTCTTTTGGTGCTCATCTGTGGAAAAAAGGCAGACATGGTTTTACTATCAGTTTTTGGATGAAGTAGTACTGAGTTCTGCAATATTTTCATTTCCTCTGAGAGCTGATTGGCTGAGAGATACACACACAAAAACGTCCCTCCCATGCAAACAAAGGAGGAAAAATACAGGCAGCAGGAAGTACATTCACCTGTGAGCATTAATCTATTTTTTTTTTCCCAAAAAATTTCAGCATATTATACCTTTAAACGGTTTGTGTGCTTGAATTTTAAGAGTGTTTTGAATATGAATGAGTAAATACAACTAAAAAGTCTATACCGACACAAACCTCAAACATTAACAATAAAAGCACACGGACACTGCTTGAAACTGACTAAATGTTAAATGTCAGATGTTAATATTCTCTTGACACACCATTGAATCATCATTCTTGCCGTTTACCTCTAGGCAGGGATTGTCTTTCGGTTTTCTTTTAAGGCTATGGTTTGTATTTAAGATTGAGAATGATAATAAATGAATACCCCTGACACAAAAGACTCATATAATAGAGAATCAGTAATACTTCAGCTTGTTCAGAGGGAACCCATTTAACACTAGTCGCTTCTTTTTCAGAGGTTAGTGGTGTATATAGTGGTAAATTGCTTTTAACCTTTTCTAAAGTTGTTATTATATGTGAGTAGGCAGGCTGCGAAAAAAAAAGAGAGAAATAAAAAGAAAAATAGCAATGCACTCAGGTACATCAGGGACATGTGTATTTACATCTCTTTAGTGGTGTCCTTGGGAATGATATTATGAAAAGCCTAATCTTTGATGGCATTATTTTTAACACAGTATACAGCATAGACAGATCGTATCAAGTCAAGTTTTGAAAAAGGTTGACATGGTAATCTGGTGTTACTGTGGCTGTATTGTGTTACCCAAGTCAATTTATAACTACAGTATTTACATATCGATAAAGCACCTTTTTTTGTCTATTTTTAGCAACATTCACAAAGCTCCAGTCTGAGTCATTTGCTTCCTTGTTATTCTCAAGTTCAGTCCTCCCACTGGTCATCACACTCTATGAGGCATCTGCAGAGCACCAGTGTTCACATCAATGAACAAAAGATAAGAGCATTTTCAGTCTGTATGGTGTAATTTATGTCACTAAAAAATAAAGAATAAAAAAATAAGATATACAGATGTAAAATGATTGGGCAAAAATTGCATAAGCAGACACATTTTTTTTTATCTGAGCAGTAGGGGCCATTTTTGTTCCTTCCAGGGAGTCAAAAGTGTGTGTGGTGAATATATATCTGATGACTTACAGCACAATGTGGGTAGAATGGGTGAAACGGCCACAGGGTATAAAAAGAGCAGAAAAGGACATTGCTAATGTAAAAGATGACTAAAGATTTACATGAAAGAACAGGATCTGACGCACATCTTTTATACACCGCAAATGAACATTGAGAGTCAGTCATTTTTGTATTTTTGCATATTTTGTTCAGATAGAAATGTGGGGACTAAAAAGCTCAATTTATACAAGATTCACTGATTAGTAACAACTATTAGTAACTAATTTAGATGAGTCTGTTTCATGCAGTTATCCCATCAGAGGATCTTATTTCGGCTACGTTGACCCCAGTCTTCATAAATTATTTGTTAGTAGTCTTTCAATACATCTGCCTGACTGCTGCGGTGTGCTCTGGTTTCTGCAGACATCATGAAACTGACAGACTAATTAAAAAACTAAACTTAGGCTGAATTTTGTAGTAAACATGCCCAAATTTAGCAATGTAATAATATAGTTTTCTCTGCCAGACAGCAACATCATGATTCAATGAAACTGTTGAAATTTAAAATGTGAACAAAAACACAAGGAACAAATGTCATAAGTCAACAAGTATTCTTTTATTTTATTGAGTTTATATGGTTTTGGTTCTGTAGCAACCTACTGGATACTCTAATGAAGTGCAATTGTACTTAAGCCAGTTACAGCAATGACAGGCACACGTTTTGTGCAAATTTAACAGCATTTGAACGGCTCCTACATAAAACACAGCAAAAATACATGCCAGAAAACAAAATATTTAAACATTTTACAATCAACAATACTTTAGGAAGACGCCCCTCAAAAACATGTCAATTTTAGAGATCCACTACAAAACTACGGGGAAAACTACTGAGCGGACATTCAGTTTTTACCCACTGAAGAAATAATCTACACACAGCCTTGCCCTCTGAAGGAACACATCCCAGCCGCCAGTCATTGTGCATTTAACTAATAATATTAACATGACAAAAAAATAAAATAAATATATACACCTACAAGCATTAGTTTCATCCCAAAAGGCTTCGTCTTTCTTTTGTGTCTGGCAGTTGACATTGGCATTGCAGAAAAAAAAAGTAAAAAGCAAAGAACATTTTAATCATAGAAGCTTTATAAGCCACAATTGCTTGAAAGACAAGTATTAATCAGAAGCACATTTCAATAATTTTAGAAAACCACTGAAAAAAACAAAAAAAAAAAAAAAAACACAACAGCTAATCTGAAACATAAAATACTCCATCTACATAGACTATGAGATGTGTTAAATAAACCATCCAAACATGCATAAACATCAGAATAAAAATGTTGAGTTGGAAAATGTTGGTAGTGTCTATTGGTCAATGTTACAGGCAAGGGTCTATAAGAGCTCATTTTGTCCCATTTCTTTTCACAGTGAATTTTTAAAAAAAGGAGTTTATGAACGTGTTGGTTGGAAACCCGTCAGTCACGCAGCGTTTGTTCCCTCATGTCCAGTGCTCTTGAGCATTATTCTAACAGCTGCAAACATATCGCATTTCCGTTGTCTTATTCCGAAACTAAGATTAAACTCATGCGTTAGATGATTCCTTTAAACCGGTAAGAAATGACGTAAAACATTCTGCTCAGTTCGGTAGCTTTTTTTTTTTCATAATCCAGTAAGAGCCTGGCATTGGTAAAGAGAATGACTTGTTTAAAACTGATGTGCACGGTACAATTTCACCATCTAAACCGACAGATGGAGTTTTATATAAAGGTCTGGCCATGCCATTTATAAAGGAAAGCAGATGCACCACTACATTCTACGCTCTCCTTTTTATACAATCAAAAGGCCATGTTTCATTTTTTTACAACCTAGAATTGAACAGCAATAACAAAAACTACTTCAGTTGCATTCAAATGGCAACTATTAAAAAGTAAACTTACTGTAACATACATATTTAATAGTGTAGAGTCCATGCAACTGCGCACGGCTGGTTTGCATCATTATGGTATGTCATTATCAGTGTGTGAGAGACATCAGCCACCAGTGCATTTCTCATTACGGATACTCCTTCAAGATCTCATAGAAAGCTCTCACCCAGACTTGAAAAGCAAGATGGCCACTTGGCCCAAGTAAAAGTAAATGAAATGCTTTGTCTCATGGGTCACATAACTGCCGAAGTTCCTCCCAACAATGCAGTGCCAGGTTGGGTTGTACTTCTTGTCAAACTCCTGCAACAAAATGATCAAAAGATAGGGTTAGTCAGTCACAACCAAACATGGCAGTAATACTCATACTATTGTAGAAAATTTGTTTTTTCAAAGCAGCAGATTCTAGATTATTTGATTACACTATGGTTGCATTCGAACTTGCAGTAATGTTAAGATTACGCTTAACAATAGTCAACTGAAGGTTGGTGAGGAAAATATACATGTGAATTTAATCACATCTGACACTAGGCTAAATAATATAAATTACAACACAAAATGACTCCCCTAAGTTGTGAACGTCACTCAGAGTCACATATCTGTCAAAGTGGAACAATAAGGAAGGTTTAAAGAGATTCTTTGTTTCATGTCATGAATTATTTTAATAATTTTTCAGGCTCCATATGTGGCTGAAAGGTTGCATAGTGTTGCTTTAAAATGCTGGTGAATTTTACTGTGACCTCCGTGTTTCTAAATATTGCTGGGAAGCCTATGCCTTGAGAGGCTAAAAATAAATGTTTATTACAGGCCTAAATGACTGCTGATGAATCCTAAAAGGCCCTAAAATTTGCATAGGCCTAATCATGTGCCACTGATGTCATCTTCCAGTGCTTCGAATCCCAGTGTTTTCCTCACCTTCTTGATGTACGCTGCAATGTCCTTCTCTATGTTGTACTTCTCCATGGCCTGGGTGGCACAGTCCACGGCGTCCTGCTGCATGTCCTCGGACATATCCGCGTTTTTGATCACAGCTTTTCTGTCAGTCATGGTGAGGACGATGGTGGCGCCTGCTGTGGACAAGAGTGCACTGGAAATTAACACTCACGTGGAGATGATGGGGGTTAGGCCGGACGGTTAACGGCGGCGCTCAAGTGACCATCTGTGAGCCTGTCTAGGGTAGAGTAGCCTACAGAATCTTTGGGCCAATTACATCTTAACAATAAGGCAATTTAGGTCCTTTTGGGCCGAACTTGAGCAGTGCATCGATGGCTGCGTAACTTGATACAGGTGGAGTTAAATTACTTTCCGATAAAACCATCTCCTGCGTTTTAAAGGATTCGTGCTGTTGCCATTTTATGAATGAGCAACATAAAGGCTCTGACAGATCACTCACGCTTCGGGGGCAAAACTGTAAAAAAAAATACAACGAAGTACAGTAGATGAAAAGATAGGCTACACTGTTATCTACAATGTGTCAAACCATGCAACTTAGTATCTCTCTTTATTATCATCCTCGCGCCCACTCACCTTTATTTGGACACTATCGTAAGCTTCTTTCCAAAATGAGCAATTTCAGTCTGGTCCGGATAGCTTTGATGATGCTGCGGGTAATTGCTTTTAAAAGATTTACACAATAAGCATGTAGGTTGTCTCTCTGCTATGCCCAAACAGCTCCCCGCCCTCTGCTGCTTGCTGCACCCTGCCATTGGCTGAGCAGCAGCCTCCCTGTGTGGTGCAAGCGTTTTCTCCAGCTCCTGTCTGCCGGCATCTTATTTCATCCCACAATGCATCATTCACGGCGTGTACCACTGAAACTGGAAACTAGACCTTGGCTGTAGGTATTATTGCGTGTACATATGACAACTATCCTGAACTTTGAAATCTAAAAATCTAAATCTAAAAAATTCAAGTGGAAAGTGATGCGTTTATGGTTTTAAAGCTACTGCCGTCTTATTAGGACAATAACAGAGCACTCATGCATCATTGTAAATTATTCTAATTTGTAAAAAAAAAACAAACACACAATGGTTTTGTTTTGAAGTGTTTTATTGAAAATGCTGAGAAAAACAACACAAAATGAAGATACAAACTACTCCCAAATAACCCCCTTCCCAACCAACCCAATTTTATTACTTTTTCATACCAGGCATCTACGACTCCATCCTTTGATCCAACTTCCTGGTCCTCTGTTTCGTTTTCTTCTAATATAAAGCCATTTAAACACTGAAACTTTTTTAGATAGGCGGGGTCTACTGAAAAGGGTGTTCTGCGGATCCATTATTTAGTTCTGAAAATCAACTCATTTGGATCCTGGAAAACTGATCCCGATCCGAGCATCCATCCTTGCCTATCCCTTTCCTAATCGATCCACTCATCCAGCTCCAAGGATTGGGATCCACTGAGCCACTCCTCCAATCAAAACCTTGAAATACCAGGAAGAAAATCAGAGGCAGACCGTTAGAATAGTGTCAATATTGGGGCCCAGTCTTCCATGTTGAGCACTTAAAAAAAGCCAGAGCTAATAACTACTACTACTCTGACATTAAACATTTTACGATTGAGAAAACACTTCAAATACTTGATACTTGTCAAAAGAGGAAAGCTTTTGTAACAGTGGTTTAGGTTTTACATATGACAGCAAAGATGTTACACTTACATCACAACACACTTGTTCTAGGACTGCTTATTCTGTCAAAGGCCAGAGTAGCAAATTCAAATATATCATATTTAACAAATACAGCACATATGGCTTCAATTAAGTATGACATGCATGATAACAAACCTATTAAAGCGTTCAATTTATGGAATGAAGCGTACCATTGCCCCGACCTGATTGCTCCTCAATTAGATGTCCTATCCTGACCATACAAATGAAATGTGCTCCACAATGGTTTTATTCCAAATCACTTTAATCCTTCTCTTCAGATGTCTAAAGGAAGACACAAGGGTAAAATACAGTTAAGCATTGGGCTCCCCACTGAAACAGCCCACCCCAATAATGAGGCATTAAAAAAAAAGTTAAACTCAATTTTGAACACTTGCAAAAACATTGAGTGCGGCTAATTGTGACTCAACATTTTTGAAGTTCAACACAGCACAGTTTCAAAAATTTAGGACAGAAAAGAGGGAAAAAACTTGGAGGGAAAAAGTAAAAAGACAAGCAGATTGAGGGGGTAGAAAAAGGTGAAAGAGAGGACAGCTGCATAACAAAGATCATCCACAATGACATTGGGACATGAAATGCAAAAATTAAAAATCAATAGCTGACATCTGGAAAACTAAGAGGTAAAAACAGAAGGGTATACATCAAAAGGGAAAAAAACATTGATGGTATAAAGATTTAGGAACGGGAGCGAGAGCGGCTGTGACGAGGCGAGTAGCGTGGTGATCCTCTGCCACGGCCCCGGGAATTGCTGCGACTGCGGCTGGCGCTGCGACTGCGGCTTCTGCTCCGACTTCCACGGCTGCGAGATCGTGATCTTCCATAACTGGGGCTGCGGGGACCATCTAATTTCACGCGAATGTAAGCAGTCTCTCCCTGGCAGACACAAGAGAACTTGACATTGAAGAGACGACATTTGCTGCTGTGATGGAAATGCCATCAAAAGGAACAGTGGGCTACAAGAGCAACACACGTCGCATTTCTCAAAGTACTCACCAACACAGCAAAGAAACTGTTTCCATGACAATGACTCAAATCAGTGAACATACCTCATGTGAGCGGAATTTGGTGTTGTCCAGCTTTCGAACGGCATAGGTCATGTCTTCTTTGCGCACAAATTCTACCACTCCAGTGCCATCTCTGTAAACATCAGCGTAGCAAACATCGCCCGCTTCACGCATGTGGTCCTTCAGATCCTGCCAGCTGCCACTCTGAGGAAGACCTGAAAACCCATTACAACCATTTAGAAAAATTTAATAAAAAAAAAAAAAGTTTAAACCTTTTATTGGAGTGAAACTAATTTAACAAAACTTCAAGGAGAGGGGTAGGAGTGACAATAGGTTAGAGTCAGGTACCTGGGTCAGTAACTTAGATGAACTGCTAAAAATTGATTTTTGGCATTAATAACATTTTACAGTACACAATTGCATTCCATGAATGTATATCCTCTAAAAAGACTGAAATGTTGCTGTACAATCTTGTGCGACTGTTACCTCTAAATAAATATTATAATTATTATGTTGTGATGCAAGTTAGTTTTGGTAATACCGGCTCTGACAAGAAGTGTGCTCTCATGAAGGTAGTCCTCTGGAAGGCTTGCTTACCTGACACGACGACTCGGTATTCAGAGCGCCTGGATGGAGGTCCGTATCTGCCTTTTCATCCCTCTGCCGCTCACGGCGGAAACTCCACGCGCAGTCTGTAGCCATCATAGTCATAGCCATCGCGACCATACACCGCATCATCCGCGTCCCTGTAATTTTTGAATAACGGTTTGGTTAAGGATTTCACAATAAAATTACAGCAAGAGCTGTCAAACAGGTTTAATTTTAAAGTCCAGGCTTGATACTGAACCATACAGTTATTACACCACAGAAGTGTAATATGCATGCTATAAATACAAATAAACACAAGGGACACGTGTGAAAGTATTTGTAGTGACTCTGCACACCAAAATAACTGTCCTCAGTGTTAGATAAACAGACTTGACATTTCAAATGGAACCAAACAATGCAAACAATGTTACTTTAACCACAAAGTTATTTTTTTATGCACAACTGCAGCCAAAACACATTTCATTTCTTAGAAGTGCTTTAACAATTGTCAAAAATGTGTGATAGCGTAATAACGGTAGATAAGTAGCACAATGGCACTTCCATGATAGGTCCAATGCGCTAACGCTAATTGCTAATCGCTCTCTGGAAACAGCACTTACCTAGGATCCTCAAATTCAATAAAAGCAAAAGGTGGACCGCCTCTACGATTTTTGAGGTCAATGTCTCGTATGGTTCCGTACTTGTAAAATACATCCTCCACATCCTTGGTGCGAATATCTGGGGGAAGATTTCCTACATAGATTCTGCAGTCGTTGTTTCCAGCGGGGCCTCGCACAACACCAGACATGGTTGCTAACGCTTAGCGTGTTTCTAACGGTAAACTGTCGGTTGCTAAATCCTAAATAAACGATCACAAAAACCGAGCTATGCCAGGAAAACTATTTGAACCAAAGGTGTGAAATGCACACAAGTGCACAATTTTTTAATATATATATATATATATGCAAGTTATTTGCCGCGAATATTGTATTTGACTCGGAGCTAAAGGCCCAGTTTCTTTACGGACGCCAGCCGCGCACCTTCAACACAGTGCACCGGAAACACTGCAGCCGGCGCCGATACATACGCCAGACAAAATAGTCCGTAAGCTATTGTGGGGTATAAAAAAGCCAGGGCTTTAAAATATTTGGACAATTTATAAACGAAAAAGAAATACTGAAAATCGAAACATTACAAAGATATTTTGAATTGCCACATTGCCATTTCCTTAGGTATCTAAAAGGTACAGGTTACATCGAGAAGAGTATTGTAAACAGTTACAACAGTCTCGGACTTCCATCCTTTCATACAGTGGTAGGTTAAAATTATGACATCAAGTTTCAGCACTTTACTACATTCTAGAAAGACCCTAATAAACCAGCTGAGCCTAATAAAAAGTTAAAGTGACAAGAGGATTTGGGTGTAATGTTAACTGACACTGGGAAAATATAATAATAATGGTACATAAAACGACAGCCCCTCATTCTTGAAGAGAATCTTAAGCTAGTAAACAAAAACTGGCCACAGGAAAAAAAAAATCTAGGCTAACTATTGATAAGTGGAAAAATGTAATTGAACAGATAAAATAAATGGAACAGATTACTTTTAAAATGAAAGGAAAAGGCTAAAGCAAAGGCGCCTGGACTAGGTTTTCAAGGTGTGTTTTGACTCTTACTCTTAAGAGACTTTTTCAATTCTGAGATCAACTGGTAAGAGAGCTGAGCTTTATTTCTAAAGGGGGGGGGGTTGACCTGAACTAACTCTGATTGGACCAGGTTGTCCTGGTTTCATAATTGTTACCATAAAAAAGAGCAGTGTGACTCCTGAAGGTTCTCAGGTGAGTGAGTCGTTAGTGTCACTGTTCCATTCAGGTGTTGTTATTTTTCTAGTGTCAAACTGTGTTGGTTTAGGTTTCAAAACACTGTTGTATGGGGAAATATGTATGCGAAAAGTAATAAAAATTAAAGCCGCAAGCAGCGATAAAGGCTCTCGCCTCTCTTGAGACCGCGGGGACACATGCACTCGGAGGATTGCATTTTGTGCTTTAAAGCGCAAACTTCACGGTAATGTCAAATAACCGGGCCTGTGCTACTGCTTGAATCTTTTTCTGGCTGGAGCGTGCTTCATCACCTCGGGCCTGTGCTACTGCTGGGGCCTGCTACACCACCTTGTAATTTAGAGTTAAAGGTCTCCACAATCCCTGGTTTTCCTGGGAGCTGTCTGAACCTTTGAAAATAATAGATTATGGTTGGGCTAAGGCGAGAAAAACAAAGTACTGGCTGGAGATTTGAGATGAATCAGAAATCGCTGCACCACCCTGTTTAAAAAGGCAAAATGTAAATATAACTTGTCTAAAAGTACAGGTTTACAAGTTCCAAAAGATTTTGAGGAATTTTCTAAGACTCTAGCCTTGGCTCTGGAGGGGCCTCCTTCAAAGGAAGGAACCTTGGCAATTGGGAAATGGAATTTAAATTGAACTTTTTTGACACACGTGTCTAGATGATACTCACCAAATTTGGAGCTGTTTAGATGAAAAGCCTTTAGCACAAGGGGTGCGATTTAGGTGGTCACGCATTCCACCCAACATAGTAGATTTCCTGTTGAGTTTACGGTATGGCTGTAATAAACTTTTCTGTTTGCCCCGTGGTGTCCTATGGATGTATCAAGTTTTGTATTTCTCTATTTGAAAAAATAACTTTCACTTTCCATTGGCACAATGTATTTTCATTTTCCAGGGGTCGCCAGTGAGTCATTTTTCATTCTTTTTCCTCGGGGACTTCAAATACATACATTTTTTGCCGGGCTTGAATTTTGGGGCCAATAAATTTGACTTTTAGTTGCACGTTTACTGGGTCAAATTGAGGATCATTTTACAGAAAAATTATAATAAAAAAATATAACTCGAGCAAAAACGTCAAGAAAAACGCCTGTCTATTGAACACACATGTGTTTAGCTCATTTTGCCTAAGTTTGGTGTCTGTGGAACGAAGCAGCTTTTTTTTGTTGTTTTTTAAAAGAGAAAGGTATTCTAAGTCGGTTCACATCTTCAATTCAAAATGGCCGCCTTCCTGTGTGTGATAGGGTGTGGTCCCAGTTGGCTTTTTTGTTCATAAGCCCATGCTGGATGTGTGTACCAAGTTTCATTTGCCTACAACAAACTAAAATTTTCACTTCCCATTGACTTTTTCCACATATTTGGGACGTTGCTATGGCAACACATTTATAGATAGGGGGTGGTTGTCATTGGCTTTTATGCTCGTCATGACATAAGAGATGTGTGTACCAAATTTTGTGACAAACTAAATTCTTGGGTCCCATTATAAGTTTGTAGGGGGCAGGGCTGGACTGGGACAAAAAAAAGGCCCTGGCATTTTTGCTCGGACAGGCCCACCACAATCGGTCAGACACAACCAACTAGTACACCATCCTTGCGGTCCCTGTAGATATGCATATCTACTGTTCCATTCCAAAAACCCCTACAAAGCTGAGAACTAAGTGCCATGGACCAGTGCAAGTGGACCAGTGTACTCACTCTCTCTTGACAGACTCCCTGGTGATCAAAGGTGGCAGTGTAGTAGTAATTCTAAAAATAAATGTTTTTTTTTTTTCCAATGAACCAGACAGCAGAAAAACTAGTTTACAATTGCAAGTATAGGCTACTTTGTTTTAAAGAGCACAAACCCCTCTTTAATATGACACCAAACAAGATTTACCTCTCATTGTTGAGATACTCCTATAGATTGTATAAATATGGATGATATCCGCCCATTGATCCCCTATTCACCAATATTGTCATTACGAATGGGCAATAAAATGGCCGTTACATCCTGGCTTTTTCCATAGTAAATCAATAGTTTTTAGATAGCATAAACAAACATATTAATCAAAAATTCACCCCCCCCAGAGTTGTCATGTAGTAAAAACTTAGCTCTAGAGACAGGAGCCATCTTTTGTACCAGGCTGTAAACACGAGTTTTACTCTTGTAAAGTCGCCATTGGGTTTCTCCTTATATTTCCGCTTTTGGAGCCTGCCCTCTGGTGGACGGAGGTATATCGCTGTATTTCGCTGTAAAATCACCGTATGGCGGCGCCCTTACACGAGGACCATTTTAGAGGTTCCATGGGAGAGGCTTGGATACTCCCCTTAAAAAAAAAAAAGAAAACCAACCTATACTACCAAATTACTCACACAAAACGTCCTAAAAATATTTGATATTCATATTATTCACTCACCGTAAATATTGCATATTAATGATGTTGGAAATTCATTAGAAACATGAGCAAATATCTACTTCTTTGAATATACAGCTAAACAAAAATATACAGCTTTCAAAATGCAAGGTGTGTTTTGACTCTTACTCTTAAGGGCGCTTTGACGCAGCCATTCTGAGTAATAATTAAAATAATCAAATGGCATCATTTAAGTTTTTATAGAGAAGGGTCACGGCCATTATGGGTATTAAAGGGTTAACATTAGAATAGTCAGCCAAAGTTGCAATTGAATAAGTTAACTCTGCTAACCTATCTACAAAAACAATGCAAAATAGCTTATGCTGTGTTATTTGACTTTAGCTGAATGAGTGGCTAGTGCAGTGGGTGACAATCTGACAGACTATAATGGCAACAACGATTAAGTTGTCTTATTATAATATTCATTAATTTAGGTAAATCATCATCTTCGTCGTGGCCCAACCAGGCCCCACACACACACACTTTCCTCCTGCACCGCCTGATTAACACTCCCTCCCTGTTAATCATGTAGCTAACATACTTACCGTTTCAATTACCGTTTCAATTGGGCGGCAGTAGCTCAGTGGGTAGAGTGGTCGTCTTTCAACCGGAAGGTAGGCGGTTCGATTCCCACGCTCCCCACAGTTCATACTGTCGCTGTGTTCTTGGGCAAGACACTTTGCCCCCAGTGACTGTAACACTGGTAATTACATTAGAACAATGTAAGTCGCTTTGGATAAAAGCGTCAGCTAAATGAATAAATGTAAATTACACTCTCCTGCTCACTCTGTCCCTCCTTGACTTTACTATCAGACACCTGCTCCTCTGCCTGGGTCCCGCCGGCGCTGCTATGGCTACTCACCTCTCCTCCATGTTTCTGCAAAATGTCGTCAGGTACTGTAGGCTTGGATACTGAAGCTACAGCACTAAACATGTCTGTTATTTTTGCACATGTTGAGGCATCAACCTTTAGCATTTTTATTTTTTTGGCCCGCAACTTCTCCGCACCCCCCTTGCACGTTAAGAGATGATTGGGCCAGCCCAGTGTCAGTATGAAAAATGAACCAATGGGCCGCTGTCCCTGCTTTATGGGCCGGTCATTGGCCAATTAAAAAAAAAAAATTCATATTATATGGACCGGCCCCCAAGTGCGTCGGCCCACCGGGCATTTGCCCGGTATGCCAGATTACCAGTCCAGCCCTGGACCTCATTTAAACTCACAAACAATGCCAGTAATGAGCTCACGGCCTTCAAGTTGATTTGAACTGAACTTTTCTTAATGTGGGTGATTAAAAATCTGAAAAAGTGTGAAAGAAGGGTTTGGAGATGAGTAAAAATACAATACATACAAGTCTGTGTTGTTCACACATTCAGCTCAAAGACTCTGGACAGAAGTAATCATAAGCTTTTTAATTAAAATGGACCCCATACTGTGGGAAAAAAACATGAAATTAATCTCTGGCTTGAATTGGTTTTGTATTTAAAATGTTCTCACACACAGTGGCAAAGTGGTTAGCACGCCTGCCTCACAGCAAGAAGGTCCTGGGTTCGATTCCCATCCAGGGCAGGACCTTTCTGTGTGGAGTTTGCATGTTCTCCCTGTGTCTGCGTAGGTTTCCTCCGGGTACTCCGGTTTTCCCTACCACTAAAAACATGTACAATATAGGACTACAGAAGGAAATTAGCTGTTAAGCTATAATCTGGTACAAGCATCTCTGCTCCGGCTTAATGTAGTGATGTGTACGCTGTCCTAAAGAAATAAACAAATCTAATAACATTTATGAAGGAGTATTAAAGTATAAAAATGTAGGATTACAGGCTGATGTTAATAAACTGACTTGGTCCTGAGCCTCATACTTTCTGTCAAATCCAGTTTTACTTGGTTTTAAATCAACTCTAGCCTCTTTTTGAGTCTTTTTGAGATTTTGTTTTCCTTTCTTCTGTAGCTGTCACTCAGAAACATCCTCCTGACAGTGTTCAATGTAGGTGTGGAAGAAATGGGACTTTACCTTGATAAAAGTATATTTAAACATATATCCTTTTATTTAAATTGTCCGGACGAGGAGGTGAGGAAAGTAACTTTCGACCGATTTTATTTGAAGGCCCCTGCATTAAGTCATACAAACCATCTTTAGTTAGACTTTATTTAACAATCACAGTTTCATCAAACAAACAATACATTTTGACACTGGTTTAAGTTATCTTTCTATAACATTGAAAATCCACTGGTGTTGAATTATAGTTATATATTGGACATGCATTCTTGCCACAATAGTCACGAAAGAGCATCATGTTTTGGTAATGGGACCGGTCTGACCTCAAACTCTCTTTAGCAGCAGGTCTAAAAATAATTATGTTTGTTAAATGTATCTGTGTTGTTTTTAATCCTGGTCTGCGGGGATCCAGAAAAACTCCACCTTCCTGCTTCTGCGAGAGACTGGAGCCGAGTCCGGACGCACTCCACCGAGTGGCGGCAGGTTGTCGAAGTGAGACGGACCTTGGTCTCTGCCACCGGTCCCAGGGCCGCACACTCTCAGTAACTGTCTTCAGTTCCTGCTTGTTCTTGGAGCATTTTCCCTTCAGTCTTGTCTGTAGAAAAAGAGACATTTTTGTGTGGTTCATTGAAAATAAAGATAAACATATATTGCTTCAAGTTTAGTAGGAAAGGTGCATTGGGTAAAAATGTAGAACAAATCTGATACTCAAAAGCCATGTTTGTGTTTAAGGCAATGGATATGAATCATAATGTAAACTTTTTATGATTACTGTGCACTTCTGTTGCTTTAATGTCAATAAAGTCCATCACATCAGCACCACATCTGGATTGTTTCATTTCTCTAATTTCAGGATAAAGACTGCTCTCATCCACACTTCGGCTGAACTGGACCCAGTCTCTGGCAAACTCCATTTATCTGAAGTTCACTGAAATTCTATAAAAACAATTTAAGTTTACATACGCTGGCAGAATTAGTAATTTCTTTATATATTTTGTTTTGGGTGGGAATGTTTTTAGAAAATATGTAGAACAAAAAAAATGCACTCATAGTTAGTGGTTAGGTGAAGCCATTTATTGTCAAACAATTGTGTTTACTCTTTAAATCATAATGAAAACAAACCAAAATGACCCTGATCAAAAGTTCTTAATACTGTGTATGGCACATTTAACATCAATGAAAGCTTGAAGTTTTTTGTGGTAGTTGTGGAGGAGGCTCTTTATTTTCTCAGATGGTAAAGCTGCCCATTCTTTTTTGGCAAAAAGACTCCAGTTCCTGTAAATTCTTGGGCTGTCTTGCATGAACTGCACATTTGAGTGGCTCACTGTTTGGTGTATTGCAGGATGCTTTGTGGCATTTGCGTGTTGAATAATTTCTTGACCATGCAGCCATTTCTCTTCAAGTGCGTCCTTATTGTGCATCTTGAAACAGCCACACCACAGAGTCCTGTACTCGAACAGATTTTAGTTGGATTTGAACCCATTAAGTTTTAAAGTCAATTCATAATAAATGACACAACAGAATGTAAAGTGCTGGCAGACATGAACTCTTAATACAATAGAGAAAGTAGAAGGATATAGTCCAAAAGGTGCTGTTTTAACCAGTCCTGAGCTGTGCACTTTTGCAGATAACTTAAAGCTGGAAGGCAGATTGAAACCAGGAATAACTGAGCAGCACCAACTTTTTACTGGTTTTATAGATCACCATCTTGGGACCCAATTGAAACATTTTTTTTCATTATCATTTAATTGTGACTCACTATTTACAAAAACAAGCTTGATCTTTTTAGACTTATATTGTGCATAAATAAATGACTTTTTTTATGAGTTTAGGCTCAGTTCAGTGTCACTTTTGTAATGAATTATAAAGGCCTACAACCCACTCAGTGACCCACTCAGAGCCCTCACAAAGAGCACAGAACAGACTTTTCTCTATCCATCATGACAATAACGTACAGAAAAACCCCTAGGAGCCACTGTATGGGCTTCTGAGTGTAGTTCGCCGCAGAGGATAGTTTGGGGCTGCAGAAAAAAAAGCTCCAGTTTAAGTCATTTCCAAGGTTTTTATATTTCTAGCGCGACCAGGCTCAGGTCTCCTGAACCTGCTGCTGCTCGTGGACAGAGGCGAGAAAAGACCGTTGCCCAGAGACCTCCCGGCCGACTGCAGGTCTGAGTGGGACTTGGCTCTGAGGGTCTGAGTCTAAAGTGAGAAGGACTGAGGCTCAGATGGAGGTCAGTGGGTGGATTTAAACCATGTGACAAGAAACCCTATATTTTGCCAAACACTATTTCAATTACACTAATAATTTAAACCCAGAAAACATTTAGATTTTTATCCTTCATAGAATCAGATGAGCAGACTACATTAGATGGATAACACATAAAGTACTTTTTATTTTTATTTTTTATTGAGTTTATTTATTATAGCTCCAAAACCCCTCGTATGTGGATCACAAATTCAGTGAAAGATCATTCATCGGTGAACGTTTGGACATAATTTTATGTCTAAAGTTGTTTTCACTCACATCCAAGAAGCTCTGACTCTGGTTCAATGGAGACTGGATCAGACGTTAATGAACAGACAAAGAAAACTTTCGGGTCTGCGATACAACAGTGTTGCATCTCGGGTCTGAGATACAAAAGTGTTGCAGCTCCAACCCAACAGCTTTCTACATCTTCTCATTAATGTCAGACCTCACCTCCATCGAGTTGGAGCCAGAAAAACCTCTGGAAAGAGCTAAAGCAAAACTTCTGACATAAAACCAGGCCCTTTGTTGACCTCTGAATGACCTGCAGGGACTGCTGGTGGGGTCAGTCCACTCTACAGCAGGGGGCTTGGGTTACGGCTGGTTACAACTGGAGGCTTCAGATGGAAAAGGTTCTCACAGGCGATGAGATTTTTTTCCAGATGTGGGAGAAAAAGCGATCCACTGAAGATTTCTCCATAATGTCGAGGTGATGTTTCAAGTACTTCAACACTGCGGTGTCAAAGTGTGTGTTCGTTGGGTCCTGGGCGGAGGCCAGGAGGTTGGCGGAGGTCCCAAACTCCTTCAGCAGGTCCTTCATGACTGGCTTGATTATTTTGCACAGATTCTCCGTGGGGATGCAGCTCTCAGGGATGTCTGTTTTGTCCCAGATCGTCTGGGTCACGCGCTTGACAATTGCTGTAAATTCTTCGTTCCTCGTTGGCCTTTTGTTATATATTGTAATAAGCAGAGCCCTGATTACCCAATGAGCCCTGGCAAATTTTTCACAGTTAAACTGATTGGGTTCGGTGGGGAGAGGCTTGGTGGAGATGGGAGAGTTTGGCTGTCTCATTGGCATTTTATAGATGTGGGAGAAAAAGCGATCCACTGAAGATTTCTCAATAAGGTCGAGGTGACGTTTCAAGTACTTCAACACTGCGGCGTCAAAGTGTGTGTTCGTTGGGTCCTGGGCGGAGGCCAGGAGGTTGGCGGAGGTCCCAAACTCCTTCAGCAGGTCCTTCATGACTGGATTGATTATTTTGCACAGATTCTCCGTGGGGATGCAGCTCTCAGGGATGTCTATTTTGTCCCAGATCGTCTGGGTCACGCGCTTGACAATTGCTGTAAATTCCTCATTCCTCGTTGGCCTTTTGTTGTATATTGTAATAAGCAGAGCCCTGATTACCCAATGAGCCCTGGCAAATCTTTCACAGTTAAATTGATCGGGTTCGGTGGGGAAAGGCTTGCTGGAAACGGGAGAGTTTGGCTGTCTCATTGGCATTTCATAGATATGGGAGAAAAAGCGATCCACTGAAGATTTCTTCATAATGTCAAGGTGACGTTTCAAGTACTTCAACACTGCAGCCTCAAAGTGTGTGTTCGTTGGGTCCTGGGCGGAGGCCAGGAGATTGGCGGAGGTCCCAAACTCCTTCAGCAGGTTCTTCATGACTGGCTTGATTATTTTGCACACGTTCTCCACGGGGATGCAGCTCTCAGGGACGTCTATTTTGTCCCAGATCTTCTGGGTCAAGCGCTTGACAATTGCTGTAAATTCCTCGTTCCTCGTTGGCCTTTTGTTGTATATTGTAATAAGCAGAGCCCTGATTACCCAATGAGCTCTGGCAAATCTTTCACAGTTAAACTGATCGGGTTCGGTGGGGAGAGGCTTGGTGGAGAAAGGCTTGGTGGAGAGAGGCTTGGTGGAGACGGGAGAGTTTGGCTGTCTCATTGGCATTTCAAAGATGTCGTATCTCGGATGATTGTCCTCTGGCGGATTCTGCAAAAAGTAGAGTAGCTTCTGAATAATCTTGGCCACCTCGTCCTCGACCATAAAGTAAAGCAGCTGAGGGCTGAGGCTTTGGACAGAGCCTGGCTTCACCGTCAGGACACTGTCCGAGAGCTTTTTCATTAATGGAGATGTGGGCTTCAGATAACTCCCTGTCATTTGCAGATGGTCATTTAAACGATCGGTCACTTGTCTATAAAACCAATCTATTTCCTCTTTCATCAGGAAGTCCTGGAAGCGCTGGTTTGAGTCCGGTCTGTACATAAAGTCCATCTCCTCAAACAGTTCCTCCACGTCCTCTTGAAGGTTGTTGAAGTCGATGTGCGGGGCTGGTCCTGTCTCGGAGTTGCCCAGATAAAGGACTGAGCTGGTCAGTTCATTAAATAGCATTTTCGCAAAATTTAAAAAGCAGCATTTACAATGGCTTTTTTTCACTGCGGTTTCCGAGTCGCCACACGCATTGGACTCTACTTGCTTTGCCTCCTGTATGGTGTTCAGGCTTTCGGAACTGGCCAAACAGGCTTTAAGGCAGTGTTTGGCCTCGTCCACCATGTGGAATCCAGCTTCTACAGTAGACAAATTACTGTCTATGTTAACGGTCTGCTGTGACTCATCAGAGGCTAATAAAAGGACTGAATTCACCTTTTGTGAGACCTCACTCTCCAGCATCTCTGTCAGATTATGTGCGTGCTGGTCCAGGTCCAGTGGCTGGGCTTCGATGTTTAGTGCCTTGGCAAAGATGTCAGCAATGGACTCTTCCAGGACTGCTTTAATGGCCTGGTGGTGGTTTTCGGAGTCTGCAAACTTCTTCAAATAAACCCGTTTCAAAACGTCAGTTGACAACGTCTGCACCAACTGGATAAACATCTCGAGCAGGTCAGTTTTAAATTTCATATCCCACAATCCATTTGAAATCTTGAGCCTCTGCGCTGGACGGATCCTGTCAAAATGCCTCTCCACTATTTCAAGGAGGGCTTTGGAAGTAATTGACATCTCCATAATCTCGTATCCTTCTCTTGTCATATTCATATTTCTGGTTTGCGTTAGTTGTAGGCTAGTTAACTGTAGAAGTTTTAATAATGGTTTGTTATGAGAAAATCTGACAAACCTTTCACTTGAACCCTCACTTGGTGACGTATAAAGGTTGAGAATGTCAGAACGCAACGTCACTAAGCCGGCAGAATAATCACGTGACATCTTGCAGGGTTTCCCGTTGCTAGGATACCAGCTCGCGTCTGTTCTTTCTCTGCGGCTTCACTTTTTAATCAATAAAACACATTAAGACTTTTTTATTGTTGTTATTACATATTTCTGATGGAAAATTTAATTAATGACATTTATTTGTAAAAGTCGGAGGTGTTTTTGGCTTGATTTAGGTGTATGAGGTTTATCAATTTATGACTAGAACATAGACAAACATAAAAAAACACTACAATGTCGCATAAAGGTCTTAACAAAGAGTAATTTAAAATACTTACATTTTCAAAAGTAGTAATAATTTGGCTTTTTTGCGCAAACATTTAAACTTTCATTTGGAAGTCTGCAGTGACATGTAATTGTGACGGGTGGCACCGCGGGGTGTCGCTCTGGCGTTGAGCGTGTCCTTTATAAGGGAGGAGGTGGCTGGGTGTCGGGGTGTGCCAGCCAGGTTCCGGTGGGTGGCCAGGACGATTGCTGGACCCACGCTGTTGGTTTGTCAACTATTTGAACTGGTAAATGTCTTTTAGTGTGATTATGTCTGATTGTCATGGTTGTATATTAATTGTGTTTTATGGGACAGGGCTGTAGTTGGGTGAAGACGGCTTGCCTGTGTGGAAATGACACTGCGGTCAAGCCATCCCCGTTTCGCAAAACACCAGTCAAGCCAGCCCCGTATTTATTTCGGAGTGCTCCCGTATTAGCTGTTTTACGGTAATGCAAAGAAACAGCGCCTAGACGTCCTCCCGAACTGATGAATGTTCGTTTTTTACATTTTCAACTCTCGGTAGCTGCGTCTGTTTTGACAGTTAATATTCAGGTTTTTTATCATAAATATATATTATTCACAAACTCAATAATCAATTCAGTTTTGAAACTTTATCTTTGATGTTGCAATGATACAACAATGTTTTTGTTAAATTTCAAATAAATGTTAAAATAATATTAAGCATGTAATTTAGGAACAGTCTGATGCAGAATTACAAAATAAAAGCCCCCTGATAATTCAAATTTTTTTACATCAAATTTATTTAATTGATTAAAAGTAAAGTTGCAGCTGCCAAAGAGTCATTCCACGTCTGGTGAGTAGCAGAGGACCCCATGATGCTCTCCAGTAAATTTCAGAAGAATCTGATGTAGCATTCCAAAATAAAAGCCCCCTGAAAATTCATAATTTTCTTTAAAGATTTACCAAATTTTAGACTGGATTTTATAGGAAACTACTAATTGCCAAAGGGTCATTCCACTTCTGTTGTGTAGCAGAGGACCTCCTGATGCTCTCTAAGAAATTCCAGAAGAATCTGATGTAGCATTTCAAATTAAAAGCCTTCTGAAAATCAATATATTTTTTCTTTAATATTTCACCAACTTTACATTTGATTTTATAGGCATTTGCCCGGTATGCCAGATTACCAGTCCAGCCCTGGTAGGGGGCGCTGGAGGCCATTTCTAAAGATAACCCTTTTATTTACATATCTTTGTGTTCAGGTCATGAATGCGCACAGTTAAGAGTTAAGAGACATTTTATTTTCACAAAAATGGCCACCTCATTACAGGCTTGCCACACCCATACCCGATAAGATATCAAAAACAAAGTCACGACTTTTCTAGGGGTCGCCACTGAGTCATTTTTCGTATATTTTTTTTCGGGGACTTTAAATACATAAATGTTTAGCCGGGCTTGAAGTCTGGGACCAATAAAAATGACTTTTATGGTCATCACCGGGAGGGCCTAATAATCAGGCACAATGGAGAATAATGACAAGCAGGTTTGTTGTTTATTATTAACCTTACTAATTATTTATTTGGAAAAGAATGGCTATGTAAATAAGTGTTATTTTTGTTTTGCCCACTGGTCATATTGAAAAAGGGGGAGAGGTAAATAAAATAATAATAAAAAATAAATAAATCTGTAAGCGTCTGTGACGGTAACCTATGGACGGTAAGTGTATGTGTTTAGTTAAATCTTTTTTTAATGAGGACATTGACAATAAATATAATTTTCATAGCAGTTTATTTAATTAAGCATACAGGTTGATTATTACTTATGGGGCCTTTATGCTCACATAAAAGCATTTCAATAAAATTGAAAATTTTATAGAATAGAAAATGTTGAAATGCACATTTAACAATAAACACAATTTGTATGGTTCATAAATTATCTATATATGTTAGACTTAAATTGTAAAAGGGTCTCTGTGCATTCCAATAATATATTCAAGGTCAATTGTTAAAAAATTACATGACCAAACAAAATCACCTAACAATACAAACAACCAGTGTACTTTGATAATATAAAGACTGAAAATGCTATTAAGCTTAGCTGTCAGTAGGCTATTCAAATACTCACTGATAATACATTCTTATAGATCCAGTATTTTTAGCTTAGTACATAGTTCTTTGTGTAGGCTGTATTACCTAAGGCCATGCTCTGATTGTCCTTACTAGCCATATAGGTATTTATTTATATTGGGGGTACACGTGGCTTAGCGCCCCTGCCTCACAAACTGCGAGTTCAATCCCTGGCCGACTCAAATGTCCTCGGCCAACTCTGGTCTTTCTGTGAAGAGTCTGCATGTCCCCGTGTTACTGAGGGTTCTCTCCGGGTACGCCGGCTTCCTCCCACCGTCCAAACACATGAATGTAGTGGTCAATTGGCAATTCTAAAGTGTCCCTATTGAATGAATGTGAGAGTAAATGGTTGTCTGTCACTTTCTATGTCTAAATGTCAGCCCTGCGACTAACTGGCCACTGCCCAGGGTGTACCTCGCCTAAGGCCCAAAGCTGCTAGGATAGGCTCCAGTCACCCGTGACCCTTAATGGGACAAAGCGGTCAAAAATTAATATTTATTTAAAACTACAGCTTAACTGTTTGTGATGTGTCTTGTATTGACAGCAAAAAACACAAAGCTTGTATTTAGTATGACTTGCATATTCAATATGCATAGCAGGAACCATAGATGCGTTGTTCAGCTTCGGCATAGTTATCACAGCCGGTGTACTTCCCCTGACATGCCAGACTGTTTATCTGTAGGCAAAAAAAAACGGTGAGCAAACACATAAAAGCAACTGTTAGTGTTAATATGGGTTAATAAGTCCACATGCCTCAGCTCTTTTTATGAACTGTTCAGTGGCAGCCTTCTCATTCTCTTTGTGTCCTCGCCAGGCCCTGAGTGCAGAGGCCTGCAGGGCTCGACCAAAGGAGAAGGTCAAGACCCAAGGTTTTGACAGAGGACAGTTGTTGATAGCATTAAGATGGACGGAAGCTTCCTCTTCACCCTGACCACCAGAGAGAAAAGCCACTCCTGTAGGGAACAGAAAGTTACATTGTTTATTAGCTTGTTTGAGCTTCTATAGGTAAATGGTTTTCAGCTTAAGACTTCCCTGGGACTGCTGGAGGTACAGTGCGGCGTATGGCGGTCAGAGTGGCCATAGCAACCTCCTCTGGGCTGTACTTGGTGGCGCAACTGTGTCCAGGAGTGACCATATTGGGCTTAAGGAGAGTGCCCTCGAGATAGACATGGTGGTCTGACATGGCATTGTATACTGCAGCCAGGACCTAAACCCCACACAGACAACTGTGAGTTATCGCAAGCTTACTTATTTAAATAACAAAAAAAAATGGACAATTGTTACATTTGAAACTGCCCACCCTCTCAGTGACATTCTGGCATCGCTTCAGATCATGATCCCCATCCGGCAAAATTTCTGGCTCTATTATTGGCACAATGCCTTGCTAAAAACAAAATATGAATCCAGATGAAATACATTACACAAACCTATAGATTGGTGATTGGACTGTATAACAACAAAACTGACCTGCTGACAAATACTGGAGTAGCGTGCAAGGACATTTGCATTTTCTGAGATGGCCAGTTGGGAAGGATTGATGTCACTGATCTTGAGTACACAACGCCATTTTGCAAAGACAGCCCCATCTTTTTTATACTGTGCACAACGCTCTGACAAGCCATCCAGACCTACAGAGAAAACAATTTTTTTATTTTGTAAACAAATACGGAGCGATATTTTGCTTACCTTGTGTGGTGGTTTCTCCACAGGTTCCTGCCAGAGGAACAACTCCCTTGTCAACCTGAGTAAAGTCATAATAATAATAATAATAATAATAAGGTTTATAGGCAAAGTAATTGTTAACAAAACTTCAATAAACAACACAGCCTCACCTTGACGCCGATCAGGATCCCTCTATCCCTGATCATTTTGACAAAGGATAAACCTTTATCAGACTGTTGGTAGAGCGTCTCGTGAAAAAAGATGACTCCCCCAATGCAGCTGTTGATGCGGTCATCTGCGCTGAACAAAATCTGCCTGAACTTTCTGCGGTTCTCCTCAGTGTTCTCCACACCAATCTGAGCCAGCCGCTTGCCCATACTTCCTGCAGTTTAGTGGAATGTGTTGACCAGCTCTGATTAGCCATAAAATCACGTAAAGTCATAATAAAAATAAAAAATAAAAAAATAAAAAATGGTTGTTACCAACCCACAGACTCATCTGCAGCCAGGACGCCCTTCCCTGGAGAAACTATGCGTAGGGCTGTCTCATGCAGCTCCTTCTTCTGAGTCTCGGAAAGTGTTGGAGACATCCTGAGAGACTGACTTGGGAAAGAGCTTGCAACTTTAACATTAGAACAATCTTTTAGTAACTTAACATATTAGATAAAGTAATAAATACTATCTGATATTTGAGTGGAGAATAAAAATCCAACATAGCCTTATATTGGAAGAGAGTTAAAGTTCTTACCTGTCAAAATTAATTCAAATGTGACTTCCCAGAACTGTGATGAACACTGACACAAGCTCTCTGTCAGCTCAAGTTTGTATTGAGCCAAAGTATGTCACGCACCGTAAGCCCACACCTCTAAGGCGGGACTTGTACTCCCACTTTTGTCCCAAATAACGGTAAATATTTTGATGAATGAATCTTCAGATTTATTCTAATGTATTTGTTTTTCAAATGCCATTCACTAACATCTCATGCTTTTTAATTAAATAGTCATCTAAAAAGTTATATCTCTGATTTGTAAGTGCACCCCAAAAAGTTAACTCTTGACTTCTTTTTAACATTAGTCATTCATTCATTTTCTTCCACTTAGTCCCGTTAGGGGTCGCGGGTGACTGGAGCCTATCCCAGCAGCTTTGGGCCTGAGGCGGGGTACACCCTGGACAATGGCCAGTTCGTCGCAGGGCTAACATTCAGAGACAGACAGTGACAGACAACCATTCACTTTCACATTCAATCATTGTTTATTTTTGCCAATTAACCTGTACATGCATATGTTTGGACGGTGGGAGGAAGCTGGAGTACCCGGAGAGAACCCACAGTAACACGTGGAGGACATGCAGACTCCTCACAGAAAGACCGGAGTCGGCCGAGAATGTTTGAGCCGGCTGGGTTTTGAACTCATGACCTTTTTGCTGTGAGGCAGGAGTGCTAACCACTCTGCCACGTGCACCCTAGTCGTGTGGCAGAGTTTATAAAAACATTCAAACAGAATGTTTCAACAGTCAAAAAAATTCAATCTTTATTATCAAATTCTAATGGTGTAATCTGTCAGAACCTCTTTGTCTGCTGCAACCTATTTTAACTCTTTAACCATACCTCACCATGAGCTATTTTTATTTTAATTAGTAAAAGCATGCCCAGAGGAAACTTTTTTGTCTCTTGGTAATTTGGTCCTCACCCTTGAATTCACTGAGGTGTTTCAGTCTCAGAGCAATTCGTGCACTCTGTGGCATTGCTTGTGTTTCTAAGCTGCAGTCAATGAACAAATTACATTTATATTTAAATAGTAAAGTTTATTTTTTATCTGTTATGCACATGGCAATTGTAATCATTTTGTATATAGGATTATTTTATAATGTTTAGAAAAGGTAGTTGCTTGCAGCAGCGTTGTGTTTGTGTTGTGAGAGCTATAGGCAACTCTATAGTGAAAGCCACAAAGAGAGAATAGTGCTTTCAGGGGACTCCTTTTTTCCTTTTGTGGGTCAGTGTGTCTCTGAATGAGATGTGGGTCATTGGACTGCCTGCCATCTTACGGCCGCAACACAGACATGGCGGACCTGTCTAAGACAAGGGCCTGAGAGGGATTCAATGTCAGTCGGCAGAAACAGGAGGAGACGGTGCACTCCCTTTCAGGAGATGCAGTTTTAAATATAGGCTTCAAGGAGTGCAGCAATTATACATGGCTGCCTCCACAGGGACCTTCGCAATTCCTCTGTTACCCAATTAACAACATTTAATAATACTTGATCTGGTCCTCAATTTGCTGTCCTATTAAGGTTGTCCTCAATAGGTTTATGAGTGGGCCTTTAAATAGGTCAAACCAAGACTAAAACTTGGACAAAGCAGGTTCAACAGAATATATATGGCGTGATCCTTTATGATATATCATAGTTTGATGTGAAAAATACTTTTTTAAAGTAGTATTAAGTAGTTACATAATACATTGTACTTAAGTGTTGAAAGAAAGAAATAGATTCACACTATCTGTATTTATTAGAGAAAATATATTATAAAAACTCATGCATTGTCAACTCATGCAATTGTTCGCAGCTGTATTCTGAGAATAAAACACTCTTGCAAGCTTCTTTACAGACCTATCTAGATTGACTAACTGTTGCTACTGCAAAGGGGCATCCATTTTGTAAACAAAGAAATCAGTCTAACGAAAATCGAATGTCCATTTATATAAATTTCAGAAAACAAAAACAGGAAATATTATAACATTAAAATCAAAATGAAAAACAAAAGCTACAGTTAAGGTGCTCTATGCAACAATACCAAATATTGAAGAAAAGGTATTTCTACATACAACTTTTGTCTTGTGTATTAGGAATTTGAATTTTCTGATTTGACATTATACCTCTGTGTTATTCACCATGTCACAAATGTTATGTGCACACAGTATTATGGCTCAGAAAGCTGTTCATTTTGACCAAGAAGATCCATGTCGACCAAAGAGGGAGACAAATAAGGATTAGATGTGGGAGAGTGACAGATTTTGTCACATTCTAAGTTGTTAAAGTAGTCCACAGTTAGGCCTCGCATTGCTTTGGATGACCAGTCAGGATGAGTCCTGAGCGTGAGGATGACTTCGACAGGAGTCTTCTCAAGCATTTGAGAGTCAAATGAAGTACCTCGGCAGAAGGCTTGCATTTTGAAACACTCCAGGTTACGAAGGCGGTTCACAGGGTTTTTGGACAGAAGCTGTAAATGGACAGAAACAAACACAGTCACCAGACTGGACTTACAGAGGGACAGTGAAGAGACTGATGTACAAACCTCAGTGAGTAGCACAGTTAGTTGAGTGCTGCAGGTGCTGGGGATGTTATATGGGCATTGTCTGACCTTGTTCAACATAGCAATGTGACCAGACTCTGGAGGTACTGGAAACTAAGCAAAGCATCACACTCAAGACACATTTATAACAATTATAGCAAGTACCCTCACTACCCTCACCTCTCCAGTGGCCAGGCAGAACAACATAATGCCAAGGGACCACCAGTCAGCAGAATGGTTGTACGGACCTCCACCTAGAACTTCAGGGGCTATCAAAACAAAAGAAATACAAACCAGTAAAATAAACCAGGCAACGCAAAGTGCAAAGCATAATAGTGCACCAGATGATTCAGCTTTAAACAAAACTTTATGCAATCAATGCTACAGCGCAAGTTCTACATTACAATAACATAATAAATATAACATTTAAAACATATTCTTACCCATGTACTGGATTGTGCCACATATTGTAAAAGCTCTTCCTCCACGCTTCAACCGGCGTGACAGTCCAAAGTCAGACAAGCGGAGATGACCTAAATTCCAGATCAAACCCAAAACAAAACATTATTATGATAATGCAGTTGCAGTAAAATACTTCATATTCTATTATACACAGAAATTATTACCCTGGTCACTCAACAGGATGTTCTCCATCTGAAAATGTATGGCCATGGTCATTATGGTAAATGTCAAAGTAAAAGAAATTTATAAAAAATGTATCCTAAAATCAGACCTTTATGTCTCTGTGCATGATACCCAAATCATGCAGGAATCCTATGGAAACAAAAGCACCCACAGTACAGTACAACTCTGAAAAGCTGAATGTCCAATACTATAGTACTATATAATAGTTACTAGTTACCCAGTGCACTGGCCATCTCTGCAGCAAAGAGCCGGATGTCATCCTCATCAAACTTGCCTTTTAGTAACCAGCAGGTGTACAAATCTCCAACACCACTGTAGTCGCACACTGAAGAAAAAAGACACATTATACAAAAATACATCTGATACACTGTAAGCTGGCACTTTGAGATAAATGTAAGAAAACAATTGAGGAAAAGGTAATTCTTTGCTCTTTGCAAAAAAATAATTGAAAGGCTGAGTCAATGTGAAGCTAGACTAGTCAAAGTTTATCTTTCTGATATAAAGAACAACTTTGTAACAACAAACAAAAGTGATGCATGCAGTACAGCGGCCGCAGACACACTGATGTGAGCTTTACCCAACAATCTTGGCAGGGAACATCTTTTATATTAAGCACTGACATTTGTAGATCATATAACTCAATTTTTGATCAAAATTACAAATAACGGAAGAAAAATTGGGGTCTACTGAGCTACGGTTTGTTGTACATATGAACTCACTAATGAAGAGATGGTGCTGCGTCTGCCAGCAGTCCTGAAGATTGTGGATAAATGGGTGTTTGAGCTGCCGCTGCAATGCAACAATGACACAGTGAATGGATAACACAAAGTGCTGATGGATAACTGGACTAATTATAAATCATGTATTAAACTTTACTTAGGCTGTTTATATTGCTTTTAGTGCCATATCACCAAAGCATTAGTGATTCTCAATAACTAAATAAGTGCAACTCTGACTATTTCATTACAGTTCCATTTAGTTTTTTTATGCGAAAACCTATGTTTAAGTCACCAATATTTCTGACCTACCTGAATGATGACTTCCTCTTTTGACTGGTTCACTGCTCCATGACTTAGAATCTCAGACTTTTGCAGCACCTGTAGTATACATCAAAACCAGGAATATACACCCCAGAAACCAAAATAAGACACTGTGCAGTATTCGCAAACAGTATTCACGTTATTCAAAACCAACCTTAAGAGCATAGATCTTGTCAATGGAAATGTCTTTCATTTTCAAGATGAGTCCAAAAGACCCTTTGGCGATAACACCCAGGACCTAGAAGTACAAAAGAGCTGCCACTCCTGCTTGAAAAATCAATTCTTTTGAGTTTACTTTGAGTTTCACCTGGAATTGGTTTTGTCCAGGAAATTTACGAAGTGGGAACTCAGGGAGAAAGGAAGTACAAGATTGAGTGCTCTTATTTGTGTCAAATGTTTGTGCACCTTCCTCTGTGGACATGGAGATACTGGTAATTGGCGAGTGCACTGTCTGAGAAAATAAAGCCTGTGGTCTGTGCCGGCCAAGTCTGTGAGCAACAGACACTCCAAGGTTTGTGAGAAGACCATGACTGAATCGACGGTGATGAGCAGCACCATCACCCTAAGTTTAGGAAACACACATTATTGTTAATGCATTATTAAAGTGTACCTTTTACAGACACTGGAGTTAAGTAGAAGTTTACGATGTAGGCAGGAAGTGTGAACTGGGGCATTTAAGGGACAGGATTTTATTAATGCTTTTTTAATAACATTTCTAAAATCTGTAGACAGTCAGGTCCATAAATATTGGGACATCAACACAATTCTAATCTTTTTGGCTCTATACACCACCACAATGGATTTGAAATGAAACAAGATGTGCTTTAACTGCAGACTTTTAGCTTTAATTTGAGGGTATTTACATCCAAATCAGGTGAACGGTGTAGGAATTACAACAGTTTGTATATGTGCCTCCCACTTTTTAAGGAACCAAAAGTAATGGGACAATTGGCTGCTCAGCTGTTCCATGGCCAGGTGTGTGTTATTTCTCATTATCCCATTTACAAGGAGCCAATAAAAGGTTCAGAGTTCATTTCAAGTGTGCTACATGCATTTGGAAACTGTTGCTGTCATCTCTCAATATGAGATCCAAAGAGCTGTCATTATCAGTGAAGCATGTGGTGGTAATGTTATGGCATGGGCATGTGTGGCTGCCAATGGAACTGGTTCTCTTGTATTTATTGATGATGTGACTGCTGACAAATGCAGAAGGATGAATTCTGAAGTGTATTATCTGCTCATATTCAGCCAAATGCTTCAGAACTCATTGGACAGCACTTCACAGTGCAGATGGACATGGACCCGAAGCATACTGCGAAAGCAACCAAAGAGTTTTTTTAAGGGAAAGAAGTTAAATGTTATGCAATGGCCAAGTCAATCACCTGAATCTGATTGAGCATGCATTTCACTTTCTAAAGACAAGAACAAGCAGGAACTGAAGACAGTTGCAGTAGAGGCCTGGCAGAGCATCACCAGGGATGAAACCCAGCGTCTGGTGATGTTCCAGACTTCAGGCTGTTATTGACTGCAAAGGATTTGCATCCAAGTATTAAAAAGTGAAAGTTTGATTTATGATTGTTAATCTGTCCCATTACTTTTGGGCCCTTAAAAAGTGGGAGGCACATATACAAACTGTTGTAATTCCTACACTGTTCACCTGATTTGGATGTAAATACCCTCAAATCTAAGATAAAAGTCTGCAGTTAAAGCACATCTTATTTGTTTCATTTCAAATCCATTGTGGTGGTGTATAGAGCCAAAAAGATTAGAATTGTGTCGATGTCCCAATATTTATGGACCTGACTGCTGGTGTTTAAATATACAACCAATATTTAAATTAGGCCTATTGCAAGGCTATTTTTTACCTACAGTAGCCTAAAACTATTTTAACACTGCATTTACCGCAATAATAAAATAAAGGGCAACATAAAAAAGGCAAAATCTATAAAACTGAGGCTGACGATCAGAAGCGAGGACATATGGGCACTTAACAAATCAATGTGTCTATTTTTTCCTCGACTTTGATTTCACGCTGTAGCCTACTACAGCAGGCAGAGACTGCACAGCGCCGGAACAGCCGGCCATCTGCATTAATAAATAAACTACAACTTTATAAAACTGTGGCAGACTTTAAAGCAACGTGTTTTCTTCATTTTCAAAAACAACTTTGAATAGGGTACTTTGCATTCAATAAGCCCGTAACTGTGGATGATACACTACAAGAACAGTTACAGTATCAGCAGAAAATAATCGACGCCTGTTTTACTCACGTTTCGTCTTCGGCTCGCGCCGTTACCCATCACATCCTTTAAGAAAAGGAACATGAGGACAAAGTGCTAAAGCAACAAATGTAGTAGTCCTTCTGTTTGTTTTTCCTTTGCTTTAAAAATGCACAGTAATTTCTGTCATTACAGCTTTATATCGTCTAGCTGCTGTGTTTATGTAAAGAAATACTCGCTTGAGGTCTGTTCAAAGTCACGCCGAGCGGACGCAAAGCAGAAAGGGCTCCATTCCGCTCCAGTTCATACTGTCACAACAATCAATAGTGCCTCTGCTGCTGAACTTCATCGTAATTCAAAGACCAGCCCCTTTATTCATGTTCACAGAGCACACACAAAGACTCAATGGAAAATCTTTTATTGACATAAACAATTAGGCACAGATACGACAAATCTACAGTAAGATATGTTTTACTTTAACGGCAAGTGAGAGAAAATTAGCTTTAGTGGCAGTTAGAAGAAAGAAACTTATGTACAAAAATATCAAAGAACTATGCATAAAAAGTGCTCCAGTATTAAATTTAAAAAACATCCCTCAATATTAAGCGGCAACACGTTATGCCACAAAAAAAATCATACTGTGCCCCATTATAAGCTACAACACTCTGACACTGAAATGTTTGTCCACTTGCACAAGTACAAAAGCTGCAGTTTCAGGGGTAAAATTTTAAAATGGCATTTGTGATCATGTTCCTGTCCAAAATTGACAGTGATTAAGCCATATCATTTACTATGGATTTGCAATATATTAAAACTTTAATATAGATAATTGTCATTTTATTAGATTATTTGTTGTTTTCAAGTTGCTTTGTTGTTCCTGGGCCAGCAGGAAAAGGTGCTTTCAGTTTTGCATTTAATGTAGGCAAAGGAAACAGTAACCATTAAATGCAAGCTACACAATTACTTGCTGCATTCATGGCAACCAAAGTGGCCTATATTTGTTTGCGTTTAAAATGCACAGTGAATATTTAATGGCACATAAAGAAAAGTGAATAGGCTATATATTGGTTGAAATGGCACACTCAAAATACTGGCACAACTGGAGTTGTGAATATTTGAAAGGAAGTTACAGAATATTCAAGTCTTAACACAGCAATGCCAACTTATAAAAACTGAAAAATAGTTTTTGTTTAGCATGCTCAATACTAAGGTCAAGGGTCAATACTAAGACAACCAATAGCTATCTGTATGAAATGGCAGTCCCTTTTCCTCTCAGTTGCGCTTTCCAAAAAATAGTTCTTTACTGACGGTGGCAGCAGCTGTGCTCCTCCAGTCACAGCTGCTGAATAAGTACGTCAATGTGTGTCTGTGTTCACTTGCGTCGGCTGAATATGCTCTTTTTGCTGGAGCTTTTGTCTCCTGTGCTGAGGCCAATGAGCAGCCGTGCCTTTTCATCTTCTTCCTGCTGCTGCAGACTGATGTCAGTCTTTGCATCAAATGTCTTTCCTCGCACATCTGACCCTGCAGCAGGCTTTAACCGAAGCTTTTCCTTTATCATCTGAGCACACAACGAGTCATACTGTTACTGGCAACTAGATACATACATTTTTGTTAGCCTTTAGCTACATTGCACAGACAGTTGGCCAAACAATCACAAATTCTACAGACTATGTAAACTTATGAGCACAACTGTATGTAAAGGCTCCGATCTGAGAGCGTTGATAGTAAAAATGAAATAAGAGACAAACGCATATTGTACCTGTGCAACAAGTGCCTTGCGACTGTCTCTTTTTACTGCCATGGCAAAGTCTAACCATGTCCATGTATTGTTGTGGTATTCCAGACAAGGCAGGACCAAGTTTAAATCCTTCCAGTCTACGCTACTCTTTTCTCCCTGTTAAAAAAATGTTCACAGTACAACAATTAAAAACACAACAAACTGATTGAAAGCTTACATTTTCAGGAACTATAAAATAACTCAGAAGCTACAGTATTGTTCAAAATAATAGCAGTACAATGTGACTAACCAGAATAATCCCGGTTTTTAGTATATTTTTTATTGCTAAGTAGCAAACAAGTTACCTGTAGGTGCTGTAGAATCTCAGAAAACAAACAAGACCCAACATTATGATATGCACGCTCGTAAGGCTGTGCAATTGAGCAATTAGTTGAAAGGGGTGTGTTAAAAACCTGGATTATTCTGGTTAGTCACATTGTACTGCTATTATTTTGAATAATACTGTAAAAAACCCACCTTGTAACTGACACACAGGGGCACTTGGGGAATCTTTATGTAGATGAAAGAGTTGTTCATTGCAGCTCTTTCCTTCATTTTATCGATGTCGTCAACAGGATGCTGGTGGAGAAAACGACACAATCATTTTATAAAAATGTCAGTGATATGTTATGGATATTGACAAACACAATGTTCAGCACCTCTGGAGTCTTCCTGAATGACCTTCGAACACCTGAAGTGCGGTTTAGTCCTTGGGTCACGCCTTTACTTGGACCCATGGGACCCATGGTGTCCTCCGAGGATTGTCGAGGCTTGACAGGAATACCTTTAACACAGACGCCGTTAGTACTGTGGCCTCTGACTCTACATCCTAGCCCTAATTCTTCCTACCACACTCACAAAGAAAATGAAAACTGCTATTGATTGGTCAGACAATTTCAGTTAGGAGCCAGGAAAACTCTTTGAGATTATACTCAGCAGCTTAACACTGCAATTTTTCAAGAGCTGAAAAAAAAAAAAAAAAAACATACCAGTAGTGACCAATCTAAACTTGTCTTCCTCATCAGTAACTTCCTCCTCCTCAACATTTCTCCCCGGGAAGAAAAAACCCATCATCCTTTTGAAGAACTGGTACATGAGCTGAATGGTCAGGGGCACCACATTTACCTGAAAATAATAGAATGTTATAGTACAGTATAGTAAAGCAGGAACAGTGTAAATGTCTGTGATAATAATACTTGGCACCTCAAAATGCTCCTTCACAGAGATCCCCCCCACAGGAGGGCGCACTTTACTAAAAATACGCAAGGCAAACTGGCGCCCCGACTGGCAGACACTTTGGGGACGGAGTACAACCTGTAAACATTGGTGACATGCAAGAATATTTTTTATCTACATAACCTTTACTTCATTTAGAAATACTGAATTATTATTTTTTTTATTTACAAACAAGCATTTTTATGAATCACGAGCACAATATGAAGTGTGGAAATAACATGATGTATTTT
The DNA here is from genome assembly GCA_024416835.2 of Perccottus glenii. NCBI lineage: Eukaryota > Metazoa > Chordata > Actinopteri > Gobiiformes > Odontobutidae > Perccottus > Perccottus glenii. The sequence continues at coordinate 15,222,105 of CM044550.2, forward strand.
ATGTAATGAGGGCTACCAATTACATGCAACACTAAAATTAGGGAGAGATTGAGCCCAAAATGACAAACGAGATGACTAAACACAACATGAAGTGTCACCACTGTATACATACCCTCAAACGCTGCACAGAAGAAATCAGGTAAAGAATGAAATACAAACTGATGAACAGCATTTAAAATTACACACAAGTAATTTAAAAAGTAATATGTTGAAAGAACTACAAAAACATCATTTGTAAACCCTCTCTACCTTGTAGGAGGCATTCGGCAGAAGGTTGTTCATTGTGAACCAGCCTAGCTCCAAAAGATGCTCTGCTGTGTCATCAGACCTATTTAGCTACAGAGAAGAAAAGATTTGTTAAAGAAAACCAATATTGGAGAAAGTTAAGCTCAAGGCACAAATTCTAATTTGCAGTCACAGAATATAGCTAACAAAGACTACTAACCGCAGTAAAAAACAGCAGATGAGGAACTGCATTGAATAAAACAAAGTAAAAACTGTGCTCACCTTGCTGTACATAAATCTCTGCAGTTCCAGCTCTGCAATACCAAGCTGACCATCCTCTTCAGTCAAACACCAACGAGCTTGAGCAAAGTAGATCTCTGTTCTTCTTACCACACTCACATCCTCAGGAGGCTTCCTTAGCTCCAGCTTGTTTGCCCGTTGCAGCTGGAAATCTTTGAAACACCTTAATAAAATATCGATATGTTTTAAAAAAAAAACATTCAGGTTTTCTTTCCTTACTCTTATATAAAGAAATGCTGACATAAAACCTTATAAGAATATTGAGCTCTTCACTCTTCATCTGCATGTCATTTTTTTCCTGGTTCAGTTGATTCTGGAGTCCTGTGTTTATTTCTGTCAGTTCATTAGTGCTAACATCCTCCAGTTGGGCCTGCATAATAACAAAAGAAAAGCAGTTGTTCAACAAAGTGTTTTCCTAATTGAACAAAAGCAACACAGTGACATACCCTTATATTTGAATATATCTGCTTCTCAAGCCGCCTGATTTGAGCAAGGTGCTGCCTGACGGCCTCCTGTAGATGCAAGATGCTGCTGCGCTGCTCCTCTGGGTTACTGGAAATTTCCAACTGGAAACGCACACGCTGCTTTTTCTCACTGTGCTCCTACTCAGAAGAAAAAATAAAAATTTACTAATCTAAATAATTTACAGTGGTAGTGTGGGTCGCAAAAGCATTGGCCTTAAAGTTATGCTGAACCCACCTTCCTCCTGGGCTCCACGTGTAGCAACAGGTTGTTTACAATATCCAGAATCATTTCATATTGAACAGGGTTTGTTGATATCTCAAGGTCGTGGTGAATAAGGGTAAAGGTGTCCACAGCTCCTGGAATACAGAGTAACACAACATAATTAAATAATACCTAATCTAATAAAAATTTATTGCAACACGTGTACAAATGTAGTTAAGGCATACCAGCTTGTTTTTTTAGTAGGTCTTCTTTCTCGTGGGTATTCCTCAGCTCTGGGGGTTTAATTTGTGTTGCCAGTTCAGGGTTTATGTCATGACTGTAGCTGATGTAGTGCATTCGGCAGCTACAGCGAGAGATGATTCTCTGAACCTGTTGTGTCTCGTTTACCTGGGCTGGCTGGTTCCAGTCTGCAGAGATATATAGAGGATTATAAGTACAAGTAATCAAAGAATTTATAGTTTTATACATTACCACCACCACAAAAAACCCTATTGGTGAACAATTATCTACCTGTAGTGGTGCTAACCATTCCACCCACTGCCTGGCCACTCTCCATCAGCTCTAAGACAGAGTCCAGGTTCCTCTGTCTGTGCTCTTCTATATTTTTTACCTGAACACAAAATGAAAGAAAAAACAATACTGCACAAGAGTATCACAGAATGCTGAAAAATGTATACAAAGTCAAAGCAATAGAAACCTCTAGCCACAACTGCCTGTCCTCATCTTCAGATGGATTGGGCTCCATAGTGGCAAAGTACTGCATGCCATCGAGCAGACATGTCCAGGTGGTCTTCTGCTTCAGAGTGTCATTGTACCAGGCAGGGTGGTGTTCACACTGGAGCAGCTGAGCTTTGGCTGCAGACACCAGAACACAGCCTGCAGTCTCTGTCCCACGCAACATCATCTGAATAAGGAACAGAACAGAAATGGTTGAATGATTTAGATAAAAAGAATTACTTACAACAAAAATAATGTTTATATCCACCCTCATTTAAATAACTGCTTAGGAATCCGTTGGTGCAATTGTGATGCAGTTACCTGACAGTTGACCAACTCAATGAACCAGTTGCGATTATAAACATCATCAGTTTGACAAGCTGCAATGCCACAAAGCTGGTCACTGACACCAGAGTCTTCTTCTGAGAACACCACAAACTTATCCGTTTCTTCGATCAACTTCTGTAGCATAGATGTTCCTACAAAAAGGGGGGATTGGAGAATCAAAAAATAAAAAACACTGACTGTAGGGGTCACTCAGCAAATATCACAGCACACAAATCTGTGCGTTTCCTACATTTAAGTTAACTTATAGGAATTGCTTATAGGAGATTGCCACAGATTTTGTTGTTAATTAAATAAATAAATCTAATTGCGCACCTTCATTTTGACTTTTTTCTGCTCGACTGAGAGTGCCACTAGTGACGGGTATTGTAGGAGCTGTTGTTGAAGAATAGCTGGAAGGTGCCCGTTTGAGCTTTTTTGCTTGCACTTGGGTGTCAATCCTCAGTCCTTTCAGAGCTTCAGTAGAGAGGTTCCTCTTCAAGACAGATGCCTTTTTATAACCATCATACAAGGCAAAAGCAATGTTCCTGTTTGTAGTGGTCCAGGATGCACGTAGGTCCACAAGACGCAGCTTATGAGTGTAAGAAGCATTAGCCTCATCTTTTATATTTACCTCCTGTTCAGGAAATAGGGCTATTAGAAATTATTAATGCTAAATAAACTTCAGTGGAAACACGCGTATACTGTGGCCATGTTCTTAGTACCTCCTCCATGTGGTTGCTTTGTCGCTGGTAGTTCAAAGAAGATAAACTGAGGAGGTGTGTTTTCTTCACTTGGGCGTTATATTGGTGATCTGCCGTCTCATCCCATGTGGAGGCCATCAGGTGGACAGTCACCTGTGACAGCTCACTCACCATTTGAGTTACGTTCCATTCAGAAATCAGCCTTCTCATCACAGTGCCAGCTGAGAGACATAGATGCAGACATTCACTATTTCCACTCCCAACAGATACATTGGTGGCATGGATTATTTCCACATAATTTTGAGCAATTGACAATACCCTGTGGAATAAGCCTCTGGGCACCTCGAGTAAAGACATGGCCTTTATTACACTCCACTTGTATTCCTCTCTGTTGGGCAAAGGAGGCCCAATAATGCACCTGAGAACAGACATAAACATGCACAAATTATTAGTGTAAATATATGACAGGAAATAGATTTTAACAACATAAATATAGTAAACAAATTCCATGGTAAAAATGTATCCTGCTGGAAAACCACCAACAGCACTAACTTGTAACTGTGGAAAGGCAGCAGTGTAGGACATCTGTTTGTAATGCTGACCCAACTTCCTGCGTACAGGCTTGAGGCTCTGGAAGAGCTTGCCTCTGCATATGGGTCGGGATACACTGGTCCAAGTTGCCCAAAAGTTCTGCATCCAGCGCAAAGTGCTGCTGTACAGTAAAATTCTTGGTTGGGAAGGTGCTAAAGAATAAGAAGCCAAAGTTGCAATAAACAAATTATAATACATATTTTAAAGTTTTCTTTCAATAGACAACCCAGAAAAAGTCTTTAAAGTCAGACCTGAGCCACTGTTTTGATTAAGATCCATGGTGATGGAGAGGTTAAGGTTTTCAGAGCGGAAAGCTCTGTAAGAGTCATGAGGTTGTCCTGAGGTCACATCTGCAATACTGTCTGCACAGCAAAGCGTCACAGCATAGTGGTCATGAGGGTTTCCATGACACAGCCATTGAAGATCAAGAGTCATACACAGATTGGGCAAGTGTAGAAAACAAATATCATCATACCTGTAATAAAAATAACCCATTAAACAAATTCTTTTCACATCAAGTTGTTAACCCTTTGAATGCCTTCACTTTACTTTGATGCTGTTCTGACGTTTACTTCCAAGTTGCCCGTAAACACAAATTGCCCAGGGTTCCAGTCAAAGTTGAGTTTAGACCATTCCCAGTGCAAGTTTTCTGTAGTGTTGTAAGGGTCCTGGTTGTAATAAAAAAAATTTAAAAAGTAAGTAGTAGTTCACACCAGGGGCAGACAGAGATGGGGGCTGCCATACACACGGCACTCAACCTTCTCCTACCACCAAACACACCTCTACATTCACACACATTCATACACCAGTGCTACGGACACTGGAGGCAAGGTGGGTTAAGTGTCTTGCCCAAGGACACAACGACAGTATGACCAGGGCAGAGCGGGAATCGAACCGCCAACCTTCCGGTTATAGGACAACTGCTCTACCACTGAGCCACTCCGTCCCAGAGACATATACAATGTCTGTTTAATGAGTAATGGTTTACCTCTGTAGCCAACTGATGGAGATTTGCTTGATCAATTTCCATTACCCAGTGCCCATGAAGGAGAAGGCGACTTTTGTCCCACCAGGCCAGGAGAGGAGAGGGGTCAGCTGTAGGTTTGGTCAGCAAATCCACTGACTGGCCAATTAAAGTCCAGGCTGGGTCCCAACAAGGCCCCCATACAATTGTGTACAGAGAGATGGTTGCTACATAAAGAAAAAGGAAAGCAGAAATTGTTGCCTTTGATTATTCAACAGTCAAACTCCAATTTAGAAAAGTACATGTCAAATAACATTTACATATATTTAACTAGAATCACAATTGGAAACTACTTACATTTAAAGTCATAATAAAACTTAAGAGGTGGCATATTCCTGTGGATAGTCACATCTCCCCAAGGTAAGCCAAGTGGGACAACTTCTTTGCGATGAGCTCTTGCTTGCCCATCCTGCTCTGTTCCAACAAGACGACCTGACAGCTCCCAGTCCCGGATTTCAAAAAGGTAACGGGGATAATCCCGAATCCTCACTGTAACAGACAAAGAAAAATGCAATATAGCTAAATCTAAACAGCAAAAATGTGTACACACATCAAGCAATATAGATGAAACCCAACATACCCAAAAATGCAGAAAGTCTAAATTTGACAGAACGACACCACTGCACCACCAGAGGGAGTCCGTCTCTTGGAAAGGGGCTAATCCGATCAATGTCCCGCAGCTGTTCCCTCACCCTCTCTGGCCCATGAAGAGACTCATCAGCCAGGACAACTAGCTCAAGATCAGACACTGTCCAGGTCAGCAGTGACTTCCTCATAGGTGTGTTTGCATAAAGACGCCGTGATCGTTGGATGTAGATCTCAATGTGTTTTTTCTCCAATGAACTGTACAGTTCCTCTATTTTTCTGGCGGGAAGAAGTTCTCCATGTTGCTTACGAAGGTCAGCAACTTTCTTATCCAGTAGCTGCAGACGCTTAGCACTTTCTTTATTCTCATCCTTCATCAGCTCATAATTATCTCGCAGCTTGATTTCAAAGACGTCATCCAGGAAAACAAAGGAAAACTGGCTGATTTTAAACACAAGATCAGGAGGCAGGTGTTGGACATCTGTGGCTGGGCTTTGGGACTGATGCAGAGTCTTTAACCATTTCTGAACACTAATGGCCATGTCAAAGGTGTTTGAGAAATTGTACTGGTAAGGAAATTCGACAGCCAGAGACGGGCAAGTCAGGACCCAGACACAATTGCGAGGAGTGGTGAGGAAGGAGAAGGTGTCTCTGTGTAACTGCATTTCTGTTAGCTCCGAGTTGGTCTCTACATCCAGAGATTTAAATGTGACAATGTTGTTGCCATCAAAGTTAACAATCAGAGATGGAGATTGAAGATGCATGAACCCAGCGTGCTTAGAAATTGAGAGGGCTTCGGCATAGAGCAAAATGTAGTTCTCTTCACTTACATGAGCAGTCACTTGAGTAGTGCCTAGTTCTAGACGCACACAGAAACTCCTACTGTGGCCTAAAACACTGCCTGTAGGTTTAACAGAACTTTCTTCTTTTTCTTTTCTACAAAGCATATACCAACAAGCCTGAGCTTCAGTCATGTGCTGATATAAAACCATGTGGTCTGAAGGTGTCCATTCAACATTGATCTCCTCTTGACATTGAACCTAATAATTGTTATAAGGAATAGTTAAGACATTATTAGAAATAAAAAGTAAATAAACTGATTTATATAATATTTTTAGGGTACCTCAAATGTGTGGGTTGTGACGTGATAATAGAAATCAATTGTGGTCAGTTTCAGCACAGAGTTGGGAGTCTGGGAGGCAGGACAACACTCTTCCATGTTCTCCTTTACTGTCTTGATTATTGACAGCGTAAAACCTTGTACAGTAACATTACAGTTTTCTGCAGAGATACGAACTCTGATGGTATCCATTCGCATAGACAGAGCTCCTAAGAAGAACAGTAAATACATATTGTACATTGTTATAATACAATATGAACCTTAAATATTTAATTTGGAAAATTTCCACAGAACCCATGTCTGTAATATTTTCTGCATTATTATCAAATGAACCAACCTGCTAGATTAGATAGTGTGAATACATTGACATCTTCCAGACAGCAGTCAAGTTTAAAAAGAAAGTGAAGTTGTGATGTGGTGATGGGTTGGACTGTAGAATCATCAGGCACAGATGCAGAGGCAGCTATGTCTGAAAGTTGATGTTCTTCCCTATGAGGAACAACAAGAGACAACAGCCGAGACAGACACAGGGCACACGTCTCCGAAAGCTCCACCTGAAGTCCGTTCAGACTGGATTCCACAGTCACACTTGGGGGCTGATTACAACACTCAATGTGAGGTCGGTTGAGGCTTCCCTGAACAATTGAGACATGGCATATATTTATAAAATGTAAAATAAGTGTAAAATATAAAAATAGTCTAATACTCATACCTTAAGAGTTAGAGAGTCGAGAATAAGGGCTTCGCCCCACACATGTCTACCAGGCGGGTGAGGTGCTTGTTGGATATGAGACCCCTGGCCCACTCTCCACCAGAAATTGTCCAGGGACAGTGATGCACGCTGGTGCACATTCTGAGATTCTGGTGTTTCATTTTCAATTTTTATGTCAGGTAGATGCTTCAATTCTGCAACAGAAATATACTTTTATTGGCTGGATATATACTTGCTGTCAAGCCATGTGTCCTCTATTGTACACTTAATCACTTTATCTATGACAATACTTCTCAATGTCTTCTAAACTTGATTTCCTGAATGTGCACTGAATTTTAATAATAATAATAAAACAATTAAATATAATAAAATATAAAATTTAATAAAATATAAAATTTGATTTATATTGCGCTTTTCTCCCAAGGGACTCAAAGCGCTTAACATATTTGGTCACACAACCCCTACAACTAAACGACATTCATAACAGTTCTACACATTTTCAACTTTGTGCGTGTGTTGTATTAATTTTAAAAAGGGACTATGGAGGTTTAAACCTGCACAAAGACATGCAAAGTGAGACATTACATTCATTTTCTTGGTCAAACTTTCAAAGCAGTAGTTAAGACTTGTTTGGTTAATATGTAACATTCACAAGTCAGTTAAGGTTACATATCATATCTTCATTTCTTATCTAACCTTGACTGACACTATGCTTTGTCTTGAAGACTGCTTCAAGATAAGAGCATAACTTGCAACAATTGTCCTAACTAAATAACATATACAGTTTCATGTTTAGTGTTGTTGGCGTGTGGAAAACAGGTGAACGTACCTGCATCGACAGAAAGGAATCCTAGAGCAAAAGGTGTAGTGTCTCCCAGCTGAACAGAGACGTTTACATTGGTCACACTCGAGGTGAACATCACAGGGGCGTCCAGGTGAGGGAAGCGCCTGAGGATAAGGAGGTTGGGGAAATAATCTAATGGACTACAACAGAGTGATGTCATGGTGAAGGAAAAAATGTGTGGTACACAAACACATGGGTAAAAAAAAAAAAAATACACATTAAATCTTTATAAGTGGCTCAACATATAATTTCGGGCAGCTTTTAATAAAGTAATTTTAAATTGCTCACATTCAAACACTAAATATGAAGATCTAAAGCTCAATTGCAACTTGCCTCTTTCTATGTGCTGTTTTTCTGTGCAATAATTGTTCCCATGGAAATAGATTTAGCCAATGGGAGAACTCTTGATGACGGTAGTGGATGATGCACGTGTTAATTGTAAATGACCATGAAATATCTATTGATGAAACCTTAAAGCAGAGAAGAATTAATTATTTACAAAATAAGTTATACTCTAAGATTTGCTGATGAGCTGTAAAACAGCTTACTCACTTGCAGTGCTGTCTTCAGTGTGTTCACACAAAGGATCCTTTGTCTACTTTGAGAAAGAAGAAGTCCATCTGCCCAAAACGTGAAAATGTTATTCATACGTAATAAGCTCACCTCCTTTCTCTAAATTTGCTTTAGACAAACCTTCGAGCAGGATTTGCAAGTTACTCTGGGGAAAACTCAGTTCAGGTGAAAAGCTTTTAAGCAGTGGCTGTTCATTGTCACGTCCATAGCAGAGTTTTAAAGACTTTAGAGTCCAGTTCAAATGCCTGATAAAAATATGTGGCTCAATTAAATGACCAAACAAGTATTAAACTAAAAATTATTTGTATTTTTAAAGTCAAGTCATAAGTGAGTATATATTACACACAAAAACAACAGAACAATCTAAATGTTTAAAAAGACAATGCACTGGAGTCATGGTATGTTTGGCAAAAATAGCACTGACTTAAAATATTAACTATAAAGTCATTACACAGAATTTTGGCTCAAACAGAAAACACAGAATTTGCACAATGCATTAAGTTAAAGGTTAAACTAAAGCTGACTCACCTTTTCTGGCTGTGCATGGACAGAGTGAGATTTGTATTATCAAATTCCACATTGACCTCCTGGGGAATGAGTTGATGGAACTGTTCCACAGCCTCTGTCTGGATGAACTCCGTCTCCTCACCAACTAACAAACAAACAAAAAAAATATATATATATATATATACACAATAATACTCAAAACACACCTGATGTTCAACCTTTTGAGTATTGAATTGGCAGTTACGCACTAGATACATCCTTTCTTGTTAAAGTTTTTGTGGGGATAGGAGGTAGTAGGAGCTGACTGAGAACAGTCCTTCATGAAGCTCTCCTATGAGTGTTCTCACACACAAGGACAAACAACCCGGCTTCAGTTCTGGCAGGCTCACATCACCCGACAACAAAAGGCTCATGGCCAGCTCTGCCAAACAGATGTCCTACAAAAAATACAATTATTCAATCAGGAATCAAAGTTTCAAACATTTGCCAAAACAAAAAAGAACTCACCAATTGACTGCTTTTAAGAACTTTACTGCTAAGTTGTCCAATGGAGAAATCCCAACCCAACCTGCAATAGTAATGTATTGTACTTAAAATAAATGTACTGCTATAATTAATGACAGAATGGGAAGAAGAGAAAAATGTTTTGAACTTACTTTTTACTTTCATGGTCAAGTAGTAAAGTAATGCCTGTAATAGTCATATGCCATAGTGACTCTGACAGTGCTAAATTCAGGACCATTACATTGACAGAGCTGATGTGGAATGATAGTAGCTGATGACAAATATATTAAATAAAATAGTTAACATCATAGAAGTGAGTTGTTTATCCAGTTTAGACATTTACATTGGTTGATCACAAGGGTTCCATACTTGAGAGAAAGCGTAGTAATGTGGGGTTGACTGAGATCTTTCTTGAGCTTTTTCCATGGCTCTTTTTTAGCACTGGACTCACTGGGGCTTGCAAGTCAATCCTAATACGGGTTTCTCCAATGCATAATCCCAAATATCTCCTGCAATACACACATGCATGAATAAAACAAGAAATAAAACTTGAAAGGCCCTAGCACAACAATGAAACTCACGGAAATCCTTGATTGAAGAGTTTACTTGATATCCATATTCTGTCAATTTCCTGCGATAGACAGGTCACTGTTAGGTTAAGCGTACTTACTAAAAGTACTTGAATGTCCATGCCTTTACTTATATTTGTAGTGTGAGAATGACAGCTTGTGCTAGTCTTCTATATGTCATGTAAACTTACCAAAATATGCTGAGGGTGAAACTGGATACCAACTCCATATACAGCAAAAAGCCCAAATGATTTGATTTTTAGATCTGCATTAAATGCAGTTTTGAAACATCTTACAGCCAATGTGCATATAAACCACCTGCAAACAAGGGCAAAAGGCTTTTTGTGTCTGCTTTGTTACTTTATTATCTACAGTAAAACCTATGAAATGCACTGCATTACCTGCATACAATCCACAACAACAGTGCCCCGAAAAGAAGTAATAGAAGAATGGTTGTTAGCATTAGAGGCATTGTGTCTCTGGTTGCTCATGCCCAAATGGTGAACATGGGGTGGCTGTTCCTCTATCTTCTAGCAGTTGTTGTCAAAGAAGAGACTCCTGGTGAGAACAAGCACACCTCAGTTCAGGTGCTTTGAGTCAAGTTCAGCTAATTAATAAAATACTTGTTTTTTTTACCTTAACCTGCATAGTGGAGATTAGTTAGCTGCATTTTTTTAAATGAATAGCTAAACTTTAACAGTTAGTTAGCATTGCGGAACAGCAAATTACTCGACCACATTGTACCCAGAATATACAGGAATCGCTTGAAAAACAAGTACCCCGGTTAAGTAGTTAGTTAGCTCAATTTGCCTCGCACCATAAATGGTTAAAATATATGCCCCCGCGTCATCCCAAAAATCAGTAGGAAATCTGTGCTAACTGTACTATGCTAATGCTAAAGACGTAAGTTAACCTAGCTACACAGTTAGCATAACTGCACCGGTGGCAACTTATTTTTCATAATGAAGTGTTTGTAATTTTAGTCAATATTGAACTCACCCGACATGTTTAAAACGTAGGGTTTTGATGTTAGAGGTACTTTAGCAGACTTAAACTGATGTGACAGTCTGGAAAGAAGTAAATAGTGCAGCTCAGATCCGCCCTGCTCCGCTCAGCTGGCAGCTCATCAGAGAGTCACAGCCAACTACTTCAGTCAACAATTCTGAAGCTGGGAAACTGCCAAAATATTTTGATCTAAGCTGAAGTTTTTGTTGTTTTGGAGTGTATCTAGCTAGAATAGATTGATTTAATCACTGCAAACGTAAAATATTGTAACCAATTTTAATCAAATACATGTGCATTTTACAATAATTTCAAAAGGTTAACACAATCCGCTGAATTTAAAATAAAATTTTCATGCAACACAAGTGGATATATTTGAAGTGGACCCCTAAATGTTTTAGTCAATATGTACATCTCATGCAGCTGCCTTTTGTCTCTTGTGTTTGGCAAACCACTCATCACTTTTATCTTCAGCCATCGCCTAAAAGCAAGAACAAAACATGACAACCTTGTATATATAATGTCTAATTTATTGTATGTATAAAGAAGAGACAGAAATGGTTCTCACCTTGTTAAGCAGTTCATTTGCTTTAGGATCCATCATAGACAGTTCCCTAAAAGCTTCGTCTCCCACAAAGCAAATTTCATGGCCATCCTAGTAAAAAAAAACAAAATTTATAATCTTTACAACTATTTTTTGTTATTGCATAAACAATTCACTTACTGGATCCGCCAAAATAACCACTTCCACTGTGGCTTTTCCAGGAGTGTCAAGGCTGACCAATGGTGTAAGAATCTTCTGATTTTCCTTTTTCATCAGAGCTTCAAGGTCTGGCAGCTTAATAATTTGACAGATTATAAAATTTTGATTAAAAAATGTTAAATTTATACACTTCCTATTTTGTTAGAATGTCATTTACAAAAATGACCTGCTCCCTTGTGCATGAAAATGCTATTCTTCCAAAGGCTGTCCCATGATCTACTGGCCCACTGACATCATGAAGCTCAAGTTTACACTAAAGAAAACATAATGAGTTTCATGTTAATAACTTAATGTCATGACATCCCATGATATCAATTTTGATACCAATCCTCATCATTTAACTTACTTGAGTATCTGAAAAGCCCATCAAAACTGTTTTCTTTTGCTCATTTGTTTCCATGACCCTCATTCCCAAGAGTGTGGTCCAATAGTGAGTTGATCTCTGTAGGTCTGATACAGCTAGACTTACCTTCTGTACAGGGTCTTAAAAATGAAAACAAATAAAAAAAACAAAAAAAAAAACTATTTGATAACAATTTGTCCATTTTATATACATGACAATTGCTTCAAGAAAAAGTGTGTCAGTGTCACCGACCACAGAGAGGTTGTTCTTTGTCTATCAGATAGAAGGGGTAACCTCCCGGAGCGTGGGTGAGATAAATATCCTCTTCCAACTTGGTGAGAGGCCACCCCAGATGTTTGGCATTGCTGACAGCTTTACTAGAGTGCAGCGTAAGCCCCTGTAAATACAACATAGGTAACTAAATTCTCCATAGACATATTGTAGATTGCTACTAAATTTATACGTGTTTCTTACTAAGAAATCATTGCCAAGCTGATATTCTCCCACACCATAATTGTATGTGAGTTCAGCAACAAAATGGTCATCCTCTGGCCCAAACCCAACCATTGTCTTGCTCCACTTCCCATCATAGGGGCTGCACAAAACATGATGTCAAAAAGGCATTGTTTTTACAGCACAATTATCTATTACACTGAGTGCAAAGTTCAGTGACTTGATAAATACTTACCCATTACATGTAGCTTTGCAGCCTTCCTCAAATTCTTCATGGCGTAAAACCTTGAACGAATAATAATGTTTCAAACATAGCAAACATACTATAACAGCTAATTAAACAAGGGTAGAGTAGAGTTACAACAATACAGTGTGCGTTAGCGTAACAAGTCAATTTATGTTTTAGTCACAACAGGATCTTAAGAAAGTACCTTCATTCCCAGAACATCTCGGTAAAAAGTGGCTGTTTTAGCCCTGTCGCCAACTTTGAAAACAAAATGCAACGCTCGTCTCAAAGCCATAGTAGCTCTTGACAGCTTTTGACAAACTGTATCTTAAGCGTTCCTTAGTTTAATGCTCGATGAAGCTGCCTTAGCGTTTGATTTTTCGGTGCTCAACGGAAAATAGAAAACAGGGATTTATTGTAGTAACGTTACAGTGTGACATTCATTGTCAGTACTTGTTAGTTTTACCATTATTTTATTATTTACATTGTGTTGTCTTTTAACGTTCAAGAGGAATAAGAAAAGAAAAAAACAATACCATAAAAAAACGCTTGCTCCACCCAAAGTCTCGCGAGATTCGTATTTTAAGCACTATTACCATGGATACGTCAAGGGAAAAAAGCGCAGCAAAAAGTTAGCTAATGTATTTATTTTTAGGGTGTTGTCAAAATCGTGTGTGATTTTAACATGCGATAAGTCAATGCGTAAGGAATGTGTACATGCTGTTATTCATTCTGTAGACCTTGTAGGTCTACACTTATGTTTTACTACACACGGGGGTGTTATGACAACTAGGCGTCTACGAGGAGTGCACACAAGACCAAGCGAAGAAGAAAACAAACATGGCAGCTTACATGAGAAGCGTGATTTATTTTCTCTCATTGGAGAAGACTGCTTTTTTATCAAGAGGATGCAGCAGCATTGTGCAAACTAAACGCTACGTACGCGGACTGAGGAGGACACCAGTGAAAGTGTTGTTTCCTGAAGATGAGACCTCTAAAGTCATCCAGCCACAGTCTGCTCCCATACGGCCAAACGAGAAAAGGGATAAAGAGTGTGAAGCCACCGCTGTAAACTATACTGAAGAAAGTGTTTTTGTAAAGGAGTGGAAGACTGGACAGACAGCGCCACAAGATACCCAGAAACCTTTTGCAAAGAATGAAATTGCTGGACTCCGTTATGAAAGAGCTTTACCTGGAGATAAGAGACTGGCGTGAGTAACCTAAATGGTGTGAAAATTGTAGGCCTTATTTATTTAGTAATTTACACGTTATAGTTAATGTCTTCCCTATGGATATTACAGTACTTTTAACTTATCTGTAGCTTGTATGTTCTCCTCTTGAATACAATTGTGTTATTTTACCTTAGTGATAGAAGGCCTGCATCATGTTGTGTACAACCTTATGTTTCTGTCACTCAGGAAGGTGGTGAGTGTGGCTCGTTCCAGGACTTTTCGAGAGCACCAGGGTAAAATCCTGTTGGAGGGCAAGCGTTTGATCTGTGATGCCCTGAAGGCTGGTGTCAGTCCTCAGATGGTGTTCTTTAGCACAGCTAATCAGCTGTTGGAGCTGCCTGTGGACAAGTTGAAACGGGCCACTCTAGTTAAAGTCAAATTTGAAGATATTAAGACCTGGTCTGACCTAGTGACCCCACAAGGTGTAATAGGTACGTTCTATTTCGTTTCATTTTACCAGTTTTCAACAAGTGGAATAATACATGGTGTTTTGTGTGTTGTTGCAGCTATATTTTCACGTCCAGACCCATCCAGATTAAATTTTATAAATAGTGGTCATTCAGTTCCTTTGTCTCTTATTTGTGACAATATCCGTGATCCTGGTAACCTTGGGACAATCCTACGATGTGCCGCTGCTGCTGGTTGTCATAATGTCCTCCTCACAAAAGGTAGGATTTATTATTATTATTACTATTATTATTTTAAAGACATGAAGTGTCTATTAAAGAACTGGTATTAAACCTGTTTTTTATGTTAATAGGTTGTGTTGATGCTTGGGAACCCAAAGTATTGCGAGCTGCAATGGGGGCCCATTTCTGCCTCCCCCTTTATTCAAACCTACATTGGGAGGAAATTGAAAACCACCTTCCCAAACCTATCACTGTCCATGTGGCAGACAACTGTGGCGACAAACTAAGAGAAACACCAGGGCTAAAAGCAGATGCATTGGGCAAACCTCCCAAGGCAGGAGACTATGGATGGGTCAGCAGTTCTAATAACAAAAGGGTGGACTACAAGGACTATGAATCAGATTCAGACTGTGAATATGAATGGTCTTTTCCAAGAGTAGACACCAAGCTGTACTACGAGACCTGGGCCCAGAACCCTACAGCTCTTGTGATAGGAGGGGAAACACATGGTCTGAGTTTAGAGGCAGTGCAGCTCGCTGAAAAAACTGCTGGACACAGACTTTTTATTCCTGTAGTTCCTGAAGTGGACAGCTTAAATGCTGCTATGGCTGCCAGCATTCTTTTGTTTGAAGGAAGGAAACAACTATTACAACTAATTCAAACTACAAGGAAATCAAAGTCTAAAGGCAATTAACACATTGAAGTCTAATTGTACACAAACTAGATAGTGGCTTTTAAACCACATAAAGTAACTTGTGACCATGAAATAAATGACAATGTAGTGAATTTTGGCGAAACTTATTCAAGTTCAGGCAAGCCATTGCATACTGCATAGATGCATCTATTGCTTTGTTTGCCAGTTATCTGTCCATTTTAGCTTGTATGAATAAGATATTTAATACAATTTTGAGCAGCAGCTAATTTGCTAATACTGCAATATACACTTTTAGCATATTTTTAATCTCAGTCAAATTAGAGACTCAAAGAAATTAGTCAGCTGCTGCATCACATTATTTTGACAAAGCAGTAACTTCATTTAAGTACTCACAAGAAAAGGGATTTTGTGCTTACCAGAAAATTTTTAATGGATGTGAAGAATCATGTCAAAATGGTATAAACTAGAAGTAGCACAATAAGGGGATTTATACATTCAACACTTCCATGTGCCGTTATAAATAATGAGGTTATTTAAAAAGGACCTTCACAAAAACAAAATATTCTGACTTGAGATGAGAACCACCATGACCACAACAAGCTGGATATGACTTTCAAATCCCACTTTTAACACATAATTACAAAAGGGATCAACAGGCATCAGTCATTGGTCTGTAAAAAAAAGCAAGCATATTGTGTTTTTTGCCGTTTCATGTAGGGCCTTGTTGCCTTACAGCTACATCCAGCTGAGGTTCTAGTGAGTTTACATGTAACATACAACAAAAATCACTATCTCTCTCAAAACAAAGTAACAAGAATGTAATGGAGTGAGCTGAATAAGTAGGTCCATTTGGGAAGTTATCTGGTTTACTCCACAGTTCAGATAGCTATTAAGTGAAAAAAATATTTTCCTCAGGCAAAAAACAAAATTTCTATGTATTACTGTAAAGATTATAATCAATGCAAGGCACCACAGGAGAAAGCGAGGACTCCATTAAAGAACATGTCTAAAAATGTTAATGTCAGTAAAAAGTGAATTGTGTCTAACAGTCAGTGGGACAGTGGGAGAGAAACAAGGCTGGGAGCGCAAGTGGACATAGCAATAGGTCAAAGTTTGATAAGAGTCCCATAGATGTATCTGAATATTGTGTATTTCAGATGGGCTCTGGTTTGAGCTTTTCAGCCAGAAAGTCATTGACAAATTGCTCCACAATCGCTGGTGTAATCTCCTCAACATCACGAACATACTTGGCACGGGCCGACATGTCCAGGATGGTGAGCAGAGGAGCTGCTTCTGGGAGATTGGTGTAATCCCGGAGAGAATCAGTCATATCATCCTGTGGTGGAGCAAAATGAATTAGAGGTTAATGATTTACACAACGGCACATTCCTTACATTTAATTACCGACATATGCATGTCAAACACACGACAAAGAAGAGTATGTCAGATATTCACACTTGCTTGTGTAAAAGCAAATTAAGCCAGCAATCTTTTAGTAGTGAGGCCATGTTAGGATTACCTAAAGATTCCAGGGCTTCAAACATGATCACCAAAACAGCCTTTTATTGTGCACACTTGAGTGTCTGAAAGGGAATAAAACACCACCTTTATACAGTATCTTCCTGATGGCAATCTGCCCACAGAGCTCAGAGCTGCTGCTTAGTCATTATCCTGCTGTGTAAAAAGACAAAGGAATGTGATTGTGTCCACATTTCTCACCTTCAGATTTAAATTTTGCACCCATGGCAAGAATCAGTTCAAATATCTCAATGTATGTTAATGGTCTGGACTCATATTATCCTTTCATCACACAAACTAAAAAGTTTGTTGAGCTGGAGACATGTTAACCTGACAAACCACAGTCTGCTCCACAGTACATGGTCGGTTTGTAAACTCCCAAATCTTGCAAGAATCCAGCTGCAGCCCATGGCAAGCATAATGTTACCTTTTGTAACTTCAGTCTATGTCATGGGTTCCAAAACTTTTCAGACCGCGATCCCCAATATTAGACTGCTGACAATCTGCGACCCGGATCAATATTAAAATCAATAATTGCAACTTATTTCCAGCGGGGAGTGCTTTTGGAAATGGCACTCTCCTCGACTGAGGTAAATTACACAAAGCTCAAGTCAAAGAGATTTCATGGGGTTATGTTTCATAACAACGTCACACAATTAGTATCTATACACATTCAATAAGCTATTAAGATGTTCTTTTAGCATAACCTTAAATCCCCTCAGTAAATATTACAGGCTCAAAAAGACATGCAAACATTAAAGATGAGAATCATATGGAACAAATTATGTAGAAAAGCCAGAACCAACACCAACAATCCAGTGGGTGGCACTGTAACAACGAGTTGGGTTACAAGTGAATGAGTGTCTCAGTCTTACACTCCCCCCGCCACATAAATCAGTAACTAGCACTATTAACGTCAAAGGCCAAGACAAAAATCTGATATTTTTATCAGCAGGACCAAACCCCAGGACTACTCTTGCTAAATGGAGCAACCCAAACAATAGTTTATTTTATTAGCAGTTGGCTGCTACAGTATATACCAATAAGTTGTGGATGTTAACTTTGCAAAATCACTAACAGATGTAACAAATTAACTTCAGTATAGTATTTTGTATTATACTTAATCCATTTTGAATTAAAATTGTTTTAAGGCTGCATCACTATTTATTGACTCTTATTCAGCACAAATGCAGCATGTTACTGTGAATATTTATGAGTGTAACATGACTTGATTTGATTTCTGCAAATAAAAGCTCCATTTCATGTTCTCTTGCAGCCATACTAGGCATAGTTTATAGATCATCTGGATACACGGTTAAAACAAATGCAAAAACAGAAATGTGGCTTTTGCAGCTCCTATGGCCTGATGACAAGAGGCAATCAGCACATCATCCCTCGCCTCTGGTGGAAGTCATACCTCTTCTTTTGTTAGGCTTCTAGTGAGGTGCTGCCCTTTCAGAGGCCCCCGCCCTTCGCTGCTCAGTTCAGCTCAAAACAAAAAAGACAAAGAGCCTCTCAACTGCAGCTGGCCATGATAAGGCTCGGCATGTGTTAACCGCGTGGAACCCGCTGTACTGTGCTGGGATTTCTCTGCTTATTGATGCTCTGTAGCCTTTTATGGATGATAATGATAACAAAGCTCACTTCTGCTGCTTCATCCATCTTACTTGGGGGGCTTTGAGGTCCAGTAACCAAAGTTAAACTTCATAGATATAAAATATGTAATCCACGTGATCATAAATATTGCTAATGGATTAATTTTTCTTATTTCTTTACAACCTATAAATACTATACTGTACTTGATAGATTGGTGACAGTGCACACTGACCTTGGACATGTAGTGCACTCCTAGAGACAGACACTTGTTCTGAGTCCGTGGGCCGAAATATGAACCTATGCTTTGATTTGAGAAATCCCCTTCTTCATGAATACAGATCCTATGAAAGGGGAACCCTATAATTTGGTAATTATGTCAGCTGCTACATCTTGCAAAGTCCTCCAAAGATTAAAATACATGTTTGAGCTATAAAAATTCATGGTGGATGAGCATAGGGATAATATGGGGGGAGAAGGAAGAATGATTTAACAGGCAGTGAAAAGGAGTGGATAAACTCTACTTGCATGCTCCCCATACAGGTACCCATCTGATATCAGAACGCCATCTCATTTACAGAAAACCTACCTGCCAGACTTTCTGTCAACATTTTTCATTTGAAATACTATAGTCACAATTTCACCTGAATACTGTATAAGGAAATTGGTGATAATATGGTGATAGGATTTTATCACTGGCTTGATACCTGCACACGATCACAACTATTGATGTAATGTAGTGTAATGTAATGTTTAAAAAGAACACAGATGATTTATTAATGTATCCACCAGAGAGCACTAATGAGTCATCTAAATATTGTTAATGTATATCTTTGGGTGGCCCTGTAGTGCTTTACATAAATTAAGCAACTGTAACTTATTAAAAATGTTATTGGTCATCCATCCATCCATCTTCTTCTGCCTATCTAGTGCAGGGGACTAGGGTCGCGGGGACAGCAGTCTAAGCAGAGACGCCCAGACTTCGCTCTTCCCAGACACGTCCTCCAGCTCTTCTGGGGAAATACCGAGACGTTCCTAGGCCAGGAAAGAGATATAGTCCCTCCAGTGTGTCCCAAGTCTCCCCCGGGGCCGCCTCCTGGTTGGACATGCCCGGAACACCTCCCCAGGGAGGAGTCCAGAGTGCATCCAGAACAGATGCCCAAGCCACCTCAGCTGGCTCCTCTCGATGTGTCCTCCCGAGTGACTAAGCCATCTTTAAAAGGGAGCACCCAGCCACCCTGCGGAGGAAACTCATACAGTTGCTTATAAAGAAAGAAAATTGTTCTCACCTCGCCAGCCACAAAGAAAAGCAGCGGTGTTTCCTCTTCCTTGGCTTTGTACTTGGCCATAAGTTTCTCTGCTATTGGCTGAATCAGCCCTTTAGCTGGCTCCAACTCTCCTTCCTCTTCTGCATCTGCATAAACCAAAGAAACACATGACGAGACACCTAGACTGAAAGAAGCAGCTACAGATAGAGGAAAGGAGGCTAGATAAAAACAGACAATGGCTGGTGGACAGTTAAATGGTGAGATAAAAGTAACTGGAATACCAAATAAGAATGAGACCATCTGTAGAGTCTGGCCTCAAATACTTTTTGCGGGGGATTTTAATGTGCTATTGTCTATTGTTTTTCATTTTCCTCATAATAAACAAAACAGATTTATATATATGCATTTCTTATGGTCTGTTTATATTAATGGAATTGTATGCTCTTTATTGTCTTCAGATCTTTCAATTTATTATTTTCCATAGAACAAAATATATATGTCACTTCACTGAAACCTGACACTCACTGAGAAATTGACCCGTGTGGAGCATGGCATACATATTTGTTGTGCTACTCACCCACAAACAGCACAAGGCAGGGCCCCTCATGGAGCTGCACAGCATTAGACTCGTTTAGCTCCAGCACCGGCCGAGGATGCCACGGGAAGAGTCGGCACTCTGGGTCATTAAGCACCTCCACACGGCCCTGTCGTGTAATCATGTGACCTTCTGTGTCTAATAGAATCAAGGTAGGGATACCTGAAGACAGAGAAGAAAAGACGGAAATGGTGTGAGATGAGGGCCAACACAGGAAGGAAGGAAAATGGGCAAAAGTGTGGGTGGTGGTTTAGGTCATTTCCCTTCATTATATCATTGTGACACAGACAGCTCACTCTCCCGCTGAGATTTTGTAATATGTGGATCTTTTCTGTCTATTTTTGACAACCTTTAATTTGCCATTCCTCCTTCACCACAGCTCTGTGCATTATCCTTTGCCAACTATTCAGAATTTGTTTCAGTGTTAACTGGCTTACAATCTCCTACTATTGTTAAGAGTTTGAAATCAGAAACAGACACCATCTAGGAGCATGAGTCACCGAGTTCCTGTCTGGTCATGTGGACTGAAACCAGTGGTAGGGGCCTATCATGCATGGGTAGTGCATGGGTAGTGAATACAGGACAGGGTCAGTGTCGATTTATCTTCTGTGCATTCCTTACATTCTTTGCAGGACAAGCCAAGAACCAACAATTGTCAACTTTATCCACAGAAAGTAACATGAGAAAACATGAGAAAAGGCACATCGTGAGAAGCTTATTCCGCAGAAAACACAACAGATAACTAGCCTATATTCTTCGGGTGCAGGGCAATTGTGGTGAAAGCCGTCAACCATTGTGACACTGATTCAGTGTCACAATGGTTGACGTTTTACAAACTAAAAAGCTTGATACATTAAAATTATTTTCTTGCTTCCCTGTGAACATCTAAGACAATTATAAAATACCTTGTATTCCATAGAGTCTGTTGAGACGCGATCGTCGAGCCTCGTCTGAGTATGGCACTGCCAGCCATGGCATCTCACTAAAGTACTGCCTAAAGGACTCCTCTGACCTGCAAAAAATGACCACGGCTTGTTTGTAGTCTCTATAGTAAACCACAGATGATAGACAAAAGTATATGTTAATGAACGCACTCACCTATCAGCACTGACGAAAACAATCTCAAACTTTTGACCGGACTCTTTGATGGTTCGGTATGATTCCACCAGGACCCGAGTCAAACTGCGGCATGGTGGACACTAACAAAAAGAGAAATAAAGAATATTGAAGAAATTCCATGTCCAACACATCTTAAAACAAGCTAGCAAAAAAACAACACAGGTAGCTTCTATGAGACTAATCTGAAAATAATGCTCTGGCTAGAGGTTTTGTTGGTCTGTGTGTGTTTGTGATTGTTGGTATGGCTGGCATTAGGATGACATCACAGTGCTATGGCAGCCAGAGAGAAAACAGAGCAGTTTAATTCCTGCGTGTTTCTCAGGCCCACTGTGTGCCGTGTAGCTTTCCCACACATGCATATGAGTAATGGGTATTTACATTTACAAAGCAAATATGGTGCAGCTTATAATTTGTTCATGTTACGTTGAGCAAATATGGATTTTAGATATTCATCCAATGTCATAAATAGTTTTTTTAAACCACACAAAATAATAAAAATATTATGCCACTGTCCATCCAGACCACTACATCTTAAACCTGGAATAAGTAACATGTGAACATCTTTATGATTTTCAAAGAACAAAGCAGTACATGACATGCATTTGCTTGTAATTAGCAAATTACATGCTCTCTTCCAATAAACAGTCAAGATGTGAGTGTATATTTATTTATTTAGCCGGTAAAAAAGGTGGTGTGCCGTGTGGAATATCTTTTCTCGTTGATTTTGTCATGCATACTCATCATAATAATGCACATGCTTGTTGTGGAAAAACAAAACCATGAAACATTTAGAGAGCATTAATTAAATTTTTTATAACATGGCAAAACAACATTGTGATTTATTCTCAATGAGGTTTAAACACAGTGTGAATTTTGTGTCTTTGCTGACTGAATAAGTTTGTATAAGTAGTATTCAAGTCTACTAAATATAGGTCATGTCTCTTTTCTATGGGCCATTTGAGTTCCCTGCAACACACCGCTTACTGTTTACACACATACCAACACCAGGTGCTGGCATTTAACATCTGTAAAAATCACTTAAATACTTTATACTAGTAACAAAGGGAAGGGTGGTGTACAATACTGTAAAAATGGCTTTTGTGACTTGCCCTTTTAGTTTTTAAATGGTCTGAATGGCATCACCCTTTTGTTGAGGCTGTTTCTTAAGCAGCAGCTCTGGCAGCTGCTGTCCTGCTGACTGGCTCTGGTTACTCTCTTGTATCTTGTCTGGAACAGCCCATGGATGAGCTAAGCATTGCGCATCGTGAGTCATAAATGCCACGATTTGAGGAGAGAAAAGTTTGATGCTGATGGAATTTGGTAAACATTCAAATTAAGTTTAATTTGGAAGTTGGTATATGTGGGCCTGTTAACCTTTTTAATTCAAAACAACTGTAATACACTGTCCTTTCTTCTCACAGTTAAAGCCCTCCACTCACCCAATGTGCTGAGAAGTACACTCCCACGTAGTGCCCCTCCAGAGAGCCACTGTCTGCCGTCTGCCTGTTGTTCCTGAGCAGAGGCCCTGCCACTACCTCAGCAAAGGGCTTTGGTCCCCAGGGAAACTCTAAGCCTAGAAGAGGGTCACAAATAGCGGGTCATTGAATGAACAGGAACGGACAAGACAAAAGTTCCTCCATATTTATTAAAGCACTAAGTGTGCTTTTACAAACAGACATGCAAAATGAGTAATGAAAACTGAAAACCCTCACTCTTAGGACATCTAGAATTACATCTCTTTTGCTCCCCTTTACGCTTTTTTTTTTTTAAAAGAGGTTTTTATTGTGTCTTGCTCTAAAAATGCATTTGGTGCAGTGCGAGTGAAAATGGGTAATTATAAATAGAAACCGTGTAGGGCTGCTTCATAATAGCCTCTTTATGTGAACTTTGGTTGTCTATGGCTTCATTAGGCTGGAATGACACGTCTGTGCTGTGTGAGTGCTGAGGTTTATTGTTGTTGAAGGCTAGTCCGGACGCCACTTCACGCAGGCTTTTCATGGAAGTTGAAAATGAGACAGCTCTAATTCTTTAAGCCACCCTTCTTACTATATCTAACCTTAATGCAAACCTTTATACATTTTTCTTAATATCAAATGTGGTTGAATAGATTTGTCATGTTAACAACTGAAAAAAACAATCAATTACAATTTCTTTATCTAAAAATCTGTCCTCTACCCATATCTACTAACATATATTTAATGAATTCTGGAATTGATATTGCATGTGTGGAATTACGTTTAATTGCCAGACAGTGAAATCTATCAAAGTGTTCTTGAAAGAAAGAAAAAAAAATGCTTTTTACATGAGTAATAAAAAAATTTACACTGACAGAAGGAAAGGATTTGGGGTTATTTAGAACTTCTTACACACAAAGGACATCTCAAGCACAGGAAAGGAAAGCAAGCCTAACCTATGCCTCCCTCCACTTCAAAGTGCAGAAATTATAGGTTTGCGCATAAGAGTGAAACACTAGAAGATTTGTGTGGAACTATAATTATAACAGCATCAACACAAACAAAGAAGAAGTATTACCATTTATCCATTAATGATGTGCAATGAATGAATGGTGATTGGGGTAATTCCATGTTGTCAGACAGTACACTGCATAACCACTAGTGTGTTTGTGTGGTTTATGGACATCCTACCTTTGGGGTCATCTCTGACCACCAGCAGGCCATTTCGACAAATCACCTTCCCCGTTGTGGCGTCCACAAACACGAGCGATGGTATACTGGTTACTTTGTATTGGTTCCAAAGCTTCATCTGAGAAAGAGATAAGAAAAATATGTTGGCAAAACTGCATGAAACATGAAAGATTACTTAATTATGCCCTCAGTGCACCATAGTCAACTGAAATACTTTTCCATATAAATGTTTGTTTGCTTTAGGCTGTTAAAATAGAAAACACTTCCATGTTAGGATCATATATAGTTCTGGAATAACCAAGTGGGAGTATGCACATAGAAAAAACCTGTTGTACTCATTTTATGTGCCAGGTTGTCATGTAGTTGAAATTAAGAGTCTCATAAAATCAGGGGAAATGCTTTACAACCAGAAATTGATGAATGAACCAGAATGTATAACAAATAAAGTTTAACTTTCAGTTTCTACATTTATTTTCCCCATCAGAGAGAGTTCCATGTTTTGAATAAAAAAAAAAAAACAAAAATAAAAACATAAATTTCTCGCTAAAAGATCTGGAAATGGGGGTCAGTAAAGGACAGCAAGTTAAAAAACGATCTAATTACTTCTCCATTGAGCCAAGCCCTTCAGTACCAATGTAACAATGATCTGCACAGTCTGGATACAGCAAGAGTTACTCTAAAAGGGTTTAAGCCAAATGAAGTGAGGAGAACTTTCCTTCAGGTTCTGTGGAGTCAGTCTGGAGTTCCATTACAAATGAGGTTTGATGAAAACCTTTTGTTCACTTTTGTGTAAAATCTGACACTACTGCAAAGCTGAGCACAAAAACTTGGATAGACCAAGAGTGACAACAGCTTGAGAACACAGTGTTGTTCTCTCTACACATACTGCATCTTAAATGTCAACGTGAAGTGTGCAGGGGTCAACCACTGGCAACTTTTGACATCTGAGGTCAGACGGTCTGTCCCCTGGACAAGACGACATGGAGCCTCTTGAAGATGTGGGTCTGGAAGCACCTCTGAAGCAAATGTCAGTGGTTCCGTAGTCAACGGCTTTACCACATACTCAGAGCTGCTCTGGAAACTCTATCAGTGCTCACAAATTGATGAGGTTAAAGGCATTAACTGTGACTGTCTCCAAAAGCAGGCAACCAGAACTCTGCAGAAGTAAGAGCTGGTTTTATGTAAATAACAACAGTGCTGGTGATGTGACACTGACATGTCCGAAACATTTTAATAACAGATGCTGGTGACCAAACAGAAATTGTAGTTGGTCATGCTTCTATTAATAAATGGTGCTCTAGGCTCATTTAAGACCTTGCATGAAAATGGACAGTTCTATTTTATTTATTCTTGAACTAGTATTGTTTGTTAAGCTAAAATGAGCCAGTCAATACAAATGTTATTTAATACATTTAAAGAAGACCTCTAAAATTGTCAATGTATCATGTAATGAAAATTAGAATGAGAGAGAATAAGGCACTACTGTGGGTTACCTGTACACCACATGCCTCCCACTAAAAACGGGTGGGGAATGGTATCTTTAAGTTCCAATTAGTGCCTCCACATGACCGTATGAAAGGAGCAGTTGCATCTTCAATGTCATACACTAATTTACTGCCTGCTTAAATCATGCCTGCATGGCCATTTGGCTGTGAGATCAGCGTAACCTCGGATAGTAAATCTTTCAGGGATTTAGCTGCGTCTTGAATGATTTCACAGGCGGATGAATAACCTTGTAACTACAGATTCATGTCCTGAAGCTATACATCTCACAACCTTGAAAGACAGAGCCATGTGAGAATCCCACTTTGCACTGATACAGGAAGGGTTAAATTTCATTGCTCTATTTTTCTTCTGTGAAATTTCCACATGGTCTTAAAGTCTTACAGAGACGATATCTTCTACACTGAAAGCTACTACTCACTCTCTGCTTATACAGCCCAACAGAAAACAGGATCACATACCACTGAACTGTAGCGACAACAAATAAAATGTGACAAGAACACACCTACATCATGCTGTCAGTGCACAGATTGTGAAATAACATGACAATATTTAAGTGTACAAGGGAAATGGCAAGAGCCGAATAGCCTAATTAAGACACTATTTTTTATCAACATCAACAATGTGGAATGATAATTAAAAGCTTGTGCCTGGTTATATCGTTTTACACAAATTTAAAAATATCAATAAGCTCTGTACAAAGCTCTCCAAGTGTTAAGACTCCAAGGAAAGCAGGGAATCCACACTAACAATCCATTTACTCTCCAGAACATGCACCGCTCATCATACTAATAGGATAACGGTTAGCCAAGGATCCATATCAAGAAGAGCAGCCTGGTGCCCATTGTGGAGCCATATTTTCAGATCGAACTGTTTCATTAGGCTAAATGAATACATTACTTGTCTGGCCCAACTGCAGGAGACAGAAATAGTAGTTGCAGGATGTAACCCCAGTTCTAGTATAAGTATGTGCGTAGCCCTCTACGGGCTTCACTATTGGTTTACCAAACAAGCCTCAGCGTCAGCACCCTGAGAGACCTGACATGCATGGCGATAATGTTCATGCTTCCTTCCACTGTTGCACTTTATGACATCCTTTCATAGTTAAAAGGAGGTTAGCTTATGCGGAGAAACCGCAGTCGCCACACTCTTAAACCCACATCTGCTTCAGCTTTACCCATGTCCTTTTCAAAGCCTGACAGCTCTGACCCGCAGTGTAAGGCAGCCTCTGTCAGCAACAGGAGGGTCTCAGTGTTTGAGAATCATGGAAGACATTTCCTCACTCAGCATGGCCAATTTACCCATTATTGTACGCACTGTATCTGCTCATAGATCTGCATTCATCGAGCCAAGGGGGCCTGAGGCATCTGCCAAACACTTCTCCTTGTTTCTGTTGCCCTGCCATACTGTCACTACAAAAGGATACAGCAATGCCCTGCTGTTCCAGTGATAGCCCTTTATCTGAAAGAAGAATTATACACAGGAAATGCTGTAATAAGCTAGATGATATCTTAAAAATCAAATACACTACATTCACAGCTTAAAAGTCTAGCATTTCATGTTATTCACTCCAGATAAGTGCACTGCGGTCAGCGTTTCCAATTACGCAGACAAAGTAAATCTGTGGAATTTAATTTGATCTACAACCCAGGAATTCTGGCTTTTATTATAATCATGAGGTTAAAATGTTTTCCATAGAAACACATACAACAAAAGAAATTCTTTAGCTGCACTCTTGTGTATCTGACATACGCATAAAGCAATGACATTGTATTAATTAGTTAGATATGTTTGAACTCAGTGGTCCACCTCCTGCCTGGGCAGACATAACCGGTGATCAAAAGCTCTGTATCACATCATAGCTCATGGTTGTGAGTGTGTAAAGGCATTGATGGGGTTGTTTTAGTGAGACTAACCAGTCCCCTGAAGACATGTTCAACAAAAGCATTTGTTTTTTACTGGGACTTTTTTTATTGAGTGTGCCTGCAGGCAGTGCGATCTCTGACCATAAAGATTTACTGTTGAGGAGGAGGTGGACTGTTGGTTTGGCTTTTGGCAAAACTAAAGAAAGAAGAAAAGAAAATACATGCCACCTGTGCACTGGCCTTAGATCCCACAGATAACTTAATCTGCAAATAGGGTCTTAGTAAGATGTTAGTTTACTCCAGAATTAACAATGCATTTATTGTGTGTCGAGGCGATTTTAAATTCAAATCAAAAACATACATCTCATTGTGAGCAGTTTGTACTTCCATATGCCTCTCTACACTTCTCAGCTCCAGGTCCCTTTTGGCTAGGCCCCTGCAGCCAGCATTGACTTACATTCCTCCGTGCTCGATGGGCTCTCACAAACGGCCTGTATCCACTTCAAAACCCTGTTGCTGCTCTTCATGGCTACAAAGGCGACCCTCCTCATCTCCTCTAACCCTACTTGAACCTACACCATGACGGCTAGTGTGTGTTACTTAGCATGTCCATCTGTGCCTCTCGACCCCACTATCGCTTTACTCATCCAAGAGTGCGCACGGCTGTGGCTCCCCGGTGGGGACACACACATTTCGGCTCAGTGACAGCTGCAGCTGCCTTACACTCTGCTAGACTCCTAACCTATCTCTTACTGAGCTTCTCATTTGGTACATCGTATTGTCTTACATAAAACAAGAACTGCGCTTTCATCTGCCTCTAGACCATCAGTTATTTCTGCAACAACCATGTCACATGGAAATCTTTTGACATTTATAGCTATATTTCTAATATTTGAACTAGCAGAGGCCAATTTACAGCTTATGTAATGTAATGGACACTGTGGATCAATAAATCAAAACAGCAGGCCTCTGATCACAGAAATATTACAGCCTCTCATGTAATCTCATGCATCTGAAAAATCCTGTAACACTCTCCAGCCGAACCATTTTATGTTGAATCCTCCACTCGGAAAAGACACAGCCTAAATTGCTTTTTCGATGAAGGCCTCTTGTTGCCATAGCAACCACACCCCCCACTGCCACCTCCCTTCTATTCTGCCTCCTCCCAGTGCCAAAGCCAGGACATGTCACAGACTGCCAGACACACTGTGGGCTCGTAGTTAATAATTCAGTGATAAATTAACGGTTTAGTGAATAAATAAAGTGAAAACAGGTGCCAGAACGTTAGAGGGCTTAGGGGATATAAGCTTGCAAAAAGATGGACAAAATGAACAAATGTGAAAAAGGGTAGGCAACTAAAAGAAACAGGGTGAAAGAGGAGGGGTTATGTTCAACCCCCGTTCAGCCTCGCAGGCACAAAAGCCACTGTCTGAATACAGCCTCTAAATCCAAACTTGGACTCTTTATGGTGAG
Source organism: Perccottus glenii (assembly GCA_024416835.2). Lineage (NCBI taxonomy): Eukaryota > Metazoa > Chordata > Actinopteri > Gobiiformes > Odontobutidae > Perccottus > Perccottus glenii. The sequence continues at coordinate 15,250,973 of CM044550.2, forward strand.
AAGTTTTTATGTGGCATACAATGTGGCGTAAAACGCAGAGGAGTTTGTAAAGAAGTAAAAACCCATGGCTCAATAGGTATCCACAACATTGGGTTCTTCACAAGCGTGAGCTTCCCCTAAGGCCGACATTCTGTGGGGTCAAAGGTCAGGACTGCAGGGGGTGCATGCTTCACTCCCAGTGGTGTCCAGACACTCTGCCTCGCAACACACATTTACTCTTATTTATTTAAAGTCCTACATTTAATGATTAGGCTATACTAGCACTTTTTGTCTGATTAGCTACAACAAACAGTGTAAAGTTAAGTTTTTTTTTCCACTAACTGCCTACTTAACAAATATAATGTAACATAAACACTAGTATCCACAGGTTACTCACTACTTTCACTCTAATTTGCACAAAAAGCAATTAGATCTAGATGCCATTATTTAAATCAAATACTGTATATTAAGATGCACACAATACACATGCTGAATTTGTAAAATCTGCAGAGTGTAAAAGCCATCGAAGAAGCAATCAAATTAAGTGCATAATGATTTACACAGTTCACTGGATGTCAGAAGCTTGTTTAGTGAATGTAGGGTTTATGTTTCCTCACACCTTGGCACGACACATCAGTCTGCATATCATTATGTTGAGGCCTGTGGGACTTAGGCCGGTCTGACTGTGCACCAGCTGGACCTGGTCTACCAGTTACCTCAGACTGACCTCTCAAGACATCCAGCAGGAACTCAGGGAAATTGTCCTGTTCATGAGTTGGAAAGCCTGCTGCTTTTCCATTGTTTTGCATTGAAGTAACAGGCAGCATACAGTATGGGATGCAATCTGGCATTAAAGTTTATCATCATCATTTGTCCAAAGTACTTTGCGGAGCCTCATTAAGCAATGCCTGTCTTTGCCGTACTCATAAATTTCAGGTAATTACATATTAATAATCCGGCAAAACACACATTCAGAAAACATATGGCTTAAACACTTACTGCTCAATTAGCAGAAAATAGACCCACAACAGGCGGGAATAAAATCTACCCAAAGCCTTAAGCCCCAGTTTCCTGGAGTGCCAGCAGCGGGGTTCAGACACAGCTTCCTCTTAGTAACCTCTCTTTGACCCCATATTTAACTGCGCCCCTCCTTCCTACTGGGACCCTGGAAAATTGCTGCTTAATCCCAGGGCCCAGCACATCACAACACATTAATATTTATATCCATTTGTATAGAGCATTATGAGTGTGCTTTTGTCTTTGTGCATAATCAGGGCAGCACTATACTGTACTGTCTTGGCACAAATCTTTTTTTCTTTCTTTACTTGCCTACCTAATAAACAATCAAAAAAAAAAAAAAAACATGCGCAGAATTTCAAACTGATAAATAGCGTTGGTATTTATTAGTTGAAATTGTACAGTATATAGGTTACTATATATACAATTAAAACAGTAACAATACGATCTCATGAGTAGTTACAGTAAATGCCTTCATGTTTAACAAAGCAGGGTGCTGGTATAGTACCGATCCTATTGTACCCTCAACAGCCAGGAGAGAGCCTCATAAATAACGGTGGCACCCTTGGTCTGCTCTGCCTCAACAGTGACAGAGGTAACGTACACAGTCAAGCTATAAATAGCTATAGATATTTGACAAGTACCTTCTCTCCCAGGTACTTTTCAAAAAATGTCCTTGAAACCCTCACTAAAGTATAGTGTTACTATAAGGCTGTGGGCTGATGAAAAGCTGTCACGCCAACAATGGCTGCCATCGCCCGAGGTGTGAGATGTTCCTTCTCTTTCTGCCCATTACCTGAGACGCTCTCTTTACTTCTCCAGTAACATTTGTTTCCACGGTGACACTTTATAGCCACCATTAACTTGTTTCCAGACTAGTCTTAAACTCATAAGTCACATCTGTTTGGAAGTAGCTGCAGCCTCATGCGTTTTACAGCCAAGCTGTACATCTGGACTACCCCCACACACGCTTCCTCTTGCCCGTCTCTCCCTCCACACTACACATGCAAGTCTTACACACGGCTTATCCAGGCCCTTGACAGTTTTCACAGCAGCAGATTCCCATAAGCCCCCTCTCCGACAGAGCTACTAGCAGCGACAATATGTTCTCAAATCAAGCCTTATGTTTGCAAATTTCATCCAGCTTCCTAATAAACAACGAAACTGAAAGACAGTGACATGTTAGAGTTTATAATTTGCAATTAATAAAGACTCATAAACTAAATGTCCAAAACATTTTTCACTAAACAAAAAATAACTTTTTATAAATCAGTTTTTTTAAAACTCTAGATAATTATTGTAAAATATATTTAGTAAAATATTTAAACACTGTATATGTTCCCAATTGCATGCACCTCTACAATGTCCACAATAGGTAATCAAGACAGGTAAGCTCCAAACATCTACAAAATGACAAATAAAAGCACAGCAATTTGAGAAGTGATTAGGAGATGCTACTGATCTGTGAGAAGGCACCTTTTAAGACAAAGTCAAGCTCTTGGAACAACCTGGAGTAAATGTCACATGACCCGAGGCTATGCCCCCAGTAAAACACTAAATAAATTTAACACACCTAGAACTGACAAAGCAACACAGAAAAGTGTGTTTACTGACAACTAAGTCCCAGAACAAACATGACAATATTCACACTGCCTTTGAAGAGCCTTTGAATTTCCCTGCATTCTGTGTTAGCTGATCTATATCCATAAGTCAAAACTTAATTGTGCCCACTCCTAAAACTCCTCTAGTTTACTATAATATAGTTTAAAAAAGTAATTATTTGGATTTATATTTTAAAAAACATTGTAAATTGTAGAGGACTTTTACCAAGTGTTTAGAGTCACAGCAAAACATTAAACCAAGAAATCAAAGCAAGGCAACACTAATCAAAAGGTAATGACCACCCGTGTGTTAATTTTCTTTGGCTAATTAGAAAGACCTTTTTATACAGTAAATGTTATACACATGATACACAATGATGGATTTACTAGACTGAGCAACTAGCAGTGGTGATAATAAAAAGGAAATCTAAATAGACTAATAGACAAACAGAATATTGGGAGGCCAACAGGCATGAGAGTTGATTTTTAGGGGCATGTCACTTCAGCGCCAGACATTGCTGTCATGCAGTTCAAAGTTCAAACCTTTAATTGCTGGCCTGAAACAGCATAGCCTTCATGTCCTCTTTTTCTCCCTCCAAGCTGGTCATCCTCTTTGACATGATTGTTACAGCTTTGAACTCAAACTCTAAATCCAGTTTCAATAAATATAATAATTCCCAGCCTTATCGGGCAATAAAAGCTGTGAGTGACGTCTTTTTTCTGAGTGTGTGGTGTGTTTGTAATTCAGCTCCATGAGGCTGACAGTACAGATCTGAGGCCTCCCACCGCTTCAGACAGCGGTCTCTGAGCTTGCTAAGCTTTGGCTTCCTACACACTCTTCAGATATCTTATTTCAGTCATTCCAGGCTTTTTCAGCAAGATGATGTAATCCCTTGCACATCTCTGTTATAGTTTTTTTTTTCCTTTACTTTTTAAAGCTTGGAAATGATTGAGTGACAATATTATACTGGCATGAGATGTGGAATGTTACCATGTAAAGCATTAGTAAGCGCTTTACTAGTGCCTACTAGGTGGAAAAGTGCTTCATTAAATTAATGCCATTTGGCATTTACTATACATTTGTAATTATGTAACAAATTTTGGCAAAGAACATAGAGTTTAGTGTTGGTTTAGTGTTGAGGATGTGTATAACACTTGGACTTCCTCCAACAGTTCTCTAAACACAACAGGAAACCTGCACATAACTTTGGCAAAGCAAGGAGAGGATAAATCTCTGCTTCAATCCGTTTATACAAAATGTTACAACAAGATGTTGTTTAAACTAAATGCTTCAGCTTTTGAAACACAATAAAGCGAGAATGGCATGCTCCTAATGGAGGTATGACTGAATGCATTATTGGTTTAGGAAAACTGTCCAGGGAAATGTGATGAATGTTTTCCACAAACTTACAACTGGATGTCCTGGGAGAAACAGACAGTCAGACTTTTCAGCGTTTAAGTTCAGTAATAGGCCAATACTAAACTGAGGAATCCATGGCCAAAGAAGGAGGCCCTCCTATTAATGAGTCACAATGAGTCACAATACCACAAGCAGTGATCATAAAAATGCAACAATGCAGCAAAAAGGCAACTAACAAAACACAGAAAAGGGCACGAAGGGTTTTCTATAAACCCAAGATGATTGGCTGTTTCTGTGTCCCATTTGGGCGAGATTCGAACATCACTGTTCGCCTGGAGACAAAGAAGACTCACATGGCGAAGGTGCAGCGCTCGTTGCATCTGTGGCAGGCAGGAATGTGCTGGGGGTTTGCTGCGTTTAAAAATAACCATACAGAGCAGGCAGACACAAAAGGAGCTGCTGTTCTAAGTGAGACCACTCTGGCTATGCACGCTCTCCGCCCTGACCATTACAAGCACTGTCTCACCGGAGCAGTTAGTGGCAGGGCCCAAGCCTCACTCCCAAAGCCTGCTGTGTCAGTGTTTCCCAGCAGCTCCATTAGCAGCACTTGTGAAGACAAGGTTTTAGTGTATACAATGTGCTAGTGTGTCTCTGGGGGCTGCAGAGTGATGGATATACCTCTTTTCAGAATAGACAAATAAAAGGTTAATTTTTTACCCCCTTCCAAGAGGCCGTAAGTGTTATGGGTGAGGCTGTGGGGTTTGGCTACTTTCTGAGTCAAGAATCTGAACAGGTTTAGCTTCAAGATCATCAGAAAAAAATAAAGTTTTTTTTTTTTAAACTTTATAAAAAAAATACTGAATAAATAACACTCTGAACATACTTTGGATAAATGGGAGTAGACAAGTCAGCAATACTGAGACTGTGCATCTACAATACAGGGATTAGACACAAAGCATAGCAGCATGAACAATAGCAGGCAGGCTATAAGCAGCGAGGGCCTTTATGTGCTGATGGAAAGAGATTATGATGAGAATCAATCACTGGTGCCACTTGCAGCCTTCATTTCTCTCAGCTGCTGGGAGCTGGAGCCTGCAGATGCATAGAGCTCGACCCAGATACACATCTGCCTGTTTTTTTTTTCTCTGCAGCCTCTCGTCACCTTTCAGTCCGCCATTCCCTGGCTGACTGCTTCCTACACCCTGGAACAGACAGACAGGGAAGAGAAATGAGTAAAAGAGGAGGTAAAAAGGTGAAGGCTGCACAATAGCAAGTCACGCTTTATTCAAATGATTTGCTTCAACAAAGACAAAATGGAAATGACACAGACAAAATGGAAAACGAGGTTGAGTGAACAGTATGAACAAACCTAAATCCTGTTTTTCTGACTGTGGAAAATTGGACTGATACTAATTTGGGTCTTCAATGTGATCCGTTAGTGACATTTTTTTGTTATAAACTCGGCAAAATAAAATTAATCAACCTCAACCCATTTTTCCTGGCCAGGATGGAAAAGCCTTTCTCCTTTTAAGGCAGTACACATTAACAGAGGCAATAACTCCAGAGAGTGAAAGTAGATGTGACTGTCTCAGATCGATCATGCAAATGGAAAAATGCATATATCAAAAGAAAAAACGTTATTAATCCCTTTGATGCTTGGAAAAACCATTAATACTACTTTGTTGCATATAGTTCTTAAAAAGGACTTTGGTGAAAGTGCAAAAAAAAAAAAAATAAAATACATACATAGAAAAAAGTAATGTGTGTTTATTCAAATAAAAGCAGGAACAGTTGCTATGCTGTTGTTGGGGGTGAAGGGTTGATGACTGGGACAGTAGAGAATTTTTGTGTTCCCCTCAAGACAGTATCAACCTTTACCATTTAGTGACATGTTAAGTGTGGTTTCTTTTGTGGAGTCACGTGCATCGCACATAGAGCGGATCTAATTAAATGCTGTTCCACATTAACAGGATTGAGCGAACTTACACATTTGTGGCTGCTTCCTTTCACCAGTTGAGTGGCATTCGGTGAAATGCATAAGAGCAGGAAGCAGACCAAGCCCCACCAAGAATACGCTCACGTCCTCTCAGACGCAAGCGAAACCGACATGTATACACACAGATGACCTGTGTACATTGTGTGGAACATGGCCTCTCTGTTACAGTCGTGTAATGGCCAAGGGGAAAACTTACCACAGTGAAGGTACTTTTCAAAGATTTTATGTAGCCTTTAGCAATATCTGAAAGTTTAACATGTCAGGTGGCTTTCACTGTCAGTTTAATTACAGGTTCAGCTCTGCCTCCTGTGTCTGGATTGAACCTAATACATTCCATCTTTGCCTAGAGTCATTTTGTTGTCACAGGGTTTCAGGGCTTTGGTTCAAAACGTGTGTAGTTCATGCTTCTTTCCACTCTCTGCCAAATTCCAACCAGGAAACTGTGATCCAATACATTGAATATAGAGTGGCCTACAGAGACTGTTTCTTTACAAAAATCCTTACAAAAATGTGAATCTGAGTACTGAATGTGGGTTTGTACACAAGTCTTGGCAATTGTAAAAGCAGACACAAGTTACACGTTAATGAAAAGCCACCATGCCCCATGAAACCATTGCTAATAAACTTAACACCAATCTGTCTTCTTTCCTCACTTTTTCTGCACCGTCCCAGCTGAGGATTAAAGATCTTGGAGAAGTAAACCCAGCATGTTGATATCTGGGCTCACAAAGGGAGATGTAAACAGTTTGCACAATCCGCTCACTCTTCATTTTCTGTTTACACACTCACTCGCATGTGTTAGAGCAGAGCAACTGGCCAAGAGCTCACCGACTGCTGCTTTACATGGCAGTCCACAACAGCTGGTCTTGAAAAAAAAAGGTTTGCGCAAATAATATTTAGAATTACTGACAGATAACCATACCACGAGAAGACTGCATAGCCTGCTCTCTGTTGCAGCACATTGCCTGCAGCTTAAGGGGTACAACAATATTCCTATTTTATTTACTATTTAGACCATATTCCACAACAACTTGAGACTAATTCAGTTCTGCTGGTGTCAACTCAACACACTACTCAGAATATATACATTTATTTAAGACAATCTAAAAAAGGTACTCAGCCTAAACATTATTATTCATAACACTACATTCACAAAAACAAATGTTTGCTGTAAATTGTGGCAGAATTTGTGATTTTTTTGGCCATTTCTCAGAGGGTAGAGAGTTGTCTTATAACAAGAAGATTGGCAGTTTGATTCCCATTCACCCTAGTTCATACTGATTGTTGTTGTTAGTTAGTGGTTTGGTGAAGCCATTTATTGTAAAACAACTGTGTTTACTCTTTTTAAATCATAATGACAACAGAAACTACTCCAAAAACCCTGATCAAAAGTTTAAAACAGGAAAGGGATATAAAAAGATATCCAAGGAATTGAGAATGCCAATCAGCAGTGTTCAAACTCAAATTAAGAAGTGGAAAATGAAAAGGTCAGGTAGACAAAACAATAATTTCAGTCACAACTGTCAGGAATATTGTTCGGGATGCAAAGAAAAACTCACAAATAACTTCAGGTGAAATACAGGACTCTCTGAGAAAAGAGGTGTGGCTGTTTCAAGATGCACAACAAGGAGGCACTTGAAGAAAAATGGGCGTGGAGGTGGATCACTGATGTTTTGGGGATGTGTGAGCTACAAAGGCACAGGAAAAGATGAATGTGAAGTGATGTATAAATGTATAGTCATTATGGTAGTGAAGAGTAGCCAAAAAGAAAAAGACTTAAAAATGCATCTCCTTGCTGGATATGTTGGACATTAAAATGCACTTCAATAACTATTACTACTAGTAGTTCTTCTGTCTCACCCTGACTTTCACTCAGTGGACAGTGAATATAGGCTGCCCACCATTCCTTTGTGCGTAATGGTTTGCCTTTCATACCCTTCAGGACTAATATGCAGGATTCACGGTTTGGTGCATGTCTTTTACAGAAGCCTGTCACAACTGGAGTGTGCCACAAACCTGCTGTTCTTCAGAACTGTCACAACCAAGCAAGCCAAGCATCCCGACACTGTGCACATTTGTGTTCATTATTCATTTTGTTTGTGCAAAAATAATTTGATAAGCAGTTCTGCAACATAATGTTTTTTTCCCCAGAGGAATACAATGTTCTCTTGTGTTCATGGTGTTGTCCAACAGCTCAGTCTGGGTGGTCCAGCCAAGTGAGCAGCAAATGGCCCAGCCTGTACTAGTTTAACTCACAGTGGACTCTTGTATGGGATACTTTCTTTTGAACTCCCATTCATTTCTCTCCAGTGAAAGGACAAACCCAACAATGCCGCCATTTTTCATTTTTAATGAGCTCACAAACTCAGTCAGCACTTTTCAACATCACACAAACAGCTAAATTGTAGCCTTACAGTAGAATTACTGTAGAGTATGGAGACAAAGGGAACATGATGCAATGTTGATTCAATAATTGATTTTCTTGCACTGTTCGTTTTATAGAAATCCAATAACCACTAATTGCTCCTCCAAACATAAGCACTTGGCTCGTATTGACTCAATGTCTCTCACATTCTACTCTTAAATCTCTGAAACTACAGCTCGTGGTGCACCACAACCCTGTAATTAATTGACATCGCAGAAGCCCTCCCTTTTTTAGATCTTAACGATTAAGTGAAGTAATTGGCCAAGATTGCGCAGAGTCCACTTGTTCCTCACACACCTGGTCCTTAGCAACAGCAATCTGAAGCCTGAAGATGATCCCCTTTGTGAAGGAAAATGCTATCACTGTTTATTTGTGATAAGAGAGTCTGTCTGTATGCAGTTCATTAGCCACTGTGAGCCTAAAATACAATGCACTATTAAAACACAAGTAAGAAAAAAATATATAATTTACATACAAATAATAATTTCATTGTGCTTCCAGATTTAGCAAGAGTGTGCTAAAATAAATTAAATTAAAAAACATTCTGCTTCTTAATAGTAAAGTATGGCGCTAAATGCATTTGATTTTTCTGAAAGAAGTCACCTCGAAAAGGCATCTGGGCTTTATTTATTCATTACAAATAGCTGCTTAATTGCTGAAGTGTTGTGTTGCATTACGCCATGATGAGCAGCACAGAACTTGACTTCAGAGAGAGGAAAAAAAATAAAGCAATTCTGGTCAAAGATCTCTTTCATTGGTACTTTAAACTCAATACCATCACACTTGATGAACAAATGCTTTACTCGTACAGCAGACATGAAAATTACACTTGCACTTTTAGGAGCCAGTTATTACGGTTTGTCTAGGTTTGCTTTAATGGACAAAACAGACAGCTCCAACATCTACTCAAAATAACAGCAGTGAGGATTGTGTGAGCATTAAGCAGTCAGTAATTTGTACTTTAATATTGCTTAGTCCTTGTCCACCTCTCCACGCAAGGTTATGGTCTGCTTGTCGCTGTGACAACACTGGACCGGACGCAGTTGTAGGTGCAAACTGGGAACACCTCTGCAGCTGGAGAATGTGGCTCCTTTAAGAACACGGCCCTCACAAAAGGGAGGGAGCAGTCAACGAGCTGGGACTTTATCAACGGTAATAGGCCATATTGAAAGAAATCTCTGGAGCAAGGCTGTAGCATTGATGCTTAACAAGTCCTGTCAAGAGACGGCTTTGCATACATTGAGCAGGGCTGTTGAAGCTGATGAGGCACTGCTTCAGAAAGAGCAAGGTTTGCCACAACATTACCCCACACACAGTCTAACTAATGCATCACCTCAAAATACGGGTTTCCACACAAGGAAGTAAAAGCATCAAGGCAGCCTCTCAATACACACATAAAAGCCTATTAGCCCCATATATCAGTACACTTTAATTGTTTGTTTGAAGTGGCTTTCTGGAGTGTCACTGCCTTTGGGCCGCTACTAGCCGCTTCCTGCTCAGCCCGAGTGACAAGCAGTGAGAGGCAGGAAATGGACTCACTGAACAAGGCCTAAAAAGAACAGCTTTCGTATGGTTGGCACGGGGCAGAGTGCCACAGCCGCTGCAGGCAGGGCGTGACTATGACAGTAGCACTGTTATAGCTGCCTCCTTGAATGGTGTATTCATGTGGTCCTCAGAAACTTGGGAAAACGTTTTTCCCCCCCAAGTTAAAAAATGCACAAGAGCACCTGCTAAAGTCGGAACAGCATGAAAACTCGAGAGAGTCGGAGTTGCCCGAGATTCCGTGTTGATGTCCTTTGCAAGAAGAATAAAATGTGATAAATTCAATGAGGAGAATAAACAAATCCCATTCCATCACAATGAACTCTGCCCTTTTTTTTTTTTTTATTTACCCTTGAACACAAAGCAACATCAAAATATGATTAAAAACATAAAGGCAAACTGCTGCACTACGCTGGCTTCTGCTTCCAGATAAAAAAAAAAAAAAAACAGCAGAGAGCAGAGTGACAAAGTCAATTTCCATCAACTGCACTGATAAAATAATAATATGGACAAAGATGGCATCCACACAGTATGCAGCTTATCAATAATGCAACATCCTTTTTTGGAGGTTTCAAATCTATAGTGAAAGCTTTTAACTTTAAGAGCCTGGCATTGTTTCCAAACATTTCAGTGAGAAGCAGCTCTTGCAGTGATTGGTTAATGTTGACCTTGCAGTGGGGGGCATGGCTGTAGAGACAGAGGCCACAGCAGAAGGTGGATGCAGGAAAGACCCGGGGGATTATGAGGGGCCAATGACCAGGGGGCTATTGTTAAGGCCTGAGAAAGTGTGCAGGAAGAGTGGCACACTGTGGAAGAGAGGTCCCAGCTTGGCCTGACTTAAGGATAATAACAAAATACAATACACAAAACGTAGGGATAGAGCCTCTATAAATACAGTGCACAGGTGTAAATGTGCACAGAAGTATTTGTAGGACAGATTAAGCACAGTATTTTAGCATAATTTTGACCCAAAAAAAATGTGTCCATTGGAGTGTCGCCATTTTATCCTAACTCCATTTGGCAGGCAGAAATGACAGAGTGCTGCTCATCTGGGAAAACAGCCAGACAGGAGGATGTTTCTGATATGGAAAAACCCACCATGTCTGTAAATGCAATTATCAAACAGACCTCAAGTCCGAGCCATTGGTATGGGCTGCTATTAAAACATGGAAATTGTAATTATCTGACACAAAAGAATGGCTTCATGTCTATAAAGACCTACATTTAGTCAAATGTTGTACAGTATTTCAGGTTTGTTTGGTCACATTTTATGTATTCAGTTAATCGTAATAAAACAGCTGCCATTAATATTACCTAATGCAAAGTTTGTGTCATTATATTGATTTGAGAGATTAATTTATATCTCATAACTTGATTTAACTTAAGGTGCATTACGGAAGTTTCAATGGTTCAAATATCTGAATTCAAAAATCTGAATTTGCTGGTGTATTTGCCCTTTTTGTAAGCTGCGTTGTTTTAACGGACGTGACATAATGCGCGTGATGCTCGTGTAACTGGTTCACATTTCCTAATTTGCCAGCAAAAGTAAACTAAGCAACACAGGGAAGAGACAGGCCTCCAGCACACTCGAAACTTTCATTGATTGTTGTTAACAGAACACACACGACACTTTCTGCTAACGCCAGAGGTGGCACAGTTGTACAAAAACTCTGGATCTTCCTTTAAATACACCTTTAAATCTAGCATCAAATAATACACATTAAAAAAAAAAAAAAAAGTATTCAAGAGTATACAGAGTATTAAGAAAAATCTTGCAGTGGAAGCTTATTTTCTTGCAAAAGTACTTAAGAATCTTCATCAATGAATATATTACATCAAGTGGAAAATAAAATACATGGCATAACAGAAGGAAACCTGACCCAGTTCTTTTGTGCAGATTGAAGAGATGGATGAGGACACCGCTGCAGGGGTGGAGTCTATAAAAAACAACAAAACAAAATTGTGCAGGCGCATAAGTGTGTCCAGGTCTGAATCTTAAGACTGATGTGTTGACTCTTTAGATTTCCATTCCCACTGTATGGTCCAGAAGCTATTCTCCGCACAACATTTAAAGCTCGATGCTGAAAAGACTTTTGGAGCTACTTTAAGTCTTTAGAAACTCTCTCAAATGAAACAGCTGTGGTTCCACGTCGTTGACTGGTCTTGCATATTGCCGTCATTATTTCAGTCCTCTGGCATCCTGCTACAGCTGCTCACACTTCACTACTGGCAAACACAAAACTGGGTCCAGCACAGAGCAGAGTTCAAGCCTTGCTCCAGTTTCTATCTCCTCAATCACTGGATTAACTTGATGCCAAATGCACAAACAACAACCAAGAGTCACCTGCATTACTGAAGCCCAAAACCCTATTTCCACCTGGTATTGGGACAAGCAGACCATGCCAATTTTTAGTCAGTGTGAGTATGTGTTTGCATAATGACAGTCAGTAGTCAGCGGGATTGCATCGCAGAAATTTGTAAAGAAAAAAAAGAAGGAAAATTTTTTTCATTTGATACATTCAGAATCCCATCATGGTGATCTCAAAGATGAATGAACATCAAAAGCATGCTAATCAGAGAAATATTGTGACACATAATGGTGGAAATTTGGAGATCAAAGATGGTGTTGATTACTAAACATGTGTAATTTCCTCTTCACTTTCATTGCAAATCATTCAGCTTTGAAAGACTGAAATAAATGCAGGGTTTGCTGCTGCCCACTCCTATCGTTTTGGATGACCATGCTACAGAATCGTAAAAGAGAAAGCCTAATTAAATGATAATCCTCCAACAGCAGGTATAGCTTTCAGAGCTAAATAACACAAGGTTCTCAAAAGAGAACAAAGTCAAATGATAAAGACAGGAAGAAAAAGACCACCTACAGGATTTAGGAAACTCTAGTTGAAAGCTTTATCTACTAAACTGAACAGCCCCACCTGCAAAATCCAGACAGGAAATGTGCATTTTTCCAGAGACACTTGTTTTTCTAGGAGCTAAGGAAGACAAAGCTCTTTTTCCACTGTCATCAACACATGTGGTTTCACACTGCGTCACTCGAGATACCATATTGTAGTATTATTTCAAAGCCGTCTGTGGTAGAATATTCTCAAACTGGAAACAAGTGGCCTCAAAAACAATGAATGTTATCTCTATCGTTGCACTTACACAAACTGCTCTGATTTCAGTGGAAATGTTGGAGCTTTGAGGCCAAGCCAGATATTTGACTTGGCCCTGTCTTTGGTTTATGAGAATGGACTAAGTAGAAACAAGGACAGAAAAACGTGCACACCTTTTCCACAAGGCATTATGGTCTAACGTGCATTTCTAGCTGTCAAATCTTTGTTTTTTGCCTTCTGGGTAAGGCTTAAAAAAGGTTTTGATATTTTTTAATTACACTTTGAAGCCAATAATTAAACAGTGAAATTGCAGTACATATCATGGCAAGTCTCTACCCAGACCTTTGCCACAACAACGTCAAAATAACTCCATATAGTTCCACAGCCTACCAAACGAATGTGAGGAAATGCTGAGTTTTCATAAAAGTACCTGAGAGACTTTTAACAGCTTCCAAAGTTCTGGCTATGATAGTTTCTGTTCTTGATGTGTTTCTGGACAGGCTCAATCTGCAGTTCATCTCTCATCTCAGTTTAACAGAAGCACCTGGAGCAACAAAGTCGCAGAGGAAACTGTTGGAGGGGAGGAAGATTCCTTTGTTTCTCAGTGGTTTTAAATTCAGTAAAGAGAGTTTCTACTAAAGTAAGCTCTAGTGTGCACAGATCCTGAAAGAATGTTTGTTTTTATTTGCAAACATGGATGCAGCCACTCTTTTTTGCACTTTTGAAAACAGTGCATACCTATGGCTCTTGATGTGCACTATAATTATACTGCATATTAAATGAAAACAGGATAATAGGTACCGTGCTTGGCAGAAACACTTACATTCCTGACACTAACCTTTTCATCTCCACACATTGCGTTTTTTCCTTGGCTTCAAGAGCTTTGTAAACGGTCTGTCATTGATGTGGGAGAACAAACGGGGGTTAGAATAAAGTCTACTGTGTTTCTTTGGAAAAGCGACTGCCCTTAACACAGACCGAGGTTTGTCTGAACCAAACCTGCTACCTTTGGCCTCGGAGAGCACACCTGCTGCTGCCCAAAGCGGGCGGTGCTGTAAAATGAGCAGGTGGTGAGTGACAGTGGTGAGCTGTGGAGCGGAGGGAACAGTAAGTATTAAAATCTATTAACCCATGCCTTGCACTGGATCCTGGGTTTATTTAACCTACTGAAGAAATGTTGGTGTAACCTGGAAGCAGTCATAATTGTGTCAATACCCATCTCCAAAAGGCTTCATTAAACTGGTGAGTTAACCACAAGCTCTTGTGCTTCAAATATAAATCTCATGCCATTTTGAAAGGTTGCCTTTAAATTGAATTATTAAAGCAACACTACTACACAAAGCTCATTAGACTGCCATTTTAGTCCCTATGGTAGAAGGTCATTAAAACTGGATTATCAGCAAATATAAAATAATTTAAAGGTGATATAGGATGTATAGCATCAGTGACTTTAAGAAAAATGTGTCAACAATTAAAAGAAATAATAAAAAAAATTGTCAAGACAATTTTACAATTGTCCTGACAATCTTTTTTTTTTTTTTTTTTTTATAAATATATTTATCTCCTAATTATCTCAATACTATGTCTGCCTACACAGAGTCTATTGAAAAACAATTACTTACTGGCTTCATTTCTGACGTCCACGTTGCACCCATGGCAGCGTCCTTTAGCGGCTTGATTGCCCCTTTGATAGGAAAACACCCGACATCTTTATTGTTAAGAGACTGTTGAGCATCATGTGGCTCACCACTGACTGCCTGTAATCTCCATCTGAGGCCCTGTGTCTCTAATTGCTTGGACTCTAGCGTCCAGCAGCTTCTCTTTCCCTTAGTGAAAAGTGAGACCTCTGCTTGCTCCTTACAAACAGCTTAAACTGATGAACCCTTTCATTCAACATGACCATAGAATCAGTGCTTCTTACAAACAGAAGACTTTGGGTAAAAGAAGACTAATCAAAACAGTGATTAGCCCCCCAACACAGAGCAGAGCTAAGCCACAGCGCCATGTCTCAGCAGGGGGTCCAATCTCTGCACTGCTTAAAGTGTTGAGACCGTCTGTTTGAGCCTTTTCAGACTCAGTAATGCAACAACATGACCTGAAATATGCCTGGAATGCTCACCACCAGATTTTATTAGAGAACAAAGATGTAACATGGTTACATTTTAAATGGTTCCCGACAGCCGCAGGGATGTATACCAGCGTGTTAGAAACAAAAGCAGAAAACAATCCCCAGCCACACTGTCTGCATGTGTTCAAGGCCACATCTCAATATCCCTCTCAGTCAGATAATCACCAATTCTCATGACACACTGCTTCCTGTCATGGCTGTTTACCCGCCTCCATCAGAGTCTCTCCTCATGTGTCGGACTGTTACTGACAACAGCATGGCCAGAACGTGCGTCCATATGGCATACCATCAGCACAGCATCTGCCCTGGTGTTGTTGCTGCATATTTTACAGAGTCCATTGGGTTTCTCAGCAAGGTCAACAGAACATAAAAGTGGATTTGCAGTCTCTAAACACAAGAAAATCTACAATCCATGTGATTAATATACATTTCATCTTGTATATGGTGAATCTACATTTGTACCAGGACCAATCTGTTTTGAATATTTCTAGGGGGAAAAGGGTTTGGTTAAGTTTACTACAGATTTGGAGGAAATGAAGCCTACTGCACCATCAACAGTACTTCAGGTAAAACTGCTGTATTTTTTTTTTTTCAAACATCCATTTTTCAGTTAAAGTAAATAATTATTGGCAAGATTAAGAATGAGCCCAGCATCTGGCTATTTATTTTGCTGATAATCCAGAAATGTGAATCAATTTATGGCCAACACTGCTGCACTATTGTTTGTGCTTGAGATTAGCTTGCCCTGCAGTGACCTTAACTAATAGCCCACAAATGTATTTTGAAGAATCTCAAACTCAAGGATGTTTGTGTGCAATCTGGTAGAAGAGAGGGAGGTGTGTGAGGGATTTCAAGTCACTTTTGCTATAAAAAAATTAGGGCTGGGCAAGTTAACGCGTTTTTATCGCGTTAACGATTGTGAATAACGCCGACAATTATTTTATCGCCGCGTTAACGCCGGCCGATTAGTATGGGGAAAGATGACTGCACGTATGAGCCGCCTCATACAGTGCTTTAGTGGGCCGGCACGCACCTGTACTCAGTACCGCCACTTCTCCGTGCGCCCAGAACGTGCTTTTAGCGTACTGGTACGCTCATTTGGACATCTGTTTTAATAGAGGTTTTAATCCTTTGCCTGCTCTGCCGCTTTCCAGAGCTCTGCCGCTTCCTAATTCGTCCCACCAAGAGCAGAGACTACATTACCCATACACCCTTGAGTTTGGCAAGTGAAAGGGAGAGGGTGTGTGAAACGTGCGGGAACTGCATTCACATGCTCTGACTGTAATGAAAACACAAGAGAGACATTTATATTGTTTATATTGTTATAATGTTACGATTGAAGCTCTGGACACAACTTGTTTTTCTATAACAAACTAAACAAAATATTAATGCCCTGTCAGTGGCAAATATTTTTGGTTTTAATATTTAATTTGATTACATTAATGTTTAAGTTCAGATTTACAAGAAATGTTTTAACTGCTGTAAAAAGCACATTATTTGTTTAAAGTGTTGTTTAAAGTGCAAACCAAATGTTATTGCACTTTTGTTCATATAGCAGTTCTTTTAAAATGTATGCAGTACACTAATTTTTAATTCATTATTACATTTTGTGTATAATGCGATTAATCGCGATTAATCACAGAACATTGTGCGATTATTCACGATTAAACATTTTAATCGTTGCCCAGCCCTAATTTAAATATTGATGATAACAAGCTTGGGGGAAAACACAATTAATTGCAATTAATTACAGAAAATGTGCAATTAATTAGTTAATTTTTTTTAATCGATTCCCAGCCCTAAAAAAAATATATAAAATCAGCCAAACAGGACAAATAATCTGCTTCACTCAGATCCACACCAACTTTCTAAAAAGAAAATAAAATCTGATTCAAAATGTTTAAACTGTGTTAAAATGTTGAGCTTAAAAAGCACAAGTTAAGATATGCTGAGAAGTTGACACGCTTAACTTTTTGTACAGAAAAGTGCTTAAAGAGATAAGGTTCTTGTAGAAAGCTGTCTGCAGTGCCCTCTGACCTTATTAGACATCCAATATATTCTCTGCGGCCTCATTATGCTGCTGGAGATTAACAGCTCACAGTAAAAGAATGCAGCATCTGTCAAAAACCAAGTCAGGATCAACCAGCAGTTTGTGGCAACTAATTATAATTAAGGATGTTATTTTTTTTAAAGAATGAGAACTAGCCGATACTAGGCACTACCTTATTTACAATCTATGGGCACTACTAATAAGTACTCAAACTACATGCATAGGACAATATCAGAGCCATGTTAATTTTCCAGATTTTTCCAGAGACAATTTTTGACCCTTTGACATTAGCACAATATAATTTGTAGTTTACTTTAGTTGTGTCATTTACAAGAAAAAAATAATAATAATAAAACTCCCACTGCAATGTTAGTCTCATGGGAAAATCTTACGGTTAAACAGGTTACAAGTACAACAGACTCCTGTACCTTTGATACTGACTGCTGGTACTTGGACTACTCTATCAAAGTAAAGCTTTGAAAGCAGTGACTAGGATAGAACATATACTGTATCTATTGATTCTCAACAGAGAATATATTTTTAACTGAAAACGGTAAAAAAACAGCTTTGCATTTTCCTGTCTGTGTCAGTGCATAAATAAAAATCAAGTTTAAAAGCGCTTAACAGTAGACAAGACAGTGGGGCTGCTGCCAGTGTGCCAGTGTGCCATGCTGCATGCGGCTCAGACAGTGGCTCTCTTTGTATGACAAGCAGCAGGATCCAAATCTCACATAAAAACAGCACAGTGAAGTAGGTGGTGGGGCTAAAGCATGTACTCACAAGGGTGTATAGTGTGGAAGCAGGGTAGTCACAGGGATGGTAATGGTCTATCGGATGTTGTCATGCCGAACAATTGTCATACTATGAATAAATTTACATCCAATCAACAGTGACTGGTCAGGTGAGAGGGTCAGTAGGCTGTAGGCAGTCCCAAGCATGCATCACTCATTATGTCCATTTTATATGGCCTTAGAGAAATGAAATAGAAATGAAATAAACAGTGATGACGAGGAAGAAACTGGGCAATTACAAAAAGGGACCGACATTCAATCTAGTAGAGATAACAAAAGCGGGACAAAAAGACGGCCTCGGATGGTGGGATGCCCCTGGGGCGGCAATGCTGTTATTATGTTGGTATGGGCTACTGAGCGATGATGTGGGCCAATTAGAGGCAGGGGGATTGACAGGGGGAGGATTCAGGCAGAACAACCTGTCCGTGAAGTAGAGAAAGAAGGAGCAATCCTTTTAGCTTCCACACTTCACTAAATATGGCAGAATCAATCAATCAATCAATCAATCAATATTTATTTATATAGCGCCTTCCAACAACCACAGATTGAACCAAGGTGCTTAACAACATTAGTAAAAAATAAACATATTTACCAATAGGTTTAAAAACATATTTACACAATAAAAACAGATCAGTGTCACAGAGCCATTAAGTGCAAAAAGCCATTTTAAATAAATAGGTTTTAAGTTTGGCTTTAAACAGAGGCCGGTCAGTGATGGAACGTAACTCAATGGGAAACAAGTTCCAGAGTTTAGGACCGGCCACTGCAAAAGAACGATCGCCCCACAGTTTGAATCGAGTAACATAAAACATGGCAGATGACGCAGGATTTATGCATTGGAATAACAGCCATCTGCTTATTTCCATGGAAAGAAGCAAAGCCACTTTCCTGTCATCAGCATATTTCAAAATTGATATTGTTGAAGCAAATGCACACAAAATTTTAAAGCTGCCATGGCTTGGATGTGACCTTTAAGTATGTGAAAATTAGTCTGGTTTGGGAGAATGTATGCAAGAGATGAATTATCTGTTGTTCTCGTTCAGAGCCTTGCAGACACAATGGTGAACACATTAGCTTTGTGTCTATTATGTTTAACGTCACTCTGTTTTTGGAAAGTCCTGATTCAAAAAACCACTGCGTCCAGGAGCAGTCCAGCTTGAGAACATGAGTACAAAGAGGAAAAGTCAGTCTCAGAGTATCATTTCAGCAGTTCAGAGACCACAAGCTGAGGTCACAGCCTAACAGCTATTGTGTGTTGTTGTTTAATGGTTAGATAACGGAAGTCAAAACAGATTGAGTTGCAACAAGTAATGGATTTTACGAGTGCACACCGTAACTGCACTATCAGCTCTCACTTAGGTAACTTAAGCCCTTAACCCTCACCTCTGATGTGATCTCTATTGTCCCTTTGACTGATACTACACATCTTCCAGTAAAAGGCATACAACCTGTGAAAGGAAGTAATGCAAGTTGGTATTGTGAGATTTAACAGTCGGTGTTGCCAAGTTATCCCTGGCCCTCACAAACACACAACATTTCCATGCCCTCTAGCCTTGAACTGCTTCACTGGAGCAGGTGTCAACCCACATTCTTTTTATAAGCTCTTGTCAAACATGGGCACAGCAACAAGGCCTTGCAGCTGCACTACAATTGACACATTTAAGTACAGCAGGGTAGAAGGGCACACGCATGAACCAAAACAGTTGTACAAGCTCAGTTTACACTAGAAAACATTTACATTGGAAAAAGACTATGTAATCTTCATCAACTTAACTACAGCCTGGGCTTTTATTAATAAATTAATTCTAACTGTGTAACTGTATTTATAAATTTGGTATTATTGTATGTTGTTGTCACACTATCCTTGCAATCCCTCTGATACCAAAAAACAGCATCCCTTGGTTGAAGCGGACAAGTAATACAACCACTCTGTAGCCTTCAATTAACTGCAAAGCTCTCAATTACACATGCTCCACTTCACAGGAACCTCAAAAATGTCAATTCTGTAGAGATTCTAAACCCACTGAGTGAGTGTACAGACAAAGAGAACATCAACAAATGACTAACAGTTACCAAAGTGAAAATGTACAAGTTCAGGGACTATATACCGACAAAAGGCATTTGGTAAGGCAGGGTGCGTCCATGTCAGTGATATATTGTAGACAGCCATATAGCTACTGGCTCAGAGCCAAATGAGCAGGCTTGCTGCATATGAGGTGCCTGCTACAGAACAGAACCACTGTCGATGACAACAAGGACAACACTGTAATGTGACTCTTGTCATTTCTTCTTCTGAGTTTTAATTAATTTAAAATGGGATTGTCTCACTCATGCTCTTGCAGCACAACTCCATGTAAGGCAGTTCAAGAGAGCCTAGACAGCTGGCTATCCCCAAACAACAAGCAGACTCCCACTAAAAATGTACTATCAGGGTCCTGGAAGGCATGCACTGCAGGACAAAATGTAGGCAATTCAGGAAACAATGCAGCTACCTCCTGACACATCTGCCTATACCACACCTAGAATACTAAGACAAAAACAATAGGACAAACGCTTACATACACATATCTCTATTTACAGCTTCAACTGCAGACTTTGTTTTTTTTTCTCTCTGTAATCAGTGTTATCCCTCCTTGATTAAAAAGCAAACATTTCCTGCAACAGGAAGAAGGGGATAACCCTTGAGTATATGAAAACGAGAACAGGCTTCAAGCTGGTCAGTGCAGAGCTGAAGAGAGGGGCAAAGGAAAGATGAGCTGCAGGCTGAGATTTATAGATGGGCAGCCAAGCTCTGAAAGATAGGATTTTAGGAGAATTGCTCGATTTGCCAGAGGATGAGCTCTGCAGGACTAAGTCTGTGGACATGAAGGGAGGGGCGACAAGACAACTTGGATGCAGACCCACAACTGTACATAGTTCTGCACTCGCTCGTGATCTCTCACTACTTACATCAGTGTGCTGTATAATACTCCAGAGAACCACTAAAATTACTGGAACAGTTACAAATAAAATCTAATTTCACAATTTTGGGGTTTTATACAAAGCTGACCTTTTGCATCACCAAATATACATCCAATTCAATAGAAATGTCTATGGACAATGACAATGCCTGGATAAATGAAAACCACAATATGACACAGTGTGAAAAAAATGAAATCCCAAACTGAACCTAACCCTTTTCAGAAAGTATTAAGCAACTGTACTCTTCTCATAAGGCCTGGGCAGCTAACACACAGCCAAAAGCATGAATATTGCTATAATGCTATATAATAATAATAATACTAATAATGCCACAGAGATTTCACACAAGCACGCTGCTTTATGGCGATGGATGTGGTGTGTGTGTGCTCCTCCCAAGACAACAAGAAGACAACCCCTTTCCCCGTCATTTCTCTGTTCTGCCTTCTTCTCGCCTGGCCTTCATTATCAAGCAGGATGGAAATCCTCATTGCATTATAGAGAAAATTCTAAACATAGAAAAGAAATAGTTGTACTGGTTAAAAAAAAACAAAGAGATGAAATTTTAAATGCATAATAGTTTGGTTATTTTTAGATTTTTGTATAAAATGTATTTTTCTCAAGCTGTCAAATCTAATGAGTGATTATGCACTTGCAGTGTAAACGCAAATATGTGACTGTAGCATAATGTAATCACTGTCCTTTAGTGGTATAAACTGTACATGACAAAGGGGCAATCTAATGGATGACTCACTGACAGCACCACTCACAAAAAGCATTGTCAGTCAAGACCACACATGTTTCAGAAATGCTATATTTCAGAAACAACTGTAAATTTGTACTGCATCAAAATAGGTAAAGATAGTAAATATTTTGTTCTAATTGTAATGTGTTTATAGTTTAATATTTTTCAATAAAATTTATAGTTTATATGACAGTTGAATAAATATCCTACAAAAGCAGAGGCACTGTTGATGTTGAAGATGGGCTGACAACACCATACAAGGCCTTCACCTACAGACTTAATGCTGCGGGAATCAGAACAATGTGATGCTGCAGATCATAACAGTGATGGTCACCAGGCCTACAATTTCACAATAATATGAATTCCATCTGTTCCTCTGTATGTAACAATCAAGCTGTAGCAAAAGAGTTTGTTTCCATTTCATTTACTTTTGTTTAACTGTTGGCCTACCACTCCTAACAATATCATAGGATCTTTTTTGTTATAATGGCCAAATAAATAGCGTACAAAGAAATACTTTAATTTAATTGTTAGTCTTAAACTACATTTGTTTGTTTATACATAGAACATGTGCTTTTTTAACATTAAAGTCACTTTTTAAGATTCTCAAAGTGTTAAAGAAGTAAGGCTACTGACTATTTGAAATATTAAATATTAAAAGCAAAATAGCTTTTTACTAGGGTCATTACTAACCCCCAAAACAATTTTCAGCCAGCATTGCAATTTACTAATTTGCCTGCCATCACCACTCCTTATGTGTGATTATCCACCTTAACCCATCTTACCTTTTTGTGTCTATCTTTGAAAGGTAAGGCGGGCCATTGCATCTCTTGTAAAAAGTCTTGCCAGTGTTTTTGGTCTTGATCAGACGAGATAAAGACGATTTCCAATTTGTCCTTGTGTTCCGACGTCTTTTTAAATCTGCTGTAAAACTCGCACAGGCTGCCATTGAACTGTTTGCAGGCGTTTAGGCTGCATCCGAAGAACAAGCCGACGAGTGACAGCTTGGCGCCCAGTGATTGCACGTCCACCTCGGCTTTCTCGCTGTTGACGAGCCGCTCCCCGAGTAGACTCACCAGAAACTCCGACATGGCAGCCTACAGTCCGCGGACACACAACGTTACCTCGGCCAAGGTTGTTCTACATATAACCACTGTGTTGTGCGACAGCCGCTCTTCCTCCACCTCCGCTGAGAGGTTTTGAGTAAATCCTCGGTCCCTGGACGTCCCTGTCCGTGCGTGGCGTAGAGCCGTGTGTGACCGCTGCCGGCTGCTCTTCCTCCGCGGTGTGTGAGCGCTGTGCAGGAATGCACTCAGCTTAAATGGCCCTGACTGCAACAGCGGCGGCGCCCACTTCTCCTCAGGCTAACACTTTACACATGACATCTGCTGGTTTTACTTTAGAAGCTAAATGCTAATGCGCTAAGCACTGTGTAGATTACTCTTACTGTAGGCTGCAATCATAATGAACACAAATCTATGAGGTGAGAGTAAATTGGTAGCACGGATAAATTATTTTGTTTAATCTTAAAATAATTCAATAATATTTGTTAAAGAAGTAGAAATAGGCTACACATTTTTGGGGAAATCTCTGGATATAAATCACACTACTTGAGTAGAGATCGCCACCTAGTGTACAAAGCAGACAAGTACAATGAAAAAAAGGTTAAACTTTATAGTCTCTTGGAATTAGAGACGAAACGTCTTCACCTTGAAAACTGGTTTCAGATGCTTTTACTTTAACCTTTTTTCAAGATGACCTGGATGACTGAGAACCTTCACAGACATACAGCAGATAATGAAGCATCATATTTGGTGAACAAATATATGCAACAAAGCTAGATGTAAAAACGCACCTCTGGTCATATTGATAAGTAAGACATCTGCTGCAATGTATCAAGTCAGTGTGTCAGATTTTAATGCAGGGTGGGTTTTACATACAGTACTTGATGTACAGAGGTTATAAACACCAAGAAACACACTCAATATAATCAAGTTATATTAATGTAGTATACTTAAATGAGTGAAATCAGAATGTAAAGTGTTTATTTAAATGCCACATTTTGTGTCTAGCATGGACACATCTTAAAGGCTTTTGGACTGATGTAAACAGGCCACTCAGTCTTCAGTAAACATCATCCGCACTAGATCTGGTTTGAATAATTCCTCCTCCACCAGTTTTTGAGGCTGAAATAAACATACACATTGGTGAGTTTTAGGCTAAACTACTGTCAGAATATTACCAGTGCATTTTATGCCAGAAAATGTAATTTATGTCACAAATATGAATTACAGGGGGTTTGTCTTACTGTGCCATATCGCAGAAGAGTAGGCACTCCAGACAACTTTAATGTCTTCTTGAAGTCATTGTTTGGATCCTTCCAGCTGAAAAAAAATGTCTTTACTATGCAACAGATACAATGGCCACTAAACCAAAAATATTAATTAGATGAATAAAAAGGAAACAAAATGTAATATGAAAGTCTATTTATTTTGTGATATTTATGAAGGCAGAATATGTTTCCAGAACTAATTCAGATGCTGATTATGCAATAAGAAGATGAAAACACATTCATTTAAAAATCTCATAAAATGCCAAATAGAAAAGATACTGACTAGGCTCTTTCTCCAACTTGACAGTAGATAAAAACAGAATCTTCAGGGAGATGAATCATTTCCCCTCTGATGATGGGCTCAGCTGAAAGCATTAAAAGTGAATTTATAGAAGAGTGTAATTTAACAACACAGACAGCTATATAGGCTTATAAATAAACGGAATAAGTAAACTACACAATTACACAGGCTTCTATGAAGTCACCTTTTACACAGTCTGGACACCAGCTTTTTCCAGTGGCATCTTTATCACCTGAGAAATAGGCAAAAATGTCCTTTCCTTTTCTCTCAGCCACAGCTTGACAAAATTCTTCATAGCCACGCACAATAACCTCTTCGTATCGAGACATTATTTAGCAAGATTGTAAGATTCTTTGCCTACACTTCAAGCTACGCAGCCAACGTTTTGCTTCTCTGAACCTGGTTAAAATACTCGAGACCGAGAATCCATGAGCAAAGACTGACAGTGTTGTTTCCGCTTTGGTCAAAGGTTCTTAAAGGAACCGTGTTCTCGGATTTAATATACGCATTCTAGGTAGCTTCTGTAATCAAATTCTATTTTTTATTGATTATATGTTTATTAATGTGGTTATAACATTTGAAGATCGTGTTTAAAAAAACAGTCTTTTCGGGCCACTACCCTTACTAATTTTGACCCTGTTGAGGATCCATAGTAAAAGACAACTTCCTTTAGTGACGCTCTGCTGTTGTCATGGCGGCGTTTCAAACCTATCTATATTTCAAACTGAACTTTAGGCAGTAACGTAGAAATTTAATCATGTTTTATATATGTTTTTATCTCTGGTCACCGAATATGTCTTCAGTGATGATGTAACGTGAAGCAATTTCAAAATGAACTTTTACGCGTTTTTTTTGCTGAATAATACCTTGCTGTAGTAATCAGGCATACGGTTATGAAGCAAGAGTTAATGGCTAATGTTACCTTTCTTGGAGATGATCTTTCATAAGTTTGATAACTAGTCTTTTTCGCCATCATGACTGCGGAGTACTTGCAGAGTAGTCCGGCAACAAGTCAAGAAAAGGAATGGGTTGTTGTGAACCCAAACCGTAATTCTGTTGCCAGTAGAGAGGTATTAGCATCTAAAACAAAGGTAAGCAAAATTTAATAAAAAACTAGCTGTTTCATCAGAAAAATCCAAATTAACTTACATATACAACAACAAACAATGTGATTAATAGCACAACTGCTAAAGCCCGTTTTGTGTAACTACACTATGTATTTTATTGTCCACTGTTTGGTCCAATTAACACAAATTCGTTTGATTTTGTGTTATTGTGATTCAAAACTGTAATTGTAATTGATTATGGACAACCATTGTTTGTTTTTGGTTCTGTCAGCTACTATTCAATGAAGCCATCCCAACAAGTGCCAGGAACCGTGCCACTCGTGTCCACCCACCAACTTCTGTTGTCATAGAAAAGCTTTTACCTCTGTCAGAAGAGCAACAGTTAGCAGATAGCACCAAGAGCTCCATCAGCTTTACTTCTTTGTCTGAAGAGCGGCTGCGAGCAGCAGTGAAACTGGCTAAAAAGGACCTGCAACGAAAGCGCCGTGAATCACTAAACAAATCCCATCCTAAACATTTTCAAAAGGTCTCCCTACTTGAAACGAGTGATGTAGAACTGCTGCAGGTGTGATAGAATAATTGTTTTTTATTATTTTTTATGTTTCTATTACATTTCTACGTATAACTTCGAGTTGTTCTGTGTCTTATCCTCCTCTTCCAGGAGCTAGGAGCAACACCAAGCAAAGCTAAGATAAACGCCTCCAGTCCAAAGGAGAGGGTAGCCAAGCCTAGAGGAAGATTGTTAGCACACACAGCCCATAAAACTCCAATTTCTCCCAGGTCCCGTGTTGGCCTGTCACCACCGACCAGAGAACCTGGTCCAAAGCAGCAGGGTCCTTTAGGCCAGGAGATACACAGGCTGCAACATGAGCTGAAATTCGGCATTCAGAGAGCAGAAGAGCTAGCTAACAGAGGTAATTCTCAAAAGCTACTTACATTTGGGTTATATTGCAATGTTATTATGCTTTAGACCTCAAATTATTATTACTTCTCATACATTCATTCATTTATTTGAGCGGTTCAGTACATTTGGAATATAGTGATTATGCATTACAGCCCAAAAGGAGTTGGCAGAACAAAGGAACTTATAAACGCCTACTCCCTTTCCCAGCTTTCATTCACGCAACCAACTATGGACCATTTCATTTTGTCAGAAAGAAAATGCATATTTCATCATACAGTACCAATACACATAAGTATATATACACATATGTATGCATACATATACATCAGTATTATAGTGCATGTCCATACACAGGCACATGCTCATGGGGTGTATGCACAGTATACATTTTACTTCATTTTATGTGAGCAGAGGATAAAGTGCTTGAGCCACTGGAGCCAGATGAGCAAAGCAAGCTGGATGGCCGTAGACAAAAGCAAGCAGCCCGGTCTGCAAGCATCATCTATGTTCTTCTACAACAGGTATGCAAATTTAGATGGATAACAATTATAATATACAGACACTAGTGTTGTTGATAAATTTAACAGGATTTATAACAGCCATAACATCTTATGTACATGCAGGTAAAAGAGATACAAGAAAATATAGAAAATGCACATGGTCCAAAAACAAAAATTGCAAAGGTATGTTTACTTCACTTTAATATTGTCTGATAATTTGTTAATTACTTAAAGATTTGCACTACTTATAAATGCATGTATTTTTAATAATGTCTATTGGTCTGTCTGCAGTCTACACTATTGCACAGACTTGCAGCTGCCCATCGTGGTGCTCTCAGGGCTTTGCAAGTTTTCATTCAACAGCTCTCAGATTCAACTCCTTGTAATAAGCCTCCTAATTTTCACAACTTGGGCCAGCTTATTCGCCAACTTTGTTTGTGCTCAGCTAAAGCTGAGGTGGATAAGGGTTTAGCTGTGTCTGCACTTGACATTTTGCAAAAGCTAGAGGTGAGACATCTTCTGCACGAAAATGTTCCAAAGTCCTTTGTTACACTTTTTATTTATTCTCGTTTAACACAAAAGTATATATGCTTACAATATTTATAATATATTTTTCTGGTCATACAGGAACAAATTTCTAGTTTGTTTGTTTATCATATTTTATATGATTCTTTATATTTTAATTTATTTTTTTACTTTCTTTCTTGTTTAGACTTTAGATTCAGCTCTCAGTAAACAAGAAGTCCAAGTACAAGCACATAGGGAGTCTCCTCACTGCAGCATATCACCAATTAGTGCACCAAGGGCTCCCAACACTTTGGTTCATCAAGCTGCTTGTAAACCTGCAAAAAACAAAAATAACTCCCGGGGTAAGAACTGAGCCTTTGTTCTCTTAAAAATGTTTGCAATGAATGCTATGTTTCAATTTCCTACTCACTACTCAAGTGTTACATTCTGTACATCAATAACTTAATGTAGAAATGTTGAGAATATTATTGTTGAAATTATTGCGGCACTCCATAACTTTTAGCCAGTAGGGGGCGCTAATCTCTCTACAGACTCTGTATTGTTATGACAGCGGTAGCAGAGGTCATTTGAGAGCATACAGAGATACAAGCTGGCAAGTTTGGAAGAAAAAAATATGTCTGAAACGGTTGGGTAATTTTTTCTGTACCTTCTATTTAAGTGCCTTAAAGCATATCACTCACACAATCTCTTGCAATAAGTCCTTGTACCAGGGAGAGGAGAAGTTACAGGAGGTGCCCCAGTGATAGGCATGATTCTAACCATTCTACCTTCATCTCTAAGAACCATCAAAATGATTTTGAGAATATATGTTTTTGGGCTAAAAGACTTGCAGCATAACATTTTAGAATTTTAGACTATCTGACATCTAACTAACAACTTCAAGATCTTCAAACACTCTTCCTCTCCACCATCTTCCACTGGTGCACCATTGGCATTATATTGTTTCATTCCATTTATATATTTAAAAATCACCTATGGGCTTCTGTACGTACAGTATGTGCTGGGTCTCCCACAGTTCTAAAATTGCTGCTCACAAGCAGAAGATTGCTAAGGACTGACAAAGAAATGATGCAATAACAAGAGCAGCAGTGTAGCTCTCCTGCTGTTTAGTCACTTGACTCCTGCAGGTTTTTATTGAACTGAGAGGCTTGCTGTGGAAGAGATGACATAAATACGGGCATTATTTTTTACCTGCACCTGTCTCTCCTGAAACATGTCCTTGTCCCAACTGTACCCAGATCCCTGCGCCAGCCAAGCAGTCATTCTCGTCAAACTCGGCTGCCGTAGTTTTAAAATTTCCAGCCTCAGTAGTGGACAACTATTTGGCATAGTGTGGTTATAGATGGTAAAGGACATCACTTAAAATGTTCATTAAAATCACTGTTCTATTTTGTATTGATAGGAAAGAAGATGGTTTTACAGAAACCCAGACCTTTATACCCATCTACAAACAGAAGAGATGTGCTTAGAGGTGGTCTAGAAGGACTTGCCCAGCAGAGGGTGCAAGGAGAGAAAAATGGTGGACCTATGAAAAATACTTGCAAAAAAGGAGAAGCCCAGTTTCGGAAAATCATTCCTTTCCTGAAGGTTACTGGAGTTATAAACATCATTAAACATCAATAAAAATACATATAGTGCCTAATATTAAAATACAAATATTTTGTCCTTTTTATGTATTTTATTTATAATTTCAATTTCAATATTCATAGTGTAATCAGATACACAGTTCAGGCTTTCACCAGCCTACAGTTTCGTCTCGACTTCGAGTGAACCAGCTCCCTGAAAAAGAGCCCTCTGTGCCCTGGATACCTACATCCCCTCACTCTCCTCCTCGACAGCGGTGAGGCTCTTGACGTTAGAGGCTTATAGCACAGTTAATTTTTAAAATTGCTTTTCCTTTTGGTGGTTTTTAGTAAAGCTAAATGATTTGATAAGAGTATATGTTTAAAGTCACGAACAGTAACAAGAAACAGATTCCAAAATATCATGCTATGTATTTTACCTCTGTGTATTTTTCTATTTCTTATTTTTTACAGATCCCTTGAACAGAAAACAAGACCAGAGCCTCGTTGCCTTTTTTCACCTGAGAAGAACCCACAGAGCCCCCACAACCACAAAGTCAAAGATATGTCCAGATCAGAGCCATCTTTAAACTCAGAAAAGAAGAACCAAGCCCAGGAAGAAGCATTAAGGTACAACCCTTCCTACTTAATATTACTTGGTATGAATATGTTTATGAGATGAGTCATTGATGAGTTTTGTTATATCAAATGAGAACCAGTATGTTATGGGAAAATAAAATAAATGCAGTGAATGTTAAAGAGGCTGAGTAATTGCTGATTTATTTCTAACCTCTTTGTTAGACCTCCCTTGACGAGAGCCTCAGGCAACAGTCACAT
Organism: Perccottus glenii; assembly: GCA_024416835.2. Classification (NCBI taxonomy): domain Eukaryota; kingdom Metazoa; phylum Chordata; class Actinopteri; order Gobiiformes; family Odontobutidae; genus Perccottus; species Perccottus glenii. The sequence goes on from CM044550.2 coordinate 15,280,712, forward strand.
TTTAATTCAAAGTTAAGTCTTTCCAATAAATGAATCTACATGAGATTCAGGCTGTTGAAAAATAGATGGGCTGCTTTAGCGCATAAGCACTTCATTGATGGAATGTTCCAAATACAGTATGTCTCGGGTTAATTACATTTTAATTACTCAAACAGCTTTCCTGTTAATCCGGTAATCACCTTCTGAATTTGGAAATAAGACATCATAGGTTATTTATTTAACAAACTGAGTTTTCCTCAATTATTTGTTGCTGCAGAAGAGTTTGGTTGGATAAGATGACAATGCAGAGACTTAAAGAGCTACACCAGTTAAGCAAAGAAGAGAATGAACGTATCCAGCTATTAAGGTACCATACAAATGTAATTGAGTGTATAGTGGAAGATCATTATGCCTTTATTAGATTTGAATAAAAATTGTTATTGCATTTTCCTCACAAAGACTTGGCAAAGACACTGCAACTAGTTACTGGTTCTGATAAAAGTGTTCCCCAGAACTTTTTTTAGGAATATTAATCATATAACATAAAAAAGATGAGAAAAAGAGAGACGTGTCTAAAAGCTACTGTATATGAGATATAGAACTTCTACTGTGACAGCTGCATTGTGGGTGTGCTTTGGTTAAAAGGTCTAAAGCGATCTTGCCATCTCAGTGGGCTGAGAGAGCTGAACAGAGGGCCACTGAGAAAATACAGCCCTGTCTGGATCAAGCACAGGTATGTCATCTTTTGCTCTCAAGCAAATATTTGTCTAAAACTACAGTAAATGTAAATGTTAACAATTTTATTTTTATTTTTTTTAGAAAATTAGTGAGTCCAGGATTGCTTCTTCACAAAAAAATAGACTAAATGAGCAAACTGCACAAAGGGTGAGCAAATCTACTGCATTTCTCAAATAAAAGTAGCTAAACAACAAGAGTTATTTAGTGTCATTTTCTGATTTTTGTCTTGGGCAGGCTGCAGAAAGTGCAGAGCAGCTGAGTGAAACCCTTCTGGAAGATCTGTTGGAGGACACTGCTCGAGCGGCGTGGGCAGTTGAGACAGACAGACAGTTGGAGGGCAAGGCCCAGCGTAGGCTTCAAGCTAACACCCTGGAGAGTATGCTGCTTCGCATGGAGGAAATACAGGTGAGAGACTCCTTACTGAACCACCCACCAGTTAAAGGTCACTGTGGCTCGCAAAGGTTATATATGGCTGTGTTTTATTTATAGCATCGGATCTAACATGTAATAATGTATTAGTTACTGACACAGAAATTACTCATTATTTATATCGCAGGCAGTTTAGTTCACATGTGGTTGATGTTTTTTTGACTCATGTCTCTGTGTGCTTGAGCAGAAAGATCAGGAAGAAGTGAGAAGAAGAGTTGCTTCAATTATGTATTCAGATCTTCACTGGGACAAACCTGAAGACACGGGTAACAAATAATTATTGATAAAATGTTTTTTGTTGCTGTTTTTTTTTTTTTTTTCAATCTTTAGGCAGAGACCGTTCTTCAACTATAATTTCAGAACAGTAACATTAATTGTTTTTTTAATGCCTGGTCTTCATATCTGCTGCTCAGCCTTTTTTCCATACATCACCCTCTTGTCTCCCTTTTCTGGCTTTTTGTTCTTCCCAGGACCTCAGTACAATGCCCCAGGCTCCAGGCCATCTTCTCCTCAGCCAATTAGACTGACAAGGCCAGTGCTGAGGCAGAGCCCTGCAGCTGATATAGTCCTGGAGAAGCCTGTGGAGACTGGGTAGGAACTACTATTTAAACACTCCTATGTTCTTTATGTATCACCCTCTTGTATGTTCTTTTAATGTTTTGAAACCTTGGTATATCTAATATTAATAATAATACATTTGGCTAAATTAAGCCTCTTGAGTCAATAAAAAGGAAGGTAGTTCCTGTTCATCCAGTGATGCACATTTATTGTTTTTTGCACATGACATGACATTGACCTGCTTTCCCATCAGGGGGGGCTTACTCATCACATAAAACTCACACTGTGGCTAGCTACCCTACCTGGGGCAGAGTCTGTTCCTCACTGTGGCAGCCTCCTCTACAGAGCCCTCTAGTGCTTAAGGCTATGGCTACAACTGCTCCACTGACGCAGTTAATGAAAACTTGGAAGCAAGAATGAGAAGTAGAAAGACTGGAGGTTGTTGATCAAGATAGACCTGCATTAAGCATTTTAAAACCAAATTTAATAGTATTTTGACTTTACTTTAGCAAATTAAAGATGGACAGGGTTTGCATGAATTAGAGAACTCTGTTTTCCATGTCTGAACGCATCATTTCTTCAAGTTGAATTGTAAGCTCATACTAGTGACAATTATATCATAAAAATTGACTCACTGTAGACAACTGATACCAATAAATTATTAAAAAATAAAATAACGTTAAATGGCTAAAATGTCTCAACAGGCTTTTGATTAATCTTGCAGTATAAATGATGACATTGGAATTCTAACTTTAGACTTTTGTTTGCTGTGATAGGTGGATTTTGCTATCAGTTAAACATGTCTGAATGACAGACTGCTGAGCAGATTTTTCTTTTACTGCTGTGCTGACAATTTGTTGTCCAGGGGTAGCGTTGCTTTAAAAGATGAGCTCCTGTCTTCTTTTGCTAGTGACTAATGTAATTTGATGTGCGACTGAAAGTTGAATGCCTTTTTGTTGATTGATTGACTGTATTGCCAAGAGCTGTAAAACACTGAAGGTCTCCTTGTTGTAATGCCCTACCCTGCCCTGACTCTTAATATGCATGAAATACTGAAGGGACATGAATAGTAGTAATCAAAATATTGTGGTCATATTGCTAATACAGCATCTGAGCAGAATATTCAATAGCTTTTGTCAGCTGAAAGTTGTCGACGTGTGCTTTTTTATTCAGTGCAACAAAATGGTGTGGCCTGGAATGAAAGCATGTTATTTCAGCTGCAGGAGAGTGTGGGGAGCTCTTGTGCTGATTGGTTGTTTATAATGCAGATGATGATGTGTTGCTGGCTAATAAAAATAATGTCACAATGACACGGCATGTAAAACCTTTGTGTGCCTGTTTTTTGGATTTGGAAGCTGCTGTGAGAAAAAAACATAACAAATTATGGGTTAGAACATCGCAATTTGTCTTAAATAGCTTTTAAATTTCATTGTATTTTTTGTAGGCCTAGGTTGTCATTAGATGCTAATTATCCCTCTATTGTAAACGGATTAGAAAACAAATATACATTGTATAGGCCATTCCTGTTGTTCCTTGTGTTTGTGCACAAGTGAGTGTTAATGAATGCCCTCTTAGACAAAGGAGTGGGAGATTTTATCTTTCCAAACATCAGTAAATCAGCAGATAAGATGGACGTCTCCATGGTGAGCAGCTCAGGTTTTTGGCTATTGCTGACTAACCTCCTGCTGCAGATCAAATGAAATTGATGAAAAGATGGAAGCTTTAATCGGCAATATTATAAATATTTTATGTTTTCTTCTCTCTAATTTTCTTACCTATTTAGATTTGCAACTAATCCAAATGCTTATATTCAAACTGACATTGACTTTTGCATAGAAAACAGCAAGGATGACTTTGGTCCTGTATTATTGTATGATAACTCATTTACATTTCCTTCAACACTGGCTGTAATAATAATAACGTCTACTCTTCATCATTTTTGTGTACAATTTTATTGAGCAGAATTTATATACACAATATATAATGGGGCGTTTGTGTAAAGGAATATGTATTTTTATTCTTACAAAATAGAAATTAAATTTGCAGAGTGCTGTATTGGGCTTTTGGTCACATAACTCCTCAGAAGGCCGCTCGAGTGTAAATTGACCTATTTTGCACTAAAGCAGTTGCTTGTGCTGTCACTTTCATATTTATGGCTACCCCATGGTTTGTAGCTTTTACAATCAAAACAGAAGCATGTTCAACTGAGGCCCGGGAGCACAATAGAGCCGTACTTTACTTTGGGAACTGCGGGAACACTAAATATAGCACTGAGAGCGGCGTCGACGAGGGAGGCTGATTTGTCCAAACAGAGGATTATAAAGCCAGACCATGGCAATGCCCAGCTGAGCCCCTACTCACTGCTTGCACTCTGACACCTCTCCTAAATTCATCATCCTGGGATTTATATTGAGCACAGCAAGTGTCTCTGCTCAATCACAGTGCAACACTTTCGTTCATGTTCATGTCACTTCATGCAGTGAGAATGGAGTAGCTCCAGGTAATAAATAGGTGATACTTGTTTGCCTTCTTCAATGTGCATCTTTCTTTTTTTTTCTGACAGAGTCCTTTTGGAGACGAGGCAGACAGAGGAGGTTCCTCAGGAGGAACAGCGGGTCAGGTGCAGCACTATGTTCCCACTGGCAGTGCAAAGAGGCAGAGCTGCTGTTATCTCTGTGCCAAGCAACACCCTGAGAAGCATACGACAGTACAGGGCAGACTATGAGGTATACCAGAGTACTGTGGCTCAAAACTCTGGTGGTGGTATCAACCCCTGGGCCATTGCAGACAGGTATTCAGACACTAAACAGACACGGCTATATTCCTTTAGCATTCAACAATCATTTGACATATTTTGGTTGGGCAACACAAACTTTTGCCTTGATAAAAATATCATAATGATCTATAACCTGAGACAAGTTAATTCAAATCTATCACTGTCCATTATGTCCAAAGGTAAATTTAAATATTGTAACACGTCATATACTGTATATGACTATATCACATGTTCTTTCCCATGTACTGCAACAATATCTGTTTTTAGGATTTGTTATCAGAGTTACAGTGCAATCAACAACTAATTATAATAATCCCAAAAGTGCCATGCAGAGTTTATGGTTTGTATAATTTCTCTCTCTGGTGTTCACTGTTGTTCATCTCTCCCACTCGTACATTTGCATAACTAAGAGAATTTTTAAGTTACTGCAGTGCAAAATTCAAAAGACCAGCTCTCATCTACAGTAGAGCTCAAACATACTGCATCAGTTTATCTTATAAAGAAAAGAAGAAACAAAGATTGTTTTTCTCCTTCTGTCAAAAATGTGAGTGGAATACACGTAGCTAGGACAACAGCTGCCTGGTTCTGAGTCAATTGGACATTACTGTGTAAAGATACAAGTCTGTTTCTTTTCAAACTTGGAAAAGTGAATAATCTAGTGCTTTTAAAGATAAGTTAGTCTTCTAGGTATATGCCTCCTGTTGTTCTGGCACAGTGCATACATCTGTCTGTGATAATGAGATGGTAATGAGCAGCCGATTGCTGCTTTGATGCAAAGCCATCTGGAGGATTTAACTCATTTGTGTCTTGAAACATTTTACAAAAGAACATAACTCTTAGACAGAAATATTGTAGCATTCATGTAGTTTTTCTTTCTTTTTTTTTTTTTTTTACATATTTTAAAATATGAAAATTGAACTAGCCCCCATATTCTGTTGTCTGTGGAGTAGTTAATTACTTCAATTTAATCTGTCTATTAGATGGATTGCCATTATATTATTACTTTCCAAGGGATAAATCTTACTGACACTATTGACTGTCACTATGTGACAGTGGTTTCACTTCTATGAAACATCTAATGAATGGCTTTGCACTAAAATTGAGAGAGGTACAGTGTATATCTTTCTTAGGACTTTGCTTTTTGTAATACCAACAACAGATGGTGATAAGGTGGATCAGGGTTTACATTTACATTTTACATTTAGTCATTTAGCAGATGCTTTTCTCCAAAGAGTTTTTTTTTTTATATATATACATATGTCTACTTTAAAGTGAAGCCAAGTGGACTGACATTTGATTTACTGCAGTTTGGCTTGATGAATCTGTTGCCTTTTGTCCCTCAGTTTGGCCGAGGAGCTGTTGTCAGAGGCTTTGGCTGACGTGGCAGCTGAGTTTCAGGATGTCGTGGAGGAGTATGCAGAAGCAGTCTTCACCTCAGAGTTTCTTCAGCCTGTTCAGTCACCTCCTCCTTCTGCCCAGGCAATAAAAGGACAATAAAATGTTACCCCATTATAATACATTTATGGTTAAAAGACTATTTTGGACATTTTTCTAGTTTTTTACAGTATTATGAGTCTTACGGGTGCATGTTTTGAATGTGTTTATTTTAAATGTAAATACTCTACTTAATGTTATTTGGACTGTCAGGTTTTGTAGATATCTTGTGAAGTTGCCAAAAAAACAGGATCATGATATTATTCAGACACAGTAGGTTTGGGGTCTACCTGTATCTGTGATTAAATTTGGGGTAAGTTACTGTGGATAAGCTTTGAGGGACCATTACAACATTATTGAGGATTATACGATGACAGCTTTTCCTTCCACTTAGTATAAATATCTCTGAGGATTAAGCTTCTATTTTCATGTTGGAATATGGAAATAAATTAATAGCGTCTGGCCTTACATAATGGAGATCTTGGAGGCGGAAAGCATCATGTGTTTAATCTGTTGTTATTTCACTTTCTCCTCAGAAGTGTAAAAAAAAAAGCTTAAATGCAGCAAGTGGTGTTGTATCCACTTCAGTGGCTTCCACATAACAATAATCAATGACCATTACAAGAAGACTGTACAGAATAATGTTTTGTTTTATTCTACTTTTTCTAACCCTTTTCTTCAATATCTTCATTACTTTAGTGTCCTTCAGAGTAAACTAGTTCATAGCCCATGTGGTATGATTGAAAGGCTCTACTAATGAACCCTGGTATGGTGTCTATCTTGAACCCTAAATAAACTGGATGGACTGGTTGTGCCTATAAAATGTCTCCATCCTGGAGCGTAACATGAAAAGTCATGGCAACAGAGCTGAGGGGACAGCTCAGATGTTGTGCTTGCCTGTGGGGACCATCCTCTGACAGGGGACATACACTGACTGCATGAATTAGCTCACTTTGAATCAGCTGCCCCTATTTTCTCTCAGGCTGGGTTTGTGTGGGCGTCTGGATACGTGCAGGCTCTGCAGTCTGAACACAGTAGATCTCTTCTTTTTATCTAGGACAAATAAAATTAGACCACTCAAAGCAAGGGGAATACTGCTGTTTTTCTTTTAATGTACAGGATTGAGGTTGTTTATACATTGGGTAAAGATGGGGAGGGCTGTATGTGTGAAGCAAACCAGTTTTGCTCATTTTCAAGAGCAGATTTATTTTTATTTGTTACTGTTATGGTTCAGGTGTTTTTCTGCGCCTCAGCTGAATCAATTAAACGTCAAAGCGAATATATTTCACTTTGTGCCACCTCAGTAGGGAACATTTAGCATTCCACTGAGATTGTCTTGTCATTCAAGCTAATCGAGTCTCTTAATTTGTTTTTATCTTGTTAAGAGCAAATGTTTTTTAAGGGTACAGGTTACATACTTAAAGGTTTGAAAGTTACATACTTTGATTTTCAAGCCAAGTTGCCTTTGTTTTACTGTAATACAATTAAAACAATGGTTGAAGGGGCCACAAAACTACTACTGACTAGAGATTTGGAGGAATTGTTCCCCAAAGCACATGCAGAGCCTGTAGAGAGCTTGTTTGTACTCACTCATGTTATAGCCTATGTGTGTTAATACCAAATCTGATTGAGTTTTTAATGTAGTGTATCATAATAAATCAATTATTAGGCCCAGGCTTACTGAAGCAACAGAAAAATTATTAGAAAAAGCATAGTTGTAGGTTACCTTGTGGTAGAATTTAGCAGTGACTGTTTTAAAAGCTGGACATAAAAAGCTGCCAGTCTAATATCATACCTTATGTAAGACCATTGTGTGGGTTGAATATTTATTAGAAATCTTTTTTTTAACTGCAGTAAATAGAGCTTATTTTTATTTTATTTTTTATCACTGACTCAGTTTGTTTCCTGAGCTTTTCCACCCACAAGCTGAATATTTTTGCAAAGGCAAAACAAAAACAAATCTGCACTTTAGGTGCTATATTCAGCCTTTTGACTGCCAACTTCTTGTGTTTTGTGACTGTTAAACGGCTCCCACAAGGCCTACTGAAAAGGCGCTTGCAGTAAGTGTTGTGTGCAAGTGTACAAGTATGTGCAAGTAGGTTACATATTTTCAAAGCCAAGGGGTTGAGTAGTGTCTTCTAAGCAATGTAATCCTCTCACTACCGCTGAAATAATGCTCCCTATCTCAAAACTTTTTGCTTTGTTTTCTTTTGTTTTTTTACCAGAAAATATTAATGCAGTTTGGTATTAGGGCTATTTGGCTTTCATACATATATTTTGATTACGAAGTGGCTGTGTGTATTCCTAGTAAGGCTAGCAGATTACTTAGATTTGACGTGAGGATACTAAATTCTTTAGTTTGGGCCAGTTATCCAGCAAACATGGCAGGTGTTAATGCTACATACCATCGTCTTTAGAAGTGCTTTGGGTTACAGGGAATGGTTGCAGAGACAGGCTATAAGCCAAGATAAGCTTACAACAATGAGATGGAGCAATTGATCTGAAAGCAGACGGAATTAAAGCCATGATTTTGTGCTCTACTGAGAGCAGAAATGGAGCATATAGGGTCTTTATCTGTCATTTGAAGGCTGAAGATTGTGTGTCTGGGTGACTTCCAATGGGACCATGGTGACGCTGCTGCTTCCCTGGTGGATGGGTGTCAGGGGTGTAGAGCTCTCATCTCTTTACTGTCATTTGTAGTGCCTAACAACTTATGTCCATAGACTAGATCCATTTTGTACTGTCTGTATTCACTGCTCTTGAAGAACAGTCACGTTTACTTGGTCGTCTTTTAACGCAACGTCACAATGGAGTTTCAAATAGGGCAACTTTTGGATGTTGGCAAAGTCTGGGACGCTACACAAGACGGAGCTTCTGTAGCAGCCGCAGACGTGAGCACCGCTGGAGGCAGTCGAGCTGCAGATCGAGGCTTGTTTGTTAAAACTCTGGCCGATGATAGCGACGGAGGCAGTAGAAAAGACAGAGGTGGGTGGGTTGGGCATGCCATGTGAGTCAAGTCTGCACAGAGACAACACATGCCCAAACTATGTCTGCGGCACTCCTGGCTCAATACTCTCAGGATTTTAATACAGGTGAATGAGACATCTGCATATATTCCCTTTTTTCCCGCCTTTCATTTTCTATTTGCGGTAGACCGACGCAGGCACAGCTCCCTGGACCATCCTCACCAAGTCCAGTCCGCAGCAGCGCGCTTCAGTCCGACAGACGACAAGGTGCAGGGGGCGGGGAAGAGGGGACATGAAGCCTTGCTTTTTTAATTCACTCATCGACAAAACTGTGCCGCGGTGAAAAACGTGACGGCTTTTCTAAGTGGGCACAGAGAGAGGTGGAGACCCACCGCGGAGCCACTATGTCCAAGCACACCAGAGGTAAAGGTAAGAGGACACTCTGCATGCTCTTTCACGACATGCTAACAGGTAGATCTGCAGGAATGTGCCGCGGTCAAATGCGTTTCTGTTTTGTGGACATCCAGCTAGGTCTGTCCCCACACGGGTCCTAAACCCAACCAGCCTGTGCCCCTGTCCTGGCTCTGGATGCCAGCGTTGAAACGAGATGTTCATTGACGTTATAATGCATCACCGAACATTTTTGACACTGACTAAATCTGTGATGCAACCTCAACAAAATGTTCCGTTTTTAAGATGATGAATACAACAACAACTCAAATGTGCTATTTTTAGAAACATATCGCCTATTTAAAGGCTGCTGCATGAGTGTAAACTTTAGCATTTAAACCGTGTCAGATAGGTTACTGAGCAGACGGATAAGTCGAACACCATTTTTGGTTCCTTATCATTGAAACAAAAACTTGGAGGTCATGCTAATCCAGAAAAGTTCAGTGCGTTGCTAATAATAGCATGACTTGATTTGTAGTCTACACTACACAACATAGACTGTAGATAACAACGTCTGTCAGGCTATAGGTTACTGTCTGAGCTGCTCTGTGTGCTCTGTTGACAAAGAAAAAAGGCAGACAGTAAATTCAATTAATTTTGTCCTGCAAGGTTATTTTTATGTGGTATTGCACTATTAGCTATAGGTCAAATTTTTTTGTCTTTTTTGTACTTTGTAATGCAATTTTGTCTGTCTTTTGTAGCCTACTTTCACACTTGGCTTTAAGTGCAAGGTTGCATGTTACTGGGAGCTATAGGCTTGGTGTCTGTACATTTGCCAAGCACTAGTCCTTGAGTATATTCTTCGGAATTTATTGGTCTCTAGGCATTAATGAACATCACATTTCTCTGCTTTAATATTTGTATAAAGGTGCTTATAATAAAGCCAGCTCATTGAATATGTATTTCTATAGCTATGCAATCAAAAGTGTATATCAGGTTATGCGCCTTCACTGACTGAGAATTTCATCTCACATTTTAAATTCAAAGGGGTTTTCAGATAACAATGTTTGAATCTCAAAGTTGTTCTCGGTGTCTTTGACTCTTACCTCACAGAAAAGGTCACAGCCTTTTCTGTGAGGTAAGAGTTGAAGGGGTTTTATCCTGCAGAGATCAATAAAATGCCAGATTGCTGTTACTTAAAGCCCCAACATAAAGTGTCAAGCTGGCAAAGGGCTATGTTTTGTCTTCAAAGCCACCCCCCTCGGAGTAGACACTGTGATAGAAATAGTAGAGAAAGTCAAAAATCCTTCTCTTATTTCAAGAGCTGTTATCAGGAGTTGAAATCAAGATATTAACTGTGGGCTATGAACCTATTAAGCAGGCATCAGACAGCTCTACCTGTAATCAGAAAATGAATGGTCACTGAATCAAGTCAATAAATGTTTGTGCAGAAAATCTTGGGCTAAAAAAACAAAACAATGAAATGCCAACAGAAGCTTGTGTTGTGTATTCTACAATTAGTCTTAATTATATAGGACCATGGCATAAATTCATTTGGAAATTACACACTTGGGTCTCGTATTATGTCACCCATTTGCTCTAAAATTGTGTGAACCCTGCAAAGCACTAAGAGCTGGGTGGCAGATTAATGTAGATGCGCAATAGTACATTTGTGAGGTCACTGTTGGTACACTGATATAAAAAGATTTGTTTTCACTGAACACGACATGAGCTCACTTTGCAGAAAAATGCAATAGACTCAAGATTTTTGTAAAAATCTGTTAATTGAATAATACATGCCCTTTTTCTCGTCATACAGTGAATGAGTGTTTATGAATTGTAGGTTTAACAGTTCAACATGCCTCTCTGCAGCCACTGTAAAAACCTGGCTGGATGCCCAGATTTACTTACTGTCTATGAAAACACAGCACTTACCAAACACTCATTTGTATTGAGCAATAGAGATTTTGAAACTATGGACATATGTGATTTAAGAGTATTGCTAGAACCAACTGAATGTGTAATATCTTTTGTAAACGGGGATTTCAAAGCATAATTTATTAAAGCATTAGCTCTACTATGGCTTTGGTGTGAAGCACTTACCTTTTTAAGAATTTTCTTTTTCTCAATTTTGAAAGTTAATCAGAAAGGAAGATATTTTTCATTTGCTATCCAAATAAATGAGTTTGTTACCCTTGTAACTGGTTTTCAGTGTTCTCTCTGTCTTTTGATAAAGGTCAAGTGTTTTTTAAGGCATGATAAATACTTTAAATTTAGAATTTTACCATTTAATTCAAATGGTGGCCCTGCTGGCATGATAACAAGCAGGAGGACTCTAGAGCCCTACAAATATGTGTTAATGTATTCAGCCTGTGACCTCTGTAATTTTATTTGATCTTAAAAAGCTATGTTAATTTAAATTTAATAGGTGTTTGTTATGTGGACACACCCCGGGCCTGTGTCAGAGGAGCTCTTGACACTGCACATAGCAGCTGTCCACTGGCCAGACACAAGGCGCACACAGGGGAACCAGCTCACCTGACTCTTACCACAATCCAGCCTCTTGTTTATCAGTGGATAGTCTTGACGTCATACTTGGATCTGAACAGAGGGGAGAGACTGTATTTTCTGCTTTGCCTTTGTTGAATCACTGTACATGTCTTGCCAAAAAGATGATTGCAGTCTTTGGGCGCACACTTCCACTGATGCTGCTTGTACATTTAGTTAATATCCTCCAGGTGTTCTGCCATTATGAATGAGAGAGATGTCTTTAATGACTATCTAGCTGCAGAGATAAGTTATCAAATTAAAGTAACTCTAACTTAACTGTCTAACTTTTAACCAGAAAATACGTTTAGTTTCTATCACTACCCATTTGCAAAGTCCAATCATCTTCTAAGAACAGCCTCATATATTCTGTTTTCCAAATGAGATTGTAGATAACAAATTGCCATTTCATATCTAATTCAAAATCAAATGTGTATAAGTTTGGACTTAATGACTTAATGCCCTCACTTGCCGACATCTTCAGTGTAGTTTTGTGTCCGCTGCTGCACTAATGGGGATTTTCAGATAGTGAATGCACAGCAGTCCATTAATAGTCAATATGGCGTTGATCTGCATTGCTGCAGTGCATATAGATACCATCCGCGGGATAATGTGTGGAAGGTGAAAGTGACCTATTTAACATTTCTGAGGCAAGATCAATCTCTTCCATTTCTCTTATTTGCTATAACGATTGATTTTCAACATGTACCAAAACTTCGTCTAATTGAATTTGAGGACAGGATATTAATAGCTACTTCCTGCACATCGAGGACCAAGCTGATGTTTTTTATTGTTTACTTTAGGGGATTTTTACATGCAGTCAGATTTGATAGATGATTTCTGCCTTGTCCCCTTCCCTTTGTGGATTTCTCTATAATATAATCTCACTGTGCACTGTGTGTGGGTTTCATCTTTACCAGGCACATTGCTTGTTAAGATTAGGGGCTGAGGCTTTTCTCATTTCCTTCATTGTGTCCATGCTGTAAAGAAAAACATTATTGGATTTCTTCTCCTGACATGCATGTTAAATATCACACTCCTTTGGGTCTTTGGGTGCAGCGTTCAGTGTGCAGCAGCTTGCATCAGCAGTGAGCCCTCCCGTTCATCCTCAATGTAACGGCAGCAGTTGCTAACACAGATGAATTGGGTGCTGTTAATTGTGCAAGTTCATTGGATATTAAATAGTGCTAATTACAGATTGAGGGGATTTTGGTTTTGGCAGGGGTAACCCAGACCATCTGTGTTGGAGAGCAGTGAGTGCAATCATAGATCAATTACAAGCAAGTAAAAAATCCTTTAGGATGGATTCAACTGATGAAGAGTTGGTCCTCCTATGTTCTATGTAGAGTAATGCTGCACCATTATAGAGAAAAACAATCAAAACGCTCTTTTTAAATTGTGTTTTACAAACCGTAACCCTTTTTAGACTTCCTATCTAGCAACATAAATGTAGCCAATAAGTGACTACATCCAATTTTCGCCACAATGTAAAAAGTTCAGTTTGATAGACATGTTTTTAGACGACTCCTGATGGTTCCATAAAAACAATAATCTTCTGAGAGAGCCATGTGCCCTGTGACACCTGCAGCAATTACAGCCAGATGTGTGATGAAGCCACCGACAATCTCATCCAATATTTCTGGATGGACAACCCCCTCGAGAAACATACAGATGGAATACCTACAAACCCTTGAACTGGGAGCTCTTTTATTTGCTATACTTAATTAGAGACCCTGGGATTTTATTGCTCAGTAACCAAAAGAATTTAGCTTGAATGATTGTAGCACTTTAGGAATGCCTTTTCAATTTGTATTTTGCTGTGTATTTTTCAAATTGCCTTTTTATATGAAAATGTTTTGTAGTCATCAGTCAGTGTACACACTGCTGGAGGCACAATCCAAGGTTACTTTATCTTTAAAGAATGAATTAGGAAAGCCAGTTGTGGCATGTGGCATGGATGTAGTTCATAGTGCTGCCATCATCTTGATTTTCAAATTTGAAACATCTTCAGTTGTTGTGTTAAAATAAAAACAAAGAAAGAAAAGCTGTCTTTGTTTTACATGTCTAAATGATAACAAGTCTACATTTGCATTGCCTCTACACGGCGCACAAATGTCCCAGAGGTCCTATGTGTAATATGACATTAAATAAATGATAGGTGAAGTCAACTGTCTTAGATGGAGAGGCTCTCTGCCACAGCGAGGATCATATAACACATAATTCATACCCTGTAAAAGAAAATAAAGACAATCTTATTCATCTAAAATAAAGAGCACATTTCCAAACCATTTTTCCTTTTGAAATGTATTGGTTAACGCTGACAAATCTGTGCCCCTTAAACTTTCAGTCATTTTAATTGATATGATTTATGTCTTTCTTCTAGCCCCACACCTTTTGTTTCACACAAACTTGATCCCGCTCTTTATTCTTCTTGACAAGGAGACCTCTCACAACCCAATGGGGCTAGTGTGGGCACAGAGTTGATTATAAGTGACAGATGCAGCCCAATAAGTCTGATTAAAAAAAAAAAAAAAAAGCTTGGGTAATTTGTTGTAAATCCTGTGCAGAAAGTTGGTAATCTGCTTAGGGCATAATACCACACTGGAGACTTTTCTCTGGCTTTCTCAGATAAACTGTCTTTGAATACGATCTTTTACTATCTTTCCAAGTTTAATCTGGAGAGAGGTGCGTCACATCTTTATTTCTTTTAACAGGCCAGTCAATGGTTGGATATGATTGGTCAGTTTGATTGAAAGCTTGCATACTAGTGTACAGTGTACTTCACTGACTGTTAGCATCACTAGCTACAGTTATTATGATGCCATTGCTGAACAATTTTTTTACTATTTACCAATGGTAAATTATCTACCACATAGACTAAAAAAATCTACTTCTTATGTGGGGCGGCAGTAGCTCAGTGGTAGAGCGGCCGTCCTTCAATCGGAAGGTAGTAGGATCGATTCCCGCTCGCCCCACAGTTCATACTGTCGTTGTGTCCTTGGGCAAGACACTTAACCCACCTTGCCTCCAGTGACTGTAACACTGGTAATGTAATGTAAGTCGCTTTGGATAAAAGCGTCTGCTAAATGAATAAATGTAAATGTAAATGTTATGTCATGTTTTGTAATAGAAATGGTTGTGCATTTTATTATTATGATATATTTATAGCTACAGCACATATGTTGTAAAATGTGTCAGCAGTAGTCACATATATCAGCTGTTTCTCAAAGCAAATCCAAATGTGAAGTCTTCTGTTTGACCCTTGCTTGTCCTTTTGACAAAGCCTAGCATTACCTTGCAGCACATTTGGCAGCGAGTGTGTAATAACGCTGTAGACACTTGCCGGGATCCTGCTGACATATAGTAGGGAAGTAACCTGTGACTGTTTTGGAGCTGTTCTGGTAATGAATGCTGTCATCCCATTTGAAGCGTCTGCTGCCTTGGTGTAAATGCTGCTGAAAATTGATAATAGAAAGAAAGAGATGAAAGAAGGAGGAGATGAATCACAAGTAACCTTGTGTTGTTTTGCTCGCTTTTAGATGTGAATAGCCTTTCTTTGAACCAATTTGTGTGAAGTGCCACACTACCTCTCTGTTAGCTTTCTATAAGTTTATTTGAAATGAAAATTGTGTGCTTAAAATTTTCAGATCAAAGCGGCGTGAGATTTATTTACAGGTCACACAAATCTAATCATGTCTCATCAGTTTGACTTGTTTGACTGTATTCTAAATTAGCGCATCTACTACTACACAGGTTACTATTGTCATGATTTCTATAATAGGTCCCCAGACGAGCTCAGCTCAATTTAACAACACATGGGAAACTTTTGTACAGTACTTCCTTCCAACAATCTGACAGACAGACCAATCTGTTAATTATCTATCTGTAAATCATAATCCCTTTCCTTTCCTGGTATTCATTTGTTATAATCAGAAGCAGTAATTTGGGGTGGGAGGGTTATATATATTTATATATCTATACTATACTTCTTCCGAGGAAAAAAAAAGAATCATGTTGAGTAATTAGTTAGAAAAAAGTAAGGGGGTAGTCACCCAGCGTACTTCTGTCACTTAAAAAGCCTTATAAGGTCGCAGCAACAGCAGAGCACTTAAAGCCACTGATGGAGAGAGCAGTTTGACGATTGTTTGGGGAGTCAAGTAGCTTGGGACGGCTGTGTTAGGAGTGTTTTTGTTTGTCAGAGTACTTTCCTGGCATGTGGCTTGTGTAACCACAGGAGCCCAGGCTTGCCTCTGCTCACCCTTATGCCATCTCTGGATGCCCCTTTAAATCCTCAATCAAGCAGCAAAGCACCCTAGAGCGGCACATATATTTGCAAGTGGTTGAAGTTTCTGCCTGCCATTTTCCTGCATTTTTATTTTCTGCCCAAGACTTCCAGGTTTTTCCTTCAATTTTCATCACTAGTTGTTTAAAACTACAAACACTATGCACAAGCGATCAAAAGTGTATACTTGTGAGTGTTCAACTCACTGTCAACAACTGTCATACAAGTCTGTTCTTCTTTTACTACTTTTTAAAATATACTTTACTATAGTTCATTTTGCATGTTCATTTCAAAGAGCATGTTTTCTGTGAAGAATATTTTCCTGTGAAGTGTTGTCGATATAGATTTGAAATACTTTGGGATTCTCATGAGGATTAAATGAGTGTTTATCGGCATGGGAAGAGAGTATAAAAAGATATTCACATGGACTGTATAGCTGGGAGGGCTTGGCCTGTTTGTTGATACAAATAAATGGCTCGCAGAAGAGGCATCCATCGCTCAGCAACATCTCTTGTCTTCTAGTGCAGGCCATGCTGATAGAGTAATAATGTGTACAATATACAAAATACGATAAAGTGACCCTATCGTTTTAGACAACATGTTCTTTCCTCCAAACGTGCCGCTTGGAGTCTCTGCTTGTAAACAAATATTGCACGCGGGCCGTAAAAGTGCAGTGGCAGGTTTTAAAATTTTTGGGGCCTAATAAAAAAAAAACTCAATTAAATTTCTTTATAATCAAATGTTTTAGGTTTTACATCATTGTATCAAACTATTGCCAATGGTTTTAAGTGTTCTCAAGGTTGTTAATGTTGTTAAATGGAAAGAACAGGCAGATGTATCAGGTTTTCCTGCTGCGATACTTGGAAGGACATCCATTAACTCCTGGGGCTTCCACAAATCACTTTCCATGTAGACTGAACAAAATAATATTTTGATTGACACTCAATTTAATATCCCTTTTTTTTTACAGGATTACGAAAGCACAGCGGCCCTCATTGGTGTCTGCAGAATATTGCACAAGAATCAGTTGAGAGCTCTGATGAGGAGTTTTTCGATGCCAGAGGTAAGTCTCCTTATGCAGTTCTTGTTTGTCTGCAACAAGATCTTAAAGCACATTCCAAAATCTCAGTGAATATACAAAAGTCAAACTAATGTACCTTACAGTGTTGTCTGAACAAAATACACTTCTTACTAATAAAGAGCAGCTTTCTATGTTTTACCCAAGTTTTTTGCATCATGTTGTTATAATGACTAAATTGGATAAAATCTTACTTATGGTAAGAGTATGGTTAAGTATGGTTGCAGAGCCAAACAGGCAGAAAGGGTAACAAATGGATTATGTATTAACTTTCCTTACGCTGACATGTTTTGACCAATTCACTGTCCACTACACTGTCCAATTCACTCTCTGATTTTTCCCAATATATCAAGTTGTCAGAGTGGCCAGAAATAGACATTTTCCATTGCTGGCCTATTCAGGGCCCCAGAGGGAGTTCATCAGAGAATAAGTGGAATACTTATACCACCAATTATCCAGTATGAGAGCTTATTCCCTAAGTGACCATTGTAGACATACCAGTCACTTTTCTCGTTATCATTATATGTACTTCTTTTAAATTGACTCAGTTACCAGGAGTGTGCTTTGGCTCTATGTAACATAGTTATATATATATATATATCAAGAAAAACATGCCTTATTAAGGCTCTTCATTAAGTCATATGTATTATGAAATGACCAATGCTTTTTTATTTGTACTTCCTTCTTTTGCATTTTAGGAATTTATTACATACACTAATAAAATCTAACGTTTGTATTGGCATCATGTAGTCAGATAGACATTCATGCACTCGGCAAAACTGCTTTCAAGATACGGATCAGAAGCAAGTCACTGGGGAAAAAGATGACATGTTCTAGTGCTGAATGTGGGAAGACATAGCTCGACAAACTCCCATGTACCCCGCACAAGATTCAACATTTATCTGTGAAAAATCTCTGCTCAGTGTGAAAGAACAGATGTCTTTTAATTATACCGCACCAGCAGAGTTTACCGCATGGAAATGTTGGAATGATCAGATATTTGTCAGCTCGGGGACTAGACTCGCTTTAATGCCACTGACTGGACTGCTTAGAGAATAGTGGCACCTAATCTCATCAGTCTGATAAATCTGGTGATGGATGTTTAACAATAACCCAACACTAAGAAGGTATGCAGTAAAATCACTTTGTACTTGAACAGATTCTCACAGAGCCCTAAATCTGATACTCAGTCAGATTCAGGGCTCTGTTCGTGTGTCATGACTGACATTTTACTTTACACATCTACTTTGTAAATATAATATACTCAACAACAATACTTCACCTTAGAAACATGTAAATGTAGGTGCTGTACAAAACAGTTATGAGTAAATGTGTAGGAGAAATTTACTCCAGTGTTGAGTTATGAAAGTGATGGTGCTTCAATCCTCATACCCATGTAGTTTATATGCTTGTTCCTATGCAGTTTGCTCATAAAGAAATGTGAAAATGGAAAAATACAATATCCTTTTCTGCTACAATGCAAAAAATAAGACATTTCTTAGACATCAGTTGATTTGAACACCTAAATGTACTTGAACAGTAGCGGCCCCCAGCTGCTCAGAGCCTGAAGGAGAAGCCAGGTGTGTGAGCTAAACATAACCTGCTCTGCCTTCACAAGCGTCTACAGCACGATCCAAAGGCAATGAGTTCACTTGAGTTAAAAGAGGTTGAAGTACTAGTTATTTTTGGAAAACAGTTTCAAACTATGAACCAGTCTGTTTAAAAAGTGAAAAGAAACTGATGGATTCTGATTAAAGCAAAGGCAAAATGGACAAATGGGAACTACAGTATATTGGCATGCTAGGTAACTTCCAAAATTCAACTTTGAAATCTTGTTGAAAACATGTTGTAGAGAGCTGCTGTCAGGCTCATATTCCATATTCCTCCCATATTCCATCTTTCATTTTTGTGTGCTGTTTCTCCTAACAGCTGTGATATGTCGTGTGTTGGGCCATGATGGCCACATGGGGCATGGGGTTTTTGTTGATCAACTCCTTTTTACATGAGTGCAGCTGAGTCCAGCCAAACATCCCACAAACACATGCAATGGCTTTGTCACAGGACCCTTGAGGTGCCTGCTGCACTACTGACTACAGACTCTGACACAAACACAAGTGTAAGTGATGGTATTGAGGACTACATGGCTTCTCCCACCTTTACAGCCCATTACTTTTTACATCAGTGCAAAGTTCATCCAGGCACAAACTCTCATTTAAGACGTTTGTAGGAATGACAGACAGCATTAAATGGTAAATGGCATGCATTTATATAGCGCTTTTTTGCACCCATCTCAGGCACCCAAAGCGCTTTACATCGTGGTTCCACTCACCCCATTCACACACTATTCACACCTGGGGCAGACAGAGAGGGGGGCTGCCATACAAACGGCGCTCAACCTTCTCCTACCACCACCAAACACACCTCTACAGTCGCACACATTCATACACCAGTGCTACGGACACTGGAGGCAAGGTGGGTTAAGTGTCTTGCCCAAGGACACAACGACAGTATGAACAGGGCAGAGTGGGAATCGAACCGCCAACCTTCCGGTTATAGGACGACTGCTCTACCACTGAGCCACTCCGTCCGTAGCATTAATTTGTAGCTAAAGAAAATAAGTAAAATCTAAAACACTCTTCTTCTGAATAGGTGAGAATGCATTTCTCCAGAGAACCATTTTGAGCTCTTCAAGCTTTGTTCTCTCTGAAGACATCACGAGTACAATGTCACATTTAAAGCAAAAAGGCCAAAGTTGCAATCTAATCTTAGTCAAATGTAATTACAACCACTAAATAATGATCAGAGTAATCTCATACAAAGATACAAACTTTAATAGAATTATTTGTGCATGCCTGATTGGTGAAGTTGTCCTCCGTTTACCCATGACGTTTTGTGTAAAGATTGCATTTCAAATATTTGTCTCGGGAGATAAAAGAGGATTGCTCAGCCATAAAAATCTGGCTTTGTTTGAGGATGCTGATGCAATGTGTCGTGCTTTTTTAGAAACTGTTTGTTCTCCCTAACATAATTTTACTCATCATTAAATGGCATGGGCACATTCAGCATTGATATGCTTAATCAGGTTGTAAGTACAGACTGTTCTGTGCCAATGTAAAACATGTTTGGATATAATATTATATTTTGAAGCTGGGACTGAGTGACAGCAAGGGGTATTTTAGGGCAAGAGCTTTTACTGTCTGATTACTTACTCCTGATTTAGATCCATTCCATAGGCTCAATAAAATTTAAAAATCATAATTCTCTTGTTGGAGGCATCCCACTGGTGTCTCCCACTGCTCACCTCCTTGACTCAGTCTTTGCCTGTCAATTATTTGTTCAAAACCCACACACTATGAGGGTAGAGCTCTCAATCTTTATTATGTGTTTGTGTCCCTCTCGGCTGCTCCAGTAATGCCAACTCCATCATCACATTGTTTATCGATGTGAGCCGTTGACACATTTGTTTTGTGCTAATCCAGATTTGTTATTTAATTGATAGACTTTGCCTAAAAATACATTTGTGGCTGTTTCAATTCATTAAAGCCATACTACATCACTTTGTAAATACAAGTCAAGGCTTTGAGTTCATTCCACAGCCTTATTTCAAATGAATTAATGGAAGTGGTCAGACTAAGCTGTACGAAGCACATTATCACAGTCTTTCCTCTAAAGTTGTATTTATTGTACTAACTTAGAAATAAAAAAAGATATGGCAAATGGATTACAGCTGTAGATTTAAAAAAACAACCTCTGGCTAACTGGTATATTTAGAGAAATTTATTTGCTCTATTCCTAAACTAAAACAGGTTTAAATAATTATGTACAATCTGAATGGCTAACAATTATAATTATTTAAAAGAAAATGAGAATTGGTGACACCGTAATTGTGCTAATTAAATCATCAATGAGATTGAGTCTAAAAAACACTCTTGGAATCATTTGAGTGAGAGCTTTATTTCTTGGCATGTGTTTGATTGGTGCTTTCAGAAGAACTAAAGCAGGACGTTTGCTAAAATGGACTAAATTTGAAGTATTTTTGAAAATTGTGGTAGATTGATCTGTGATTACATTCATATTGTTTGCCTGTGGGCCAAAGTTGCATTGCTTCAATGCCATCCATCTCAGACAGCTTACTTACCTGACAGCCTCATTATGTTAATACCATTTTAGAGGATAATCCCATAAGAAATCTCATTTTCATACTGCGTCATAGCTGAATGGGCCTTAAAAAAGAAGCATTTGGGCAATTTCTCTGCTGCGACTAATGCATGGCGATGAGATGACGACGCTGAGATTTGTCACAGAACGGTAGTAGAGGTCATTCAAGGCTGCTTCCCTGTCGTTTAAGAATCACAGCATTTATTCCCCTCTCTCACTTGGACACCTACTTGGTGATGTTGACAGGTTGAAGGATGTTTCTAAATCTCTTCTTTGCCCCTTGGGGCTTTGTGCTGCCGGCATATCTCACACTTCTTCTCTTCTTGTTGAAGGTGTATTGTGCGCTGTCACATAATCCTAAAGTAGGTGTGGTGCTTTATTCTCCTTATTATATGGTATTTTATGAGTTTGTGCTGGATCTCAGTGCTTGTACTTAGAGAAGGTGGTTTTTGTGTAGAGGCTGTGAGCGTCTCTGCTCTTTTTCCCTCCAGGAGATGATTCAGTAATCTGGCTTTTCAGCAAACCTACTTTACATTCTCCTCCTGTCTACGCACAGGCTTTCTTTCTTCCTGCACCTCTTTGTTCAGATCCAATAAGCATCTTACTGTGTGTTTTCTCTTTGCGTATGTGTGTCTGTTTGAATTTGTGTATGCCGAGTCCTTTAATCATTTTATACAGTTTAGTAGCCTCTAACCGGAGGGAAGAGAGCACTGCTAAGAGGTTAAGTGGTCCAGAAAGATGAAGGACACACTGTGACCATCTGAGCAACTAGTATGTGATCCAGATGGACTGTGTGTGTATAAGTCCTAGTATGGACTGGAGCTGTCTGCCAGCAGCGTGTGTGAGAGAGAAAAGTCTGTCAGGAAACGGGCTTCTTCCGGCGTGACTCATTCTTTCTCTGAGTAAATCCATGATGAGGGTCAGTGACGTGACAACTAACGTGCCAAAAAACACCACCACCTTCCTTTTTTTTTGACCACTGCAAGTTATGCCTTATGTATTCCTGAATGCATACTACATGTAGTATAAAATTAATTAATGCTATATTACACATTTCCATTAACATGACACTGGCATTATCCAAACTATCCATCTGATGAGAGTCTGAACTGTATTGTGTTTACAAGAATCTCCACAGGGTTCCCCAGTGGACTTTTACAGTGTGCTTGACACAGCACGTCAACACATCAGCTAATAAACACTCAGTAGTCAGTATAGCGACTGGAGTCATGGAGCAATCACTTTAGCAATTTAGTATCAAGAAGGAGCATGTTGTTGACTTAAACAAGTGTTTTTGTGAACTTTTTTTTTTATTAAATCAGGTCAAAATAAAATGTATTTAAAAGGATATTATCCTATCATATAGTGAAATGAATTATATGGTTAACTTGTTTCTGTGTGTGTCTCAGCAGATGTTGTGGAGGGGAAGAACGCCATACTGCTGGGCATGAGTCAGTGGAACTCTAACGACCTGGTGGAGCAGATTGAAACTCTGGGCCACATGGAGGACCAGACTCATGGTACACCCTGCACACACCACCCTCTTGCACACATAAGACACATAAGCATAGCAGCACCGAGCTCAAGCTCATTAACCCAGAGCCTTGCTTACAGCCTTAGCCGTAACTTAGATATTTTTTATAAAAAAGACCACTTAAATGTTTAAAACTAGAGACAATAACCTTAATTTTATGATGTGAATTGTGGGCCTACATTTGCCCACATTGGAGAGCCAATTAAACACTTGTATCTGTGTACTAAGACACATAAACATTTGTTTTAAAATAGGGATTTAAAAAAATGTTGTTTGTGCAGCATATAACCCTGTGTTAGTGGTCTTTTTATAAGCTACGGCAAGGTTTTTCACATGTCACACTTGTAATATATTTCGTTGCTGTTTTATGCTCTCTGTCTTGTCCTTGTTAGTATAAAATGATGGCCAAATACAAGGTTTATTGCTTCCATGTCTTTCAAAGAGCTCATTTAAAATAAAAATGAAGCTGTTTGTTTGCAAGAGAACATTCTTTCATTCAGGAAGCTGTGGTAAAAATGTAGGTACACAAGACTTGACAAGACGCAAGATAAACAGCGCCTATAAAATAAAAGTTTGTGTACTCAAACGTGCTGCTGTGCACTGCATATCAATCAGTGTTTTCCTCTGTGAGAAGTCAAGCCTCCGGAAGAAGCTATCTTTGTTGGTAACTGCTCTGTCTGACCCCTGTTTAATTATATGCATCTAAAGCACCAGTTAAGATACATTTCTGTTTCTGCAAGCCTAATATACTGTATCTTGTCTTTGCTTTATTAAAAAAATTAAATTAAAACCCATGCAAACCTGATTAAACCTAGTCATGGATTTTTAGTTATTCCTTGCTCAGTATTTGTGTCCAGTAAATGAAAAAAATGCTTTGGCCATGAGGAGAAGTACACCCTGGACAATCAATAGTTAATCACAGGGACAACACAACCACACTCTCGCATTCATTCTTAAAAAAAAACCTGATATGTTGAGGGCATGCAGACTCCTGCTAACTACTCTGTTCATGTGTCAATCTTCAATGAAATAATTTACATATTCAATTGAAAGTGGAATATTTATTGCCCCCCACTTTAAAGTCCAGGGTTAATATGACAAGCAACGCTCTTCACCCTGGCCTCATTTTGAATTGAAAAACTTTGAAAAACCCATGATCCTTTCTTAGAGAATAAGCGCCACATAATCCGGGAAATAAAAGATCTGGCGCCTTCAATACAAGGACATGTAAGTGTCTGCAGGCACTGAAAGTCAAAATGGCAACAAATTTGAATAAGGTTTTAGAGTGTATTTTGAATTAAGTCATTTTCCTTTTGAGATTTTGATGAGAGGAATTAATTTAATTTAACAGTGACTCATCAATGTCTCAGTTTTGTCTTTCAACAGTAACTTGATTGCACTTCACCAAGAGATTTATACAGCAGAGCCTAATAAAAAGATTATACAATAATATAACTATGGCTGTAATATAATTGTCAACAATCCACAGAAGAAGATTTTATGTAACAGGAAATCTTATTCAAATTGAATCAGTACCTTTTCATCTTTACACATTTACACACAGGCATACATGTCGAGGGCTTACACTCATTTTAGTAAATTCTTTGAAATCATTGTGGATAAAAAATGATTACAGGATTTAATAGCAGCTCCTCCTGCACTGACAGCTTAGCGCTTGCTTTGGTTTTGTTTACTGATAAAAGGAACGGCTCTAGCTGTACTGGAGTGGATCACTGCAGTTCAATGGACACTGAGTCATGTGCAGTGATGCCAGTAACGCGTTACTTAGTAACGCGTTACTCTATTCTGACCACATTTTTCAGTAACGAGTAATCTAACGCATTACTATTTCCAAACCAGTAATCAGATTAAAGTTACTTAACCAAGTCACTGTTTACTATTTTTGTCATTTTTGTCAAGAAAGACATACCTTGTTCCCGTTCTAGCTAGGTGCTTAATTATCCACTCCTTTCCTTTAGAACTTAATGATTTCGGAGCGTTTTAAAACGAGATGAGATTACTTCCTCCTGACTTCCGCATGTGCGTCGCTAACCAGTCCCCCTTTTCTAGACTAAATTAACGTTCCACTATAGAGCGGAAATAAAAGGCTCATTACATTTACATACAGAGGAGACAAATACAATAAAGTACAAAATAAATTATTACTTATTTACTTTTCCCTTAGAGTTAGTTACAAAGGAAGACTGCCTTTATTTTTATTAAAACAAGTATTTATGTTAAGTCAAGAGAGACTGCCTTTATTTATTGTAAAAAACATGTATTTTTTCAGGAAATAGTTTTTAAATTCAACTTTAATTGTCAGGAGATAGATTGTTGATGTTACTGTAAAAAAACACTATAAATAAAGTGATTGTTGGCAAAACCAGTTGTCATTTTTATGTTGTCGACAGCTGCTGAATGTAACTAATAAAGTAACTTGTAAAGTAACTTAGTTACTTTTAAAATCAAGTAATCTGTATAGTAACTAAGTTACTTTTTAAATCAAGTAATCTGTAACGTAACTAAGTTACTTTTTCAAAGTAACTGTGGCAACACTGGTCATGTGTCAATGCCTGAAAGGTGTCCAGAAAAGTGTCACTAAATTAGACCCCACCCATAGAGTACTTACTAAACACTAATTACCTGTGAAGTGCTTTACTTTTTCAGACAGCACAATGCCACTGTTGTCGCAAGTTTGAAGGATCGTGCAATTGGCATGCCCACTGCAGGAATGTCAACCAGAGCTGTTGCCCGTGACTACGTTTACGCTCCCTAACTTTTGCTTGTACAATCCAAAGGTTATGATTCAAAATATACTTATTAAATATTCATGAGCTTAAACATAGTTTATATTACTAAAAAATATTTAATTTACAAAAATATTTACTTTGATTACGCTTTCAAGGCTATGGTTACAATTCCATTTTTATTTACGTTTCTTAGCTTACGTTTACACTTCTAGGTTTACAATTCCAATTCCTTTCTTTTGTTTACAATTAATGTGACCCTTGTATTGACGCCATCGGCAGTACATCTAATATATACAAATATTAATAGTAATAATTTTAAAAATGTATAGAATGATCCTCTTTATATTGTTTAGTGCTTTATTATTTTGTAAATAATGACCTCCTTTAGGATGTTGACATCATAGTAGTGTAAACACTAATTATTTAGTAGGGCTAAATATAAAGCTGGGCGGCACAGAGTGGTTAGCACTCCTGCCTCACAGCAAGAAAGTCCTAGGTTCGATTCCCATCCAGGGTTTGCATGTTCTCCCTGTGCTTAGGTTTCCCCTACCACCAAAAACATGTACAATAGTCCCCCACACACACACATGGGGTCTGGACTCCCCTGCGAAAGAGATTTGTAATCTCAATGGGACTTTCCTGGTTAAATAAAGGTTAAAAAAAAAAAAAAAAAAGCTTATCTTAATTAAAGTTACTTATGAATGATATCTAGTTCTCATGTGAAGGCAAATAGTTTCTTAACACACTTTATTTTAAAGCATTCCCAGTAAAAATGAGAAATGTGAAGAATAGCGGTCACAACATGTATAATACAAGAAGAATTATTGAAAGACAGAGGGTTTGGCTAACGACACATAACATCATAAATGGTCACTTTTTATCCTGCCCGCTCTTTTGTCCACTTGCAAAGCAAATAGGCTATAGAAAAACAGATAGCAGCATCCACCTCCAGCAGCATGGCCTGTCAACCAATAAAACTATGGTTTGTCTCAAAATCCTGCTTGAATACCTTGCATACTTTCCCCACACAGATTTTGTTCCAACTATGTAATTAACCAAATAATACACTGCAATACTATGTGTTTCAGCATAGTGTTTTAGTGAGGTTTCTTTTGGGCATTAAACATCCAGTAATAGGAAAATTAAGTTTCCCTGCACAGCTACCTTGGCAAAACTGTGGTGTGTAAAAGTGATTTGTAGAGACCCTAAAAGTCACTAATACAACACTAGATTCTGTTTAATTGGCCCATTACATGTGATATACAACTTGCAGTAATTTGTACAAAAGGTGAAAGCAGGCAGAGCTCATGTGCAGGTAAGCAGATTAGAGCTGTGGATATCTACAAGTGAAATCGGTGAATACTCAGGAAACCTTGAAGCTGCAGCTGGTGTACTCCAGCTAGAGCCACAGAGCTTTATCAGGTGCAGCAGTTGAACATTAGCTCCTCTTTGATCTTCATTTGTTGGTTTCTCAAAAGCCTCTTTGGCTCTATAACCGCTCTCCATTGGCTCTTTATTATTTCTCCTTCCCTTCCAATGTTCAATTCATCTTCTTTAACCATATTTCCTTTTTTTTTCTTTCCATTCATGTCCCCACCATGATTCTTTACACTCCCTGCAAAAACCTGTCAACACTCCCGACATAAGTGGTTAAGTATGATGAAAAAGTTTGCACTTGGAGCACAAAGGGTCCTTATATTTGCTATACACCACTCTTTCCCCACCACATTTATCTCAAGGACTTTTTCTGACCTAATATTGTTTATGCTCCCCATCCGTCTTCTATGCAAACAGTCTTGTGTATTGTGCTCTTTTCATCAGAATCTGTTTCCACTTCATTCAGTGAATGATGGTGTGGAATACTATATAGTTCAGACCTGAAATAGCTATGTTACATAACTGATGTCTGTGATAAATACAAGCTATTGTCTAGGTCTTGGCTGTTTTTTTGTTGTGCAGTGCCAAGCTGGTGTAATATTATTTAAAAAGGCTACAACAGTGGGAGCTGGGAGATGCTAGGGATGACTTGGTGATATGCCTGCCAGACAAGCCAACATGGACCATTTTGTGAGCACATAATATATTATGAGAACATGAACCCAAACAAAATAACCTAGTGAGATATATATTGAATTCCATTTTCAGTGCCCACTTTCAGGCAGCCTCCTGTGGCTCTGTTCAGAAACACACACAGCGCCAGGGACAGACAGAACTCATAAATGTCAGGTCTCATCCCTTTCCCTTCTTTTCCCCCTTTTTAGTCAAGTAATTTTAACTCGATGCTTTTATAGACGCAATCTGCCTACAGCTCCAATTTCTTTTAAATTAATGTTTTGTTTGTTTGTTGGAAACCAGCACCCTATAGTTTCACAATAAAAAGTAAAACCAATTTTAATTCAAAATGAAACTTAAAAAAATCGCAAATAAGCAGAGGGGAGATACAGCCGCCAAGTGTCTGACCTTAAAGATTAGATCTCAGCGTCAGAGGTTTCTTTTTCTCTTTTTTACCAGCCCCTTGGGTAGCTCTTTATTTGGTATATTCTCTTATCTTTTGTAATGCACATGTAGTTGTGTGTCTGCATTTGTATGCTTACACCCGACAGGATATGAAGTCAAAAAAGCTGCGAGATCCAGCATCAACACCAGATAATGACACCCAAACAACAATGTTTGAGCCGGGAGCTGCAGAGCAAGTGAGGGAGGAGGAGAGGAAGTACTGCATGAAAATATAAAGAACAAATGGTTACATCTTACAAAGCCCTCAAGCACCAGATAGATTTCTCCTGTCAATGGTTAACACTGTTATTTGACCCAGAACAAGTGCTGTCAGAGGGGAGTCATTTGTGTTTATGTGGAAATACTGAACTGTGTGCGTGTGTTGGTGTGCTGCATTTAGACAGGCAGAAGCAGACGAGCTTGTTCAAGTATCTGACTCTAATGTGCTCTATTGGTTTGTGTGCTGTTGTAGCATGCATGTGTGTGCTGTCAGGCTGTGGAGGTGGTAGTGGGCAGGTCTCCTGGGTCTCTTGTACAAAGTTGAGAACAGATGGTTTTACATGTCTGCATGGTTGTTTTTGCCAGGATTTGGAAGAAGCTGTTGACAATGCTAGGCCGAAAACATGTCACTGAATGAGTACCCCAACCTGTTGACTCTCCTCTGAAGTCATACACAACCTAAAAGACACTGACAAATTTGCTAGCACTGTTGCCTGACGGCAAGAAGGTCCCAGGTCGGAATAATCATTCTGCAGTTTGTATTCTTCCTTTGTCTGCAGGTGACCCTACCACTGAAAACATGCCCAATAGGTCGCCTATTTTATTTCCTTTACAAATGAGATTAGCAATGCTGAAGGGACTTTCTTGGCTAAATTAAAATGAAATACTTTTAAAACATACATCAAAAATATCAGTATCCTACTTGATTACTCCATTTATTGAGTCTTACAATATGTAATTGTGCATATTGTTCATCAGTATGTATGTTTTTTTTTTTTATATTTCTTCAGAAATGCAACTCATTCATAAAATTTAATGAGGATAAAAACAGGAAACCGTAAGAACATCTTGCCATTTTCAAATTTCCTGGTGGAAGAATAGAAACTGTAGACTGCAGGCTCCAGAAAATAAAATTGGTCTCTTTGCAACAAAGAGCAGGAAGATGATTTTGTCAGTTTTCTTCAATATCAGACCAATGACGTGCTTATTGTTGAACTAAGGAGCAACTTGACATGAGTGCTGCTCCCAAAAATCTCCTGTTGCTCCTCAAATTTGCTAAAGGTGATGGGGTTTTACAAAGGTGTTAGTGATATCTACTTTTAGGGGGTTTCATTTAGTTCACACCAAAACAAAAAACCTAGTTCAGATCTCTGCAAAAAGCCCCGGTCAAATGTTTGCATTTTAAACAAAGGACCAAACAACAAAAACATGCCTTTTCTAAAAAACACACTAGATGATGTTTGCCCAAATGCTAGTAAGGCATGTAACCATTGCATGTTACCTTCTCAGTGCTTCACATTTTTCTCTGCTTATTTTATTTAGATGGACAATGAGCACCGTTCGTTTTTTCCACTTTCAGGAAAACTGCAGTAAACGTTAAATAATGTGGTTCGCTTGAGGTTCACACTTCGAATTGTACCAGAGTTCAGTTGGAAGTGCTCAGAGACCTCTGTTTTAAAGGGATCTTGGAGCGCACTGAGGTGCTTATGGCAGCATTCACACTCAACCAAACGAACCACACTTTCAGAGCAACTGCACCAGAGTCTGTTTGAACCGCACCAAACAGGGCAAGTGTAAACCCTCCCTTACTGCCAAGTTCAACCTCACTGCAATAATGCTACTTGTCTAGGATACAGTCAGATACAGACATTTTATATTATTTTTTTCCAAAGGCTTGAGGGGCAACAATAAGAATTTACAAATTTTGTATGAATGAAACGCCTCAGTGGATTATCTGGTAAAGCGCATACCACTGGGTTTGATTCCTGCACGGGTTGTTTGCCCGGTGTCATTCCCCTCTCTTTCACCCTGTTTCCTGTCTGTTTACTGTTCTATCAAATCTTTGAAAAATTAGGTATGACAGATGGGAAAAGCAATCTACAGAATGCTGCCTAGTGTAGGAATTTGTGTTGAGGGTTTGGTTTGTTTTTCAATAAACTTACTACATTTCTGCTAATTTATTGTCACCACAATATTTAAATATATAGTATTTATTTATAGAAATTGCATAACACATCATGAATGCACTAATGTAGCCCACCCCAGGTAAAAAAAGGTAAGGTTGGACAACAGTACATGGTACAACAGGACTTCATACAGTTTCTGGAAGAGCTTTATTTCATTCTACTCTACCTCTCTTTCAGCAAAAGAAAACCTCACTCCATTGATTTCCTGTTACTTTGTGACCAAAATAGGGCAGTATGCTGTGTCCCCTCTGTGTGCTGAGCTGTTTGAGACATGCAGTCAGGCAGGCAGGCAGGCTGTGAGCTGGGAACGGAGCTGACAGTGCGTGAGTCTGTAAGGGCCTCCCATGACAGTCAGTCCCGACGAGGAAGCCAAATAAACAATGTGTGAGCAAAGCGCACAGCTATGCCTTCAGTCTAGAGAGAGAAAATAGAAAGAGGGGCGCAGGAAGAGGATGACACAGCGTCCATCGGTTCCTGAAGAGGGTAATGAGTTTGGCCAGGTTCCCTTGATTTGCTGTAACACTGAGAGTCAACATGCTTCCAGTCAGAATACACAGGATAAACATGTCCATCTCTTCATTTCTTATCTAATAAAAAGTGACAGGTTTTCTCTTCATGATGGAAAGTAAAATCCAATTTTTTTCTGGTGTATGTAGAAGCTCAAGAGTTATGCTTTTGTTTGTACTGACCTGTGATTATTATGGTTATGCCATTATAGCCTAAGAGGACAAGAGAGATGAACAGAGATGAAGCAGCATTAGTAATATTGACCAATCGCACAAATCAATATTCATTTATGTTTTTTGTTAATGGTTGAACAGAGGGAAGTGGCTCTTACAGTGATGTCTTCTTTCCTTTTCAGAGAACTTGTATCACCTGGGCGCCCCTCAGAGCAGCATTGAAGGACTAGAGGACATGGAGGTAGGGTCATTATTTGTTCTGTTTTGCCAGAACTGTTGCTTCTATTTATTTTCCCTTTAAAGACTGTCCTTTCATGTCTGTCCCTCACAAGCCTCTCTGAACTCTTTTGCAGAATAAATGTAAGACCCGTGTGCTGCTGCTGGTTGTTCATGGGGGAAATATCTTGGACACAGCCGGCGGAGACCCTAACACAAAGGCCAGTGATGTGGCAACCTTGACGTCTGTGCTGGAGAAGGTGACACGGGCACATTTCCAGGCCGCCACTGAACATGTGATGATCAAACTGGTGCCATGTCCAGCTGTTTGCGCGGAAGCCTTCTCCCTGCTGTCCAAGTGAGTCTCAATGCCAAACAAGCAACTGTTGTTGAATCATCGAAATATCTGCAATGATATGTTCTATTATAGTGAGCCACATTCTGAAGAATCACAATTTTCAAGAATGACAAATCTTCTCTTGTCAATACATGGAACACATTTCAATTTGATATAACCTTTAAGTAATTAATTTTTACCATATTTTTATTGTAACCATTCAGACAATGTTCTCTGGCTGACAGTGTCCTTAGCAACAGCCCAACAATTTAAATTACTAACACATTACACCAAACTGAAGTTTAGAGCTCACCTTTAACTTCTATGGCTTTGTTCAGTGTCAGTATGAATTATCTCTGCCTTATTAAACAACAATGTTAAACAAATACAAGAAAAAATAAATCGGGTAATGCAACAGTCCTTTGCGCTTTTGGATAACTTCTTTCACAGTGGGGTTCTCTTCATTATGACAGGAAATCCCTGTTGCTGTTGCCCTGTCACTTTATTGCAGCATGAAGAAAGATTTCTCTGGTCTGTCAGCTGACAACTCGTCCAGCTACAGGTCACTCTGCTTACACATGGACAAGTAAAAATGGATGTATTTACAGCTTTCCAACACCTGTCTCGTTCAATTAGGGACACATTACTGTAGCTAATCGACCATTAAATCTCAGCTGCATAACAACACCTGTGAAGCTCGCAAAGAATGACTTATGAAATGAAATAATAAATCAAAATAACAACTTTTGAATGCATTTTAATACAAGAATTATTGAATGTATGAGGGTTTCTATTGTGTTGGTAGCTCTAATGACTGTAGAGAGACAATAAAAAGGTGCATAGGATTTCGCTGATTGAAAAGCCCTTTTGAATAATCTTCTGCTTGTGTATGGCAGCCTCCAGAAATTGACATTGCTGTAAAAACGTTTGGCTACCTAGATGGTAAAGGTTAATTCGAAAAAATATTGACCAAAGACCACTGAGCAGACTAATTAGAATGCTGATGACATTTTTCATTCCCTGCAAGCATTTAATCGTGACGAATATTTAATGCCTAACCTTTGTAATTGTTGTTGTGTTGAATGGTTATTTCCTAAAGGCCATCACAGTGCTTAGATAATATAACATTATAATATTTTCTTTGATGAACGCTCATCTGATCAGCCTATATCACTTTGAATTAAGATTTGGAAGCAAGGTAATTATAGATGTCACACTTGTGTCTTGGCAATTTATTTTGTCCCCACATAGACATAATATACGTACCAGGTTCATTTGCTGTTTTGTATATTTGGCAGCTGTCTCCTTAGAGAGCCACTTAAGCGTAGGCTATGATTACATTTCACAGTTAATGTCACATGTCCCACTGGTCACCAGCTTTATCTCTGACAGCACGACATGTCTGTTGTTTAATTTTTTGTTGAGAATGTCACTAATAACCGTGGCTGAGAGGATGTCTTTGGCAGCCAAGTTGAGCCTTGTGTCTGTAATTGATGTTACAGTGATTGAGGCACTGACTTGAAGCATGACAAGTGGAAAAAGAGCTGCGCTGTGTGCTCTGTTCTCAGCATGTTTACGTTCACTTGGCTTCCCCACATTTACATGAAAAATACTGACTAAATCCCACCAGAGTCAAGCAGAATAGAGTTTTACCACACCGCTATGTGCTGCTAATGTTTTCATGCATTTTACATGGATTCAGAGCAAATTCATGCTGCAGAAAAATGTGTTTAAGAATCACATTTTATCAAGTCAATTTCTGACTAGTGAAAAGTAAATGCTGTCTGTATGTTAGTATTATTCAGAGAAGTGAGACAATGTTGATTTAAAGTCCCTTTACCTGTTAACACTTTTATTAGGGCTATATCTGATTGGATATAAATAACCCAAAACTATTCGGATCATATCTAGTTTGGACCATTTTTGAATGCACCTATGAACATTTGAAATTTTTACAGCTTGTCTATGCAGCATTAGTCAAGCGTGCCCCTGTGAACTGTAGTCAGCATCTTTCTGCGTGGACTCTTTCTCAGAAGCCTTTTTTGTAGAGTTGGCATTTTACAGTGAGATTGGATTGTTGTTGACTACATGGGGGTATGTCCGACAAAATCTTCAGTAATTAAATACATCATTCAAGATTCAAGGAAGGTCCCCAGTTTTCGGTTTCACTTACTCATCAGTCAGTATACATGTTTAGTAGGCAACATTTAAAAATAAAATGTGTTATCCGATACAAAATACTTAGATCCAGATTGCTGCAGGTTTTTAACATACTCTCACAATATGCACAGTCAGTAGGCATCTGAACAAACCCAACACTTTCTCAACTCCACTTTTGTCAGTTAACAGTGCTAATGACAGTGTTGGACTTGTGGGTGTGTGAAGTCTCATTACTTGCGTGCCAACATAAACATCAGAGGACTAGGCAGCCACTCGTGAAAGAAATGTAGCTGTGTGGATAATTTACTCTCAATGTGGCTAACAGCTTGGCTTAAAATCGCACTATTGGTTAAAGGTGGCAAAGCCTCTTAGCGCCTTTAAGGAAATCGTCACAAACAAACCACTCTGGACTAAGTGCTTGATCATTCCTCAAGCTGTGTAAGATGTCTCCCTGGAGAATCTTTTCCAGCTTGTGTCCTTGTTGCCATGTGTGTTAAGGCTTGCTGCTGCTCTCCATAGGGCTCTCCGAGTTCATTATTAGCTTTTCCTGCTAATGAGGACACTGTGCAGGGTGTCAAGACAACACATAAACACAATATTGAAGCTGAAAGTTGAAAAAGGTCGGCTTGTGTGTGTGTGTGTGTGTGTGTGTGTGTGCGTCGTGCGTTATTATCACACTGACTATTTGATTCCCAATCAACAGCAAGAGTGAAAAAGCTCCCAAATTGATTTCCTTCACAGCAAACACAACACCATTAAAACAACACCTTTTGACTTTGGAACAAGTTTGAGAAACATTGTGGCTTCGTGAACTTCTTTCAAAGCAGCAGGGAAGGAAAATGAACATAAAAATGGATTGGCTTGAGCACTTTCTCACTGAAAAGCGAATAGTGATGATGACGTCCGCTTCAGTTGTCACAGCTTTGACCACAGTTGAGTGAGAGTTTCATTATTCCACATATTGACGTGCTGCTTCTATTCTTGGGTCTTCTTCCTCATTAAGGGGACTACAACAAAGGACTATTGCTTTTCATGTTAATTGCACAAATACCCTGCAGTGCCAAGCCATCCATTAAGACAGAGGGGAG
The DNA here is from genome assembly GCA_024416835.2 of Perccottus glenii. Taxonomy (NCBI): domain Eukaryota; kingdom Metazoa; phylum Chordata; class Actinopteri; order Gobiiformes; family Odontobutidae; genus Perccottus; species Perccottus glenii. The sequence continues at coordinate 15,315,494 of CM044550.2, forward strand.
ATGAATCTGTCAGACCTTAGATTACACAAGGCCCAGAAATAACAGAGTCGATCTCAAGGTTATGCAAAGTGATATGAGACTGATTTGATGTTTAATCTGCTCACTTGGCATTACCCTCTCACCCCTCATTGTCAAATGGATCTCTACATCACCACATTACAGGATATACTTTTTTATATTTTATACTCTGCACTTTGTTCTTTATAGTTTATAGTAGTTGTAAAACATAGTAATGCGTATGTATTTGATTTTGGTGGAAATAACAGACAGTGGATGAACAGATTCATAAGATCAGCTGTACTGGTTCAGAACGTCATAGCTGTCTGTACTAAAATTAGGCTTTTTCAAAATAGTTTTAAGATATAGACATAGCTCTGAGAATATTGTGAGTTAATCTTGCATACATTAAACCAATGAGGGTTAAAGATGGCTTGGCGTGTGAACTAGTGAGTCATATTTTGTATTAGATGGAACCGAATATCTGCCACTCTGTTAATGAGCCTTTTTAAAGACCTGAAAGTATGTGCCTCCCCCATAACCCATAAATAAGTGGATTGAGCTGTTTCCTCCATGTGACAGATCCCTGTTATGTCAAGTCAATGGCTGTGCCTGTTGATAATTTACAAATGTGTCCAGAATTATTTTTAGGATTATTCTGATTAATTAAAGTCCATTAATTACAATCCTTTCCAACACACACAAATAAGATGTAAACCACAAATTAGTACAAAGATTTTTTTATTTTACACCAAAAAAGCAGCACAAACAAAGTAATAATTTAACTTAACTCTTGGTTGTTTAACATAATCTGATTGATGTTAATAATACTAACAAGTGTTTGCATAATCAAGTAATTATGCATCAGGATAATGAGTGTCTCACCTGACATTTGTTGAGCACGGCAGCAGGTGTTGAACTTCTGTTCCTGTCTTGTGGCTTGTGAACCCCGGTCTGTCTTAGACATGTGTTTCGAATATAATTATCACAGAATATTGAATTGTGTTTCGTTCTTATTCAGTTCACTGACAAGTATTTTGTGTGAATGTCAATGTGTGAATGTGACACTTGTTTACAAGGCTTTAACGTTTTTAAAGAATGGTAACTGAAAACACAAACAGTTCTTGTAAGAAAGCTGCCCAAAAGAACAAGCAGCTGTTCTTGTACAGAAGTAGAAATAAGAGATGCAGTTTCAGTACGTGTAATAAATGTATTATGTTGTATAGCAATCTGGTTTAAATCTTTGAATTTTCTCCTGGTTTAAAAATGAGTTCATACTTTTTCCTCAGCATCTGTTTTTAAAAAGGTATCTGCAGGCTTTGGTATGTCCCACTTTAGGTCAGGTCTTTGAAATGACACCTTTTAAACTCAGTTTTTCTTCTTGCACAGACTAGATTTTTTTTGTATCAAGTCTGACTTTGGTGAACCTGCCTTTATCTCACAGACCTTTCTCGCCGCAGGGACAGCACAAATAGCACAGATGTTAGTGAGTGAGCACAAGCTCTGCACCATTGGCAGAAATACTGTTACTGCTGGAACAACTTAATGAAGTGGCTGTAATAAAACACGTCCTCACACACTGACCTGTCACTGTGTGTTACATTTGTTATGGTGAACTATGAAGATGGGTATCATTTAAAAAGTTACACCATTAAAATAGGGCTGCCCTTTATTTATTTATTTATTTATTTATTTATTTATTTATTTATTTATTTATTTATTTATTTATTTATTGTCAATGCATGTATCAATATCTGTATTTCCATTCATGCTTTGCCTGTTAAAATAACTGGCTAATTAGATTAAATCAAATAACTGTTTAACAGATATTAGCCTGGTCAGCCATCTTTGACGATTCATATTGTATTTCGTGGGGCGGATCAAATAGGGCAGAGAAACCTCCTCAGGACGCAATTGGACAGGCATCCAACCAATCAGAAAACAGGTCGCAGTAGCAACACACACAGAACTGGTTCAGGGACTTACACAATTTCAAAAACATACAACCCACTTTGCTTAAGTGAATAGGTCTGGCTGGCCAGGCTACAACAATATAACAAGTTCATCTAACATTGCCCTAGTAAGTGTCAACTTTAAATATCAAGTAAGGGCAAATATATAAATTGAAAGCATTTTATATTGTTTGTAATCTTCCAATATCGTTGATCAAAAAAGGCTGTCTGCCGACTTCCCTAATGTTACTGGCATGCTGTGCCCTGCTGTGTCATCATGTGTTCCTGCGGCTGACACTTTTCAACCTTGGTGCTAAATTGCTGCTAGGTTCTGTAATTGAAGCAGTGATGGATGGTAAGAGTGATGACACTGCTCGAGGAGGGTTCAGGGCAATGCCATTCTTTACTACGTTACAAAGTGCATTTTGAGTTGTCAAAGGTGTTTTCCCCAGTGCATGGTGGTTAGCACCCATGACTCCTGCCTCAAAGCTAGAAGTATATGGGTTTAATCCCCTGGGCTGACAGCGGTCTGCGTGTCCTACCTCTGCTACTGTGGGCTCTCTCTGTAGTCCAGCTTTGTATTCCAGCTTTGTCCCAGTGTCAATGGACAAACGTGGATAGTTGAATTAGTAAATCTAAATTGCCCTCTAGTGAATTAATGTAAGTGGTAATCTGTTAGTCCATGTCTCTGTTGTGTTAGCCCTGCAATTAACTGGGTATTATCTGGGTCCATCCCACTGAGACCAGGATAAGAGGTAGAAAATAAATAAACGAACAGTGTGGTTTTATGACTTTAGCTTTAAAAAATTATTTGAAAAGCAAACACAACACATTCTGTTCCTCACGTCCGCAATTAGTCACATTCACCTTTTCTGCTACATATGCAGCCATGCTTAAGATTTATTGATTTGTTTTTGTTTTTTTTTGTTCTGATGTTAATGCAGACAGTCAAACGAGAAGGATAGAGATAATTGTTGAAAGATGTAGGGGTTCAGAAATTCAGGACAGGCAAGTAAAAAATGTATAACAAAGGCAGCATTTTTGCTTTGTAGTTTTGTTGATTTTTACCACCAGATGTCTCTAACCATTACTTATTTAATCTGTCAAAACCTGATGATTTCAAAAAGACGTGCCTATATCTCTCTTTTATCCTTCCTCGTTTCAGTCTAAACCCGTACAGCTATGACGAGAGCTGTGTATCCAGCAGCGTCGACCACCTCCCTCTGGCTGCCCTTCCTCTTCTCGCCATTGTCTCACCTCACTACCAAGATGCTGTGGCAACTGTGATCGCCAGGGCAAATCAAGTCTATTGCAGCTTCTTGCAGTCGGAGGATGGCCAGGGTTTTAATGGTCAGGTATGTGTCACTTCTGTATGTTTCGAGAAGAGACAAGAGGACATCGTCTGTCCTCGTACGGGCTGCATTCACTCCAATAAGTCAACGATTGTCTGAGCCTCCAAAATCCAAACTCTTGTTTAAACTGGAGAAAGGTAGAACAGTGGTCATGTAACCGGAAGGTTGGCGGTTCAATCCCTGCTTTCCCCAGTTCGTCCTGTTGTCTTTGGTCAAGACACTTCTCCCACCTTCATAACCCAACAACAAGCTCTACATCCTTATATGTAACTATCATAGGTCATTATTGGTCATGACCTTTTATTGTTTTACTCTAAGGCAAGGTTTTTTTATATCAATATAATATAGTGCAGGACTGTCAATGCACACTTCCCTGCTGTTTTTACAGGACTATCAGTATTAGCTTACAGGTTTTAATTACAGTCTAATGGACTTTGTTGCTATTTTCTGGGAGGAATTAATTTGAGTATATTTAACTTTAATATATTTTTAAAGCAAACCCATTCCTTAGTAGACTGTACTAAATACCTTAAACTACTATTCTAATAAGTAGGTAATAAAAAAAAAATTGTTTAACACATTCAATGGTATTTATTCACTTGTATTTGATATTCCCGATGGGCTCATAATTAAGGGTTGATTTATTTAGGTGTGTTAATATTGTAACTGTTAATACAGAAAATAAAAGCAGATAAATTGTGAATTGTGCTGTTTATTCTTGTTATATAATAATATATTGTATGGCCCAGGCTTCATGGTATTTTCAAATGATATGTTTTCTCCTGTAATCACATTCATTCAGGCACTGAGGCGCTCAGACACTAAAGCCAGTAAGTATTTAATATATTATGTGTATTGTGTATTTTCCGTGCAGGTCTGCCTGATGGGAGACTGTGTGGGTGGTGTGCTGTGCTTTGACGCCTTGTGCTTCAGTAACCATCACAGGACTGGCAGCCCCAACAACAGCAGCAGAAATAACAGCACTGAGAGCCTTAAGGTATGAAGCAGCTCTCCTGATTGTAATACAATGCCATGTGTGAAGGATAGGAAGCTTCTGAAGCTACTGAAGATCACTATATAAGTATGATTGTGATTATGATTACAAATCATACCTTGTCATTTCAGTGGAGCTCATTACAATACAAGTCTTCACATGTACAACAGTCACAACATCCTTGGCACAGGCACATAATTTCACATTGCTCTGTTGTTACATTTCTATCACTGAGTTGGAAGTATACTGAGTATAATCAAGGCTTTTAAAATACACTGGTGGCAGTTTTCTTCATATTAAATGGTATAGGTACTGTATGTCAAACTTTTTCATAAAAAATGAAATGGAAAAACAGCTTTTACCTTAACGCTCTCCTTTCTATACACAGGACAATTCGGGAATACACAGGGAGTCCAGTCTTGGATTGAGTTCTAGCAAGAGGCTGAGTAAAAGTAACATTGATGTTTCAGCTCCCGATGGTCTCAGCCAGGGAGGACATCCTCTGAGCCGAAAGCAGAGTGACTCATATGATGGAGACACAATATCCACAGGCCAGCGCGGGTTCTTTTCCAGGTGAGACAACACTTATTACATATTGTAAAGTGTGCTGAACTGTCCCTTGAGTAAAAATATGTTAGTTGTAGGGTATTGTTTAATGTAGCCATTAATATAAATATTGTAGGAATCATAAAACATATCTACCTTTTATTATATCCACTGCATGATCTTAAAATGTTTTAATCAAAAGGTTGGAATGGAAGGTAGTAGCCTTCTACTCATGTGAAAGAAATATAGGGCTGCAGATTACATCATTCTGTAATCATTAAAAATAACTTCTCAGAGCTCTGTATGGGCTTTAGCATCAAAATGTTTAGAATAATATAAAAGCCAAGATCATTGAACACAATACAAGGAAACTATAGGCTATATTATTTTTTAGACCACAAGATTCTGTCATCTATTTCCGCTGTCTCACACTGACAGTGGGTGATATGTGTGTTCATTTAGACCCAGATGCTTCACAGCGACCCTCATCTTGGGATATGTCACCCCGGTTCTTTATCAAGATTTGCAGCTTGACAATCTTCCCTTCCTGAGCTCCTCTAAAAATAGCTTATTTATGCCCGTGCCAGCTTGTCTGCCTGTCTGCAGGTGAATGAGCTGGCTCAAGTTAACTGTAATAGATACATTTGGCCATTCTGAATCACTTTAACCCATCCCCAAAACACACGGTTTACTAAGCTTACAGTTCTGCAGCGACACATGATGAGAGCTCATCACTCCACAGTGATTCTACCTCTCACCTTTCACAACCAGTTAGAGTCCTGATTAAGCCACATTGTAGCTCTGCTGAGGATAACCTCTGCTCCTCATTGTGCTCCTTCCCTCATTAGTCCTGGTGGAAAATCCCAGCTACCAAGAGGCCTTATTAAATCTGCTTTTCAAGACATTATCCCTCATTTCACAGTGGCTGCTCGGATCAGTGTATAGTGTGTTTATCGCAAATGCTTTTACATGCACCATGTCCTGACTGAGCATGACTGCCATCCTATTTTCCTCTTTAGTTTTAATAAATGTTAGTGTTATTTGAGTAGACAATTTCATCAATGAACTGTATTTATAAACATAAACTAATCAGCACCTTTTTGAAGCAAATTTTTAGGTAAATGTAGATTAGACAATGTTCTCTTGGAAAGCAAACATAATTAACAAAATACATGTGCTCGTTAGCTCAAATAGAAGAGCCCACCACAGCTAAAAACATTTAACCAACATTCATGTATAACATTTAGTTCAGCAGTATTATTTCAAATGTGTAATTGATAATCATGGTCATGTAGTTATCCTCAAATGTTCACCATGCTCATCATAACATTTAGAGAAACTACAACCATCTCACCCCACATTAGGATAATGTACCAGGAGGTTCCCTGCAGTCTAAGAGTATTCAATCACAAACAGGCTTACAATTGTTCAACCACATAAAAAGAGAAGAACTTGAGAAAGAAAGGAAGCAGGAGAAAATATAAAAGTAGTATTGATCTGGCTTTTAAAGAAAACAGGAGACTGTTGGCTAATCTCTTTCCTTGTGCAGGCTTTAATGGGGGGAATGTTGGCTTTCTACAGGGAATAGTGATTGTGTTAATAACCAAAGGGTATATGGCTTAGAAACAACTCCAAACAGGCAAAGTGAATCACAAAAAATTATTAACATATTTTCTCAAATTTATGTTGAGACCAAGATATTTTCCGCGGTCACTCTGGCATTTAAAAGTAAACACAAGATTTACCTTGAGAAATGCCCATCAGGTTGAAATAGTTTTTCATTTGATTATAAAATACACCCTATACTATCTTTTCATCTTTTCTTTCAATGCAGAACTGACAATGTTTTGGAAGAAGATTAAAGAAATCTACTTTGATATTTTAAATTCATTTTTCAGTCTGATGAAGGAAGGAGTAGAGTTGCGGGGTGGCAGTAACACCAGTCTGGTGTTGAATCCGGGCCGCTTTGACTTTGAGGTGTCAGACTGCTTTCTGCTGGGCTGCCCACTGGGCCTGGTGCTGGCCATGAGGAGGACTGTGCTGCCCGCCGTCCAGGGTGAGAGACACATTAAAAAAGATTGTTTTTGTGCAACCATGTGCTCATGATTCCTGCCTTTGGCCATCAGTCCTATTAGCACAGAAGATAATATAATAGCTATTTTTAACAGAGTTTTTATCTTTTCTAATTGTCTTTCATAGCTTTATAAGTTTTACTGTGTCATTTTTACCGAAGCCACAGCATCTGAACATTTTCCCCAAAGGTTCAATAAAGTATTCTGATTCTGAAAGCCTGTTTATTAAAGCATGTAGCCTTTTTGTCAGAAAAGTAACTACGTATATGGGAGCAACATCCAGCTGCATTATTTCTGGATATCTTCCTTTTTTATGCATTAAAACATATACAACATCTTTTTAGTACAGAAAAAAAAATATACACAAAGTGTTATGTGGAATGTTTAAAATATAGAAACATACAATATAAGTGAAGTATAACACTTAATTGAATTTGTTTGTATTGTGTGCGCAATGAGTAGATCTATGTTTTTGGTTTTGTTACAATGGACAATTTCTGTTCTAATAAAAAAGAACAATGATATATTCCTGTCTTGTTCTTTGTTTTATTTTTTCTTTCCATACTAAACAATCCCTCTGTATGTCTGTTTGTTATTCTGACAGTGAGCCAGCTGCACCCAGCCTGCTCTCAGATTTTTAACCTCTTTTACCCATCGGACCCCTCAGCCTCCAGACTCGAGCCTCTGCTGCAGCCTCTTTTTCACAAGTTGCCCCCATTTGCTGTGCCCCGTTATCAGCGCTATCCTCTTGGAGATGGGCGCTCAATGCTCATAGGTAAGAGAGGTTCTGGCACTCAATTTGCTCCTGCAAGGACTGGGAAGAGCGAAAGCTGTTTAATATTTTATTTGTGGTGTTATATTTGTATTTTAATGTATTTTAACCTTTAGGATTTTACTTACTTAGTACTAGGGTATTTCCCAGACTCTAGTGTTTCACAGTTTTAGATGCACAAATGCCAAACAGCTCTTGCTGTAGCCAGCTTTTCCCCAAGTGCCCAAAGTTTAAACTCATTTGTGCTTCCTCCTGCGTGAGTGTCCTACCTTTAGCCTGCCATCTCATAAAACGCATCAGACAGAGTATGCGAGGTCTGCCAGATAAGATGTTGTAATCCCCCAGGAGGCTTGGCTGTGGAGACTGAGTCCTTAATGAGGCTCTGATTTATTTGAAGCATGTGTTAGCCCACTTTAGGGACAGAGAGACACTCCAAACAGTAGTTATAATGCACCCCCCACCGTTCCCCTACCTCTTTCTCCACCTATCTCACTTAAAGTAGGACATGTACTCATCACTTGTACAAACAGCATTTAAGCAAGAACCCAGACAAATAGACGAGCTCTGGAGGCTTTAAGAATACACACCTCTTAATAAAGTGCACGTCAACTTTTGTTTTTACACTAAAGCAGACCCAGGTACTCTACCTTTATTTTCCATTTTTTGTGCAAGGGGGCCTGGAAAATTATAGTGTAGTATAAAGTATAGTATATATTACAACAAACAAACAAGAATAAGAATAAGAAACACTTCTCATTTGGCAAACTATTCAAGGTCTTGCAAAGTGTAATAGCAGCACATGTAATACCATAACATTTTTGCAATTCAAATAATTTGTATTTATTGCATCTCATGATAATTTTAAGCTGACAAGACAGTTTTAATTTACATATATTGTGCAGCCCAACACAATATACCTAATGGCTTCAGTTTAATACAGTAAATTCCTTTGTGTCTGGGTGGTTATGTTGTGATTTATTAATTTACTAATGTTCAGACAGTTACAAAACAAAATGCTCAACATCTCAAGGAGCCGGCAGAGCTGATAAAAGTAATGAAATGTAAACACACACACACACAGGAAAGGCTTGCAGCTATACTGGTCTAATTGTTGATTGGACTTGAATACAGTCAAATGATGTGTTAAATTAAAATTATAAACAGGTGCAGGGAATAGAATTCCACTTGATGAGAGAAACACTGCTGCATGTTGGCCATTTCCTGTTCTCAATAATGGCAATTAGTTGTTATGAAGGCACCAGGAACCAATGAAATGAGAATGTGTGGTAATAACTTTGACATCAACACCCATCAATGGTGGAGCTTTCATTATAATGAATGTTGCTAATAGCCAGGGACTGAGTCCTCTTCTTATTGATTTCTAGTTACGCTCCAATGGGAAATATGATGCAAGGAACTGTACTCATTTTTTATCATTGATTTTATTGCTTTATTATCAAGATAGATATTTTAGAAAAGTATAAACTTATATTTTAGTTATCTTCTAATAGGATTGTGTTAGAGAGGTTTACAGTGTGTTCTTCTTCCTTGATTGTCTGTGTTGACCTCTCAAGGCCACAGTGCAATCATTCTTTCATTGTCACGCTGAAATTGTTCTTTTTATTGTAATACAGAAACACAGAATACAGAGACATGCCCCCCACAGACTGAAGAGAATAAGGTTCCTTAGAAATGTTTGATAATAATAACAACAACTTGTGCAAGTGTGGCTCTTTGTGTGCATCTACTGAATGATTATCACAGCCATCTGCTTTAATATTTAGACTTAAAGTGAGATGTTATTTTGGCATTGTCATTGTCAAGAAAAGACACATTTTTTCTTTTGCTCCTAGTGTTGCACATTGGGACAGAAAGCTGGTTTTGAGATTCACTTTTGATAAACTCTTGATGATATGTTTTACTTGCAAAAGCCATTCTGCTTAGTGTGTTAACATTCTACTCCCTCTCAACAATACTTAAACATAAAGTGTTTTTTATTTCCTTTTCATCTTGCATTTTAAATAATAAATGAGATGCCGCAATATAAAGACAGTATGTATCCTTCTGCATCAAGAGTTAATATAATCACTGTTCTGTGACTGGACCGTTTGGTTTTATTACCTCTCCACAGCAACAGGAGCAGTTTATAATGTGTTGTCTGCCATCGAACAAGCTCATTACATTGTACTGTATCTCTGACGTTAAATCCATCCAATATTTAGCAGACTGTGTTCTTTCTCAGTCTGCTTCCTGTTTCATCCTATTCTGAAAACCTGAAGATCACACATTTCCTGGCAGGACTGGTAAATAGTTGTGAGTAAATGCTAAAGAAGAGAGGACATAAGTGACCACATAGAGGACAAACATATAATGTACTGCACGCACTGTACTGTTGAGTCAAACAAGGATGTCTTTGGTTCACAGGTTGATGTGATTGAAATTTTCTCTGGAGCCCACTGTGTGACTCGGTGCTTTAGTAAAGGCTCTGTCAGTCTGAATGCACTGACATAATACACACAAACCAAAACACAAGGCCAAGGGATCATTCTTACATAACTGAAATTGAAGCGGAATTAAAATAAAATAAATAATTGGTCAGAAATTAAAGCTTATCTGTAGCTTCCTGTTGCTATTTTATTTCTGTTTTGAACTCTGAGGTAGAAGCTGTAAAATGAGTATCTTGTTCCAAGGATGTACAGTGGGCTTTAAGACAAATGTGCCATTAAGCTCAGCTGCTACACATTTGTCTTTCAAATGGCTAAATTATTAATAAAATAGGGCTCTGCAAGGTTATGTGTTTTAAGGAATAACAAGTACTGTCTGCGTAGAGCAAGAGCAGGATGCTTAATCACCACAGGTAGAGAGGCAGTCTTTACTCTTGCTAGCCCTCAGTGAATGTCTTCGGCTTCCTTTGATAAACCCAAAGCAAGTCGATAAACAGCGAGAACTGATCTTATTGGCCAAAACAACAGTATTGATTTAAAGACTATGGTCAGCCAACTGTTGTGTAATTAGACCCGAGCCGGTGATAACCGGAAGGGTCTATTATTTCTGATAGCGTCCGTTATTATTATTATTCTGCTCTTTGAGGGCAAATTTGACCCCCTGAACATGCACGAAAACTCAGGAAACTTTGCCCAAAATTCAAGCCCGGCGAAAAATTTATAGAAATGAAGTCCGCAAGAAAAAATATGAAAAAATGACTCAGTGGCGACCCCTGGAAAAGTCAAAATACATTGGCCTATGGAAAGTGAAAGTAACGTTTTTCCAACGTAAAAAAATGAAACTTGGTACATCCATAGGACACCTCAGGGCAAATATAAAAGTCTATGACAGCCACACCCTAAACTCAACAGGAAGTCCGCCGTGTGGGGTGGAACGCGCGGCCACTAAAATCGCACTCCTCGCGCAAAATGATTCAACTCATCGTGTTTTAATCTAAATGGCCCCAAATTTGGTGAGTATCATCTAGACACGTGTGTCAACCAAAGTTATAACTTTGTTGTAGATATCTTATTGGGGATGGGTGTGGCAAGCCTGTAACGAGGTGGCCATTTTTGTGAAAATAAAATGTCTCTTAACTCTCAAACGCCTTCTCGGATCGAGTCGGACCCAAAAAGGCGTTTGTGCACATTCATGACCTGAACACAAAAATATGTAAATAAAAGGGTTATCTTTAGAAATGGCTCTCAAGCGCCCCCTACAAACTTATAATGGGACCCAAGAATTTAGTTTGTCATAGAGACTTCAAATTTGGTACACACATCTCTTATGTCATGACGAACATAAAAGCCAATGACAACCACCCTCTATCTATAAATGTGTTGCCATAGCAACGCCCCAAATGTGTGGACAAAGTCAATGGGAAGTGAAATTTTTAGTTTATCATAAGCAAATGAAACTTGGTACACACATCCAGTATGGGCTTATGAACAAAAAGCCAATGGTGACCACCCTATCTATAAATGTGTTGCCATAGCAACGCCCCAAATATGTGGACAAAGTCAATGGAAGTGAAAATTTTAGTTTGTCGTAAGCAAATGAAACTTGGTACACACATCCAGTATGGGCTTATGAACAAAAAAGCCAATTGTGACCACACCCTATCATACACGGGAAGGCGGCCATTTTGAATTGAATGTGAGAATCTTCTTAGAATACACCTCTCTTTAAAAAAAACAGTACTTTGTTTTTCTCGCCTTAGCCCAAGCATAATCTATTATTTTCAAAGGTTCAGACAGCTCCCAGGAAAACCAGGGATTGTGGAGGCCTTTAACTCTAAATTACAAGGTGGTGTAGCAGGCCCCAGCAGTAGCACAGGCCCGAGGTGACGAAGCAGGATCCAGCCAGAAGAAGATTCAAGCAGTAGCACAGGCCTGGTTATTTGACATTACTGTGAAGTTTACGCTTTAAAGCACAAAATGCAATCCTCCGAGTACATGATTCCCCGCGGTCTCAAGGGAGGCGAGGGTCTTTATCGCCGCTTGCGGCTTTAATTAAAGCTTCTTTTCTCATGTGTTTGTCCTTGCTTCTTTCCTATTCTCACTGTTCATAGGCGAAAGTATCCAAAGCCATCCAAATGTGTTTTTAGAAAGTGAGCAAGTCAAGTCCCAGCCTTCCTCTGGAATTAAGACCAAAGGAGAACAAGAAGGAGGTCGCAGAGCCAGTGTGACCAGTGTGGAAAGTGAAACATCTGTCTGTTTCATGGGCCAACTTGACAAAATCATCACTAATAGTGAGTGGAAGTGAAGTGGGCATAGTCTTGTCTATGATTATCTACTGCAGATAAATTTGGTTCCTCGGGTCCTACACAACCTTGAATTGTTTACCTTGAATTGCAAATTGTGTTTGTTACAGTTTCCGGTGGCTGGTGGGGCTCCAAGCGGCTGGACTATGCTTTGTACTGCCCAGATGTGCTCACTGCCTTCCCAACAGTGGCTCTGCCTCATCTTTTTCATGCCTCCTATTGGGAATCCACTGATGTAGCAGCTTTTGTTCTCCGCCAGGTATGCAACTCATAGAGAAAGTTGTAATAATAGTCTACAGGATCAAAACAGATAGACAAGGCAATAACAGACAACGTCCTGGCCTATATGGATTTACACAATTCTATCTATAAGACAAGCTGGAGTCTCATTTTATATCTATTAATTAAAAACGGCTTAGTCTGGTCATTCTCTGTAGAATGGCACAGTTATAGCACGCACAGTTCTGGACTGTCTGTGATAATGGACAGTCTAATTCAGGTTTTACCTTTGACCAATATTTGTATGGAAATGAGGATGGTAGTAATGTTTTCTCTTGTCATGCAGCATTTTATTCTAATCTTGTGTGTATATATATATATATATATATATATATATATATATATATATATATACCCTTCTCTTATTCCTGAAGACTTTCATTCAGTTCAGCATAACAATGCTTTTTTTTATTTCACTAACAGAGAAGAATACTGCTCATCAGCATCCTTCATCTTTAGCACAGATTAATATTTATTAGCCTCAGGTGCACTGCTCAAAGGGACATGTAGCATGAAGCAATAGTAAAGCAGTTTTTTTCTTGTCTGTGTCTTAAAGGATAATTGCAGAGCATATGCAGCTCTGTGACAAACACAGAAAAGGTCAGCCTAACGTGTTTTAAATTAATCAATGTTGCGTAAACTTAAGCTGCGCCTCAGCTTCATTTTTCATCAGAATCTGCTGACTATTTGAAGCCTGTAATAATATGCACAGTGAGCAGTGATTTTCTTCAAGTACTTTAAAATCACTTCCCAGCTCTTAATTTGTGTCAGCTCTTGTCACAAAAGCTTTTCATTCCACTTCTGGTTTATGGCCGTTTAGAAGTGGTCACTTGTTTTCACTGAAATAATTTTAGAAAGCCAAAGGTTTTGTTATCTTTTACTAAACTTTTTTCATGTCTCTATATGTGTTCTCTATATGTGTTCATTGAAGCTCATGCGTGGTGACTGTCTGAAGACCCAAGAAGCAGACAGTTTGGCCTCTGCTACATTCTCACCCTCAAGTCCACGGGAAAAATGGCTCAGAAGGAGGACACACGTCAAATTGAGGGTATTTTTTTGTTTGTTTTTTGCATAATTCTTACATCTCATATTTCCATACGGCCTTCCTTTGACACTTTCCTTAGTTTAAAGACATATTGCGTAATCATTAACAGCATATGTTGTGAAACTTCTACGCATGATGTTTCTGTTTTTTTTTTTTTTTTTCAGAATACACCAACGCTTTCTTTTGAAGCAAAAATCAGACACATTCAATTGCTTGATGCTTTACAGCTAAGAGTAGAAGAATCAAGGTCACATGTATTTCTGCTGAGCAAATGCTCCTTTTATCTTTTAGTTTAGAGGCACGACGTTGGCAACTGCTTGCTTTCCATAAGGTTATAAATAGAACAGTGTTAGAACACCATGGAAACCTGTTTCTATTTGAGAGCCACCTTGTTCCATATTTAATCAAGTGATGTGTCTCTGATGCTTAAAGAAAAGCATGTGAAGAGTTGTCCTATCCTATATACAGGCTTGGTCTGTGCTGTTCAGTCTGGGCACAGCCAGCTCATCAGCTGTAGCTGAGTGATACTATTCAGCAAGGTTTGGCATTATTTTTGCGATCTTTGTCTGCTTGGTAAGAGGCCTTTGTCTCAGCTGGAGAGGGCTCACTCCTGTGGGCTGTTGCTTCTTGTTCATTACTGTCTTTCACAGACAGGGGTCTAACTCATATCCTCCATATCATTAATATTCACACACAATGTTTCCCCTTTTTAAATGTAAAGTCGATGTAAAGAACTTTGCAAGGATTACAGAGAGACTCGAGATGTTGGAAACATTAATGATAACATTACATGATAATGAATGTGCGTGAGATATTTGTATACTTACATAATTATAAATATGTCTGAAGTATACATTTTTGTTTAGTAGCAGAACAATATTAAAAAGACATATCAAATATAAAACAATGCTTAAATGCTTGCATTAAAATTTACATTTATTCATTTAGCTGACACCTTTATCCAAAGCGACTTACATTAAGGTTCCATTCACCAGTGTTACAGCTGGAACACCACTGTAGGCAAGGTGGGTTAAGTGTCCAAGGACACAACGGCAGTATGAACTGTGGGGAGAGCGGGAATCGAACCACCAACCTTCCGGTTGAAGGACAACCACTGAGCCACTGCACCCCTTTTATCTTGAGCACTCATACATTTTTGCTATATTTTAATTTGTCCTCCCATACATTTCTTCATAGACATAGATACACCTAATTTAAATACATTAGTGTGTGACTTAGATTGGGATATTATTAGTAGGCCAGTAGGATGCTAAAAAGCTAAAGTGAACTGATGTTGTGTTGTTTTTACAGAATGTTACTGCCAACCACAGAGTCAATGACATAATCGCCACCGAGGATGGACCCCAGACTCTGGTTGGTCGCTTCATGTATGGCCCTTTGGACATGGTCACTCTTACTGGAGAAAAGGTGACAACCATGATATCACTCACTCTGACTTCAACATGTTGTGAAAGGTCAACAATAATTGCTTTGTTTGCCCTTACTGCCTCTCTCAGGTGGACATCTTCCTCATGACACAACCTCAGTCTGGCCGCTGGGTCTACTTTGACACAGAGGTAACCAACAACAGTGGCAGGGTCACATACACCATACCCAAGAGCAAGAGCCTCGGCCTGGGTGTATATCCAATTAAAATGGTGGTTAAGTAAGTGGCTTTATAGCACACACTTTTACTGTTTTATTGAATTATTATAAAAGGTGAAGCAAGCAATGGAATACAGACATACAGTATGACATTCATAAAATTACATCTTGTAGTGTGCCTGAGCACTGCATTGGTGTGTGAGCTGTTTAAATGATGGCCATAATTATGATCTCTTCTGCCCTGTAGCACACTGAGCTTCCAGTTTTATCATGCCATATTTCTCTCCTCTTTTCTTTGTCTCCAGGGGAGATCAAACGAGTGCAGAGTCCTACCTGACTGTGTTGCCAAGGGGTATGGAGTGTGTTGTCTTCAGTATTGATGGCTCATTTGCTGCTAGTGTGTCAATCATGGGCAGTGACCCTAAGGTCCGCCCTGGAGCTGTGGATGTTGTCAGGTAATGGTAACAGATGAAGATTGCTTTTGAGAAAATGTATTTATACAAAGACATGTTTAAATACACCTCTAGAGTAATTTAGTGATGTTAAAAGAAACACAAGAGGTAAACATAAGTGAAGCCTAAAAACCTTTAAACATGATGTTTTACATTTGTACGCAGGCATTGGCAGGATCTAGGGTATCTGATCATCTACATCACAGGCCGCCCTGATATGCAGAAGCAGCGTGTGGTATCTTGGCTGTCGCAGCATAATTTTCCTCACGGGATGATCTTTTTTTCTGAAGGCCTGGTCCATGATCCCCTGCGGCAAAAGACCATTTTCCTTAAGAACCTCATACAAGAGGTACATTAGCTTACACAGCACAAATAATCTGATCTGACTTATTTTTTCCTATAAACCTTGATGCAGTAACATTTTTATCTTTTCTATTCTCTGCATGACTGCCCTATATTCTTACAGTATTCTAACATTGGGTTATGCCACATCAAAATACTACATGCATCTCCAACAATTTTCTTTTTCCAGTGTCACATTAAGATCAACTCGTCTTATGGCTCCATGAAAGACATATCTGTTTACAACATGCTCGGACTCAACCCCTCACAGATTTACATTGTTGGCCGCCCGTCTAAGAAATACCAAAACCAATGCCAGGTAATTCAACATTGACTTTTATTAGTCATGTTTTATCTGTTTTCATTATGATTATTACACATGCTTGTCTTCTGTCCAGTTCCTGAGTGAAGGTTATGCAGCACATCTCTCTACCCTTCAATTTGGGCACAGAGCCAGGCCCAAGAAATCCACTTCAGTCCGTATGGTTCTAAGAAAAGGTTCTTTTGGACTCTCAGCTAAGCCTGACTTTTTGTGTAAGCGCACCCATCTGCGTAGGACCATGTCTGTACAGCAGCCCGACCCCCCATGCACACCCAACCCCAAGCCAGAGAGGGCCCAGAGCCAGCCCGAGTCTGATAAGGACAACGGAGTAGGGGGGACAGGAGGCGGAGGTGGGCAGGGAGGATGGGGACGGGCCTCCATGCATCGTGGAGACACCACTCCCTAACAACACGTCAATGAGGGGTGGATGGCAAAAGGGTTGAAGTGCTGAACAAAGGGGCCAAGGTGAGAGCTTCATAGTGTTTTACATTTCTGAGTTTGTGTCATGTGTACTTGGGAAAATTATACTAACGTAAATGATTATCTTAAAACCAGGGAAGTTTGGCACACCCTTAAGTCTAGTCTATCAAACTTTATCTGTCTTGCTTTTCTTGCTTGGGGCAAATGTAATAAAAATCAAAATGGACATGCCATTGTTATCTTATACCTGGCTCATTTTCCATCTATCCCTCTGTCATCACATCGCAAAGTACACCAGCACTCCTAATTTGAACTCCGGGGCATTGTGGGCTGAAAATGAACCATCTCTACAGACACACTAAACTCACAGCACTTAAACATATTAGGTAAAGGATTACAATGTGAAATTATTACTGTACTATTATCATGCACATAAACCATAGCCTGGGATTTCAAAAGAATATTAAAAGAATACTTTTTTTGTATTTAGGCATAAATCTGGCACAATTCATGCCCGGGTGATGTAAAATGTATTGCTTATTCTATTTTAATCCATTCAGAGGTTTATGATAAACAAATAAACACTAAAATTACAAAACATGGTGACCTCTGTAAAACTACATCCTTTGTTAATGTTTCTGATGTAGATGACTCTTTACACATTATTATGTAACGTGATGTTTCTTTCACTTCCACACACTTTCACTTACTCACTTCCATTTCCCACACGGACCGTAAATCAGTCAAACTTTATTTATTTATACTAGAACCTAATGCAACTTAGAAAGGTTTACAATAGATAGACCCAGAAGACAGCATTTAGGACACTCCAGTTCAGCCTCTTTAGACCTACATTTGCACTCTCAAAATAGAAAAAGTAAAGAAACTGTGACGCACAGTAAAATGGGGTTGAGACTCAGTTTCTTGTTTGCCCATGACCATTGAACTAGGACCCTATATCCTATTAAACCCTCAGATGTACCTGTATGCAAAAATCAAAGTGCAGAAGAATCCTCTTTAGGATTTGAAGTCATGCTTTGTTGTTTGTTTGAACCAATGACTATGCATTAAACAGTACTGTCACATTACTTTTTGTAGATATTAACCCCTTATTTCACTGTTCAGTGCAGTATTTTCAAAGTCCAAGTGCACAAAATAATGAAAGCAGTAAAGTAGGAGAGCCAAAAGTAACGATGAATAATGCATATTATTGTGAGAAGTGGAGATCCTATTATTAGCACAATCTTCTGTGTCTAAATGTGCTTGTTATGCAAGTAGCAATAATAATGACATGCTATGTCCTCGTTCACTGCAATTAGCATTTAGAACAGTTGTTTTTAAATAATTAAATATAGTAGTAGTACTAATACACCTTTCTAATTTTACAGAGTCACTACATTACAGTGGATTGTCAGCTGGTCATTTCCAGTTCAGCTTTACCTCCTACAGCATACAGTATAAAGAGTCAACACAATTGATTGCTGCATTTGCTGTGGACACTCAAACACTGTGATGGTTATCTTTAATCTGTATACAAGCTCTGCGCTGTGGAGCCCAATCAGCGCTCACCACCTCCTCAAGTCTCTGCCTTCATTTCATCCTTCCTGTTAGATTTTTCCTCTCGTGTGGCTGGCTCCCTGCTCCCCTCCCGCGGTAAGCAGTCAGGCAGAACATGCGTCCCGACAGCCGCCTCCAACGGGTCCACAGCCCAAATGTCGTTGTGAACATGGCTCATGAGGTCACATTTGCACTATGAAAGCATGATGGACTGGTTCCCCTTTTAGCTTTGGTACATGCTTCAAAAGCAATGACTTGTGTGTGCATTGCATTGTATTGTATTGTATTTCTATGTCTTTACTGCAAGTTGGGACTAAAGCTAAGGATGACTTAACTGTTTTTATGGAAAGGGATAACAAAAAATGTTTACAGCTAGACCATGTATACACTCATAGTATATGTATATGTAATTAAAAGTGACTATTTGTTACCATATCTGGTTAGTATACTGTATTTGCTTGTTGATTGCAGTTGCTTTCAGGATAGTGTACAATACAATGTTATTGGAAATTCCAGGATGCTGCTGCATCCATTACAGCTGCACTGAAATCAATAGAGTTACTGCTGAAATACAAAGCTGTCTTGTGCACTTGAATGAAGTATTACTGTGGCCTGTTCAAACTCTGTGCAAGTCAAACTTATTTTTCTATGATGAAATATTGTACATAGAAATATTTTGATTAATGTTTTGGATCCTTCTTGTTTAACCTGTTTACTGTTAGATTATGCCTTACATATTTTTGTGTTGTGTAGAGAAATGAAATTAATTTATTGACCAAATTCATTGACCAAAGTCTTACGTTTATTGTCCTTCATGACCAAGTGCATTTTAATTCATGAGAAGTAACTTTGATGTGGTTTAGATTCTGTGTATGTTGGTATGAGACAGGGCTGAATGTGCTGACTTATAGTTACTGTTATTACTGTAAACATAAAGACAGCAACTACTATGAAAAGTCAGGTCTAGAGAGGGCCAGTGTTAACATTCCTGAATGTCTTTTTATTTATTATAATTTGGATTGAAAGAGTGTCTCCAAAGATTAATCATATATGCTAGAAGCTGCTCTAAAGACCTAAATGGTGCAGTAAGAATGTGAATCAAGGTGTAAGATGTGCACTGTTTTATATATTTATTTCTGTACACCTTATGTGGTTCAGTAATTAGCTATTTAATTACTGTGTGTGTATGATCCCTGTAGTGCTGCCCCTGTAATTGTAGAGCACTTGATAATTGTATAATAGAATGTAATGAGTAGTAACAGTATAGTTAGTAGGTGGTTAATACTAATATCTATTCAACTTTTGATTTAACCTTTATTTATCCAGGAAAGTTCCCCTGAGATTACAAGAGATCTTTTGCAGGGGAATCCTGGCCCTATGAGGGAGGGGCTATTGTACATGTCTTTTAGTGTTGGAAACCAGAGTACCCGGAGGAGACCTATGCAGGCACAGGGAGGACTAAACTATGTTTAAAGACAAATTTAGTAAATGGCAAACAGTGATCAAATGGTTTATTGGCATTGTGTTGTGCATGAGAATCTTTTATATTGTTCCTTGAAATCTATTGTGCTATTCCTATTTAATAACATTGGTATATGTGCATATGTGGACATATAGTCATAAAATGGTATAGACCTATGATCAAAATCTGAAATAAACTGTGGTTGAAAATGTATATTTCTAAATGTTATAATGGTAACACAACCCTAATTGAGATTTACATATATATTAACAATTTAAAAAATGCATATATTTACCAAGTAATGGATTAACTATTGGTTGTTGACCTAATTTGCCATTTATTAACAAGTACAATCAACCTTTTTAAATGGATGCTGTTTCTTCTTCTTGTATTTGCATTTGAATGCCTCCTGTAAATGACACTGGCCTTTTGACTCATGGGAAAAACATCTGGTTTTATGGCAAGATTATTGTTTTGTAAAGATATCTTGTGCTGAACATAGTGTGTTACTGAAATGTCTTAGACTATTAAAAAAATGAAGATATTTCAGGCTGAAAGTTTGTGTCACTTTTTTACATGTTGAGGTTTTCCTAGTTTTCTATTTGGAGTGAAATATCAAACTTTCTTTTTGAAGTTTCACTAAATAGCACCTCAATAGCAAACAGTAAAAGCCCAAATACACAGGCCCATGCTGACAAATGTTGGATGAAAGTTTACCTGTTTAAAACAATAATAAACATGTTTGTGGTGGTATTACAAAACTGACCGAGAAAAAAAGTTAATGAGCAATGTACGGCTGTTTGTTTATCTGCACTATTTAAAGTGACCACTGTCAGTAGCTGAAATACATTAGTTTCAAGTGAAATTTTTATTTGAAAGCAGGAAAACCATGCATTACGATTTGAGCAATGCAGACAGAGTAAAAGAGAGAAAAGTGATGAACCAATGAGATTTTATTTACATTGAGCTTCGTCCATGGGGTCCTGACTTGTTTTATTCAGGCTTGTTTAAAGTAATGTTCATTCATCAGTATGGTGCAGGAAAGGAGTTTTGTAAACCACCAGTAAATAAAAATACAGCACTGCATTGCATTGCATGGAATACTGTTAAGAAACATTATGTGGCAGATTATGAAATACAACATGTACAGAGCATCGCAGTAGCAGCTTGGCTTCATGTGATGCAATCCCAAACAAGTCAGTTACCTAGCAGCAGCTTAACCCTCCAAGTACCTCCAGGTTGACTCCACATCAGAATTTGTCAATATTACCTTATTGTTATTCCAGACCACCAGATGGCCTTTATTTGTCTTGTAATTTGGCGCAAGCAATGATGCCAGCACAGCACAGGGGAATGCATTAAGCTTTAAATAGATTAATAGTCTGGGTAGATAGACATATGGCTAAAGATAATTCTGGAGAGTCAGAGGGTAAGTATAGAAGGCTGCCAAAAAGCCTCCCTATCCATGGCTAATGTCAAGTTTTAGCTTTGTTTGGCATTTTAGTCACTGTCATGCCATTTATTTGATATCAGTCAGTTGCTTATGTGTTTGAAAAAGATAGGTCTTACTTTGCAGCAAAACAATGATTTGCAGCTGTTATGTTACCCTGCAACGCCAGAAATAAATAAATAAAAAACACATCCTGCACATATTGTCGAAAGGTAAAATAATCTTGAGGTTGCATATGAAAAAAGCAATTATGTAAAATGCCATCCACTTCAGGAAAAATCGTCTGCCCAAGGAACACATCAAAGCTCACAGTGTCATGAAATGTGACGGGGCTGTCTCTCCTGAGCACGCCTCACATATTTCACTGCCGTCATTAACCAAAGTTGTCAATATTTAACTCAACCAAATGCTTAAGATGACTCGGTGTAGCCTCCTTTGCACTTCGAGTTCAAGGTTGTGTATAATTTAGCTGATATTCAAGCATGCAGTAAGTTATAAAATAATCATTTAGAGATACATTTAATTTAAATTTAAAGATCCCTGTTTGCTACTGGTGAATGGCAAATAAGATTCAAAGAGGTTTTTATTGTCAATTACCTATATGTATAAGTTTCTCTCTCACCACGTGTGTTTGGAACAAAACAAAATATTTGAATAGTAATACTATCAAATAATAAAAAAAAACACTTCTCAAAAAGATATTTACAAAATAATGGCAGTACAAAGAACAGCAGCATTATTGAGTGAGTGGAAAGTAGAAAGATGCAAACGTTAGCAAAAGTTAGTCTACACTTTTTCTGCAGTATTTTAGTAAATAATAAATACTAAAGTCATAGATCACATGCCACATACACATTACACCAGTAACTTATTGACATCACTGTTGATGATTTTTAGATAAACAGTTCCAAGAGATCCAACTAGCATCATGTAACACTGTTGGTGCATCCAGCTGCCGTATGTACAGTTTGTCTAAACGAATAAAAAGTGAATTTACTGTATATACAGATTTATATAGATACAAAGCTGAAAAAGGCAGTAATGGGAGGAAGAGACACCTAGAGTAATCCCTGTACGTCAAGACACAGCTAGAGCAGTGTTTGGGAAAATAACAAGAGACAGATACAAATGAGTGGAGATGCTGCATATGACAGTGGTGCCTGTCATATCTGATTAGTTTGGAGAACAAAAGGCCCAAAGGCTTTGAGTTGTCACAACAAGGGCCTCACTGCCTCCCAGGAAAATTTGAAAACAGAACAAGTAAGAACACCAGACTACAGTTTTTAATATTTTTTTCTGAAAGATGTGTAATTTCATTATTTAATGAACTATGCCTCTGCTGTCAGGACCCACACTCCATGTAGTCTGAATGTGAAAATAAGTCTTCTATCTATGAAACAGGAAGCACACTGATATAAAGTATCTCTTTGCTGCAGATGAGCAGCTCATGGCTTTCACAGCAGAAAAAGCTGCATATCATTCTGAGTGCTGTCAGAGCCTAGTCTTTTTAAACATTACTGTTCAGCAGTGCACATGTCAGTGTTTTATATGATAAAAGAAATAAATAAAAATTGTGGAGACAGGTTTCACAGATTCCCCTGTGCATTTATCAAATGCAAAATATGTTCATGAATAAAACATACCTTGCTCCTCAGCCTGTTATCATAATACTCACTATGCTGCCCACAGTGCCAGATATTACCCACACAACCATTTACTCAGTCAAAGTAATGAAATGCAAATAGACATCCAAGGCACTTAAAATAAAATGGGAAATGTCATAACTGAACATTGCAGCATTTCAGGGAAAATAATATATATGTAACCTACTATAAGATAATGTACTGTGTTTGTCAGTGCATTTAGAAATGCACATATGATATTCAGTTCTTGAGCCACTCAAGGTCATTACATGGTCACAAAGTAGATCTTTTTTTTTTCACTGCTGTTTTAAACAGTGGCTGGATCATGATATACCCCAAGACAGCAATAAGGTTAATTAGTAACCTTTTAATTTACAAATGCCTTGCACAACAGTCATTTCTGTATCTGGTGCTTCAACAATAGGTAATATCCCAAAGGAGAGACGCTTCATTGCAGCAGCCTGTCATCAACAGACATGGAGGCATCCAGCGACAGGCTCTTCTACTGTCAGTGGTTGCGCCACAGGGTGCCCCTTGCCCACCAGAGAGGAACTGTACCATATCCTGAGAATGACAGGGCCTGTGGTAAGCATCATCTTACTTTATAAACACAGAAGGTCTTGATTTATAACAGGCTACAATATGAATTCTTAAAAGGTTTAAATTCAGTCAATAATTATAGTTGGAAACTTTAACATTTCCTTTACAGTTAGAATGAAGAGCACACCGTAAAACTAAAGCGTGTCACAGCTACCCAAACAACAAAGTCCATCAGAACAACAGTAACTCAATCAAAAGCTGTTTGCAATGTAACAAACAGTAGCTCCACAGTTTCTAATCTGCTACAATGATGAAAGTTCATTTCACGTTAATTTGTCAAAGACAGGCAATAATAATTTAAAAAATATGCAAATGAAATTTAACTTCTACTACTAGTCTACTGTTGACATTTGTCATTCTAGCTGGTCACTCGAATTCTCGGTTACCTGCTCCCTTTGTTGTTACCATGTTCTGTGGACGTCTGGGTAATGAAGTGATGGCTGGCTATGGACTGGCCTGTGCTGTAAGTACTCATGTACTTTATGAGAGAAGACCATAAAGGAAAAATGTATTGTTATAATCACACAATCCCTTCTCTCAAACCTAGACCCTAAATATTACCACAGCTTCAACAGGATTTGGTCTAGGACTGGCCTGTGATACTCTGGTGTCTCAGGTCTGGCTATGTTTTATAAAATAGCACACCCAATGAGCGGTGACACATTGTAAACCCCATGTCTCTGGTCTGCTGTTTAGACGTTTGGGGGTAAGAATCTACTGCGTGTGGGAGTCATCCTGCAGCGGGGCATCATCATACTGCTTCTGTTCTGTCTGCCCTGCTGGGGGCTGCTCATTAATGCACAGACCATTTTTCTATGTCTGGGCCAGGACCCTGAGGTCTCCAGGTAATGGTCACCAAACCTTGACATTAACAAGACTATCAACTTGATAAAGTGATCAAATCTGTTGTAGGTAGTTATATTATTCACAGCACATACTATACAGTAGTTCTGTTTTCAGAATCGTATAGAGCCAGTCTTACACATTTTTATTTGCGCTGCCACTAATCTCACATATTTCTTTTTGTTGTGGAACCCACAGAATAGCCCAGCTGTATATAACTGCCTTTCTTCCAGCAGTGCCAGTAAGTGCTTATTCATTTACAAAACCGCTCAATCATAAACACAAGGACGTTTCCCTAAACCCACACCTCATTTTTGTCTTTCAGGCAATGTTTCTCTTTCAACTGCAGGTCTCCTATTTACAAAACCAGGTGCACTACTTTGGTTTACACTGTCTTAAAAAACTAAAATGCAACAACTACAGGAAAGGTCAAGCTGCCTGACCGTTACCAGATTTAATATCCTTTTCCGGCTTATTTATCCAGTGATTGTGCCTTGGCTATCATAAAGTTTGTCAAAAGTACCTTTACCTTCCTTTGCCTTTTGACAAACACCTCAATGAACAGACCAAACACCTACACCTACACACACACACACACACACACACACACACACACACACACACACACACACACACACACACACATATTAAATATAATATACACTAACACATTGAGAACGCCCTGCAAAAGCTTGTCCTTTAAATTAGTAAAGCTTTGTAGAGAGAGGTTTATGTAGGTTTTATTATGTTGTGGTCCAGCCCCAGCTTCCATTGGTGTTGTTAAGTCGGTGTTGGCCTCCAGTTCTTGAGCACCTTCTTTGGCAGCAAGGTGATCACAGCTTCCAGGGAGGTGTGTGCTCTTCAGGCAGTTCCTAATGAACTCCAGCATGTCCCAGAAAAAAATATTAAACTAAGCCAAAAGATCCCTGATACCATTGAAAGAGCCATTCACAGTGACACTGGACATGTGTACTTAGACTTGCTGCTGCAAAGATCAAACAGGATCAAACAGGTAGTCCAGGTTCAACTCAAACTATAACTGAATTTACTTTGTACGAAAGTATGCAAAACATTGGACTGAAGTGCAACTTTTATTTATTTCACAGGTTATAATCCTGCCTCAGCTCTTCACTGCTGTCTTGGCAAACATTGCTAATGTGGTGACCAACTACATTCTTCTGTACTGGCTGGATTTGGGAATCAGGTAGGTGAACAGGTAGGTGTGTCAAAAATGACATAAATCTGGAATCAATATGACTTTCTTGCTTTTTCTTCCCAGTGGGTCTGCAGCAGCCAACACTCTGTGTCATTTTTATAATTGTGGTTTTCTCTTTGCTTATATTCGGTGGAAGAAACTGTATGTAAAAACATGGGGGGGTGAGTGCTTGTTTTCCCAACGCCTGACCATTTATCATTTTATCTGGACAAATAAATAATCATTTTGCTCCCCCTGCAGGCTGGTCTCTGGAGTCACTGCAGGAGTGGGGCTCCTACATGAAACTGGCCATTCCCAGCACAATGATGAAATGTTTTGAGTGGTGGCTTTATGAGTTTGGGGGGTTCTTTGCAGGTACTTGGCATGCAGGAATATTATTTATCTAATAACTATCAAGTAAATCAAGTATTCTTCATTCTCGCATCAATCTTTCAGGAATGATGAGTGAAAATGAACAGGCTGCCCAACATGTAGTCATAATGGTGGCCTTTATAACTTACATGGTATGCTTTGTGATTGATCTCGATTCATCCTGCAATGTTTGTAATAACTGTACACCACACTTTTAAATCTCTAGTTTCCTATGGGCATTCAGGCTGCAGCCTGTGCTCGAGTGGGTAATGCGCTTGGAGCAGGAGACACCCCTAGAGCTATTCTCACAACTCGAGTCTCCTTTGCACTGGCAGGTAAGGCCCAATGTTGGTAAAGCTGTTAAAAATAAAGCAACCTAACACTGTCGTATAACCGTTTTAAATGTTTTACAGCTGGCTTTGCCATTGCTGAAGGTATTGTTCTTGGCTCCACTAAAAATGTGATTGGCTACATGTTTACCTCAGACAAGTAAGTTACTATAATTATACAATTTATTGTATTATATATAGTATTAGTGAATCATGCATTTTATGTCTATTAGAAGATTATAGGTCTGGTCTCTCACTTGATGAATGCATACTGTTTCCTACAGTTTTTTGATGGCCTTTTAGTAAGTTTTTCTTTTTAGTGCCTTTTATATATGTGGTCTGATGAATAGAAACACATGTTGCTTTATGACCTCTCTCGCAGTGTGTGTCCACAGGCATCTTCGTGGGAACAGGCAAACAGAAGATACCAGCTGTGGCTAACTTTATTGGATACTATGGGGTTGGACTCTCACTTGGGGTGGTGCTAATGTTTGTTGCTAAACTCAGAATTTTAGGTCATTTAAACCTTTGTCGTTTAATAATTACCAGTCATAACTTTATGAAATAAATGTGTAACTAAAGGCTTCACTGTCCTTTCCTCCACAGGTTTTTGGCTAGGACTGCTCATTTGTGTCAGTTTGCAGTCCACCT
Source organism: Perccottus glenii (assembly GCA_024416835.2). NCBI lineage: Eukaryota > Metazoa > Chordata > Actinopteri > Gobiiformes > Odontobutidae > Perccottus > Perccottus glenii. The sequence goes on from CM044550.2 coordinate 15,342,493, forward strand.
TTTACATCATTGTCATCTTCAAGCTGAACTGGAAGAGAATAACAGAGGAGGTAAACTGCAGCCTCATGTTGAGTGTCAATGTGTTTAAATAAATCTGTAAGAACAAATGAGACAAATGTTAAAAACCTAATGTTTACAAGAGCAGTGATAAGGAGTTGACAGTTTTGTGGTCATTTTGTTCCAGGCTGTGAAAAGAGCCCAGAAAACACATACGGCATTGTTAAATGAAAAGGTGTATTTGCAATCTTTGGTTAACGACACTCCTGTCCTGACAGATGGAAATGGCAAAGTAAGTAGCTTGTTAAATTTCACCCAACACAGCTTTTTAATCTTCTATGGCAGCGTTGTCACTAATAATTTGTCTCCTCTCTAAAAAGGTCAACCATAAGTCATTCGATGTGTTGCCATTAATAATTTACGCTGATTGTTTCTTTCAGTTGGTGGATGGCTGCAAATCTGTTTGCACAGGAAGTCATGATGAGATCAGGGAAACACAGACTGATCATGTGGTCGAGCAGGTGAAGGCTGACTATCTGTCGACCCATCAGCTGATTGTCAGACGTGGTCTCATTGTTCTGGGTGCTATAGCATTGCTTGCTGTGGGGGTGAGCGTGCGCATTGTTGTGCCTTTCCCTGAGACATGGGCCTCAGAGAATAACACCACTTTGGACTGGACCAATACCACAGATGTTACAACTGTGCTGATCCCAACCTAGTAGTAAAATGCACGCTTCGATCATAAACTTTGTCCTTTTTTCACTGTGACCATGATTCAATCCACATGGTTCCTTATTAAAGTGAATTTTATACACCATTGTTTTATAATTCCTTGTAATTTCTTCTTATTCATCATTGGTTAAATGTGATCTGTGTAAATATTTAAGTATACATTTACTGACTCTTTTGTGCATGAAATAAGATATTTAAGGGACATGAATGTATTTTATTTCATCAAGGACATTGATATAGATGTGGTGGCCTGTTACTCAGAGGTAAAATTATTTCCGTTTATTTTTTTAATAATATTTAAAGGAAATAAATGCATTTTATTGGCTAAGCAATTGAGCTGTGACCTCCTCTTCTTAGAATTTTCCTGATTTTAAACATTATTTGGGATCTGTATATGGAGTGGCCTGTCATGTTAATCAGAGGTGGAACGTCTATTTTTATCTAATATTAATAACCTAATAAATAAATAATTGTCTCTGCTTTCTAAATTTTATCATTCTATTTCACACACATTTGAGTTATATTTTGTGTGATTAAAAACAGAGCTCAGAACATTCTCATTAGATCTTCCTAAAAATCTGCTTTGATTGTACATTTCTCTCACACTGTGTTGTTTTTGCTACTTTGGCCGCCATCCAAGGCAGCTGTGACTACATCCTAGCCACTTTCCTAACCGCCTGCTTCAACAAGTATGTAAAGTGTAATGGGGAAAGAAGGACACTTATCACTACAGAAGACCGTTGTTGGCATCTTATGCAGCATATATGGAGCCATCGATGCACCACAGGATTCCCCTGGCCCACAGAGAAGAGCTGTGCCACATCCTCAAATTGACAGGGCCTCTGGTAAGTAAACAGCATGCAGCGAAAAAACAAACAAAAAAACACATATTCAAGTACCAGTACTTTATGAAGGCAGCCCTTTTGAATACTTACTTGAAATGTTTTGATCACAATGAATGTAAATGTATTTGCCAAAACCTGTATTTACCTCAAAGCAACATGAGCTGGGTTTAAATGAATTACTTTGTTTATTTATTACTCTAGCTGTTTTCCCGAATCCTCAATTATCTGCTACCCTTTGTTGTTACCATGTTCTGTGGACGACTGGGTAATGAAGTGATGGCTGGCTATGGACTGGCTTGTGCTGTAAGTACTCATCGGTATATTGTAATACACAAACTCAGCTTTTATAGATACCTAACAATGCCATAGTTTACTCAATGTACAGCTTTGTATAACCCTTATAGGCCATCACACATTTAGAAACATTCCTGAAATTAGTGTTTTATGTGCCTTTTAGACCATAAATATTACAACAGCTGCAACAGGATTTGGTCTAGGACTGGCCTGTGATACATTGGTGTCTCAGGTCTGGCTACATTTTATGATATAACACACCCAATAAACAGGGACATTCTAAACCCCATGTCTCTGGTCTGCTGTTTAGACTTTTGGGGGTAAGAATCTACTGCGTGTGGGAGTCATCCTGCAGCGGGGCATCATCATTCTGCTTCTGTTCTGTCTGCCCTGCTGGGGGCTGCTCATTAATGCCCAGCCCATCCTATTATGTCTGGGCCAGGACCCTGAGGTGACCAGGTAACTAATTTACCTTAACTTTAAAAACATCTCTGGATTTTAAATAAATTCGTTGGCACAGTCCATATCATTGTTACAACATCATGAGTACACTATATTCAGATTCTGCTGACCTCCACATGCCTCCTGCATATTGAGTAGCACATATCAGAATAATAATTTCACATTCAATAGTGCAGCCAGTGATCCAATTTAATATGACAGTCGACAGGGCACTATGACAGATTTGACAATTTGCTAGATAAGGGCATTTATTTTTCATTTAACTTTGCTTATGTGATGCTCAAAAACAATATCCACAGCAATTAGATTTTAAAAAATGGTATCTTTGGAGAATGAATACAATGTCAACAATGGGTGGTCATGTTGCAAGCTAAATAAAATGAGAGCAACGGGAGTGGCATAGGTAAGGTCATGATCATTGTCTTAAAATTGATTGGCATGTAGACTAAACTGTTGCAGACTAAACACAGCTTTTAATTGTAGAATTGCCCAGCTGTATATATCAGCCTACCTTCCAGCTGTACCGGTAAGTATTTTCTTCTGTGCACAGACCCTCTTAAGTATTGTGATCAGAGAAATTCACACCCACAGTGGCAACAGAGGTAGGTGTTTTTTTTCCCTTCCATTTAACAGAAGTGTCAGGCAAAGTTTAACAGTCTTTAATGAAGAAGCACATGTACAGGAACAATTCATGTATAACTCTGGGTTCTCTAGATTGTGTTAGTCTCTGTTCTGTGCAAAAAGGCCTATAGCATGGACCACATTATGATTTATTTTTTATATTCACAGAACAGTTTGGTGACCTCTTGAGAGTTATCAAATGAGAAAGTAACATGTGAAAAGTTACTTCCTTCCATAACTTGTCTAACTTTGTATGTCTAAGCTACTAATAATTCCTTATTAAGCTTATACCTCTGTACATCAGGCGATGTTTCTACACCATCTTCAGGTATCTTATCTCCAAAACCAGGTGCAGAATGTGTAAACCATTATATTATATATAATATTATATTAAATTTAAAATCTGTCAGTATCTGAATACATATTATGGAATAAAAAAGCAATAACATTTGTTATATTAAATCTAGCTTTTTTTGTTTGTAGGGTATAACTCTGCCTCAGTTATACTCTGCTGCTTTGGCAAACATTGGAAATGTGGTGACCAACTACATCCTCCTGTACTGGCTGGACCTCGGGGTGAAGTAGGAATGCTCATGATACATTAGGGATGTAACAATATTGCAAAAGCAAAGACATCATATCATTGGACGTCTCATCAAAATTGACTTTTGTTTCCGCGTTAGTGTGCCACAAAAATACTTCTACAATATACTATAATATAATAGCCATACTCTTGCAAACCTTGGGATTTTGATATTGTTACATCCCTATGTTACGTTTAACAGAATATTATTATTTTTCATAATGATTCACATGGAGCATGTATTTGTCTGTCCACAGTGGGTCTGCAGCAGCTAACATGCTGTCTCAGATTTACATCTGTGGTCTATTGTTTGCTTATATTTGGTGGAAGAAGCTCCATGTAACAACATGGGGAGGTAAAACAATCACAGATATTTGTGGTGAACTTATGATCTCAGCAACCACACACAGTGCTTTTATTTGCAAAGTGTCTTGCTCCCCCTGCAGGCTGGTCTCTGGAATCACTGCAGGAGTGGGGCTCCTACATGAAACTGGCCATTCCCAGCACAATGATGAAATGTTTTGAGTGGTGGGTTTATGAGCTTGGGGGATTCTTTGCAGGTAATGAGAATGTTACCCCTGTACATACCTATGGTCCACACAAACTATATACACCAAATATAGAAACTGTATTTTTATATATATATATATATATATATATATATTGATTTAGACTTCCTGTGTAATGTCCAGGAATGCTGAGTGAAAATGAGCTGGCTGCCCAACATGTAGTGATAATGGTGTCATTCATAACATATATGGTAGGCTATTGTGTTTTACTAATTATTTCATAAATTTTTTCTGATTCTTGGAAGACCTTTAACACAATACAAATGTACAAATTCCTAGTTTCCCCTGGGTGTTCAGGCTGCAGCCTGTGCTCGTGTGGGTAATGCCCTTGGAGCAGGAGACACCACCAGGGCCATCCTGGCCAGTAAAATCTCCCTTACACTTGCAGGTCAGGCCCAAAATGGTTTAGATTAATGATAGCCCAACCTACTGTTGTGTTTCACTAATAATGTTTTTGCAGCTAGCATTGCTGTGGTTGAAGGTGTTGTTCTTGGCTCTTCAAAAACTGTAATTGGCTATATTTTTACCTCAGATAAGTAAGATTGCCCCTGTTCTACAGATCTACATATTTCCATCTTATTTCCAAGTATTGTGTATCATTATTTGGTTGTATATCTTTCAGAAAAATCATAGATCTGGTCTCCCACTTGATGAATGTTTATTGTTTCCTACAATTCTTTGATGGCCTTGTGGTAAGTCTAACCTTTGCAATATAAAGACTTAATAATATATAATTATAATGCCTTATGAATAGTGACGCATAAAAAATTAACTAAATGATCTCTACCAGTGCGTGTGCACAGGCATCTTCGTGGGAACAGGCAAACAGAAAATACCAGCAGTGGCTAACTTTATTGGATACTATGGCATCGGACTCTCACTTAGTGTGACGTTAATGTTTGTTGCAAAATTCAGAATTTTGGGTATTGTAAAAAAACTGCTTAAATATCATCTCCAAGATTTGAGAAGGTTGTTGTAAGTACATTGATGACAACCAATCTGACTTTTCCTCCGCAGGTTTTTGGTTGGGCCTGCTCATTTGTGTCATTGTACAAGCCACCTTCTTCATTATTGTCATCTTCAAACTGAACTGGAAGAGAATGACAGAGGAGGTAAATTACAGACTAATCTTGTAACAGCATGATAATTTAGACGGCACAAAAAGAACAGTCGGTATTTGACAAAACATGTTTGTGTATTTGCAGGCTGTGAAACGAGCACACAGGAATAATCATTTAACTGCTGCCCCATCTGACACTGTGGGTAACAGCATATCATTTTTTTCTGCACTTTTTCTCTGAAATATTTTGTTTTTGACAGTTCCTGTGTATAACATGCTTTAAACGCTTTTCTTATAAAGCTAAATAATGTCAGCCCACCTGAATGCCATGATAGGACGACAGGGTTAAGGGGTCGTCTGTCCACCTCTCAGCTTATCTTCAGACGAGGGCTTACTATCCTGGTTGCTGCTGCACTTCTTGCTCTGGGAGTCACTGTGCACATTGTTGTGCCTTTGCCACAGGAACTGGCTTCACAGAATAACTCTATGGACTGGCTCAACACCACAGATTTCTTTTCAACAGTTGTGGTCAAAAAAGAAGAATCATATTGAATAAAGTTATAATCTTTAATCTGATTAACACACAACTTTTGTTTGGATTAGTATATATTCTCAGTCGACATCACTTTAGTAGTCATAAACTATCTGTGCTATCCACTTTTTTGCACAGCTGAACTTGGAGTCCTTTCACAAGACTGTTGTCCTGCTGTACAGTCTTGTGATTCAAACATGCATTAATATCTTTCTCCAATAAACAAGTATATAAATATATAAATATGGTAAATGGCATACATTTTTATAGCGCTTTTTTGCACCCTTCTCGGGCACCCAAAGCGCTTCCACTCACCCCATTCACACACATTCACACCTGGGGCAGACAGAGAAGGGGGCTGCCATACAAACGGCGCTCAACCTTCTCCGACCACCACCAAACACACCTCTACATTCACACACATTCATACACCAGTGCTACGGACACTGGAGGCAAGGTGGGTTAAGTGTCTTGCCCAAGGACACAACGACAGTATGAACAGGGCAGAGTGGGAATCGGACCAAAAAACTTTGTCCTTCACCATCCGCGGGTGGTCTCATCCTTCGAGCTCGGGTCCTCTACCAGAGTCCTGGGAGCTTGAGGGTTATATATTTTTGCTGTTCCTAGTACTGCACTTTTCTGGACCGAGATGTCTGGTGTTCTTCCAGGGATCTGCTGTAACCACTCTTCCAGTTTGGGGGTTACTCCACCGAGTGCTCCAATTACCACAGGCACCACTGTCTCCTTCACCTTCCAAGCCTTTTCCAGCTCTTCTCTGAGCCCTTGGTATTTCTCTAGTTTCTCATGTTCCTTTTTCCTGATGTTGCAATCACTTGGTATTGCAACGTCAACCACAACGGCTTCTTCTGCTGTTTGTCCACCACCACAATGTCTGGTTGGTTCGCCATTACCATTCTGTCAGTCTGAATCTGGAAGTCCCACAAGTGGCGACGAGGATCCACAAGCGGCAGCTGCTATCACAACTTGAGATATATATATATATATATATATATATATATATATATATATATATATATATATATATATATATATATATATATATATATATTATACATATATATATATATATATATATATATATATATATATATATGTCAAATTATGTAATAAAGTTTTGGACCAATGCATTTGTAATAATTCCAACAGCTAGGATAAAGAGCATGGCTGCCAGAGCCAGGCCTCTGTGCAGGACCAGAGTTCTGTGAGAGAGCCCCTCCAATGTAGAGCCGGCTGCTGCTTGAGGCTCAGTATCGACCAGTTCCAGGTGTTCTGTCTGACCCTGGAATCCTTCTGAGTCATCGCATTGTACTGGAAAAAAAGTATAATACATTTTTAATGACATCTAGTAAAATGTCATACCTTTGTACTGTATTTACTGAATTAGACAAATAAATCCTATACCATATATATTTTTGTGTCAGGATATTTTCACCTAAATAACTAACTAAAAAAAGTTAATCTCTTACATGTGTCTGCAGAATTACCACTGACTCCAGCTCGAATCTGAGCCTGGAAGAAAGACAATTCATTTTCAAAATAAAATCAAACATTTAAACCACTATTAGTAAATAGGTGTTCATTAAACTCTACCTTTAAATCTATGATTTGACATTAAAGTATTTTACTGTTCTAAAATACATACCTCAATTGCGGCCTTTTTCCAATTCATCCTCACCACGTAGGTTACCAAGAATGAGCACTGCAGAAACACGCAGACAAACAAACCTGTCCAAAGACCTGCAAAACACATTGCTTTTAACTATTTACCTCACTTTAAAGCAATAGCATGCAGAGGTTTGCATGAACTGCTGTAACCACCACATGCACACAATGGCTAAACAACCTAAAGGATAAATACAAGTGTGTTGTAAATCTTACCCTGTATTCCTAGTTTAGTGGCAAACATAAGTGGTACTCCAATAGGGAACCCAATCCCATAAAACCCCAAAAAGTAGCAAACAGCGCCAACTTTCTGTTTACCTGCTCCTCTTATAATGCCTCCACAAGCAGCCTAGTCATGCAAGTAGTAGTAAATATGTTATCATTATTTTATTTGCACTAGTTCTGACATTATGTGAAATTTTTAGATTTAGACAAAAGTACTTACTGACAATGCATCTAGAAGGATAAATGGAGCATATAAGGATACAACATCAGAAACCCTTTCCCTAATTTGCCTGTTAACAAAAAAATACTTAAGTAGTAAATGTCAATACATCTCATCCAACAAATTACTTTTGACATGTAAATATGCAATTGAATTAATAAGAAAGGTCAATGATTTGCCAGGGTCAATGATTTGCCAGGGTAATAAAGAACATTACAGTCAAGGTTATTGTTACCTCTCCCAGGCTCAAGAATTACACACACTACTTAGATTGTTGTGGTCGCGAAGCAGTAAACTTCTGAGAAATGTAAAGGTTTGAGGTGATAAAATGAAAGACTCACTCATCATATGTAAAAATATATGAGATATGGTCCTTCAGGCCTCCTATTAGAGTGGCCAAGCAGACAGAGACGCAACCTGTGGTAAATATAAAAAAATATATAATTATTCACTATGACAATGTTTCAGTGTTTGACAACTCTTTATCATAGAAAATGCATATATTTAACAAAAATCAAACAATTTTCGAGAATTCTCACCTGAGCAGAGTATTGTTATTTTAGCAGACAGCTTTGCCAAGTCTGTATTTCCAGCTCCTAATGCATTTCCAACTCTAACACTTCCTGCTACACTAAAACCTATAGGAAACTAGAGACAAAGATACAACATGAACCTGCTTCATTACAGTGTATTTATTATTGTATTTGTGTGTAAAATCACCATGTATGCAATATTTGCCAGTTGGTAAACAACTGACTGAGCTCCCAGTTCCACTTCACTTATTAGACCTAACAAAATAGTTTGGAGATTAGACTGACATTAAATAATGTAATATTACAAAGCTGTGCATGTTACCTGCTAAAAAGCCTCCAATTTCATAAGTCCACCACTCAGCACACATCATGACCATGCTGGGAATGGCCAAGTGGATGAATGAACCCCAGTCCTGCAAACATTCTCTAGACCAACCTGAGAATATGTAAAAAAATAAATAAATAAAAACATATCCTACATTTTACACTGTAAATCTGCTTTGAGAACTGCCTTGAGAAAATATTCAGTCAGAATTTATCCTGCTGTACATTACACAAGACCAGTATACAAAGTACTTTCCACAAACATGCTGTGTGAACGCACTGTGACCTCACCTCCCCAGGTAGCTTTATGAAGACCTTTCCAAATAATATAGGCATAGAGAATCCCAACCATAGCAAACTCGGACAAAGTGCTGGCAATAGCCGAGCCTCTGAAAATACGGAGTTAATTGCATGATTTTGGCTGAGTGATGTAAGGAGATTGACGGTGACAGCATTCATTTGTGATACTCACGCTACTCCTAAGTGTAAGGCATAGATGACTACATAGTTGATGAGAGCGTTAAGAATGTTGACCACAAAACCAGTAATAACCTGTGGCCATATGATTCCCTAGAAATAGAATTATGTTGGTATTTTATAGGGACAAAACATGTAAACAACAACTAATTATTTCACAGTAAATCTCTTGGTATTAAAGTTAAATTTAATTCCACTGCTATAATAGGATACAGTATATCAGAAAATATGCATCAATCAATGGAAATATCTTCAGGTATCACTTACCTGGTTTTGTAGATATCTACTTGCCAGGGAAAACATAAATGTGGCCTGTAAGGAACACATGAAAAATCAATCTTGAATCAATATATCAAATTATCAATTACATGTGTATAGATTATATATCAAATTATATGTGTCAAATCAATGAATAAATACTTACAGGAAGTGCTGGCATAAAGATCTTTACATACATTTGAGCTACCCTGAGAAATGACATCCACATCATTATGCAATACTAGTTCAACAAAAAGAAACAAAATAAAAATATGGGACACAGCTCACCTCGCCACCTCTGGTTCCTGTCTGACCGCCAACAGAATCGGCTCAGTGTTGATCAGGATGGCCCAGCATGGAAAACATGCCAGTAATAAAATAAGTATGGCCTGTTGAAGAATTACCCCAATTCTTGAGTGGTTGCCACTTCCAAAAGTCTTAAAGGATAGACAAAATGGTTGTACGTGTCATGTCATTGTTTGTGATTTTAAACACTTGATATGAACTGCTGTCAAGCCATCCTACTTTCTCGAAATGCCAGTCTAGCCAGCGCCATCTTGATTTCGGAGTTTATGGTTTTAGATGCTTTATGGTAAATGCATGGAAACAGATGTCCTCGTGAACTGATAAATGTCAGGTTTATCAATTAATATTCAGTTTGTATCAGAAATATTTCTGTTATAAGAATTCTATATGTTAAAAAGAATTATATATCCTTATATTATCCAGAGAGACACGGAGACAGATTATATTATAAAAAGCGAAAGGCCAGGTTTTATTCCTTGCAAGGAGAAGCAAAGTACACAGATATATCAAAGGTACATAGTGCGTTTTGCTTACAGAGGTAAGCAAAACATTACATTTTATATCACTGCCGTGGGGCTGTCAGTGGGAGGTGTATCTTGCATACACCCTCCCCTCAAGGCCCCAGCTCCAGGCTCCAGGTGCAGAAGTCCTCCGGCCAAGCCATGTCCTTAGTTATGTCTACACCATGCTTGGAATAACATGGAGGACATAACATGATTTGACATGACCTGTAGAGAACTATGAGCACCAACTAACTATAAACAATATACACAATTATAAGAATAAAATTCTTATAACATTCCCCCCTCTTTATGCTGATAACAATTAGCATAAACAACCTACTAGCTTGATTTTGAGTTTTAAACTATGACAGAAGCGAAAACCCAGCAGGGCGTTGACCTAGCCAGAAGAACATTTTGACCCATTGGTAAAATGACCTAAAGCTGGGAAAAACTCTTCTATCCACCCCTTGCCCCAAAGGCGTAGAGAACTATGAGCACCAACTAACTATAAACAATATACACAATTATAAGAATAAAATTCTTATAACATTTTCTAATACACAAACTCATTAATCAATTTAAACTATATTTCAAATTCAAAATCTTGCTACAATGTTACAACAATGTTTTTGTTACTTCCATCCCTCAGACCTGGACACAAATTTTATTATTACAAATATTAATTTCAGGACAATGTGATGTAGCATTTCAAAATGAAAGCCTCCTTAAAATTCACAACTGGTGACCTTATGCTATTTTAGAGGATCTTTATTTTGAAATGCTACATCAGGTTGTCCTGCCCATTCTCTGTCTTGCCTGAACTGCATATTTGAGATCTCCACAGAGTGGCTCAATGATATTGAGGTCAGGAGACTGAGATGGTCAGTCCAGAACCTTCACTTTATGTTGCTGTATCCAATGACAGGTCGACTTGGCCTTGTGCTTCAAATCGATTTTATGTTGGAACGTCCAAGTACGTTCCATGCGCAGCTTCTGGGCTGATGAGTGCAAATTTTCCTCCAGTATTTTCTGATAACATGCTGCATTCATCTTGCCATCAATTTTGACCAAGTTTACTGTGCCTTTGTAGCTCACACATCCCCAAAACATCAGCAATCCACCTCCATGTTTCACAGTAGGAATGGTGTGCATTTTATCATAGGCCTTGTTGACTCCTCTCCAAATGTAATGTTTATGGTTGTGGCCAAAAAAGTTCAATTTTGGTCTCATCACTCCAAATGACTTTGTTCCAGAAGTTTTGAGGCTTGTCTCTGTGTTGTTTGGAGTATTGTAAGTGGGATACTTTGTGGTATTTGAGTAGTAATGGCTGTCTTCTGTTGGTCTACCTGACCTTGGTTTGGGTTCAACAGAATCCCTCATTTTGAACACTGCTGACTGGCCTTCTCAATACCTTGGAAATCTTGTTATATCCCTTTTCCTGTTTTAGACAGTTTAATTACCTTTTGACAATTATTCTGCTTTCCCTTGACTCAGAATACAGAAATACAGAATACAGAAAGGATGAAAGATGCAAGCGTCTGTCAGGAGCCCAGAAACTCACTGACATTTTATACACACACACTGATTACAAGCAAAAAGATCACAGCTGAGGATGGTTACCTTTAGAAGCCATTTAAACCCAGGGTAGGTGGTATAGGAGGTCATCAGTTACTTGCCAGAACCTGAATGACCCTTTGGCAACTGGTAGTTTTGTTTATAATAATGATTTACATTTGGATTACGAATTCCACTAGTTATGCAATTTCAGGGGAATTTAATTTTGTAATGCTACATTATATTGTCCTGAAATCACTTGTTACAATATTCTTTTGAAATTTGTCTCAATGTATGAGGGTTGGAAGTATCAAAAACATTGTTGTAACATTGTAACAAAGTTAACTTTCAAAACTGAAATACAGTCTGAACTGATTAATGTGTGAATTAGAAATATTTCTGATAAAAAAGGAAAATTAACTGATAAAATTACATAAACAGACGCAGTCATTGAGAGATTAAAATGTATTAAAACTGACATTTATCAGTTCACGAGGACATCTAGGCGCTGTTGTCATGCATTTACCGTAAAGCATCTAATACGGTAGCACTCCGAAATCAAGACGGGGCTGACTTGACTGGCGTTTCGCGAAAGCAGAATGGCTTGACCACAGTTGATAACATGAGAAAGACACAGACCTGAGAAATCAGAGTATCACAGGCTGAAGACAAACCAATTCCAATAGATATGCCTGTAACATTGATAACCTGGCGACAGGAAATACACAGATTACCTTATGTATAAATGAATGACCTCTGAAGCATAAAGAAATACACTTACTGCTATGGCAAGCGACACAGCTGCTAGCTCTACCCGGCCCAGATGACCACAGAAAATAGTGCTGACCAAGTTCACTGAAAAAACCATCACCTGGGCCATAAACTGACAAAGGTGAATAGCATTTTAAACTTCAATAATATATTAATAGGTAGGCTATTCGTAATTTATTGGTTTCGTTTTATTTGTATTGACGTATATAGTGTACATTAGATCAAAGGGTTTTCCTTTTTATTTGCATAGCAGCTACTTACCACAGGTACAGCCAGTTTAAGCAGTTCTCGTACCTCGTCCTTAAATCCAACAGGGAGCAACGTGCGAATATGCTTAATTATGAAACAGTCCCTCCAAGAATAGGATGGTAAGTTTTGCGCCATGTTTTTTTTTTTTTTTATATTAATAGAAAAGTTCTATCTCGCTGTAGAGTAAGTTTAGATACGTCAGTACCTCCATTGAGTTTGTGAAAATGATGAAAGCGCGTGTAAAAGAAGTGTCACGTGAGGTCAGGTCAAAAGTACTCTGGGACTTCCTGACTGTGAGTCGGGTAGTTTGCTGTGTGTGAGTCGGGTAGTTTGCTGATCATATGGTCAATTGCGCCCATGTGACATCATGATCATAAAGTTTTCTGACTGACAGTGTTGTGCCTGAACGCATTCATTGAACGATAGTTCATGAACTCGTTCATATTTTGGGCAAACGTGAACTGAACGTTACTGTGAACTCGTTCATTCTGGTGTCTGTGAACGGCACGCTCTCTCAGGTTAACGTCTTTAAATAGGGTGCCAGATTTCTATAGAGCTTTCCAGGCGAAAACCCGGCTAAAACCATAGATTGTATAATAATTAAAACACACCGTAAACGGGTTTTAATATGTAGCGGAAAAACACAAAATCTGGCAATACCAGCCACCTGTGTCGCACCGCCGTCCGCCGCATGCGTGACGCGTTATCAAAAAAAAAATAAAAAATAAATAAAAAGCATGGAGGCGACAGCAGCATGTAGCAAGGCGTATGATAATTTGAAATAATTTTATGATGTTTATGACAAGAGTTCAACCTTAATTTCCTACCTCAGCCTGGTTCCTACCTCAGTTTGTGTTAGTAAAGGGTTTTACTATTCATGAAACTTGTTTGTTGAACCTGCCTGGTATATTTTTCCAGGATTCCAATATTCTGTTTTAGCATGTGGACAATGGAAAATTATTAAAATTGAAAAACGTTTGCACCTTAATGATTACTGTCCTTTTTTTTCTTTAATAATTCCTCTTAAAAAAGACCATTCAAGCAGCACGTTTTTCTGCTTATAATTGCTGTCTGTGATTCTATATGGGCTGTGGCAATAATTTTGAAAAATAATAGCTCGCAGCAACATATGGAAAAAAAGAACTATGAACTAGTTCATTTTTTGGAACTGTGAACTTACTTCAAAATTTTGAAGTTTGAACTATGAACTGAACTAGTTCATTTTAAAATTTGTGAATTGAACTTTGAACTAGTTCATGTAGAAAGTGAACTTTCCCAACACTGCTGACTGATTAGAGCTGTTGCATATTAGTACTATAGATATAAAGTGTAGTGGTTGGTTGGTTAACAAATATCTTAAAAATGACTGAAAACCTGTCCTTTTGCATTGTTCCAGCAGGGGGAGCTATTGGAACATTCACTTCCCACTGTGGCTCTACCAGGACTCTAATGGACTACTAATTTTAGTCATGTCATTTATGTCAAGTAATTTTATCTTCAAAAATACTGCTATGTGAGCATACAGTCAATGTATGTGAGTAAATCAAATTCGGCCATTTAGAGTAATTTAAACAATATATAGTAAGTTGTAATTGTAAAGAATGTTTGGAATATTATTTTTGTGTTTAAGTATAATTTGTTAAATAAATAAAAAAGGCTAGCCTTCTGTTTGATAATAAAATGAATATAATTATTTCCACCCATTATTATCCTCATGAATTATGAGTTACCTTACGTAGTGCATCAGGGACTGACATAGTGCCAAACAACGTCAACCACATCAGTGGACACGAGATGAGCATGCATAGACCTTGACTCAGCAGACTAGGGCTCAGTGGCCGCTTCACATACGTAAACTGTCTGTTGAGATGTGCAGAGAGGGACACACACTGGTAGGGTTGCAGCACCTCTTATTACACCTGAAAATGGCCACTTTGCAGTGATGTGATGAAAAGAACACAGTGATTGTGGTCTTACTGTTCCATGAGTCATTTTACACTGTTTGAAAGCCATTAAAAAACATGTGAATGTTTAAAATGGGAGCCCATGCCTAAGGTCAAGGCTTAGTGTCACTTTTTAGCAAGCAAATCAAGAATAAGCATACTTTAGAAATGTCAAAAGCATGCACTGAAGCATATTTCTTCACATTTGTCTTTTAATTACCTGTACATCCATGGGCCTGTTACTGTTAACTAATGATATTTCCTCCTTACAAATATGTCTTGCATTTTTTTGTTGTTTTGCATTATTGCAATGTATATGGCTTATGAAGCACCGCCATATAAATGCTGGTGGTAAAATGTCAAATAAAGGCCTTTTGTATTCTACATGTACCTTCGTCTTTTAGAGATAACTCTTGTCCATGGCTTAATTGTCTACTCAAATTGCTAACCGAAACCATCTCCTCACAAAAGTCTTTTTGTGCCAGGAAGGCATGATTGTATTGCACAGGCTGCATATTGTACTCGTGTGTAACTGATACAGGGAAAATAAAGGGAAAAATGTGTCACCTAATTCTAGAGTTTTTGGCAGAAACAGTGTTTCTAGACTTCCTCAAAATACATTCAATCTACCTGGAAGTTATTTCTTAAACCCATTACTTGCTTACTCTGCAGAAAGGACCTTGTTTGACTTGAGTAAGCAGAACTCAAGTCAAACAAGGTCTTGAGTAAGCAGAACCGATATATATATATATATATATATACATATATATATTCAGGCAACAATAAAGCTATGGTATGTGAGCATGTGTTTGAAGTGGATAATGAGTGGGTGGATGAGAGGCAGTGAAAAAAAGAGATGTATACACTGTAATTACACAAGCTTTCCCTTCATGGAAACCAGGATCATAGTTATTTGAAATGCCCTCCACAACCAACTGCTCATTTAAAACTTTTAAACTATGTCACATTTTAATTCCACACAGGCCTATGATGATTTTTTTTTAATTGCCATTACTTATGCTGGTTTATACAACTGTGTTCCACACGGTGTTTTGCTGCCATTTATTTCCTTAAGCAGTGAGTGTGGAAAATAGAAATATTCAATCATCTTGTTTGTAAGACATTTTGATAACACATGCTTATCGGCATATCTTTAAAACGTCCCAGGGTGTTAAAGATTGCCTTCTTTAAGCTCATAATGTATGATGCAACAACATACAGAACCTGCCTTGGCCTTTGCCTTATGCAACGTCTCAACTAATGCACAATGACATAGAGCTCTTGACTGCGCAATAGATGTGGCCTTTGAAACCTGGATTATTGTGGCTCTCTGTACTGTATTTTGAGGATTATATCAGATTTATCCAAACAAAACCTAAGCATCTACAACATGGCTAATAATCATACAAACGTCTGGAACTTTGAATGACTATTAGCCAATTGCCTCTCTGTTTTGAATTAGTTTTTTATGACAGTAGTGTTTTTAACAGACTGGAGTTTTGCCGTCCACTTTAACTATTATTTGCGTTTGTATTAGAAATGCAGTTGTCTTTATTGCTTCATTCATTTTGTAACTCTTTATTGTGGCCTTTGTGGACAAACTCATGCTCTGTTCAGACAGCAATGTGTATTTATAATGTGCTGAATCCAATGGATGCACTGGTTGTATTATGTGAAGCAAACATGGCAAACTGAATTAGGTGTAGCTATTGATGAGGATAAATGCTATTGGAACCAAACTAAAAGAATATCTGTTTGTAACCATGCCAGGCTACTACAGTTTAAAATGATTCACATGTACAGGTTTAGTAAAAGGGACAAAATTAACCCTCAATCATCACCTATGTGTCTGAAAAGTAAATCAGTGGAAGGGACTTTAATTTTATAAATGTATTAAACGAATAAAATACTACATTTTACAAAGTAAACATGACATATTTTTTAAAATGTGTTTACAGTAAGACATGTAGTAAATGTTATTGCTTTTGTATTGTATTGATGTATTTCAAAGATCAACTGATGCTGTGAGAACAAAGCAAAGAGAACAAAGTGTTGTTCATTAATAGAAAACATCTCAGATATTAAGTGAGAACGAGGGCAAAGTTTACCTCTCATTTATTATTATATTGTGCTCATAGACTTGCCACAGTTAGGCATTAGCAGCACAACTAAGCAAATCAATGCATTACCAGTAAAGAAATGTTAAGGAGGTTAAGTAATGTTAATCTTATTGATTTTAAAAAATAAAACAGTAGATTCACTTTGACATGTTAAATGTGTACCTTCATGCAGATATTACAAATCATGAAATTGGTTTAAAAGTGCTGAAACAGAAGTGTTGGTTTAAAATGTAAAATATATTGTTTCTTAGTAAAAACAATGGGTAGAGTAAAAAAACAGATAGTTTATAAGCTCCTCAATGTGTTTACAGTGTACTACAGTATGGAATATGGCATTAGGATTGGTATACACTATGCATACATTTGCAAATCAAGCAACTGTATTTTTTTCATTGAATCATTTGATATCCTTAGAGTACAACATTGCTGATGTATTTCCACAGACAAATTGGCCAAAGTGTGACAATGTAAAAAGCAGTCATTATTCTCCTCAGATTAGTTCATATCTCCACACTTTCTTTAACAGTGTCAATGATAACAAGCCAGCATCCACTTGTGCACACAAACACAGGTAGTGCACCATTTCTTTCTGTAATGTCCCAGAACAGGAGTCTTTGTCTGGCTCCTGTGGATTGTGAGGACACGCTGTGCTCGAGTCTGGCACTATTGCAGAAGCAGACTCACACTCCTGTGGTGTTGGCCCAAGAGGGGAAGGAGCTCAGATCAAATATGGCCTTGCCCCAGCTGTTAATGGCCAGTGTTATGCACAGGATTCCAATTATGTTCATTACAATTCCAGTCTTGGCCTTAAGAACATTTTAAAAGCATTAAAAGTCATTGAAAAAGGTTGCAGTCTTCACTCCTATGCCAATGCATTAGTTATATCTAATGCTACCTTTGCAAATAATATAATGAGTAAACTTACCATGTCAGCAACTTTGAGGTATCCGTATGAGAAGACTATGGCGTTTGGAGGCGTCGCCACTGGCAGCATGAAAGCAAACGAGGCACTGAGAGTGCAAGGCACCATGACGTACAGCGGATTGATTCCAATGGACTGAGACTAAAATAATGACAAAGCTTGAGCAGTCTGAGACAGGGATGAACACAGCTTTAATGACAAAATCCTGCTGGCCACTGTAATCACTGACTTATAACTCAGAGTGAAATGTGTGCTTTTAGTGTGCAGCAAAATCTCTCATTAGGTGGGTGTAATTAAGATATAGCTCCTGTGGACTTCTTGCTGAGTCATTATACAGTATCTGAAATAGAAAAGCACTAAATATGTTCTGGCGGCACAGTACTATAAGGCACAAAAACATGACTTTGGAAGTTGCTTGTGAGATTAAACATTAATTTCTAGTTCTTAAAATAAATAAATGGTAAACAGGCTATGTCCCATATAGTTCCAAATAAAGTGTGTAAATCAAAATGCATTATGACATGGATCTGAGTTTTCTATGTTCAATAAATAAAGTGCTAAATTCTTATCTGACACATGAAATGGTCTGCCTTTCCAAACCTTTCCAGCCTTGAAGTGTCATCTTCCTCCTAACAGTTGTATGTCACTAAACAAATGCTTCTTCTCCTGTTAATTTCTGCTTTTTCATTTTCTTGTGAGTGGTTAATGTCTTTGGTTGTCACTTGTCTCTTAAATATCTTGGTATTGGTCAAAATACCCATTCTTAGCACCTTTTTCAATGTTGCTCTGGCACTCACTTGAGTGCTTTACTACCAGTCACAATGATGCCAATCTTTATGCTGGGAAGGGGGGAAGGGAGATTTCATGCCATTGGTGTGTTTGGCAGACTGCAAATGGGAGGAGAGGTCTGCCAAAGGGTACCAGACACATTCAGCTTGAATGACCAAATAGAAAAGTATCCAAACAAAGAAAAATAGGCAGACTCCCAATGAGTATAGTTTTGATGCTAAACTTGGATTTGAGAACTTCACCTCACAGAACCTCCTGCCAAAAATAAATGTTCTGTCGTTTTTCACCAGACACTTGTCACTAGGACATCTTACCATTGAAGCTAGGACTGGCAGGAAGAGTGTGGCAGTGGCCACATTACTGGTACACTCTGTGAAAGTAGCAATCAGCAGGCATAAGATGATAGCAATAGCCCAGGGAGGAATGGTTTGGAGAGGAGTCATCTGATCTCCCAACCATTTTGAGAGACCTGATTCCTAAAGAGATGCAGTTTAATTAAAAAAACAAAAATCACCCAACCATAGAGGCAACGTCTTTAGCTTAGTATTAATGTTCTATTATTGTGATCACTTACTTCACTGCCCTTAGCTAGAGCAAAACCTCCTCCCAGGAGAAGGACAATACCCCAAGGTAACTTCTTCTGGGCCACTTTCCAAGTGAGAAGTGGTGGAGTTTGAGGTACTAGAAATCAACATACTGTATTTAAAGTAAAAATCCTTGTGGACACTTGCCTATATACACCTAAAACATACATAACATACAATCTATATTTTTGCAGAGTGCTGTTGCTTACTTGTGGCAGAACTGTGATTCCTCCATGAACAGAAACATGGAGGTTTGGACGGTAGAACAAAAAGAAGCACAGCAATAAAAATGGCCACTGTGGCATCCGTCACATACCTAACACACAGAGAGAGTAAACTGGAGGTTTCTTTGAAGTTGAAAGTATAATGTTAACACAACACATTTTTTATACATGAAAGGTTGGTTAGACAAAAAAAAGCTCTAGATACTAACTCTGCTTTAGAATTGAAGACATCTGTGGCCCAACCATTAACAAAGCCTGGGTCTCTTGTGAACCACAGCACCACCAGCAGAACAAACAGACTGAGGACACTGAGCTCTCCAAACGACATGGGCCCCAAGGCTTGGTACTCTTTGCGGATCACATTATAGGCAGCAATTTCTTTTTCTGTCTTCACAGAGCCACATCCCCACGTCTTCTTAAAACTGTGGAAATCACATCTAAGTATCACCTTGACATTCAACCATACCTTTGCAGCAGTAAAACCTGTATAATTTTTACTGCTACTGCTGTATAATTAGGCTATAAACATCACCCGACTTACTTAAATCCCATGAAGACGAACTGCAACCAAAACCAGGCCAATGTAAGCATGAGAATCATATTAGGGAAGGCAAAGCCGAACCAAGAGGCAAAGTTAATGACATCCCCATTATCAGGAAATAGTCTACAGAAACAATATAAGTAAGAGTAAATACATAAGAAAAAATACAAGATATGCATAAGAAGAAGGATAGAAGGATCTTACTGGTTCATTTGGCCCTTGAGCACCAGATTGGGGCCAGTCCCGGTCAGTGTGGCAGTGCCTCCAATGCTGGCAGCATAACAGACACACAGGGTCATGCCTTTGCACATCCTCTTATTCTCAGCTGCCTCCTTATGCCTTTGTGCTTCTGCTGCAGCATCCAGGAATGTCACAACCACAGGACCTACAATTGGGAACCTTAGAGTTTACAGTAAATTTATATTTTTCCTAATGTGACAAAAATACTATGTATGACATTATCATGACATACATAGTATTAAACACAACCAAGGCCCACCTTGTCCCTCACTTTGTTTCTCTGTTGAGAGAAGCTGTTTCCCATCTGTGTCTGACGTCTGGAGCTGCTGCTCTGTGCTTAGTATCTGAGGCATCTCTGCCTCATTGTTGTTTAGCTGTTCCAACACAGCTTGCACTATAGGCACCATCATGGCTGTAGTAGCCGTGTTACTGATCCACATGGACAGGAAGGCTGTCACCCCCATAAAACCTAACATCAAACTGACAAGTGGAATACTTTGTTGTATGTCTTTTCCATTAGTCCATGAGTCATAAAATCAACCACATGAAATCTTAACTTAATCTTATCTTTCTATTTGTTTTTATCTGATAAGATATTGCTAAGTAACTTACAGTGCAGGACGCACACCTACAAAGAGTAACACCCTGAGAGCGATCCGTTTGTGTAGATTCCAGTGCTCCACTGCAACAGCCACCATCAGTCCCCCCACAAACAACAGGTTTGTGTCCTTCAGGTACTGCATACACACCTGGTGCAATGACAGCACAGAATATTAGCACAGTCCCATCTAAGTAAGTAAACTGAGATGTCTGGCTGCACTTGCATCTTTTGACTTCATAATTCCAAACAGGGGGAAAAGGAGCGCTGGCAGCAGGGCAGTCACAGCCAGTGGCAGCACCTCTGTGCACCAAAACACTGCCATCAGGACTATCACATAGGCACATTCTGCTTCCTAAACAGACCAATGACACGTACAGCACATAGACACAAATCACAAACAAGCATAAAATGAGGCAGGGTTATCTATAAACATACACAAACATTCACATAAATTGTGAAAACACTTTTGCACCATTTTAAAGGACATTGTGATGGTTTTCGAAGGGTAAAGATAGGAGTCTTGTCCTGCAACCTCCTTTACCTGCACATTTAACCTGGGCTGTAAATTGTTTTAGGATGTAAAACTGTCAATGATTATAAGCAGTAATAAGAAATGATTTCCAACGCTGTGGTCTTTGTGATTTATGCCTATGATAACATGTAGTGAGTGGACAGAGCTGTTTGATCATGGTTTCCCACGCTGGGCCTGACCCTTAACATTAACAGCAACGCGTTAAAACAACAGCGCTGCGGCCGCACCGGCCCCAGGCAACAGCGGAGTTCTCATGAGCTTTACTGCAGCAGGTGCAAAAGACCTCCGTTCAAGTCGTTTTATGTTCACGGCCTTTCACTCCTGCAGCCTGCAGTGTGCTGCACCTGTGCGTTTGTTTGATAAAACAGCCCATTTCAAGACATTAAAAGTGTATATTTTAAAGCATTTATTACAATCAACCAGCGCTCTGTTAAAGCTTTAATGTATTTTGTTTCACCACTAGTAGTTGCTGAGTCTGTCCTTTCAAAAATTTCCGTGGAAAAGTTAGTTTGGTCCAGTTGCATTACGTACCGGTGTCCCGATGACCAAGGGCAGAGGGAGAAAGATAACCGGAGCTAAGAAAAGGATGAGCTGGTCTTTAATTGAACGCAGATATCTGAGAAATGTCATGATGAAGGCACACACAGTTAGGGAAGAATTCACTCCATGGATCGCGCTTTTGAGGCGCAGTGGGAAAGGCGGGGGCGAGCACAGAGAAGAGACGAATCACAGTGAAGAAGATAGTGGATGGACAAAGACAAAGGGTAGACAAGTATGGACTAGCGCTACGTTTTCCGGCAGGTCTCCAAGTATGCCACTGATATTGTGCGCATCAGACACAACAACCCTGACTCACTGACTGAATAACCAGACACTGACAAAAAAAAAAAATCCAAAAACAAACAAATCAAACAATGATTTCAAACTTCTGAGGTGCAGGAATGAATTGCGTTAAACCATTAAAATGTTGAACAGAAATAGTTTTCTAAACATTGTTTTTTTTTTAACATAATAGTATCACAAATGAGTTGGAAACACTTTAAAAGTATTAAATACAATTTGTCACACTTTGTTGGACAGTTTTATTATAGAGATATTTAATACATACTTTTCCTCCCTTATAAGTAGCCTACAAGACAGATCTTAGTATATTGTGTGTCACTTTGTAAGAAAAACATTGTACAGTGAATTGTGATTCAGCTAACTAATCACAAGGCCCTATCAAATCATCACATCCTCTGTAGCCTAATAACAATTGTCTGACACAATATACTGTTTGATTTTGTCCACAACTGAGCTGTCTTGGAGAAAGTTAGTTGGACAAGAGGTATGAACCCAGCACATGCCCTGTAGTTCAGAGCACACAGAGAAATAAGACAATAACAGGATACCAAAACTTACATTTGGAGTCATGATTCATTGATATCCCAGTTTTGAAAGAATAATCCAACTGCATCCTCTGCAGGCTTCCAACTTTCCTTCCTCCGTCAAAAATTGCAATAATATCACTCCCGATTTGAACAAACTAACTGAGAATCATTATTACCCTATATTCCAAAGTGTCTAATATGAATCACACTCCTTTGGAATACCCAGAACACACTGTTACACATCAGCGTAGAGAAAAATAAAATGAGGTAGCCTACCTGGGAGATGAGGTAAAGTTAGAAACAGAACAAAAACACAGAAATGCCCGTGAACTATATTTTCATTCAAATAGGCCTCCTAAAGAGCGAAAAGGGTAGACGACAAGGACCCCTGCTGGAGAAACCATTTTACTTCACCCAGAAAAAAAATCAGGCTATTTGTAAAAATTACAGCTTTTATGTTTGGAATGATGTATAAAACCATATTGAACTCGCATATAAAAATTATTGATTGTAAAAAAAATCTGTCCTTGTCCCCTTTACAGCAATGTATTTGGGGAAATTGTGTTATTCCATGTGTTATTCAGCTTCAATCACATGATACAGCTGACTGTTGTGTCACGTGAGTTTTGGTTTCTGAAACATGGCTCCAAGAAATTTATAGCAAAACTCCACAGCCTGAGTTTTCATGGGCCGGTTTTCTTCATATAGAAAATGGAGCACGTAGATGTTTCATTACAACGTGCACCGAACTCATAAAGTGCGATGTGAGTAACTTTAGATTATTAAACGATGCGTGACTAGCAGGGCATCGTTAGCTCAGTGCTAGCTGTCACCGGCTACGAGTTTAACAAACGGTAAGTTAATCATAATATATTTATTATTTTGTAAGTCTTGTCACGTTTGAATGGCTCAAAATCTTTGTAAACAATCGCAATGAAAATTGTGCGGTTATATAGCCTATAGTAAATTGCTTCTTGATTTTCGTAGCGTTAGCAGTTTAAGCTAACTGTGTTAAGTTAGTGATGGTACATTTCTGTACCGAAAATATAAAACGTAGTGTCTTATTACAGCTTGTCAGTTCTTAATCATTCAAGTAATAAGACCTGGCAAATAGCATCTCTTTGCTTTTTTTTAAGTTCCTGATCTTATCTTTTCCAACTAGCGAGCAACTTCCTTAAAAGTTACACATTTTGTCCATAATCTAATTTACCAACTTTCAATGAAAACGCAGTTCGAGGATGTTTGTTGAATTTAACCAGTGTGTTAATATATTGGAGATGAACTCGGTGTCAACATACAATTTAAATAAACTGACAATAGGAAAATATGGTAGTCATATCTGCTGCACTGTAATAAGAACATGGAAAGAAAGACGAGTTGCGCACCAACACTGTCACTTAAAAATTTAGTGGTAATTACAACTTTGTGATACTAAAAAAGCAACTTTTATTTAATATCTCATCTTTTTGGCTTAAGGTCAGTGAAGAGGAATCACACATTCCTGTATAGATGTGCCATTACTACAAAAGGAAGGTGTGAACACCCACATAGACGTCTTCACCATGGACTGGCTCATAGATGCAGTGGAAAAAGACCTGGGTATTGACCGACATCAACAAGGCCCAGGACCTCGTCCCACAGAACTAACTGCCCTAGTCCCTACACGTTGGGTGATGGGCCTCAAGGAGAGAAGGATCCTTCGTTGTGCGCGCTTTAACAGCATCAATGATACCGAAATCAGTGCCTATCTTCACTGTTCTCATGCTAAATTGCCTTCTGGCTGGACTCGAGTGTGCATTCAAGGGCTTGCGGAAAAGCAAACTGAGCTATAGATTGGCTAGAGATCCATGTTACAATCAAAATGAATTCACATCACAGGATTCTTTCATCAAAACAATGCAATGTGTGTCCCAGCATAATGTGAGGTATTGTGTATTTAATACTTTGGTATAACTGTATATTTTTCTGCTTTTTGTTTTATATCCTGTAGTGTCTTGTTTATAAATGTTTAGCTTTTCCAGTTACAAGATTACTACTGTAACTGTTATTGTAACATACAATGTTCACACAAATGTTTATCCATTTACATTTACATTTAGTCATTTAGCAGACACTTTTATCCAAAGCGACTTACAAGTGAGGAAAACAATGGAAGCAATTTTAACAACACAAGGTACAAAAAGCATAAGTGCACAAAAACTAGTCAGTTTAAACCCAGCACAGTATACAAAGCTAAGGATAAGAGATTTTATTTTTTTTTTTTTGAAGAAAGGAATTGATAGAAAGGAAGTAGAACTCAGTGTTTGTCAGTCAGGTGTTGACGGAAGAGATGTGTTTTCAGGCGTTTTTTATATTTTGATTATATTTACTTTAACTGCTTCAACTTTTTTTTCCCCAGAAACCTTTGGCGTGAAGCCTATTCCAGACTTGTGCAACCGTATGCAGGGACCTGTGAGCAGATGCATGTTGCAGCTGTAGATGCAGTGCGTTACTCGCTGCAGAAGCTCTTTAATACCACATTCATCTCATCTGACAAAGGGTCACCATCCCTTTCTCCAGCAAAGGAGAAAGAATACATGTCGTCATCTTGCTTTTCCAAGTCTCAGCCAGATGCTTTGTGTCCCAATGTTGTTCCTGTAGAGTGTCTTTTGGAGACAGGAGATATGCTCTATGTTGTTCTACCTTTTACTCAACACACTCTACATGACATTGTCTCCTTCAGCCCAGCCAAGTTGGCAAACAGCCATGCAAAGGTGTTGTTCATTCTTTACCAGTTATTAACAGCTCTACAGGCGTGCCACGCAGCAGGTCTATCTTGTGGAGATCTCTCCTTGCAGGACATAACAGTTGATGAGCAGCTTTGCAGTCGACTTAGACTCAATCTTGCTCACTATGAGGCACTCGGAACACAAGGAGATGCATGTGATGTTACTGGCAGACAAGAACATGCCCTGCATCGAGACAGCACATCTATAAGGCAAGATAACAAGAGACTTTGTAAAGATTGCTTTGGTGAGCTTAAGACACTGGTCTTGGACTGGGTCCATGGGCGAGTCAGCAACTTTCGTTACTTGATGGAACTGAATAGGTTAGCAGGGCGCCGTTATGGAGATCCTAATTATCATCCAGTGCTACCATGGGTGATTGATTTTACTATGCCATTTGGGAAATTCCGTGATCTTCGTAGATCCAAGTTCAGGCTTAATAAGGGTGACAAGCAGCTCGACTTCACTTATGAGATGACCAAAGAGGCTTTGGTAGCTGCAGCTAGTAATGGAGTAAGGGGAGGGGGTGTTGGAGGTGACCTGAGTGCCTCAGTTGGGTCTGGTAATGCTGGACAGTCTGACCATCTTCATGTACCTCATCACATCTCAGATGTGCTTTCAGACATTACCTACTATGTCTACAAAGCCCGCCAAACTCCCAAGTCTGTGTTGTGCAGCCATGTTAGATCCCAGTGGGAGCCTAATGAATACCCAGCTAACATGGAGCGAATGCAGAGCTGGACTCCTGATGAATGCATTCCAGAGTTCTACACTGATCCATCTATTTTCCAATCAATCCATCCTGATATGCCAGATCTGGATGTGCCTTCATGGTGCAAATCTTATGAAGAGTTTATTGAGATTCATCGGCACCTTCTGGAAAGTAGAGAAGTATCACAACATTTACATCACTGGATAGACCTCACATTTGGTTATAAATTGTCTGGAAAAGAAGCTGTCAAGGCTAAGAATGTGTGCCTGCACCTTGTGGACAACCACACCAATCTGATTACCTATGGTGTTGTACAGTTGTTTGACCAGCCACACCCACCTCGCCAATCTCCCTTCCAGTATGCCCCAGCAGAACCTCCTCTCTTTGGTCTTGCCTCCCTAAATGTGCCTTCTCTACATATTCCTCAAATCAAAACCATGACTGATTCTGTAGATGGACAGGTGCCAGAGACCACAGGATGTGAATCAAGTGGATGGACTGTGGTAGACAAAGATGAAGAGCTTGAACAAGGTATGGAAGCCCTTGACTCATTAGCAGCTTCTGGTCTATCCAATTCTGCTTTCTGCTCTGTGCCACTGCCAAATGTTAGTACAGCAGCAGGAAAGCTATGTGGAGACCATACCACAAATCTTACGTCTCAGTCACCTGGTTCGTTAGCTGATTTCTCAAGTAGCTTAGGCCCATGTCTACGCAGCTCTATGCTACTTAAAGGTGGGCAAACAAACAAAAAGCATTGTGAGGGCGTTGTTAGCGCTATAAATTTAGAGGAAATGAAAATAGCACTTCCTGAAGGCTTTAACCCATTGCAGCCTTTAGAGGAACTGGAGAAGTTGAACAATTTCTTAGTAAAGTGTCTACATGCTGAAGTATGGCATCCTTTAAATGAAAGCAGCACAGACAGACACACTGTAAATGTGGAGTCTTTACCCTCTCTTATGCAGCTCTATCAGAGAGATATGCAGGCTCTTGGGGTTGTCATTGCTGAGATGTTCTATTCCTCTAAAATCAGAGGACTCAAACTGGACAGTCCCCTTAGCCAGCGATTTCAAGCTATCATGAAGCTATGCTCAGCCAGTCTCCGTAATGTGCCATTGTCTCTGCATCATGCACTTGAGACTCTGCTTCAAATTGAAAAGCACTCAAGTGTAGAAAATGGTAAACTTTCAGATTGTCCGCAGCCACTGCTTTTCAACTATGATGCCATTAGAGATGGTCTCCCACCCCCGAACCCATGCCAGTTACTGAATTCAATCACCAGCCCATTTCCTTTCCCTTCTTATTTTGCTGCTACATCACTTTATATTTTCTTATCACACCAAAATAGAGACTACATGTAGTCTACAAGGAAGAGATATTGTTTTTCATCTTTGGCAGCAGCTTGAGACATTGCTTCGTGACAACATCACTGCTGAAGGTCTTGAGATTCTATTGCCTTTTATTCTGAGTTTGATGCTTGAAGAGTCCACAGCAATTTATGCTGCATGGTATCTTTTTGAGCCCATTTCAAAAGTACTAGGTCCCAGGAATGCAATTAAGTATTTACTGAAGCCACTGATCAACATATATGAAAACCCTGAATGTCTGCGAGGACGTTTCTATCTTTACACTGACTGTTTCATTTTGCAGTTGATTGTAAGACTTGGCCTTCAAGCTTTTCTGGCAAATCTACTGCCCCATGTTCTGCAGGTCATCACTGGCCTTGAAAGTTGCAATTTGGGCTCTGGAGCAGAAACATGTAAAAGACTTAGAGGTGCCACAGGCAATCTAGAAGAGGAAGAGGAGGAGGACTTTCAGACATCATCAGTCTCTGTTACTGGGACAATGGGAGCTGGGAGTGGAGCTAGTGGAGTGGTGGGTGACACTGGGTTGGTTGACTACTCTGGCATTAGTCTTAATGACCAAGTGTTTCTGACAGAGGCAGAGGACTTTCAGAATGGATTTTATGTAAACAGTGGAGCAGGGGTTGCTGGGGGAAAGCAGCTAAACCAAAATCCTGCAGCAAAGGATCAGGACCAAGAATCCCTGAGTGTGGGCAAACTCAGTGACAAAAGCAGCACAAGTGAACTATCACTTGGTGATGTAGACTCAATGCGGGATCGAGCTAGTCTTAAATCAGCAGACAGCAGCCAAGACCTTAAACAAGGCAGTGAGGGAGAGGAGGGTGGAGAGTTGGAGGAAGATGAATCGACCGACACCAATGATGGTAAAGAAGGGACAGATGAGCCTACTTCCAATGTAGACCGAACTTTTCTGAGTGCACAGAGGCCTCAGGGGCCACAGTTGTCATGTTAGAGGGTGACTTTGTGAATGGCATGGTACTTGATGAGACTCTGAAAGACAGTGTGGGACAGCAGGAGGAAGAGGATGACCATGATTCTTCAGAAGAGTCAGAAGAGAAAGAGCAGAAAATTCTTTTAGGTAAGATAGGTTTAAATTAACTCAATGTTAATGTTGTCTATAGTTAACTGAATTTACTTTTTTACATGTAGACACTGTTTGCAAAACAGTTCGATGGCTATCAGCAAAACTTGGACCAACTGTTACTTCACGCTATGTGGCAAGAAACCTTCTGCGATTGCTCACTAACTGTTACATTGGTAAATTAATAATTATTTCAAAAACAAAGTTATTTTCCTTAGTAAAATTGTTGCAGTATAATATTTTTTTTTAATCTTTTTTCTTTCAGGGCTTAAAAACCATCAGTTTGTGCCATCACCAACTGAAGAGAGCAGAATGGAGAGTGTAGGAATGGGCAGTGTTTATGAGAAGAAACCTGTTGTAGGTGACCAGACTGCAGGACCTGTGTTGGATTGTCTTATCTACATAGCTGAACTTTATGGAGAGCCTGTGCTCACCTATCAGTATTTGCCTTACATAGGATATATGGTAAGATGACAGCATATACATGTATAAATCATTTCACAAGTGGTTATTCACTAATGTGTCTCTTTTCAGGTGTCACCACCTTCTTCACAGCGCTTAAACACACGTAAGGAGGCAAGTTTGCTAGGAGCTGTTGCGCTTACACAAAAGATTATAGTGTTTCTCTCTGATACCACTTTAATGGATATTCTGATGAAAATCAACCAAGATGTACTTCTGCCACTACTGGATTTGCTCACCACTCCCAAAATGGGGTAAATACATGTTGCACAGATGCTAAGATACTAAGCTTATTATATACAGTTTGTAACCTATTTTTTCAACTTGGACAAAAAAAGCACAACACCATGCATATTCCAATCAGTGTTTATTTGTGTACTTCTGTTTCATTTTACTCACTCTGCTGTAATCAGATTTCCCAGTGGGGTGCAGACACGCACTGCTGTTTGTCTCAAAACACTCAGCCTAATGGCTCTCATCTGTCTGCGTATTGGAAGAGAGATGGTGCAGCAACATATGGCTGACACTCTGCAAAAGTTCTTTGCTGTTTTCACTCTGCTACATTCTTTGAAACCCCAGGTATGTATTCGCTTGTCAAGAGGAAGTTCTTTGCTGTTTTCACTCTGCTACATTCTTTGAAACCCCAAGTATGTATTCGCTTGTCAAGAGGAAGTTCTTTGTCAAGTTTATTTCCTAAACACAAGATTTGAATCTCCCAGGGAAAGATGGGTTTTTGTTAGTTGTGGTCTGCTTTGTGCAGCATATTTGATTATGTACAATGTAATGTACAAAAGGGTTAAAGTAAAAGCATCTTGACTCAGTTTTCAAGGTGAAGACGTTTTGTATCTAATTCTAAGACACTTTCAATTCTGAGATCAACTGGTAAGAGAGCTGAGCTTTATCTCTAGAGGGAGGAGTTTCCCCTGAAACCAAACCTGATGGAACAGGCTGATCTGGTCTCATATCGTTGGCTTTGAAAGGAAAGTGTGACTCCTGATGTGAGAGTTGTTAAGGCTCAGGGGAGTTGTTAATGACACTGCTCCATTCAGGTGCAGAGTCTTTAGTGACACTGCTTCATTCAGTTGCAGTCGTTAGTGGCACTCTGCTCCATTTAGGGGCTGTGGCTGTTGTGCTAGGGTGAAACTCTTATGTTTTAGGTTTCAAAACACTGTTATAAATACTAGGCAACATGAATCTGAGGCCACCTCCTCTGTTCAAAGAGGGCTTTTTTTTTCATTTTCACAAAAATGGCTTCCTTCACCCCTCTCTCAAACCATCTGGCCTCTCTGGCCAAAATTTGGCCCTTTCTCTTTGAGGTGGAGCTGGACTGCAGACTCGGGTCCTCCATGATTAGCTCTTCCGAGCTGATACATCCTCTTGTGAAGCTGTTGTTTTGTTTCTCTGACATAACTGCACTGCACTCTTTACTGAACTGCATAAACTACATTACTCTGTTAGTGCGAGGGGATCTTGTCTTTGGGATGGACCAGTTTTTGACGCAGCGTGTTCCCTAGTTTAAAGTGGACTGAAATGTTGTGTTTGTAGAAAACAAACACAACATTCCTAGTATTTATAACAGTGTTTTGAAACCTAAAACAAAAGAGTTGCACCCTAGAACAGCCACAGCACCTAAATGGAGCAGTGTCACTAAAGACTCTGCACCTGAATGGAGCAGTGTCACTAAAGACTCTGCACCTGAATGGAGCAGTGTCACTAAAGACTCTGCACCTGAATGGAGCAGTGTCATTAACAACTCTCCTGAGCCTTAACAACTCTCACATCAGGAGTCTCATTGTCCTTTCATAGCCAACAACTATGAGACCAGATCAGCCTGGTCCATCAGGTTTGGTTTCAGGGGAAACTCTTCCCTCAGAATTGATAAAGTCTCTTGGAATTAGGGATGAAACGTCTTCACCTTGAAAACTGAGTCCAGATGCTTTTACTTTAACCTTTTTTTCAAGATGACCTGGATGACTGAGAACCTTCACAGAAATGTAATGTACAGTAACATTTAGTGATTTCAACACCATCTGCCTGTTTTCTACACTCTAGCTGGACTGTGCTCCCCGTCGATTTGTGGGAGAAGTGACTGTGGTGGATCTTTGCACTAATGAGGAATCAAATGTTACATATGAATTGGGGATACTGGAAGAGCTGCAGGCTGTGTTTAACACTGAAATGGCCCATGCATCCTACATACCTTTCTCCTGCCTCATCGGTATGTGTCAAATAAAATGTTTTTTAAGAACATATCTGGACTGCTACTTGTTTAACTCACTCATTTGAATTTATTGTTGTAAATTGCCTCTGTAGGTGGCACCGCCATTCAGAAACTAGTTCCCAACCATGAGCTAGTGTGGCAGTTGTCTCAGTCCTACCACGAGAGTGTGAGCCAAGAGAACCCAAATTTGAATCTCACAACTTCTTCCAGAGTGGAAATACCCGCCTCCTCTGCTGGTCTCTTATCTAATCAACTTGACAAACATGCATCTTACAGCCCACTTCCAGCACCTTCAACTAATTTCAGACCCTTGGAAGATTCACTCCCTGAGTCGGGTACATTTGGCAGCCAGCTCATAGGTAATCGTATTGAAGTGTCCCGGGACTCTGATTTTGGTGGTACATCTAATTTGTCCAGCTCTTGGGGACGCTCTGCTATCACAGGCCCCATTGTCACCACTTCTTCCACATTTACAAGTTCAGTTACAGGTACAAGTTTGTTTTCATCACCCTGGGTGACCGGGAATACCCCAGAGGATAGCGCTTTAAAGCAAGAACTCCCACGCAGTGGCCGCTCTCTTCAAGGAAACTGGCTTGCTTATTGGCAATATGAAATTGGCCTGAACCAGCAGGATCCTCATTTCCACTTTCATCAAATTCGCTTGCAGAGCTTTCTTGGTCATTCAGGCACAGCAAAATGTATAACACCGCTGGCAGGGGAGGATTACTTTCTCTCGGGTAGTAAAGACAAGACAGTAAAGCTCTGGCCGCTCTATAACCAAGGTGATGGAACACAAGAGGTGGAGCCCAGACTTACTTACACTGAACATCGGAAGTCTGTCTTTTATGTTGGACAGCTTGAGTGTTCACAGGAAATAGTAAGCTGTGATGGCACCGTACACCTGTGGGACCAATATACAGGTAAGGCACTTCAGCCGAATATCCTATGTATAAACAATTTAAAGTGCTGGTTACATCATTCCTTGTTGTGTCCAGGAAAGCATATTCGTTCATATGAAGCCGTGGATGGTAAAAACCCAATTACAGCTGTGGCCACTATGCCAGCTCCGCACTGCAGTGTTGTGTTGGGAAGCGCAGATTCTGTTCTTCGGTTTATTGATCCTCGCAAACCAGGGCTACAGGTATACGTTTCGCTCACAACCATACTGAAGGTTTTTTGTACTTGACATTGACAAATGAATAAATGTGTCCCCAGCATGAATTCCGTCTTGCATACAACAATGTGAGTGCTGGGCTTATCCGCTACCTGGCTGTGAGCCCTGCAGGGCGCACTGTAGCTGCAGGTTTCTCTTCTGGCTTCATTGTTCTGCTTGATGCACGCACTGGACTCATTCTGAAAGGCTGGCCAGCTCACGAAGGAGATATTCTACAAATGAAGGTATACAACTGTTACCTGTCCATTGGTTGCATACAGTATTTAGAACTAGTCTTAAGACGTTTTGTCAAGACAATTTATTAAGCTGCTTTTAAAAGAAGTAGTTAAATCCAACGTTTTTTTACGCTGCAACCTCACACCATATTTAATAATGTCCTAATGTCTAATCCAGCTAATTTGAAAGTGTATTTATTCAAGGCACATACGCAGCTTGGGCCAGCTTAAACACATGTTTTTTTATTCTGTGCTGTGTTGCAACAGATTTGTGTTGTCTCTTTTCTGCCACGAGTCTAAGTGTTTACACAATATGTGGGAGCAAGTCACATAAAAGCCCAGTTCTTGCTCATTTGTAATTTTGTTACATCATTCTGTCCAGTTTGCTTTGTGTGAATCTATAATTACAGTTTCAGTCTGTGAAAAGGTAAAAATGTCACTCTTTTCAACTTTTTTGTTCACTCTTTTTAATTCATTCTTTTTAATGAAGAACATATGTTTTTCACTATTATTTCAAATTTATGATTTTATGAAATATATAATACTATAATTGAGTGACATTTGAAGGTGGTAAGGGTGCATTAACTAACTGTCCAAGAAAAAAACAAACATCTTTAGTGCAGATACAGAAAAGGAGGGTAAAGTATGTACTTCTGTCAAATCTGTCAACAGAGCAAGGATGAGCAAACTTTATTTAACCTCAAATTAGGTCAAGGATTGTATCTCTAGTTTTAAAGGCACAAGTTTAGGCAAACATGGACAGATGTTACTCATTAGAAAGAGAACAGAGGTTCTCATTAGCACCAGTTAAAAAAATTGCACGTATTTAAGATATGTGCAACAGTAGAATAATAACATATTCATACTAAACTATGTTATTAATCATAACATTTTTAGTGAAATGTATTGAGATATTTCAATAAAGTACATTCTAAATGTGAACTATTTGTTTTGTTCTTTATTTTTCAGGCAGCAGAAGGAAACTTGGTCATCAGCTCCTCCACTGACTACACACTCACTGTGTGGAAAGATTTGGAAAATAAGCCTCTTCGGCAGTATAAGTCGCAGTCTGATCACATCCATGCTTTTGACCTTTATGACTCCGAGATTGTAACAGGAACAGTGGCTAATAAGATAGGGGTCTATTCTATGGCAGATATCTCATTGAGCCCTGTTAGCAGCACAAAGCTTAGCTCCGAGAATTTCCGTGGCACTCTAACCAGCCTAGCAGTCCTGCCCACAAAAAGGCTTTTGCTGCTGGGCTCTGAAAATGGGGCTATCCGGCTACTAGCTTAGGTTAATTCAGAAGCAACCATATGTCAGTCAGGGCACGCTTTGAAGCTTATCTTGTCTTTGAGGTGGGAACAGTTTCGGTAGAATGCCTCTCAACCACTTTTTAAAATTGATGCAGCACAAATTATTCTAGTAACTTTACAGCTGTTTGAAACTCACCCCTCTGGATTTTAGCGCTGAATGTGCCACTGTATATATATATATATATATATATATATATATATATATATATATATATATATATAGAGGTAGATCTAGAGATATAGAGATATAAAAAATTGTATGATGTCAATGATTCTTTTGGAAAAAAAAAAAAACTTTCTGTTCAAAAGAATCATATAACATGCTCAGGAAAGTGGACCCAGACCTGGTTCTTTTGTAGTGTTTACACTTTCCATATAGATGCATACCAAAAACCTTGTCATTGATTTCCCTTGATATTAGAAGACTGTGTATCTAAAGGCACTGAATAAACTATGCAGTATTTGTAGATCATATTGTTTGTGTAAAACCTTTCTGTGTTTGATGTGATTTATTTTACATTGTAAATAGTTTCAATTACTTTGTAAAAGTAGTGTCTATTTCTACTCGGTGCATCCTCTCGGTGTGAAAATGCTTATATTGTCAAATATTTATGGCAATTACTGATGCACTGCCTTTTCTGCTCTACAAGTATGGCCTCAATTGCAATGTTTAAAGTTTCTTTTAGGTTTTAAAGAGTGAATGTTTTTGTCATTAATAAACTACTTGAAATTCTTTGGCTATTTTTCAAGTTGTGGCTAGATGGTCTTCATTTAGCATTTAGAGTCTGTCTTCACTTGCCACGTTCAAATTTCAAACTACACTAAACTAAAGTTTATGCCCAGTTGGACAAATTTGTATTAAAACATTTGTGTTGATATATTGGGTATGAAAAAAACCTGAGTGGGTTATTTGGACTATTTCTAAGCCAGTTTAGCATTTACATTTTTTAGAATGCTCAGCCCTCCTTTTCTAGTAACAAAATGTTTCAGCAAAGGCTTCATTTTTTGTATTTAAATATTTTGTGTTTTTGTAAAATGGATTGATAATCCAACAATTAAAACATTGAAAAACAATTGGGTTTTAAAATACAACTTGTAGCTGAAATTATAATTGCTTCTGTATGTATTTGAACATTTTAGAAAGAAGATTTCTATTTAATAAAATTAAGACTACTTTCATTTTATATGTGTGTAGTTACATGTTATTAACGTAGATGCATAAGGTTAACCATCTTTGCTTTCTGCTCTTGGCTAACACACTGTTGCAGTTTGGACAAAGTCCCTTGTTGTGTTTGCAGACAGGTTTGTCAGCAGTCATGTGATCCAGAAGCTATATTTGACAATCACTTAAATGTTTACTTTTATTTGATTTATTTTACACTTGTTTATTCAAGTTTATAATTTTTCTTTTTCATTAATCTTCTATTGTGACTTGTTGCTTAGCATAGTTATTGTGCTAAACAGCACAACATTTTTGGGAAATGTGGCCCTCCTACGTACAACATGTAACTTTGTTTGTGTACCTTGCACTTAAGTTACTACATTTCCTGTTTAGTGGGTATTTATTTCATCATCATGGCATCTCACCATTGATGTGCAAAGATTTTCAGCTTCAACATTAACCATGGAGTAGTCTTGGTCACTTTACTTAGAAACACATAGTGGCTTAAATGAGGCCCAAATCAATGTAAGTTGATATTTAACTGTTTGCTGAGCAAGTGCCAATCTTTTACTCTCAGGAATTCTTCCACACGCACTCAGTTGGTCCTTTTTTGTACAAGACTGCAAGTTTTTTTTTTTGTTTCTATTTTTATTCAAGGTAAGATTAAATACATTTTAATTACCTGAAAACTTCCCACTGCTGCCAATAGAAATGTTTGAGAGATGACACTGGGAACTATATTAATTGTATTTGTGTACTAAGTAGGCTACTCTGATTACGCGTTTCCTTGCTTTAACAACATTTAACAACAAAACACACAGAAACAGAAACTAGGTTATACTGTTTTTACAGCTAACACATTTTTACTCAACAGTACATTACTAAAAGTCTGGATTTTGTAATTAAGGCAAAAACAATATGTAATATTATAAATTCATTGAAATGTTTTGTGTTTTGGGTGTATTTACAGATTGTCTTGAGTTCCTTTTTAAGACAAGACTATCAATAATGGTAAGAATGTAATTTTTTTTCCCTGAATGACTGAAAGGTTGCATTTTATTTTGTTGTATTTATGTTTATACTCCACAATACGTTTACATAAAATATTTACTTCAAATTTCATAAACATTACCTGAACAGTTTATCTGTTTTTGTTTAGAATCACTTTTGTTTGGACACGGACCCTCGTCTGACACTCCTGTTGATCTTTATCTGCAGCCTGGGAGCAATTGTAATGCACATACAGTATTTCCTTTAATTGATTCTTATATATTCCCATTAACATTGGTGGTGGTCCTATAATTACTGTTTTTTTTTTTGTGCAATTCTTTGCAGAATGGGGATGCTGATTTACACAGTGAATCAATTACTGCAGCGCCTCTTGAGATAACTAGTCGTATCACAGAGGTCAGTCACTTTACATAAGTTTGCAAAATGTTAACAAATAAACTGGACCTGGGCCTGATAGTTTTTTCTCTTCATCCCTTCAGACAGTAACACAACTGGAATATTCAGCTACCACACAAGAACCTATAATTTCAACAACATTAACCAGTCAGCCCAGTGAGAGTTTATCAGAGGAAGAAGCAGAAGAAGATGGATGTCTGTCCACAAGCCGGGGCTCGGTGTCAGGAAAGAATATTGCAGCTGCCATTGAGAAACTTGGCATGAAGCTTCTGCAGAACCTGGAGATGGCACCAGATCAACCAAATATAATCATATCTCCTTTGAGCATATCATTAGCACTTTCTCAGCTGGCCTTAGGTATGTAAGTTTAACAATTCCCATTTTTGTTTGAACTTTTAGGAATGTTTGCCCTTAATAAGATGAACGGGTCCAATCTTTCTGCAATACAGGTGCTGCCAATGAGACAGAGGAGCTACTGATGCAACATCTCCATGACCACACTTTACCCTGCTATCATCAGTCTCTCCGCAATGTTTTAGTAAAGCTCAGAAACAACGACCTACAAATTGCCACGCGCATCTTCTTGCGCCAAGGTTTAGAAATTATGTAATATTTTACTTAAATGTTTCTCTTCCTATTTAAAGTGTTAACTTATATGATGTCACTTGTTTTGTGTTAAAGGGTTTGAACCAAAGGAACAATTTATCCACAAATCCCAACAATTCTATGGCTCAGATGCAGCAGTAGTGGAAAGCTTTGAACAGATTAACAACTGGGTAGAAAGTGCCACAAATGGAAAGATGACTAACTTTCTCACAGCCTTACCACCGAACATGCTTCTAATGCTCATCAATGCTATCCACTTTAAGGGTGAGAACGCATGGTATATTTAACAGCATCCTTTTATTTAAAATAAATGAATAAAACACAACTCTCCTGCTTGCTTTTGTTTTTCTACAGGACAATGGAAAACTCAATTTGATCCACATTTCACTTCCAGAGGTGTCTTTTATCTTAATGAAAATAGCATGGTTGACGTTGATGTTATGGAAGCTGCCAAACATCCATTAAGTTTCTATAACGATGACGAACTGGAGGCACAGGTAAATTGTGTATCATCAGCTTAATTAATGTCCATTCACTTATCATACCTTTAAAATCATGGTATAATTTCCATTTTATTCTGTTTTTACTGTGCAGGTAGCAAGGTTCCCATTCTTAAACCACATGAGCTTGCTTGTGGTTATGCCTGTTTCTGGCCAAGTGAATATATCTACTATTGCTGAAAAATTAAGTATATCTAACATTTATGAGCGACTGCCTAGAGAGAGAGTTGTTCAAGTAAAAATTCCCAAATTCAAGCTGGAGTACACCCAAGAGCTACAGGAGGTTTTCATCAAATTAGGTGAGATCTCATTTTGTGGTTAGGTCATCTTACGGGAAAAAAAGCAGTTTTGTTATTTTAACATTCTGATGTATATCTCT
The DNA here is from genome assembly GCA_024416835.2 of Perccottus glenii. Taxonomy (NCBI): domain Eukaryota; kingdom Metazoa; phylum Chordata; class Actinopteri; order Gobiiformes; family Odontobutidae; genus Perccottus; species Perccottus glenii. The sequence continues at coordinate 15,380,518 of CM044550.2, forward strand.
TTTGTTTAAGGCCTTGGAGCAATGTTTGCAAATCCCAACCTAGCTGACATATCTGATGGGCCACTGCTAGTGTCCAGTGTTCTGCACAAGTCTAGCCTAGAGATAAATGAGGACGGTGCAGAGGCATTTGCTGCTACTACTGTGGTCATCTCACGAGCATCAAACCCTGTTTTCCACCTTACCCAACCTTTCTTCATTGCCCTTATAGATGATGCACTTCAAGTACCAATCTTCATGGGTGTAATCAATAACCCTAACCCTGGAGCTCCAATCATCCCAAGAGGAGAGCCTGGTGACAAACTGGGATACCCATCTGACAAAAATCACCTGGGTTCATTTGATGGACCGCCTAAATAGATACAGAAGAGTTGATCCACAGATAATCCAAACCAAGACTTTATTGATAGTACAGATTAAACATGCTTTTCTCTGTGCAACGTCCAATAGCCTAATTGTGCCTTCTAATAAATAAAATAATATATAGTAAAAATAATAATATAAATAAATAATAAAAAAATGCAATTTTCAAACAGTCCTGTCTGAATACTCTAACTAGTAAACAGAAAACAAAAAATACCATTTAGCACCAAGATCACAAAAAGAATGCTGAGCTGCAGACTGAAATGGATGCCCGGGGAGCAGTTGGGGTCCTTGTATAATTTATTTTCATGCTGACAAATGAAAATGCTTGTTGAGGAGTTATGCTTATTAACTTTAGTCAGTTAAATTACCCCTTTACTTGTATCTGTTTTTTACAATTTAATTTAGTGGGAGTGCGTACTTTAGTTTTAGTGTGGAAAGCACAAGATACGCACTACTCTATTTACAAAATCTAATGTTTACAATCTTGCCCTTGTATGTTTTCTCTTTTTTGGTTGCATTAATAAATCTCCCACTTCAATAAACGCAGCACTGTCATATTATGTTTTGATTGGTCAAAGCTGTTTGGCGCTGAGGTGGAGGTGGCTGATCTTAGATCCGTTGAAACGCTGGTTGTTACGGAAGAAGCCCAGAAAGCTGACGCTGGATCAGTGAGCGGAAACGGAAACTGAAATTACACACGACAACCTTCGCGGGTTCGTCAAAGCGCCTGGCGCCAACAGCACTATACTTCGTGTTGTGTAGCAGCAGTAGCAGCACTGAGCTGTTTGTGTAGTTTTTTTGAAGGTTTGTCTGATTATAGAACGACAGTAAAGACGCAATGAAACTGACAGAAGGCGCGATAGAGGTAAGATATTTACGCAGATATTTAATGCATTTAAGCAATAATTTAGGTTTGTTATGTGTTTGCTAGTAGTCTTTGGTTTTCACCAGCTTTTTGTCATAGAAATTGAAACCAAACTCAAATCCATACGAACCCCTGCTAGCTAGTATATCACGCTACATATTAGCTTTATAAAGGTTGTAACGGCTCGTTTGACTCTGTTTTCAGGCTTTAGCCAATGGCAACGCGGTTAACGACGCTATTCTGCAGTTGGTGGTGAGTGAAGTGGTAGTTAGATAACACTACCAATTAAATAACAATGGTAAAACTTAAATAAAAAAACAACAAAAAACAAACAAATGAAGCTTATCAACCTCTTATTTTCACAGAACATTAGGAAGATCGATGGAGGAAATGGTCCCGCTCGATTTAGGGCCATGATGAGTGATGGTCGGCACTCCATGACCTGTAGGTTTTTAATGTTGGACATAGTTCATTATGAGATATGAGGTTTTATATATTAAATTCCTTTCTCACCTTTTGTTTATCTTTGCAGCATTTATGCTGTGCACCCAGTTGAACTTTATGGCTGAGGAGAATACACTGGCCCCAAACTGCATCTGTGTTCTTAAAAGGCATGTGACCAACATACTGAAGGATGGACGGTAGGTAATACCAAAAATGTAATGTATTTTGTGTTATTGGTTCTTTACCTTTGTCTGTAACAAAGAATTGCTTTTCCTCATCACAGCCGTGTGGTAATAATTTTGGAGATAAATGTCATCAAATCAGCTGATCAAGTCGCTGGGAAGATTGGTGACCCGGTTCCTTACACTGAAGGTATTTTTAAAACGGCTATTGGGGAAGTGTTTATTTGTTCTTCTACAGTTTATACTTTATTGAATACATTTCCTGTGTAGGTCAGAGTAAAACCTCTCAACCAGCCCAGACAATTCCTGTAGCTCGCCCACCACTGTATCCACAAAATGGAAATGAAGGTAAGGGGGCTATAATGTTCTTTTAAAATTGAAAAAAATTAAATATAATGTAAAATGTACAATTGCCACCAGATGGCACCATATGACTAGTTTCAGGACATGTGAAATGGCAATATATTGTTGATGTTCCCATTTAAAATACTTTTTGTTCATATTTTTGTGTTTTTCTTAAACACAATACGACAAAAGTCCAAGCAGAGAGTATGCATTATCAGATTTGTTTTGGAAATACTTGTGTTCACATTGTAACAAAGCGATGGCTCAGAGCTAGCAAATAACTTGGACCAGGAAAGATTTGCAATCCAGCTGTCAGAGGGATTTTGCAGTCTCCAGTGTGTGTCATAGCAGGTTTTCATCCCTTAATCTGTCATGTGGGAATTGAGGTTGTTGCAAGCACCTTCCTCATCAGCACAGTTATTGTTCATTTCTTAGTGTGTGCTACTTGATCTGAGGGCTTAATTACCAGAAGTGCAGGGGTTGGTAAAATGGGAGTTCTTAAGTGGACACTTTGAACTCTAATCCTTCAAGTCAAATATGCAGCACTTTTTTATAACATAACATCTCAAAATCAGGCTGTACCACTGTGGGGGTAGAAGAAGCTCCAGTTTTTTTTTTAGTGCGTTTCACACTTTGCTTTGACTCTGTGAAATGAATCATCCATGCTAAAATGCTTCCTTTCCTTGTTTTTGAATTAGACTCGGGAAGCAATGATGGTAAATTTTACTAATTTTACTTGCGCTGTTGAAATCCAAAGAAATACTTTTTTGCAATGCATGATTACAAATAAAAAATCAATGCTTTACATTCTACTTTTCTATCACTGCATTTCATGGATCATTTCTTTCTCCCATCAGTGAACCGAGGTTTCAATCGGGACTTAGGGAAAAAGTTCCCATCTGCTACGCCTAGTACTCCAGGGGGTGGCTCTAAAGTTGTTCCCATAGCCAGTCTCAACCCTTACCAGTCAAAGTGAGTTTTGTTTGTGTTTCGGAGGTTGTCTTAAATTTGTAATCCTGCAGTGAAGTCTTTTATTAAATAATATATAAAACTTAAAAATCTATTGAGCCGCAGTGGCTCAGTGGTAGAGCTGTCGTCCTATAACCGGAAGGTTGGCGGTTCGATTCCCGCTCTCCCCACAGTTCATATTTTTGTTATGTCCTTGGGCAAGACACTTAACCCTCCTTGCCTCCAGTGACTCAGCACTGGTGTATGAATGTGTGTGATTGATGCTTTGGTGTATGGTGTGAGAATGTTGGGACAACGGATGGAAATTATCCTACGGCTACAATCTGGCATGTATGTGGCTGAATGTCACATTCATGTGGCTGTGTCTCATGTATGTTCATTATTAACATGCACTGTCCCAATAAATAAAAAATGACTGTAGTTCATTAACATTAATTACCGCCAAACTTGTCTTGTAGGTGGACAATCCGTGCTCGAGTCACTAACAAAAGCTCTGTTCGTACCTGGAGCAATTCTCGTGGTGATGGAAAACTCTTTTCCATGGAGATTGTGGATGAGAGTGTGAGTCTTTAAGTGGCCTGTTTGAAGTTCTTTTTGAGTTACACACAATTCTGTTATAACTGCAAATATTCTCTATCCCAGGGAGAAATAAGAGTCACTGGATTTAACCAAGAAGTGGACAAGTTCCATGAGCTCATAGAGGTTGGCAAGGTGAGATCTTCCCCAGCTAATGATTGAGTTTGTTCACATTATATGTAGAACTCTGCCCGTTTAAAGGCTGGGTTGACTGCAGACTGATTCACTAACAGCTGCCAGTACTTTGTGATTAAAGCCATTGAGACTATGAATGAGTCATCTGACTCCACTTTACCATACAATAAGCAGCTTACTATCTTCCAGCCTTTTGTGGATCCCCGACAGTCTGAAATCCTATCTTGTTTGCACCATTCATTCAGGCAAATATTCTATGGATAAACACATGATCTATGTATCTATTTGCATGGGCCAGGTCTACTACCTTTCCAAAGCTTCTCTGAAGATTGCCAACAAGCAGTATACATCTGTGAAAAATGATTATGAGATGACACTCAATGGAGAGACTTCCATCATCCCCTGCGATGACACCTGTGATGTTCCCATGGTGCAATGTGACTTTGTTTCCATCGGAGATCTAGAAATGAAAGAGAAAGATGCTGTTGTGGGTAAGAGGCACAAATCTAGTTTTTGCCATCACTGAACATTATCACTGATGTTTGTGCTAAGTTTCAGGTGTATCACCAAAAGTTCAATGTGAGCACACAAAATTGTTAGAAAATAAATGTTGGACATTTTTTCAGGGGGGCACTGTTGAGGTACAAACTCATTCTCGGGCCATATATATATATATATATATAATATATATAAAAAAAAAATCACTCATTTACAACAGAGGAGTTTCTGGCAGCCCTTCTGTCTGTACATTTTGTGGTATACATCTGAGGAAATTGCAACACATCAGACAAAGTTCTCTGTGAGAATTGCATTAAAATAATTTTTGTGTTTGCTGAACTCAGAAACATACGAGAGAGACATTTGAAGCTCATAAGGAGCCATTATTACTCCTTGTTTGTACTGTCTAGAGCAGACAGCATTGCTAAAGTTGAAGTGCATTCGTGTTTAATTTAGAACACAATTTTGCATGTACACAAGTACACTTGTGAAGTAAGTTTATTTTTTTTAAAGTGAACTCATCTGACATATTTAGGCTGGTTTTGTTCATAGACAACATGTCCTTGCAGGGCTACCATAGATGCTCACAGACTAGAAAGAGGGTGTGTGAGGTGAGGAATTACTGTTTGTAACGTTCCAACTTTAAGGGGTTGTTTTGCTAATTTCTTTGCATTATTCAGTTTGTGTGATAATATTGTCATGATATCCTATAAATATACCACCAGATGGCACTATCTATCCATTGCTTGGATAACGCCACTGTTATTGTGTGAACAGATTTGCAGTGCAGTTGACAACCTTGTTGAGAAATTATTTTAGCTGTCACAACCTTTAGGAGTCATGGGTTTATTTTCTTGCCATAGAAACAATTGTTATAACCTCCATTAACTGTAAATGGTATCTCTGCATTTCTAAATCATGTTAAGTAGGTTAGGTTGAAGATACATTCTGCTGCTTGAAATAATTGAATCATTTAATTCCCATGTGCCAGTTTGTTCAGGAATGTCATTCCCCCTAAATTGACAAGTATAAATATCCAAATCCGTATTTATGTTTCATATTCAGATATGTTTGGGCTGAACAACTATCCTGTTTCGTTTATTACACTGTACTTTGTTTCCTTAATTGTTTGTCCTTCCTTTTTATAGATGTGATTGGGGTGTGTAAAACTGTAGAGCAAGTGACCCGCCTCACCACAAAGGCAAACCAAGGAAGTGTCTAAGCGCACACTGGAACTGATGGACATGTCTGGGAAGTTGGTAACGGTCACACTATGGGGAGAAGATGTGAGTATGTAAAGATAGAAGCATCACCCCTTGTCAGACCCTGTAAGAGTAAAGACACTTGAGTGTAACAGCAGTTTCTCCTTCTAGTAAATTAATTAAACTTATAAAGAAACACCTGGAATAAAGACTTGTTAGGATTTAACAAAAAGCTGCTTTTATTCTGTAAAGATATTGTGCTTCTCTTAATCAAAGCAAATGCTGTTAAAACACTAACAAAATATTCCTCATTGTGATGATAAAGTAACTGTTTCTGGAGTTCATTTTTACCTGTGCTCAGAGTGACTTTTCTAAACTGGCTACCTTTCCTTTTAATGACAAGAAGCATAGTGTTTCCTCTGTTTGTTCAGCACATACCCCTTTTCCAGAGGGAGTATCTGCGGCACACAAAATCTATAGACGAGTGTTGACAATATTTTTCCTAGTCCCATAAGTCTTTACATTTCTCAGTTCCTGTGGTTTGTCTGGATAAGTGTCTAATAAATTTTTTTCCCCTTTCTTTTTTTGTTCTCTTATAAATAGGCTGACAAATTTGATGGCTCCGGACAACCCATTGTAGCCATCAAGGGGGCAAAGCTGTCTGACTTTGGAGGCAGGTCCCTTTCAGCATCCTTTAGCAGCACATTAATGGTCAACCCAGATATTCCTGAGGCATATAAGCTCAGAGGCTGGTAAGGGAGCCTTATTTTTTTTGTTTGTTTTTTAGATTGGAAAATGGCTTTGAACTCACCAATATTTCTTTTTCCTCCTAAAAACGGAACGTGTAGCTGCTAAAATGGAACAACTCTGATGATTTAAAAATACTGTTTCCATTACTCAAGTTGTGAGAGATGCATGATCTGATTCTCATTATCAAGATTAGCTTTCCGCCATTAGCAACACTGTGAGGGGGTGCCTTGCCAAAGCAATACATATAAATGAAAATCATACTTAATCTGTGGAAATGCGTTTTTACCTTCCTAATTGTCTTTACAGATGAAATGGATCCAGGCTCATTTCCATGTGATTAGGCATATTATGTAGTAAACATATCACTTGTTGTGCATGTATTGCAGCCAAATGTGTTAATTTGTTTGAATGTATTGGATCATCTGCAAAATAACATAATTTGGGCCCAGTGGGTTTTTTGTCGGGCTGACCATTATCATTTTATTATATTTATTATCAATTTCAATATTCATATTGCAAAGAATGACTTGTATTGCAATAATGCTATAGTCTTCAATTTTATGGACTTTACCTTTTGATTCTTTCAAAATAACTGTGGTGCGTCCAAATACAAAAGTCTTGGTTTAGACCTGGTTCATTTCTACATTTAGTCCTGTTTAGTCCTATTATTATCTTGGATACTGATAATTGTTGAAACAGATTTTTAGCTCCTGCTTTGATTAGTGTAAGTTAGCCCAGAGCGTTATTTCTTTTTCTTACGTAAAAGAGCATTTAAATATTGCAGGTAATATTGTTATTGCAATATTTATAATTATCGTTTATTGCAACTTTTTCCAATACTGTGTAACCCTACTTTCCTGTATCTGCAAGGATTTTTTTCAGGTGCTCCATGCTTGGAAAACATTTACATAATCATCCAATCAGTGCCCATAACTAAGCAGTTTTTATCTATTAAATCAGAAGTATTTTCTGTTAAGTCAAATTCTCAAATTATTTCTTGAACTAGCACTTTTTATTTTTAACACATGGCCATGTTTGCGCAACATCTGTAATCCATAACTTCTCTGTGGGACATGGATCTTTCCTCCTTCTACATCCCCAGGTTGTTTCTGTCCCCCCTCTGACATTAAGCCAGATATCCTTCTTTGAGTAGACATGCAATCAATTGCTTTTAAGGGTTTTGTTTATTTTTAAATTTTCTTCATTGAGAATTGAAGCAAACAGCTTTTATCCTTTATACTTTGTCACAAGACTGATCAATCAGTAGTGCCACTTCTTTGAGCTGTTATCAATTTATACTGTCCCTTGCTTAAATTTGTAATTATTTGGTGTCGATTTGGAACTGTGAAATGCATTTTTTGCAATATAATCTTTAAGTATTTCTGCACACTGGTAAAAAGGGTTGTACCAAGCCCCTCAGTATCATCTGCTTTCCAAATCCCTGCTATGCTATGGACTTTTTACTCATTGTGTGCCGTCTTCTGTCTGACTACTTTTTCTTGGCGCTCCTCACTTGGACAGCCAGAGATGATGACACTTAAACCTTTTTGTTGCTCTATCTTGTACAGAAGACAAGTGGCATGTGTGGGGCCACTTTTGGACATGGTAAGGATGCTGCTTTGTAAGCCGTGACTAATGAAAAATTTAAGTCATGTCAAACGGCAGGCTCATAATATTTTAAATGTAAGAGTGACCCATGTTGAGTGAAAATACAATAGTCCGCAGTGGCTCAGGAGGTAGAGCAGGTTGTACGAAAACTGGAAGGTTGCCTCCAGTGTCTGTGCCGTAAATGCGTTAGTGTGATTGTGGGTGTGTGTTTGTCGGTTGTTGGCGCCCATAGAATGACTGCCACATCTCTTCATCAGTCTGCCCTGGGCAGCTATGGCTACAGAGGTAACTTAACTTACCATCACAGTGTGAATATGTGAATGGAAGCATGATGTAAAGTTGATTTGGGGGCCCAGGAGAGAATATAAAAGTGCTACTGTACTGTATATGCCATTTACCAACTCTGTGCTGGAATTGTTGTGTCAAAGTTTTGTGAGAAAATTGGCAAATGATAAACATCTAGGCATTGTGTTGCAAGAGGCTTGTTAAAAACTGAACAAAATTAATTAATTAAAATATTGTCATTTAGCTATTGTCCAAGGTAGCTGTGTTAAGAAATCATTGAATTGATCATAAAGACAAGATTGCTGAAATATCATTTATCTAAATTGCAGTCCTTTGGGACTTGCTCAGACTTAAAGAAATAAAAAGATCAAAAGGCGTATACTTTTTTATTTTTATTACTTTACAAAAATGTTGACTGACAGATGTAAAAACAGAATATCTTAATTGTACATATTTCTATTTTTAGTATAAAAATAATTTATTTTAATACAATAGATAAAATCCATTAGGTATACCAATCTCATCTCAATTGCTCTGATTGGTTAATGTTTTTTCTTATTCATTATTAGGTCAGTCACTGTTAGAGGTGGGACGTACGATTACATCACTCATTGCAAGGAAAACAGTAAAGATTGATTACAGTGTCAATTCTTTATCATTGGGATAATTGTTCAAGATTTTTATTTAATTTTTCTTCTCACCACAATGCCATTTGGAAATATTTGTTTAACAAATAATAATCCTGTTCTTAAGATCATTCATCAGCTGACTTCACATTAACGGTTGTTATTGCTCGGGGCAGTCCTTAGTTTTTTCTAAACGTGCCTACTGACTTAGCTGAATTCTGTCTAGAGTGGGATGTTTAGGCCTAAAGACTATGGTCACACTGGTGATTTAAGACAAAGATGTCCAAATGGTGCATCGCGCTGTCTGGCTCGTTTTTTTGCTTTCTTTTTTTTTTTTTGCTCCGTCGCTGTGGCCCGCTCTGTTTATACGCGACTGAAGAGCAAAGGCTTCGCTAAACTCACGCTGAAATAAATTTTAAGTCTGTGTCTAGCAGAGAACAGGGGTGTAGACAATCGTTTGTTGAATAAAAGTTAGCAAAGCAGCTTTATTTTTCTCAAGGCTGTGTTGATTCAGGAGCAGCGCTGTCTGACAGATACGCTGAACATAAGCGTCATGCAGCAGGGCCGAACAAGGAATGTGGGGCCCAGGGGCAAAAACTATATTTGGAGCCCCTGAACTAAATATTTAATTAAGCTTTCTTTTTGGACAGGTAGATCTTGTTGCCTGGTTGCCAAGTGCTTAAAAATGCTGGTGAACAGTATACTTCCATTATACAGTAGTCTTTTCCCTTAGTATTTCACTGAGCAGTGGAGATTTAAAAAAATCAAAAACAAGTCGTAACAAGTCACTAATAAAGTAAAAGGTTTTCCTCGGGGAATAATAGGAGGCTGCCTGTCAAAGGACCCTTCAGCCAGGGTACTCAGCCTTGAGATTTTCTCCTGGGGTCCCAAAGGACTGCAATTTAGATAAATGATATTTCAGCAATCTTGTCTTTATAATCAATTCTATGATTTCTTAACACAGCTATCTTGGACAATAGCTAAATGACAATATTTTAATTAATTAATTAATTTTGTTCAAGGTTATGACTGAGACATTTCTAGACACTTAATATGCATTTTAATGTTTTGAAAAATAAATTAAAAGTTCAAAATGAGTTTGAATACTGTGTACAATTTTTTTAGGATGAGGGCTTTAAATGGCAGTATTTAGTAAGAAATCTTTGATTTCAATCAATGGAAAAATTAGGGAAGGTTTTAATATTAAAATGGTGTCTATTGTGGCAACCTACAACAATGCTGCAGACCCATCTGTTCTAACTAACTGAGTCTGTCTTTGTACAGACGTTAAGGTTTAATCATTTTGTTCCATTTACTTCCTTTTCTTTAAGACTAAATACAGGGTGACTGTGGGCACATTAAAGTGATGCAGGTGCTCTGGTGAGGGGACTGCTGCCACTACAGAGAATTGGTCATGTTTGTCAGTGGGAGTGGGAAATTGGCAACCTGCTCATTCCGCAGGCCTTTGTGAACATGTTATTGTGGATATTTTCAATTAGTAATGCCTTCAGGAGCAAGCCATGCTATTCCTGTATTTACCACCCAACATCCCCATTGTGCACAGCTCTGCCTCATGGTGACCTGATTAGCAATTGCTATTGATCATGGTGACCATTTTAAATGTCTCTTTTTCTACAGCAGCTTTTACCTCCAGCCAATTTTCTTCTTCTGCCATTTTGTCCATGTTGTCTTATTTTCTAACCTGAATTACAGAGAACATTGAGGTTTCAGATGTTACCATAACAGCCCTGACCCTGTCCACATGGTTTGTCCTGCTGATGTTGATTAATTTCATGGACATTCAGGATACCTAGCTCTAAGCGTGACAGTCTGTACTTGCACAAACATAAATACTATAATTTTCTTGATCCAATGTTTTATCTTACCCAGGTATGACAAGGAGGGCCATGCAATGGATGGGCAATCTCTGACTGAAATTAAAGGTAGTGGAGGAGGCAACACTAACTGGAAGTCTCTTTCTGATGTTAAGACTGAGCACCTGGGACATGGAGAGAAGGTACCAGTACAGCCCTGCGCTCACTCTGTTCAATGTCCAAATAACACAAAGTAACGCAACAAGACCATTGCTGTAGATCAGGGGTCTCAAACTCAAATTACTTGGGGGGCCGCAGGAGGCAGAGTCTGAGTGAGGCTGGGCCGGATCAGGTATTCCACAAAAAAAAGCTTTGTTAAATCCTCTGAAACGTCATTACTAACAATTCTTTAACTTCAATGGGTTCTTCTAAACCTGAGCTATCCTGAACTTAAATGGAATATTGAAGAACATGAATGAGCTGGCTGAGTGGCCCCATTGGAGGTCCACTCCCCTCGGTGATATTGTCAACAGAACATCGGCGTTAATTTGCAGATTCGTCATGATAACAAATCCGCATGGATAGTGGCGATCAAATTGCCATCAACTTTCAAACAAATCAGCCTATTTCAAATGATGGGAAAACAAAATACAATCCGCATGATGCCAAATCCAGTGCCGGTAATGTTGACTTTGTCCAGCTCAAGGTCAAACATGCTCATTTCAAACACAGTAAGAAGCAGTCATTTGATGACGGCTATGTGATGTTACACGGGCTCCTCCATAGTTGTGAAATGTTTCTCTGCCTGCATCAAGCCCAGCCGATGGCCCGCCCCCAGAGCCATATACTCCATTGTGATAGGTTGGTTCAGTTCCAGCTTGCACAAAAGGAACCTTCCACACACAACGTGCCATTAATATAAAACTCGCAGGGTGCACTAACATTAAACTTTCATATCGTCCTGCGGGCCACAAAATATAATTTTTGTGGCCCGCCGCAGTTGGCCCCCGGGCCGTGAGTTTGAGACCCCTGCTGTAGGAAGTTTTCTCTTACAAAAGGGAAGTGCTTTAAACTGGCCTCCATGGTCTGTCTGTATGCGCCATGTTTTGCGCCAACTGTTTCGCTTTCTTTTGCTTTGACTTCATTGCATTTAAAAGATGCTTGGGCACTAAGAAAGACCAGGAATATGGGACAGATCTTGTTAAAGAATGACATAATATTAAAAGTTATTTAAAGTCTGATTTATAAAAAAGAAACAAACAACAAAAATAATTAAGGTAACTTAAAGTAGACCAGTTTCTAATCTGTCGTCTCTAGGGATGTAACAATTGACTCCAGTGTTTCCCACAGAATTAGATTTGATCTGTGGTGGTGGTGGTGGGGGGGGGGGTGTATTATATTTAAATGACGACAACAAAAAGGGTTAAATAGTTAATTTCATTTTTATTGACACGGCGCACATATTTACATAACCGACATTGCTACGCTGACTGCTCCACAGACTAGCTACAAATCTTGCACCCTTTGTTTTGACATTTATTATTGTATTAACATTTTTAACCGTAATTTCTTTTTTATTTTTTAACAAGATTGTTTTCTTTTTTTTTTTTTTTAAGTTTAGTTTTTAACCTTATGGTCCACTTAGGAGCCTACAACAAGTGACTGAAAAGCATTAACATTTTTAACCATACATTGTTTCGACAAAGAACATTTTACATTTTCGAGTGCTGAATGTAAGCCGGAGCGGGATCCACCAGCGGCGGCTTGCCAAGTTGCCGCATATGCGCGATTCATTTTGCAGTCTGGACGTGGAGGGGTTAACAACTCCTGCTCTGACTGCAGCTGGGAGGGGCTGCTGCGCGAAGACTGGGCCGACTATGAGTGCTTTGGGATGGGGTGGGGCCCAGCGGCAGCACCGCTGCTCATTGATTAGAGTAAAAATGATGTGTGCTTTCACTTCAGAAAGTCTCAAAAGTCTCCAATAACTCCAGAAAAAGTCGCTAGATTTGTCGCTAGTCGCTTTTTGAAAATTTGTCGCTAGAGGGGTCTGAAAACTGCTAAATATAGCGACAAAGTCGCTAAGTTGGCAACACTGTCCAACGCATGCTACTTCTTCTTCTTCTTGGACGCTCGTGCTTTGATTCAGATCGTGCTCGAAGAGGAGGAGCTATTCGCTGCTCCTCCTCCGTTTGTCAGTTTGCGAGAGAGGTAGAGAAGGGACATTGTCTCTGGAAGGGGGCAAGCTGCGCGCAGATCTACAATAAAATACAACTTTACCCAAATTAAATAGTAAAAAAACTGAAAATCAATCCGTGGCGGCCGCGTCTATACTGTGGCGGGCCGCCACAAATTAATGAACATATGGGAAACCCTGGACTCAACTTTCGATTCGATTGACAATTTTGATCTCACGATTTGATTTTCTTTACTTGTGCCTTTACTTTTATTATTTCACAAATCAAGGCTCTAGACTAACTTTTTTCATCACCGTCCCAGTACCGTCCCCAAAAGCCAGTTCCAACAGTCCCTAAGTAAATGTCAAATGTTCCCATATTTATTTAAAATATAGTTTATCTATTTGTACATTCTACATGTGCTTACATACAATAAATTTGCTTATAAGGCTAGGTACTTTGAATAAGTGGATATAAAATTTAGTAAAAATCTAAATATAATCTAAAGTGGATATTAACAAATCCCCAATAAATCTGCCTCTGATGGATTTAGACCTGGTTTATTATTTTGTGTTCAATAATTAGTTCTTATTAACTTTAGCTGAGCCCTAAAACCACTTTAGATCAAACCCAATAATAAACACTGGTCTCATTAGTTTCCCTAAAACAGAACTTTATCAAAACAACTCTCATTTGTTTAACTGTTACCTTTTATGCATTTTTACCTGTTATTTATTAATAACAGCTCATCCCTAGTTATTGCCATCCAGTGTAAAATATGTTGGTGTCAAGTCATTTGAGGTTTCTCATCTTGTAGTTAAAGTACGTGTTGCTGCCAGAGGCAACGGGTGACCCTGTCCTACTTTTTGCACCATAATAATTTCCTCTTTGCTGACCACCACTGCGGCATCCTCACTCATACATTTGAAATGGTTTACTTTTTTTTTAGTGTAGCCACCTTCGACCTATCATCCAGAGACCTATAGAGCCGCTAACGCTTCCTCAGTTTAATCACCCAAATCTACACTTAGCGCCCCTGTCAGGTGAGGGTCTCTGCTGGCTCCATCATTAGGAAAAAGCTCAGACCCTTGGCCGAGAAGCTCTAACTCCTTCTCAGTGCAGCTTGTGATACAGCCCAGTACTGACAAAGAGGCTGTCCTCAACCCTTCTGAGACATCTCGTACTGCAGGGCATGGGGTCAGGCCTCTCAGGACCCTCAAACTAAAGTCTGTAGCAATTAATGTTCCCTGTCACAATGTCTTTGTGTCACAATCTCAAGTTTCCACACTGCTCCTTTGCCCTCTTTGACAGTTAAGTGCCATTACTCCTTTTGTTTGTTTGACACTGCATTAGTAAAGGCATATGACGGAGGCAAAAAAACAAGCTCTCAGTGAGGCATTCCTGGTCAATCAGAACCTAATGAAATCAACATTTACTTGATTAATTAGACCGTAAAGAAAAGCAGCAGAGGTTGTCTGGCTTGTTGTTGGTGGTAAATCAAAGCAAGTCATTAAATAATTCAGCGACTTGTCCTTGTTTTGGTACTAGAGGTTTTTTTTCTCATTTGGTGTCATTTGCCAAGCTCTTAAGGGCTTTTTATTTGTCCAGAGTGACTTAAACTATCAATTGTTTTGTTCGGAGAGTCCCTAGATTCTCCCTGCATACTTGTGCATTGGTCAGAATGAAAAGAGACAATTGATTTTTATTGTACTGCAGGGACTTCAAATACTGTTCTTTTTAGTTAAACACCAGCCACAATAGCAGTATAATGCAACCACACACAATGGAGCCTCAGCACTCAAAATCTCAAATGAACATGAACCAATTGGCAGTGTTTCCTGACTCTGTAGTTTAAATAGCATTTTTTTTAAATCTCTTATGGCTTTTTTTTTTAGTTAAATGTCATTTTCATTACAGAGAAACTCTCATTACCCACTTCTTTAGCCTTGAGCAATTCGTTCCCTAATATAATTACATAACATTGTGCCTTCACTGATTGGTTGATTGTTACCTTTCTCTGAACAGGTGCTTTCAGCAGTCAAAGTGGAGATATACACTGCTATTTAATTTTCATGTACACGTGGAGCAGTGCTGTAAAACGAAGGAGTAGGCATTGCTTCCAAAGCTAGATTACCCTAATCCTCCAACAGTCTGATATTTATAGAAGTTTTTAGTGTCATGCCTGTAGCATTTTTACCTCAAGTCTGTTTATCTGCATCTGGTTTAACTCTTTGCCACAGATGCACCAGCAGGTTGCTCCACTGCATTTGTTTAGAATAACTTCTGCTTGAACTGAAATGGCACTTTTTAACTGTTCATGTGCACCTCCTCATGTTCAAAAAGTGATCAAATGCTCATTCTCTGCTGTTCTGTGCATTTGTTTAACAGTATATAAAACAAAGGGTCTTTAATCGAACACAAATTTTGTTTTAATTTTTGTTTTGTTTTTCTAGGCTGATTACTATACCTGCATTGCAACCATAGTGTATCTGCGAAAGGAAAACTGCCTTTACCAAGCCTGCCCTAGTCAAGACTGCAACAAAAAAGTGGTAGACCAGCAGAATGGCATGTTCCGTTGCGAAAAGTGTGACAAAGAGTTCCCCAACTTCAAGTACCGCCTCATCCTTTCTGTAAGTGACACTATTTTCAGCATTTCTGCTTAGTCCTGCACTCGTGCGCTTAGCAGTGGAACCGGAGTTCAGCATCAGTCCAAATCAATCATACTCGGACTGAAATCTGCTGACACTAACAAACTATAATACACCAACTATTTTTACTTGAGCTGTTGAATGTACAAAGAGCAACAGAATAATTTGCAAACAAATGTGCTGAAAAACTAATAGAAACTCACTCAGCAACATGGCAACTGTGGCCAACCTTCAGAATAAGCAGCTTTTGTTTTGTTCACTTACTACTAACGAACTTAAAACCTAGGCAGATTCTGTAAAATGGCTGCCTTGCTATGCATTACCAACACACTTTATTATTATGTGTTTTGCCAGGCAGTGTTTAAAAAGCTAAATTTAATTTAATGAATAATATTTGATTCAAGTGAAACTGTGTTGTCATATACACTAGCATTGTTTATATTTTATATTGTCTATTTTGGTCCAGGCTAACGTTGCAGATTATGGGGACAATCAGTGGGTGACCTGCTTCCAGGAGAGTGCAGAGGCCATTCTGGGCCAGAATGCGGCTTACCTGGGGCAGCTCAAGGACTCGGTGAGATTTGGAATATAATACTGGCCTCAGGAAATAACCGGGGCAAGAGCCTTATTTCATACATAGTTTATGCCAGCTCCCACATACCAGAAGACACATAGTACCTGTTTTTCAGTAAAAAAAAAGGAAATGTAAATGTTTTCAAAAACATCAACTTCTCATTTTCTCACTTTCAGAATGAAGCTGCCTTTGATGAAGTATTTCAGCAGGCCAACTTCCACACATTTGTCTTCCGCAACAGAGTCAAGCTGGAAACCTATAATGTAAGTATTGTGTTTTCCATCATGGTTTATTAAATCCAATTGAAAATATCCTATTTTTGAAAAATATATGCGTATTAAGACAATATTATTGCGATGTTTAAAAACAATCTATGCTGCAGTTGTTCCTCTGGGCAAAGTGCCTTGGTTTGGTGGTCAAAGGTCGCATAACCTTTTATAGGGGGTTGGGAGCTATAGTCTATAGTAATAACATATAGTCTACAATATCTTACTGTAGAGACTAAATGCATTCAAAATATTTAAGTCTCTTATTTCTTCTGCTTATTAAGCTGAACTGTGGACCAACAATATCAATAGAAGGACGAGGGATTTGATATTCTATATTTATATTGTGATTTAATTTGTGATGATACCTTCACAGCTCTACCTTCATTTAACAAACCAGGGTTTGGGTCGGCATATAGCCTATGTGTTTAATTTGAATTAAGAAAACTACAGCAACAGCTCCTGATCAAAGCTCACCTAGAGATCATGTTGGTGATTAAAGGCTGGTTAAGAGGTATCCATGGCAAAGCTCAGAGGAAGTAGTTTATAAAACTCCGATAAACTGTTGCTACAGGAAGTTAGCTTTCCTTTAGCTCGCTGCTAGAGTAGGCTACTTTCTGAACTTTTAAACAAACCAAACGGCAGAATAGGCTATATTGCGCTCTACTTTCATCTCATCTGACTCTGCTCTGTCAGTCTGCCAGCACGAGACCACGCAGCTCTGTGTGCTGTGTCTGTGAGCGAGCAGCTCTGTTTACTCGCCATGTCTCTGCGTGCTCCCGGCGGCCCGTCTCAGAGCAGAGAGAGCAGCAACGTGTGACGCAAATGCATCCTGCATTTGTTGTGATTGACTGGACTGATCTGAAATAATTGGTTACCTCAACACAGCTCTTTGTCAGTACTTTTATAAAGGGCACACTCGTATATTAGTCGTGGTCATTTCCTGTAGGCTACACAAATGGAGTCTTCTTTGGTAGGAAGCACATAAAAGAATTGATTGGGCTGGGACTGAGCAGGAAGTCGGGAGCTGCGCCAGAGGCTGCATCCGCCATCGACACACAGAAGAGGCCACTGTGTCTGTCACATTCATCTCAGCATCTTAACTGCCAATGGCACTGATACAAGCAAGCACTGGCTGCTAAATCCAAACCACATATTCCTTCAACAGACACCTGCATCTCCTCTTTCAATTTGTCTCCATGCTTTTAGTAGTACAAGCCTGACATTGTATATGGTCTGTTATGTGTACGTGGTGAATTGTTGTGTAAATACATGACCTGGGACAGCATAGAACCTAAATTCTTTGTTTCAAGTCTAGTCAAACCATAAACTAGGTTTACCGGCAAAAGTAATATCACCTTATTTTGCACAACATAAACATAATGTGGTAACCAAATGTATTTAAGCCCATTTACCCATGTACTATAATATTTTAAAGATATAAGTACATAAGAGAATGACTTGCATTTAGTTCCAGCAAATGGAGATTAAAAAGGATGACTGTTTTAAAGTGTGTACTGGCCCAGGTAGAGATGACTTCTGTCTAGACAGCCGTGTAGAGATTAGTCTTATAAGCTCCCTGGGTTTTCATTCTATTGTTCGAACAAAATTGTATTGATGCTACATTTCAGTTGCCTGTTCTTGGTTTCTTAGAAAAGTGTAGTGATAGAAGATGTTCCCTGCTCGTATACACGTTCAATAAAATTTTGTTTGTCTTTGAATGCAGGATGAATCCAGGATCAAGGCAACTGTGCTGGATGTGAAGCCTGTTGACCACAAGGAATACAGCAAGAGGTTGATCATGAGCATAAGAAAACTGGCCAGCCAGTAGAAAGCAAGGCCTTGCCTGTTTGGGTTCTGCTGACATTTGGAAGTTTTGTTTGTTTTGCCAATAAATAATTATTGTTACACTTATTAACAACTATTTCTTTTCCATTGTATTGTAACAAGTTTCTCTTGTAAAATAATGATTTTTGTTTGTGATTCATGTAACTATTTTCCCAACTAAGCTGAGGAACTATGATTTTGTATAAAAAAGCAAGAGTGGGTTAGTAAGCTGTTTACAAAAAAACAAAAGGAAAAAAACATTCTGTCTAAAGTCGGCTAGATGTTCCAGTATGGTCTGTGGTCATGTGGGTGCAGGGGCTGTTTTAAGCAGGCATACAGCACTTAGCTGGCACTCTTTTCACCCTCTGACACACTCTCAGAATAGCTGGGCTGGACCTGCACTTTCCTGATAAGACAGTTTACTCTCCCACTCTTATTTAGCCCCCGTTCACATACTTGCAAACACAGGCACATGTACACATGCTCAGCACACACTTTAAGGCACGTGTTGAAGCAAGGTGTATTTTTACAGCTGTAACTTGTTTATGGGTACTGTGGCTAAAACTTTGAATTTAATTCCAATAAACATTTGTAAGCATTTCTAGTGTTTTATGTGGGTAATGTATAATAAAGTGCAAGATGAGTGTGAAAAATAAAATATTCAAAGAGCGGCTGGTGTACAATGCCCTTAATTCTTCATGTTTTTCTCAGATTTCCAGCTAACCTGACTAATGTATTAATGCAGAACATCGGTGGGACTGTGCCTCTGATGATGCCTTACTTCTGCTGTGCACTGAAAGTTTGTATTTTGCCAGTGTGTCTACAACAGCATACACACTTAAGCATTCTTATAACATCTTTCAGCTCTACTAAACACATCAATTTTAACATAACCAGTGAAAATCTAGCACATTCTCAAGAGAACATTGTCTAGTGAGTTTTTTTCTGCTGTGTTTATATTTTCTGTTTGTAACCAAAATAAAAGTAACAGGATGCCAGATGACATGAAAACATTGCTCTCACCTGTTCTCTTCATTATGCTGATTACACAGTTCTTGTAAATTAAATTTGATTTGAAAACATTTATAATTCATTAAGCTTCAGATTGACTGAACTCAGTGACAATAGTTTTAGTTTGAACAGAGGTGTGCATGCTACAGTGTGTTATTACCACTACATTTTAGGTAAAGATGTAAGTATTTCACACCTTTGCCTTTAAACGGTCTTACAGACATTACCAATTACCACACCATGTCTATAGCAACAAACAAAGCATGTGTTGAAGGTTATGCAGAAAAAAGGACTAAAATATTTTAATTTTATTTATTATAAAATATATTTATATTTTATTTTAATTCTTGGATAAAATGTTTTTTAGACCTGATGTAGTTCTGGGTTAGACCTGACTAACCATTTGAAAGTTACTCTGTGTAGGATACAATGACATTCATTCATTTTCCATTGCTTAGTTCCATTAAGGGTCACGGGTGACTGGAGCCTATCCCAGCAGTTTTGGGCCTGAGGCGGGGTACACCCTGCACAATGGCCAGTTAGTTGCAGGGCTGACATTTAGAGACAGACAGTGACACTAGGGACACTTAAGAGTTGCCAATTAATCTGTACATGCGTGTCTTTGAACAGTGGGAGGAAGCCGGAGTACCTGGAGAGAACCCACAGTAACACATGGAGGACATGCAGACTCCTCACAGAAAGACCAGAGTCGGCCGAGAATGTTTGAGTTGGCCAGGTTTTGAACTCACAACCTTCTTGTGAGGCAGGAGTGCTATCCACTCTGCCACTTGCACCCTCACAATGACATTTAATGTGTCATTATCTATTATTATTACTATTATTTTGTCTTAACCTGCTCCTATAAATTAAGCCTTTTGTCTGTGCTGCTGCATTGACCTGAGGAATCCATCTAGTTACAACTTTTATGTTCTTCTGTGCACAAGAAAAGTCCGTGGCAGTGACAGCATAGAGACAAATGATCAGGAGGAGAGGTTGCTGGTACGCCGCTGTAACAAATGGGACTTTGCAGTGTGTGTATTTCTTAAGATTCATTGGTCTGGGTTGGTTCTTGGTCCAGAGGTATTTGCTTATGTGTATTAGATGAGACAGGTGCAAGGCTTTGTTCCTGTGTGTGTGATAGGATGTGTGTTTTCTACAATGACCAGGTCTAGTCATGGGATGTGTTGACTAAATACAGGTCATGTGAATGCAGTGTTTCCCTGCTAACAGCTGTGTTGGCGAGACATTAAAATGCTTTTGGCAGGATAAGTGCTTTGTCTTTAAATGGGTGTGGAAAATTGCACTGGCTGTCAAATGTTTGGCAGGTGGAAAACTGGTTGTTACAATAATTGTTGCAATCAAATCAGATAATAATTCATTGTTTGTTTCTAAGAACCAATGCAGATTGAAATGGTAGACACAAATGTGTGTTCAGACTTCTACTCTGTTTATTGTAATTGACTTATTGTAATTCACTATAGATAAGTTATATTTATTCTTACTAGTTTATAGATATTATAGACTTGGATTTGGATCTGTAAAGAAAAAAAAATAGGTAAATTAATTCATTCATTTTCTACCGCTTAGTCCCATTAGGGGTCACAGGTGACTGGAGCCTATCCCAGCAGCTTTGTTTGAGCCTTTAATGGTAAATGGCATGCATTTATATAGCGCTTTTTTGCACCCATCTCGGGCACCCAAAGCGCTTTAAATCGTGCTTCCACTCAACACACATTCACACACATTCACACCTGGGGCAGACAGAGATGGGGGCTGCCATACAAACGGCGCTCAACCTTCTCCGACCACCACCAAACACACCTCTACAGTCACACACATTCATACACCAGTGCTACGGACACTGGAGGCAAGGTGGGTTAAGTGTCTTGCCCAAGGACACAACGAAAGTATGAACAGGGCAGAGCGGGAATCGGACTGCCAACCTTAGGCAGGGTACACCCTGGACAATGGCCAGTTAGTCGCAGGGCTAACATTTAGAGACAGAGAGAGATTCACTCTCATTCATTCACCAAGGACACTTTAGAATTTCCAATTAACCTATAGTTGCAT
This sequence comes from Perccottus glenii, assembly GCA_024416835.2. Lineage (NCBI taxonomy): Eukaryota > Metazoa > Chordata > Actinopteri > Gobiiformes > Odontobutidae > Perccottus > Perccottus glenii. The sequence goes on from CM044550.2 coordinate 15,401,750, forward strand.
GTGTTTGGATGGTGGGAAGCCAGAGTACCCGGAGAGAACCCACGGTAACACGGGTTATAAACTCACAACCTTCTTGCTGTGAGGCAGGAGTGCTAACCACTCTGCCACGTGCACCGCTAAAACATAGATAAATAAATTACACAATTACTACATTGCCCAAGGTATACCGCGCTTCAATTTTATCTTAAAGCCCACTGTCCAGATGTGAATAAAAGGCTTTTCTCCAATGCATGACGGTACTGCTGCTGCCTGAGACTAAAAGCATTGGACTCAGTCTTCCACAATTAGGTCATGAGGTGTTCATGTTGCCCTGTGCCTGTGCAGGTATGATAATGCATGTTCTGTCTTTGTGATTTGCATATGTATCAGCAAAGGACATGTCCACTACAACTAAGTGTCTTCCTTTTGACTTACAGGACCAGAGTCCTCACCACAGGGGTATTTTTGAATTCAGTCTGTAATGTAATCAAAGTTCAGATACTCATTACATTGAAGAGGAAAAAAATAAAAGAAGAAACATCAAAGGTTCAGTATGTCAGTGAAATTACTATTCCCACTGTGCTTCTTGAAATCTAAATAACTTTGAAGTTTCCTGCTTCTCTTTTGTTTCTCTCTTAACAAAACCTCCCAATAGAACTGACATGTCTTGCTGTAAAATGGTCTGGTCTTTATTTTGTATGTGCAGGTGCAGATGACCTTGACTGGATGTTCTTTAATTGGATGACCTATTGCTTTGAAAAAGGCCTGCTCATCATCATGAATGCTGAGGAGTGGTATCATCTCTGAGTTCATTGAAGTGTCAGGATAACAAGTGATTAGATGTTGAAGGAGACGGGGTGTGATGTCAAATCTTATTGCCATTCTTTCTGTTGCTCCTCCTGGAAACAGTTAATTTCTGAGATTCTTGTGCATTATCACTATGCATTGTAGTTCTCTGTCCATGCATTATCCTTCCTGTCTGTCTACCTCTCATTTTCCATCACTCAACCTTGCTCTCCTTCCCAGCCTCTCCACAGACATTCTAATAGTCCCTGTGGTGTGGATTTAGGCCTTTTAGTTACCTATGTAACGAGGCACTGCTTTTTATGTTTATTACCATTTTATTATCTTTCTCATCTTCTGCGGGCTTAAGATGGCTTAGACCATTTATGGTTGTGTTACTTGCTTGAGGTTTTATTATTATTATTATTATTATTATGCATTTGTGCTTGTGCCTCGAAGACACAGCAACTACTTTTAAAGAATTTTATATTTTACGCACATCTACCCACTCATTCCCTCCTGATTTCTAAATTTATAGTTTTCCTATGTGGAGAAATTCACTTTCTAATGTTCCATTTATATTATTTGGTCAGTCTCCAGTCTGCTCCTTCACATTATTTACTGCAATGGGAGTCCAAGTGAAACTTGTGCATTCAAACTTGTTTATTTAAATTCATGCCAAGGTCTTGTTGGGATAACAAAATGTATTTGCTCTTTTGTTTCTCCCCAGGATACAGATTATATCTCCATGTCAAGTAGGCCAGGTGTGTGGAGAGCACCCTTTCAGGGAGGACCATGGCTTCCAGCCGTGCTACAGCCAACTCACTAATTCAGCACTCTTTATGCTGAGGCTGATGCATCGGCACAGAAATCCTCCTACCTCTTCTATTTAAGAAAACCCTTTCCAGTTACCACTCTGTCCCAAGAGTGGAAAGGCTATTCTGGGAAGTGCACTTTACACACTTCCTGAATGGAGATTACATTTTGACATTTGACTTGGAAGACAAGACTAAAGCTAGAGAAACCCATTAGACATTCAGTTGAATAAACACAATCTTCTTGGAGGTTTCTCCACTTTTTTTCTACTTTATGTGCTCCATTCATATCATGGATGTGTTGTTTTTAAATATGCCCACAGAAGTGTACTGTCTTGAGCACACTCTGAGGGGAACTGCTTGTGATTGTGTGCCAGGCTAAAACATTAAACAAAAGCTGGAAAGAGGCATTTAGTTGAATTTCTCTTTGAATTTGTCAGAGCATCCGATCGCTCACAGAAGCAGGTGGGAGAACACTATAAAGTTACTGTCACAGTGTGCTGTCAGCTCTTTGGTCTAAGCCTTACTTTGTCAACTGGGAGATCAGTAACACCTTCAAACCAATACAACAGACCAAACCAGTAGCCTAGAAGCCGCACCAACACCTGGAGAAAAAAGATATGTGCACACAACCACTATCCAGCTGTCAAGGGGCTCCAGCTTGTGCTCTGCCTGCTGCTGATCTCTAACATTAACTGAACACATGGCCTGCGGTTATTTTTAAAATATTACTTACAAGCCATTGTGCTTCAGATTTACAGATTTACAACAATTATTATTGGCACAAATGATAATGTTTGCCATAACTCTTTAGAGCTTTAATTAAACAAGAATACACAGTATCAATTGTAGGACTTTGTGGTGGAGCAGCTGCAGGCGACACATGCGTTTCTGTGACGTGTGGATGGAAATGTCTCCTCCAGCCCTTTTTAACCTGGACAAGCATCATTTTTGCTTTGCCTAATTGAAGTCCTGTTTGGCCAAGTGGTGACCTATACAGGCTGCAGAAGTCTGGAAGTAGCTGTAGGGGGGACTGTAATGGTCTGTGTGCTTGGACTGTTTATCACATCACCGTTAAGGCACACCAACACAACAAGAGAACATGAGTGCTGTGAAAGGGTGTCACTTCTGACCCCGAGGACATGTCTACAAAGGGAAAGAGGCGTTTCAGTGGCCTTTGCACAAGCTTCAAAGGCAGGTGCAGCAGTGTTTGGGTTGAAAATTGAAATCATTTCTTTCATGCTTGTCAGTTCTGGAAGTGACAATAAGCCCTTAAGACTAAGGCTTTACGGTGTGGAGGTACAGCTGCAGTCGGACCTCTGCCATGTTGTGTACTCTGGTATCGTGATAAAGAAATAAGACCTGAGATGTCTGTCTCAGAAGCAACCAGTAGGGATTTACCCATGAATAAACAACATAGTGCAAGAGTTCATATTGAATAGATGATGAAGAAAAAACACACGGCAATCTCCAATATGTAAACCAAACATAACAAATCTCTAGTGTATGGGAGTGTTTTGTGAATAAATCATAAGATTTTACAGTCTTTTAAAAGGAAAATCTATTATTTCTAGTGGTATTTTAAAAATGGTTTCAGTAGCTGGTCCAGTAGGAACTCCGACTTCAGGAGTTCATTTTCAGGTCTGTGGCTAAATCAGAGGACACACAGCCTTTGTTTTTGAAGTAGTTCTTGAAGAACCACAAGCAAATGTGCCACATTTTTGTAAGAGTGACGCACCAGGACAGGCAGCACTTGAAAAACAAGGTATATCTGTGTTAGAAATGAGTGAAAAAAAGCCTTTGTTATTACTAGACCGCGCCTTAAAATACCCCTATGTGCAATGAGATGGATATAAAAATATATATTAAGGGGTATGAATGAAATATTGCTTGATATTTAACCACTCAAATAAATAAATAAATAGTATATAACATAATCTATAGAAACTAAGCTTTACTCAGTGAGGTCTGTAATTTGACATCTCTTTTTGCCTGAGGACATGTCTAATGCAGAGATGTGTCTTTGAGGTAAACAGCTGTTATTGAAGACTTGTCTTCAGGGGCCGATATGCTTCTTTCATGTTAAATGGGAATCTGACATGGCATTGAGAATAGCTTCATAAGTATTGACACATCTGTCAGCCTTTCTAATCCTTAACGATAGCTCCCTCTGCCTTCAGGGAAACAATTTCTTCACCTAAGCACATGTCAGTTTTCTGATAAAAAAAATACAGCCAGTGGACTCTTAACAACCATTATCAATTTGTTTTATTAACAGGTGTAATCAAGCTGTGATTTTAATGTGTGCTGGATTTGGATATTTTAAGGTCTATGGATGGAGAAGTTTGCTTTTACTTAAAAGCCCAGCATATTTCCATGTGATTATGTTTTGGAACTTTTAAGCAAAGATAGGCAAAAGCAATAATTTTAACATTTATAACACTTGCAGCCTCCATTAACTTACATTATGGCAATTATTGGTTGCTGAAATGCAGAGGGGAACAGGATAAACAAACACCCTTTCCGCAAATATCATAATTGTTTAATGATACAATTTCAATTATGTTCAGCCGCTGAGCCTTCCAGCCAAGAATGTGAAGTAAATAAAAGATAATCTGTTGCTTTTGCTGTATGATTGTGCTGTCAAATGTTGCTGTAAAAATACAACATAATCACTCATTAAATGGTTGCAATTATTATTAAGCAAGCTTTATATGTATAGGTTTATATTTGTTTGGTAATACATGCTTTTCTATTAACTGATACATAAAGCAAAGTGTGGTGTGTGTTTTTGTGGACTTGATAACACCGTGCACTCCAGAGATAATGTAATGAGGGACTAGACAGGAGACATGAGAGACATCTCAGTTATGCAAGGCCACAGTCACAGTGATATTTCCTCAGCCAGTGCTTATTGATTTAGATAAAATTGATCATGGCTTGGTGAGGCTGCAGGTTAAAGCAGATATAGAATGATGGGGTTATGGTACAAATCAAAAAAGAAGTGCTTTCCACGACAGCAAGTGCGCACAGGTCAGAGTGAGCACTAACAGCTGTGGTAGAGATTGTAGTTTATCAGCTTCATAAGGTCAGTGCACAGATATAAACCTATTATTTATCTTTGAATTCCCAAAAGACACGGTCATGATTGTGTTAGTGCTATCCACTTTATGTTGTTATTAATTACAGCAAAGCCAAGCTCTTGTTCGGAAGAAGCTGACCCTGTCTCGACCTCACTGATGCGCGGTCAACTGGGCACCAGGCTGCGTTTATAGACAATCACTGAGCTCTTGGATAAGGTTCATTGCATCTCTGTTGCTACTGTAAATGTGCACAGCAGTAGAAGGAAAGGGTTACCAATGTTTTTAATTATTATTTGATAATTACTGAGTGTCTTTGTTTATTTTGCTTTAAACAGTGGTGCACATGCTTTTTGGCATTTTAATAGCTTTATTACTGTTAAATAGAGTCGTTAATCCATCGTTTTTTCTCATTACTGTTCAAGATTGGGCTTGTTTTTGGTTGGGTAGGTGAATGCAATCAAACAACCCTTTTTAAACAAAAATATGGGAGATGATCATTCATGTTGGAGACACTGTGCAGTGTTTATGTTGTTAAAAGCAATCTCGGAAACAAAATTGAACCGTAAGGTGTCATCTAGGCTTACTATTAAGGAGTTCAACAGAAGGGGAACCATCAGTTTTTAAATGTTATAAATCAATATATTGCATATCATATCATATATATTTTATATTATACTTTTCATTCTATAATAAATTATTCTATTGTATTTTTTTGACCTATATTGAAATTGCTTAACAGAAAAGTCCAGTTGTCCAGTCATATTTAGTGGTTTTGTGGGGTAGGAGAGTTAAGAGCAGCGCTCACTGTTAGGCCTTCATGGGCTAAGATGATTCCAGTGCAACTGTTTCTGTGGGAACTAACAGGAGATTTAACCAATCAGAGATTGAGTCATAGTCACGTGACTATGTTGTATGCATTGACGGTATAAGGAGTGGATGTATGTAGTGTTTTTAATCATTTGATAGCGCCATTATGTTATTGGTGCAGCTTTTACAATACAATTAGACAAAGCTAGCCCAATGGCATTTGTTTTTTAGATATTTTTTTAGAGATTTAAAGTACAGGAGTTTTTACTAGGATTAGGAACATAACTGTAATTGTTACATTGTAGAAAAACAGGTTCATTCACCAAATAATCACATGTATGCATACTGCCTTTTCTCACTTTCTTATAAGCCAACCTAAGTAACCATGCAAGCATTAAAAGTAAAACTTTTCTTTGCTACAGTAACATATAAAAAAAAAAGCTTGCCAATTTAAATTTGAAATGTAATTGCAATTAGTGCAACATTGACTAAAATACAAATTGTACACTGCTTATAAATGATTAATGCCTTGGGCAGGTTCCTGGAAATACAAGCAGCTTTGTTTTGTATGACAGCACACAATGCAGAAATGTCTTATTTACTTTTTCATTTCAATCCCCCCTTTTTAGTGAGCTTGTATTTTTGATGTCAAGAGTGCATGAAATAGACAGAGGAGCGGTGTATGCCTTAGAAGCCAGCTAAAACTGATTGTGAGGGCTAGTGAGGACTTTTGTACAGTGGAAATAGTGAAGAAATCAGTCTCTGTTTACAAGATACAAGGTAGAATAATAAATAGCAAGTGGATCATGTTGCTTTGTCTTGTAGATTTGTTTTTTTTTGCCTCATCTTTTGACATTCTGGGTCAGAATTTAGTTGCTTAGTCTTTGACTGCTTCTGTACAGATAAAAAAGGGATTATTATGAGTGACAGAAAGGAGACCTTCAACTCTTGCGTCATGTTATTTGTGGCACACACGGACAAACTGCTTAGTGCTGCGTTTGCAAAGACAAAGACATTTGACCTGTTCTGTCACAATGAGAAACACAAGACACACAAGTTTTTAGGCCTTGTGCTGTATTTATAATTTTGTTTTTTTTCATTTCTTCCTAAAACGTTATCGATAGAATTTTGATGATAGTCAAACCAACATCAACAATAGTATGTTTTTGACCACCAGGCTGTCCATTTTCAAGATGATTTCAAGTGTGTCCGTTTATGAAAAATCTAGCTTTTTAGAGACAATTTTTTTAAACAATCCATGAAATGTTGTCACTATGTTTCAGATCCACTATGGATAATCTGGTTGAGGTGGTAGCAGAATGAACTTGATCCCGGTTAGAGAATCTGACTCAGGAGGTCTTTTACTGCTTTATTAAATGCCACTGGTACATTCTCTTACATTGCATTCCTCATTGTACATTTGTGTACACTGCTGTGTGTTGTGTGTGGTCTGTAATTAAACAAGCAAATGAAACACTAAATCAATATATAGTGATCAAACTGTGGCTAATCCCTTTATTTAGATGCAAACTACAACTCAAATTACCATGCAATATTTGCAGGTTTAAGCAATCATCTATTTCTAATAAACACATGGGTAATTAGGCCATAAAATATATTACACAAAAGGTTAAGACATTATTTAGCGCCAAATAACAACCAAATAATATAAACCAGGCATATTACACAGTAACAGACAAGAAACACAGACATATCTGCACAATTAAGAGGCAAATAAAGGCTTAAAACAGAAAGAGCCTATCATTTCCATATTTATCAGATTAAGGACTACAATAGAAACATAAAATAATGCCAAAATAAAGAAAAATGCTTGGATTTCATTCACGCACAGTACAACATCACCCAAGAGCGTGACGAGACCTTAATTGCTCCGAGGCTCTGAAGCAGGGCGTTGGCGTTGGCTATTCCTACCATCAGGCGGTAAGCTTGGCTTTCTGACAATCCAAGTACCACAATTAAACTTGGACTACTTCGGACTAGTTAAATTAAACCTTTTGTGTTCTACGTATTTATTATCCTTTCTTAGCAAAAGAAAAACATAACACACAGGGGAGATTTTTAGATAAGAAGATAGATAGATCTGATAAAGGATAAAAAATAATGTCTTTTGCTTCTCTAATCATAACAGCATTATTGTTCCTGCTGTGTCCTGTTTCAAAACAACATTAGCTTCTTGCGTTATATTTGTTAATTATGTTTTATATCAATTGAAAATGTGCAAAAAAGTGGACCGTTTATGAGAGAAATCAATTTCTGATAAAACAGGATTGTGGTCTATTTTTCACTTAATGCATATTACATCAGACATAATGAGACATGTTTATTGTGACTGTTTCACCCAAGCTCAAGCAGTTGTTACATAAAGTTAATTTAGACGTGTCCCCGCTAAGTAAAACAAGGTTCTACAAAGGGTATGTGTTTTAGCTATACGGTACGTACATTTTTTGTATTTGAGGAAAATTGTTTAATCAACTAAGAGCATATTGGCTATGGTAAGCTTTGGCTATACATGCATGACTGTGGGAGAAAGTCATTAGTCTTAGCCAGGTATTTTGGGCCCCATTAAAAGATCTCACATTGGGCCGCACTACCACAACTTCTACTGTAACATTACTGTAACTACCAGGGATTCTTGGTTTAGAGCTTTAGAGGAAGAGTGAGCTTAGGAGGCAGGAGACACATTTAAACACAGTGGTCAACACATTGGTGGGGTCTGGGGGCCCTCCTCCAAAACATTTTTAACAGAAAAAGTGTTTCCAGTATTCTGGTGTATTTTTATAGCTGTTATGTTATTACTATAGAGTCAGTACAATTTTGGGAACTATTAGTTTTTACTGACTCACATATTTGAAGATAGACTGTTAGAAACAAGTTTATGAAGGAGAAGCTCCACAAACACTGGACACAGACATTTATCACATTCTAAAACATATTAAGGTTAAAAACAGCCATTTTATTATTTATAATAATATATGACTATGGATTAGTTTAGTGGTCCAATTATTACAGATATTATTTCTACATTTTAGACTGTGAAGATTACTGCTGTTGTTATTTAGCCTGACCCCTGTCTTCTGCCTCTCTGTTGTAATCGGAAACGATTTATAACAGAATGGATAATATTCTCTGGGACTTGTCTGAGTGTTATTAGCCTTAATACTAGCTCTAAACATTAGAAAGGTCACTAACTGTTTGTGTTCTTGCTGTAAATGTCTCTGAGTTCACTTGTGACCTGGTCTTATTCTGACTGGAGTCTGTCTCCAGCCTCACGTCACTAACTTCTGTGTCCCACAGCTGCATTCACTCAATATTTTTAGATTAGATTAATAAAGGTCAATATTTTACCGCTTGTAGTCAATCTGGCGCTTCCAATCAGAAAACGAGGGAAGCAGAATATGTGCAAACAGGTTTGAGATCAGTTTAACTGTCACACAGCACCTCAGTGTTGTCAGATCATTGCTGTGAGAGAAGGAAGGAGAAACGTTAGAGGCTTTGGGAAAAAAAGGGGGAAAAAAAGTCTCAGATAAAATACAGATAAAAGTTTTATAAAGTTTTTTTTTTAACAAAACAAAAAATACTAAATCAGTTTTATTTGTGAACTATGAACAAAACTCTCAAATTTATGTAGATCAGTTGTATAAACATATTTTTTAAATCTTAAGATTTCTAATATCTTCATGGCCCCTGTCAGTCATGGGTCCTTAGAATCATCCTAGCTTTCCTCCCCCTTACCGCTCCACTGGTCTTAGGATATTAAACTTTACTGAAGTAAAATGGAATAAGTCTGTAATGATTGTGACCCTTTGCTGGGTCAGAAGATGCATCTATGTATCATTTGCTCCACTGTGGACTACTTTCTGAGCAAGGGGAACAAATTAAGCTTTTTATAATCACATTTTCTTCTTTCCCTTTTGAGAAAATAAATGGATTATGATCCCATCTAACTTTCTTAAAATATGATAAACTAGACTGAAGGGTAATTTAAAATATCGACCCCTGCATATAAGTAACACTGCGTAACCTTTAGCTAGTAGCATCGCGTAATTTTAAATTCCAAAATGATACATTCTCGTTTTGATTTAAGGATTCTTAGACATGTGATTGGTAGAATCATCAGCACTGACACAGTCCCCTCAGCTGGACAGAAAACTCTGATATAAATGATTTATAATTCCATGCCACCGGGACATGCAGACCTCTCTTGAGTAGGCATGCTTAGCAGCTCAAACACAGGGAGCAGAAATAGGCCAATACACTGGACCCCAGCAGAGTTGTGTTTGTACAGAATGCACTAAAATGACCCTACTGTTTCACAAGACATGTTTTTTGTCTTTCAAACGTCCTGGTTTTGGACAGTTTCCTCTCAAAAACAAACAACACAGTCAGTCTGTAGCAGGATTTGTGCCCCTAGTGGCTAAAAGTGACATAGTGTTGTTTTAACTCGCTGCCATGTGTGCAAAACAAAATACACAGACTAGGGAGCCCCCAGCTCAGTTAATAGAGCACTCGCAAATATGCAAAAACACGGGAGACCCAGTTCAAATCTCGGATGGGTCATTTGCTAAATGTCACACCCTCTCTGTTTCCTGTCAACCTACTGCTGTCGAAAATGTCTAAAAAGAATACACAGATTAAAATGCACTTTAACAGTATAAAAAGGAGTCATATTTATATGTAAAATGGCTTACTTAATAATAATACTCTTTATTTATAGAGAGCTTATCTGACAATAAAACAGACCCAGATAAAATACAATAAAATTCAGCAACAATAAAAGAAGCAGAACAAAGCAAACACTAATTTGTAAAGACAAAGGTTTTCAAATGTTTCTTAAAAATCTCAAGCCAGTGTATTTGCCTGAGGTTAGGGGAAAGGGAATTCTAGAGGGAGGGGGCCTGCACAGAGAATGCTCTGTCCCCTTTAGGGGCCAGCCTTGATCTGGGGACAACCAGCAGGGCTCCTTCCCCAGAGCGAAGAGTTCTGACTGGACATTTAGGGTGAGAAGGTCAGATAAATACTGGGGAGCTAGGCCATTTGAGAGCTTTAAAAGTAATAGTGTAATGAGTAATAGCATTTTAAAATCAATTTGGAAATGAATGGGGAGCCAGAGCAGGGAGTAGAGGATATATACAGTACGTATGCTGCTCTTCAGAAGCAATCATTTTAATAATTGGAGCTTCTTTCAGATTCCCACAGTTCCCACCCAGGTGGTAATGGAAAGAGTTGCACCAAAGCCGATCGGAATCTCTGAGTGAAGAAAGACAGACGGGAAAGCAGTTTTTCAAAAGGTTTAACATGTTATTTTTAGTGGCGGGAACGGCGCACTGACATGAGCAGGCGTATTGAGAGTCTCTTGTGACAGAGGGGCACTCGGAGCGCTTCCTGTCAGAGCTCTAAGGTCTGTAACGTGGAGCATGCTTCTCCTGCTCAAATCTCTCCCTCAGGGATATAGCACTGCTGGCTGCGGTTTTTATAACACTCACTCACACACTCACTGAACAGTATTTAAAGGAATAGAAGTCAAGCTATAAAATTTAAATAAAAAAGAAATTGTAATTTTTATTAGAATCTTAAAATTCTTATCTTTCAGCAAATTCTTTGTAATATATCCCATATCCCACATTTAGCGTTAAAGATATATTATCAGATTTTGGTGTATATTTTAAATTAATCCAACAATGAATGACAATAAATGTACCTGCAGACATGACTTAAATGGTATTTGTCTGTAACACATTGGCCTCTGTTTAAATTCCACTTCTGTACTTCTTAGTTTACATGGCTGGGGTGTGTTTGAGCTCTCAAAGCTCTCAATCAGAAAATACAGAGTTTCTAGGTTTAATTTTTATTGACTGGTTTGGAAACCCTGTGTAGTTTGCCTAATGAACATACAAATGCTGGTTGTTGTACTGTATAGCTGAGTTTGCTTTAAGACAGTCTTTTTTATTCGGTAATTAGAGGTAGCCCAACTTTGAATTTGTTTAGAAACAGCTTAAAAGATGGCTCAGCAACAATCAAAACTGTGAACATTAAGTAAGAACTACGCGTAGGCACTTCAAATATGCACTTTTAAATAGTTACTTTTATAACAAGCACTTTAACATAGCTGTGATAGGTACTTTTAAAATATGCAATTTTAAACAAATATACTTATAACAAGCACTTTATCTGAACATAGGCACTTTTAAAATAGGTCAATTGTATTGCATCAATTGTACTTTAGGTTTGTTCAAGACAAGACTGTTCTATGTCTTGTATTGTGGTACTGCACATGTCATATGTCTACTGTATGGTATTATGTTTTTCTATGTCCGGGACTAAAAATAGAAATTAGCATTGTTGCTAACTCTGGCGTATTTACAAACAATGTTGTGTAAACCTATGCATTTGTGTGTTCATGAATATGCACTGTCCCGTCCAAATAAATGAATAAATAAAAATGAAAATGTTATTATTATTATTATTTAAATAACTGCTACATATTTTCACTCAATATGTGTGTAAACAGTTTAACGTAATAACATGTCTAACTGTCAAAGTGTTTGCATCAGAAAAATCTCTAAAGAAAATTTTAAATAGATTTGACAAATTTATTAATACTTAGGTTCAACCCAAAGACAATCAAATGTGGCATTAAATAAAAAAGGAAATCATCAAAGTGTTAATGTTACATAAGCATTTTGCATTCCCCCAAATAACAAACAACAAAAATTTTTTTTTAAAGAATCTCATAATTACGAGATAAGATTGTCCCTGTCCCATCACAATAATGTGTACAATAAGCTACAACTGTATTTTCTTTTAAATATGCCTCCTGTGGAGAAAACATACATTGTACCAAAGATCTAACATAGCCACATTTATAGCCACACCCACTAAACTGTTACTGTTTGTGTAAGAAGTGTTTACACATGCTTTTCGTCGACAAAACCCAGAGATATGCCATGGACCTGCAACACTATGCCACTGATTCTAACAAGGATGTTTTTCTCACTTTACACATCCAACTATTGACCGAAGCACCTGCCTCCCAGGACGATATTGATGCAACAATGTTGTCTCACTCGAAGTGTATTAGGGACAAAACCGGGCCAGTCCTCAGCTGCTGACTTGGACTGATTACTCTGTGCAGGGCGGCACACTTTTGTGGCTGCAAAAGCAGACAATAAAAGTGAAACATCATGCTGCTCTGGGACCAACAGCATGTGCTGAGCTGCCACTGCCTCCTGCAATTATCTGCAAATGCACATTTTGTAGCTGAGCATGATTTACTTGTCACAAAATCAATGCAGATGTGGTGCAAAGCTGCTTACTGATACAACAAAGTATTGAAGTACTGTCAGTGAGCAGCAAATGAATTGTTATTGCAAACTGCTTTTGGATCATTATGGTATTTTGCTTTTTATATTTATATTTTTATGTGGGTGTATTTAGTAAAAACTAAAAAATCTCTAGATAGTTTTGTTGTTGAGAAGTCTGCTATCTCTACTTCCAGCAACAACGTTGGCATATTTCAAGACTAATGAAAGAAAATGACAAACATCTCAAAGGAATATCTAACTTTTATGTTATATTTTGTTTTATTTATAAACACCTTCATAACTTTTGACATTAGATGTACTGTGAGAAAAGTTTGAAAAGCAATATACTATTGTAACTTAATTTTGGTGAAGATGCTTTAATCAAATACAACAACAATAAATAAACAACATTATTTTTAGCTTTATGACTAAATCTGTGACATGTCAGTCATCACATGGCAGCGACTCATTGCATTTAGGCATCTAGATGTGGTGTTGTCGACTTGCTGAAGTTCAAAGCGAGCATCAGAGCGGGGAAGAAATGGGATTTACGTGAAATGGTTGTTGGTGCCAGACGGGCTGCTCTGTGTATTTCAAAAACTGCTGATGTTCTGGGATTTTCACACACAACCATCTCTAGGATTTAAAGAGTCCGAAACAGAGAAGATATCCAGTGAGCTGCAGTTGTGTGGACGAAAATGCCTTGTTGATGTCAGAGGTTAGAGGAGAATGGGCCGACTGGTTTTAGATGATAGAAAGGCAACAGTAACTCAAATAACCACTTGTTACAACCATGGTCTGCAGAATACCTTCTCTGAACGCACAACACGTCAAACCCTGAAGCAGATGGGCTACAGCAGCAGAAGACCAAACCCAGGTGCTGCTCCTGTCAGCTAAGAACAGGAACCGGAAGCTACACACGGCACAAGCTCCCCAAAATTGGACAATAGAAGATTGGAAAGATGTTGCTTGATCTGATGAGTCTCAATGTCTGCTGCAACATTCAGATGGTAGGGTCAGAATTTGGCGTAAAGAACATGAAAGCATAGCATCACTGTGTGGTATGGCGCCTGCAACGCGTCCTGCCGAAAGACTCTGCAACGCATAGTGAGAACAGCTGAGAAGATCATTGGTGTCTCTCTCCTCCTCCAGGACATTTACGGAACACGCCTCACCCGCAAAGCCCTCTGCATCACAGGTGATCCCACCCACCCATCACACAGCTTTTTCAGCCTGCTACCATCAGGAGGAGATCATGGAGTCTCCAGGCCAGGACCAGCAGACTGAAGGACAGCTTCATCCACCAGGCTGTCAGGAAGCTGAACTCCCTCCCGAACCTGCCCCCCCTCCCCTCTTCTTCCCCAGGCACCACTGAACTATGACCCTGAACTATGACCCCACTAATTATATGATGACATGCACTAGTCACTTGTGCAGCATTGGTCTGCCCACTCACCGCACACTACCTCATTCGGCATGGAACTGATGTCATTCCACTACCTCATCAGTCATTAAATAACTGCTCTTGGACACTTGTCACTTTAACCAGACAAGATATTTTAATAAGTGATTCTTTTTTGCACTAAAAGAATCTTTCAACTGCACTGTTGTTCACTTTATTGATTTGCACAATATCTGTCACTCACCTTGCGCTGCTTTATTTAAATTGATTTTTAGCTTTATTTTTTAATTTTATTATGTCTTTTTTTTTTCATCACTCCCTTATTGTATAGTTGTATCTACATTTTTAAATTGAGTTATTTTTTTTTTTTAGGCTTTAATGATAATGTTATCTGTATGCACCGGGGACTGAGAGTAACGCAATTTCGATTCTCTGTATGTATGTACTGTACATGTGGAAATTGACAATAAAGCAGACTTTGACTTTGAAAAAAAAAAAAAAAAAAAAAAAAAAAGATCCTTGTCTCAGCGGTTCAGGCTGGTAGTGGTGGTGTAATGGTGTGAGGGATATTTTCTTGGCACACTTTGGGCCCTTAAGTACCATCTGAGCATTGTTTAAACGCCACAGCCTACCTCAGTATTGTTGCTGACCATGTCCATCCCTTTATGACTACAGTGTACCCATCTTCTGATGGCTACTTCCAGCAGGATAATGCACCATATCACAAAGCTCAAATCATCTCAGACTGGTTTCTTGAAAATGACAATGAGTTCACTTTACTCAAATGACCTCCACAGTCACCAGATCTCAATCCAATAGAGCACCTTAGGGATGTGGTGAAACAGGAGATTTGCATTTTGGAAGAATCTGCAGCAACTGCGTGATGCTATCATGTCAATATGGACCAAAATCTCAGAGGAATGTTTCCAACACATTGTTGAGACTATGCCACAAAGATCTGAAGGAAAAAGGTGGTTCAACCCGGTACTAGCAAGGTGTGGCGGTAGTAGAATCGATTCCCGCTCGCCCCACAGTTCATACTGTCGTTGTGTCCTTGGGCAAGACACTTAACCCACCTTGCCTCCAGTGACTGTAATGTAATGTAAGTCGCTTTGGATAAAAGCGTCTGCTAAATGAATAAATGTAAATGTAAATGTGTACCTAATAAAGTGGCCGGTGAGTGTAAATGTGCTGTGTGTTGCTGGGTGTCTAAACAGATTCTATACAACATTATTGGACAAAGCCATCAAACATTAGCCTACAGTCTCTGAGATCATGTGTGGGGTTTGGTTTCTGTAAACACAGCTGGGGTCTGGTTCTGGCATGGGCAGCACAAACTTGGAAGGCATGCAGATTAGGTTTACATACACAATTGAGGACCATGAGTGTCACGTGTAAAAATAAGTTCTACGTGAATATTTGCTGAATATTATAGCACTATGCAGTGGTGTATGTGGGTGTGTGTTTATCTGAGTGGTGCGTTTGCCTTGGGGCACTGGCACACAGCCAGGAAGGGAGACAAGCTTGAACTCAACCTCAAACACCATGAAGCTTCCCACTGAGAGCCAGCATGTGCACATAAGGGGACATACTTGTGGCTTCCCTCTTTTGTTAGAGAAATATGTCTTGTAGTAACAAAACAAAATATTTTGAAACGTTCGCACTCATCTCTGCACTTGGTCGTTTTTAAAATGAGGCATAGCTGGTGTATATCTCCACATGATAGTGTGAACTAAAACATTTTTAAATAATTCTAAATATTTTTTTTTAGAATTAGGGTTATCCATACATTCCAAACTATACTGTATGTAATAAGACACTGGCTCCCGGTTGACGCCCGCATCAAGTTCAAAGCTATGCTCTTGGCCTACAAGACCACCACTGGTTCTGCACCCTCATATCTTCACTCACTAATACAGACCTACGTTCCTACCAGACCCCTGTGCTCTGCAAATGAACAACGGCTGGTGGTACCGTCCCAAAAAGGTAAAAAAAAATCACTCTCACGTACCTTCTCTGTGCTGGGTTTAAACTGACTAGTTTTTGTGCACTTATGCTTTTTGTACCTTGTGTTGTTAAAATTGCTTCCATTGTTATCCTCACTTGTAAGTCGCTTTGGATAAAAGCGTCTGCTAAATGACTAAATGTAAATGTAAATGTAAGACATAGTAGTACTGCCCATCACTTGCTTTTTTAATGGAACAGTGCTGAAGTAGAGGATGTTGCTGCTGGTGTTGCAGGAGAGGGAATTTAGGAGGGCTGAGAGGGACTATCCTTACGATGAGTGACATATTTACTTTGTAACACTACCAGGAAATTTCAGGAGTTTTATTCAAATTAAAAATATGCGACTTTGGAAACTTTGTACTGTACTGTTCAAGTCATTCTTAACTTGCTCAAAGCAAAAGCTCATTGTCATGTCACAATAGTTCTCATAATTTATATAATATAAACACTACTGCCAATGTATTTTACATTATGCATCAATATCTATTAGGACATTAGTGATATCATATAATGTCTTGTTTTAAACAGCAATATAATAAACAGCAAGCTCCAATTTGGCTTTTGATACATATCTATGTAACGCAGCATGTATACATAACCTATAAAATTTGAAATGTATGGGAATCCTATCCCACACTCGCATTTCCATGAGATCAGACTAAATTAGATTTTGTTTGTGTTTAAAGAAATACAAGAGCTTGGACTTGGATTAACTTTGCGAACAACCAAACATAACTATCTTCGAGGCAGATTGTGATAGGCCTGCTATAAAACCGATGATAGTAAATGATTCAGTAAATGATTTATGAAAATTGTGCATTATTAAGCTCTCCTCACAACCTGCAAACAAAAGAAATAATTTAACCTTGATGTATTTGTCAGGAAAGAGCAAGCCATGCCGACTTTCAGTAATTTTTCTGCATATTTGGTGCGACTTGAGGTCAGACATGAGAGGATTATGGAGCATCTAATCCGTGCAGGTAGCGGCGTGGCCCTGGGCTGCTCAAGTCCTCCCATTTCAGTATGCACGCTGCTGCCTCAAGAACGAGAGCACACCAGCGCTCTTGGGGAATTTAAGAATTTAAACTAAAATTAATAGAAAAACAAAGAGGTGGAATAAGATATGGTTTTAGGGAAAGTGGTAATATTAGCTTTGTGATTGAGCCGGGACTCGGGTATGACAGGATACACAAGCCACACTGGGTACTGTGAAGTGTTGTGGCATTTTATTTTATTTTTTTACTTGTTGTTACTCACTGCTCACCCACTTTCTTCATCCTCTTTTTAATTTTCTAATTGCTTGGTTTTAATTAAAGCCACCCAACAGTGAAAGTTACAGATAGTCAGGGACTATGGTATTATTATTTTTTTTTCCAGATTGGGTTGCAGAGAGAAATAGGGGTATTTCTGTCACTGTGAATGTTATATCCACACACTGTCATGCCTTTGGATGAATCAACAAGCTGCCTCTCTCCTGCATGAATAAGTGATGTAAGAGTTCACATGCAGAATGCTATATCGAGAGGCCTGTAGTGCATTGTGTGTTTCAAGGCCTTGGTGGTGCATCTTTCATATTGTTTATAGTAACATACATGAACTGTTTATGGGAAGAGGACTCCTGGAGAGTTCAAAAGTAGCGCACATCTATTTTGACATTAGATCTTTGTGTATTCCTATGTATTTCTTCAGTGTATCATTACAGCTACGTTTGGCTGTGTGTCAGTGCTTCCCCAATGAATCACAGCCAATTCCCCTCTTTTTATGAGCTCCATTATTGATGCACTGTAGCCCTCTGCTCCCTTGGCTTCTCTCTTTTTATTAATGACAACACCTTTTATATTTTAGAACTTTTTTTCCCATCTGATTTTTAATTAAGTACTGTGGCTGAGACTTCTAACATTCTACCTTTTTTAACACAAAAGGCTTTCCATATCAAACACATGTTCACTGCACACTGATCACTTCTAGCTTTCTTCTACGATGAGACACTTACAGTTACGGCCAGGCTTTTGATGTGCTTTCCAAATAAGTGGGTCAAGTCAAAGGAGAGTATCTGTGTCTCAGATAATAATTTAGCACAAAAGGCAATGGCAGTAAAGGATCAGTGTGTTCTTTGTGAGTTTTTATTTTTATTTTTTTTGCTTTTTCTTTAGTGTGCTTTTAGTGTTTTGTGTGACATTTTAAGCCTGTGTTACATTTGGAACTGTGTGTTTTTATGTGTCTGGATCCAGAGAGCCCTGATTAGACAAGCAGCAATTTTTATTATCATAGTGGAACTGTTTGGCCCACCTATTACTGTGCAATATGTGTTTTCTTTTTATATACTTTTTATTAAGTTTTTGAACATATAGCTTTTTAATCAAAAGCTTCAACTACTGATCAAACACGGGCTGACTGACTTGGATTTTGGCCAGAGCTATAAAATATGTAATAATGCAAGTGACCAACAAAGGACAAGTTAATTAAAGCAATAGTACCACAAAGTGTAGCCAGTCTGTATCAGGGAAACCTAAAATGTGGTGTAATAATAAATAAATAATCACTCTTATTATTTGAACTAACATCCTCAAAATACAAAACACTGACAGATGTGACGTTCTTTGACTTACTTCTGCCTGACAATGGCAAATGGCTGTTATGTTATTATGTCTAACTCCCCCCACTCCTCTTCTTTCATCAAATGTGGCTGATGGATGTTTTGTGTGCACATGATCAAGCTTCAGAAAGCATCCACAGCCCAGCACCTGCTGCAAATACTTACACATTTATGGAAAGCCTTACCATGATCTCTTAACATTTCCTTTAACTCATCCAAATATATAAAAAACAAGATGACACAATTTATTGCGGCCATCATAGCTGAGCCTTATAGATCAGACTGATTTCCTGCACCTTAAAAGGAAACTAAAAGTAGGTGTTTTACTACTGTTTTAATAATTGCAAACAACAAAAGAAAATCAAAGATAAAGAACCAGTCTCAGGGAAGATAACGAACCAAAACACTGGGTAATTTTAATGCTAGAAAGGATGTGGGTGTACAAGAACAAATATAAGGTGTCAAACACCAGATGCTGGACTTGCAATCATTTTCAATATAATTACAGTTCCCCCAAGCATGCATTCCTCCGACCCTCATTCATCATTTAAGAGAACTTGGGGAAAAAAATGAATTGAACACTTACTTGTGGATCAATTTCTATCTCAGTGAAGGGGATTTAAAAAGGAAATGGAATTTATGTATTCAAGGCACATTAATAATATTAATAGCCAGCAATATCTACAGAGTCCATGTGACACTTTCATCCGCAGAGCTTTTAAAAGATTTCTTGAAGAACACCTTTTGTGGCGAGGAAGGTGGACCTAATGGGTTTTATTTCACCCATAGAATGGAAAAAGCTGTATTGACCATTTTACATTTAAATTAATTCCATTCAGAAATACAGTAGTACAATAAGAACAAAAGAACTCCTAAGTCATCACAGTGCACTATAGAAGAGTGTAATTACCTGCACTGAGCTCTGCCAGCATCTTCTCCTTTTGGTGTCAACATGATGGATTATTGTGTTCCTCCAGGTTGATATTATCTTTTAAAATACATCTGAGAAGCAATCAGAGTGTTTTGTCCATCTAGACATTAATACTTGAATTATTGCTAGAATAAAAATCTGCTACAATATACAATCTCTTGCCAATCTGGATTGACACCATACTGACAGCCCCCTACCTTTTCCCTGCCTCCTAAAAGAAAATTGAAATACCTTAGTCCTGGCTCTCAACACCGGATTTTAAAAACCCAACAGAGTTATTTAAAAAAAATTATAATAATTATGAGGTTAATACTGAATCTTTGACTGCTCACACTACACCAGAGTCGAGGTGGCTTGAGTCAGGCCACACCCCTGGAATTGTCGGAAAGGCAGCATTTATCAGCCTTTTGCTGCGCAGCTCAATTCTTGATCTGGCAGAGTCAGGTTAAACATTTATGACTTTAATGATAGATTTTTAGCGAGTGTTATTCGGTATTATTATGTATAATTTTCTCTGACCTCAGGGGACAATGCCATGGGGACCAACCCCTCCCTATTTAAGATGGCTTCCCTGAGCTCTGCAAACCCGATGGAGGCAAAGTGCTGCAACATTGTTTGTTTGTGTGATTAGGAATCTGTTTTTTTAATGGACTGCTCCCCCCTCTTACGCACCCATCCTAAGAAATGGGCATGGTTTTCATCTTTCATATTGACAGAATAGAATTATGAAAGACTCAGCAATAGACATAAGAAGATATAGATTTTAATATCTTTATAAACATTTTGTACTGTTGTTTTTGATGATAACATACAGAAGAAACAACCGATTGATGACAAAGAAAGAATGTGAAGGCATACATTTGAACAAGAAAATGATGCGTGTAATGGGGAACTGTGCTTTACCAAAAGATGGTTCTAAAAAATATATCATGAAAAATACACAAATTAACAAATCACCAGATAATCAAAAATGATAGGCTCCTTTGGGAGATAAGGAGCAGTTAAACCCTGTTATCATCATTAATGTCACCAATATTGTTTTTTTTTTCTCATAGTAATACAGTAAATAATTTATATCCACTGTTGTATGCATTGTTCTTAGTACAGTTCACATCATCTTAGTCGTAGGTTTGAGGGAGGCACAAAAGCTCCAGAAATACAGACTGACATCTCCTAGTGTCTCAGTCTGCATTGTACTGCATCCCCTCAGTACTTCTGAAGCGATTGTCTTGGTCCTGGATTTCCACAAATCCATGGAAAATCGCATGTTTATGAAGAGGTGTAATCTCAGTAGTGTCTGCAGGATTCCCTCTTTCCCATGCTCCATCCTTATGTTTATAATGTTTTTTTGATCGCACAAGTCCTTTAAGGTAGTCACACATTTTCCTTTGGGTCCTTCACTGAGAGAGCGATGCCCAAATTGCAGTGAGGTCTGTCCAGCACAACCTCACGGGGAAACTGAGAAAGCCTAAATATGACCCTTGAATTCTAAGGCTCCTGATGATCCACAGCAGGGATCCATTTTTAGGTCCGTTTAGTGTCACCTGCTTTGAAAACAAACAACATCTGACACAAGATATAGACAAACTCTTTGATATTCACAGCTTGATTTCCCAGAGACATTTTTGTTTTGTTAGCAAATTAAAATGGCATGTGTCAGTCCTGTCATCTTGAAACAATTAGCAGCTTATTGTCGAAATACACACAGAGGGGAGAGAAATGGCTAAAATGAAGATCGAATGCAGAAAACAAAAAGTAATGACAAAAATTGTAAAATGTTGGCACAAAACTAAAAATGCATTATGAGCGCTTGAAACATTTGTGGCTATAGATTTTCCTTCTTTAGTTAAACACACATTCATATGTCCCAAAATGAATGACAATTTATTGCAGTACTTACTCTTCATCCTGTTAATTGCCACATTTACTTGAAATTGCTTTGTATCCATTGTTGGTAATAATAATGAAACCAGGACAGGACGACACCACAGACTACAAAGAGTCACCAAGGTTCCAATTGTGACCTTTTAGAAACAAAGTCTAAACTCAAAGCAAAACAGCAAATATTGAACTTATCTCTAAATGTCTGTTCTCTTTCTGTCTCTCTGTCTTATCTGATTCCCTTTTGCCCATTCAAGCTTATTGAAGTGACAACAAACCTGACATATGGATGTTGAATCATACTGGCTTAGTGGCAGTGCAAGCTTGGTCTGCATTAACATTTCCTAGTCCGTCGAGTTTTGTGCTGTGAATCTTCCTTTTGTAGATAATTGTCACCTGCTTTAAAATCTCACATTTACACATATAATCACACGCACACATGTACAGAAAAGTTACACAGGCCTGTAATGCAGGAGCAGGAGAGCAGGGTCTGAGGGCTGTGTGTTTTCTGAGAACCCTGTGAATGTCAACGAATGTAGTCAGTGCTTGTTGTTGCCAAGGCCACTAAAAGGCTGTAGACATATAGCAGTGACTGGGATAAAGTTGCCTTATTATTGGCTTGCTGAACCCCACTAGGAGGCCGAACAGTGGTCCGAGGGGTGCACTTTTGCTTCCTCCGTGTGATGGTGCCATCTGGCAATGTGTGATCATGTTTTCCTCCCTCTGTTAATTCTGGTGAGGAATCATCCTTGTCCACCATGACCTCTTTAGAGTGATGAACTTCATTGTCACCCTTCCCTTTGCTCACTCTAATTCGAGGCTTTGTGCAGTTCCGTGTGCGGTTAGGCCTCGGGTGGGCATTGTTCCCAGAGCTGACCACTACCCCGCGATTCATTGATGGGTTCACTGTCCCAGATAAATTATTCGTCTGGGCTCTGGACTCTGAGTTAGAAACAGCTGGTGAACAATTGGGAAAGTCCTCTTTACGAAGCTCTTTGAGATCTTTTCCAATCATGTTTGATGGGGTGTGGCAACCCACAGAGGATGTTGAGCCTCGAAACCGTTTCAGCCATTCCCATAGTGTCACAGCCTTGCAGTCACATGACCAGGGGTTGTCATTCAGACGTAGGTATTCCAGGGCAGGCAGCATGTCTAGGCACTGTCCAGATAACTGTACCAGCGAGTTGTTGAACAAGTAAAGCGTAGTGAGGCGTTTTAAGTCATGGAAGGCCAGGCGGTCGACCCATTCAATCTGGTTTTGGTGCAGAAGCAGGCGGTCCAAAGCCCGAAGGCCCCTGAAGGTGTTCTGGTTAAGGCTCCACAGATGATTCCCATGGAGAAACAGATGGCTCAGGTTGTGGAGGTCCATAAAGGTATCATCTTGCAGGAACTTCAAGTGATTATCCTGAATTAAGAAACAGAGAACACAGAAAGGCATAATTAGAAGTGATATGTAATGTCTTAATAAACTAAACTGGAATAAACTAAATCAAAATAAACTAAATAAAATCAAATGAATTGAATGTAGAAAATAAGGGAAAATACTAGTAAATAGTGGACCTAAAATGACTCTTATCTGCACTCTTATCACTTTTCTGCAATTATTCAGATGTTTTTGAAGTTGGCAAAATGGCACATAAAACATTTGAAAAACAGTAAGCCTTTATTTACTTGCTTGTCCCAAATGAATGGATGGAAATGTGAAGATGTTAACAAGTCCATAAATAATCATTCTTGTTATTTGTGTCAGTAAGGTGTGGCTGAATATGTTAAGGATACCTGCAAATAGAGATACTGCAGGTTTCTGAGGCCATGGAAAATGTTACTGGGAAGTGAACTGAGCCCACATTTGTACAAATGTAGTGCACTGAGCCGACTTAGTCCATGAAAGGTGTCCTCAGCCAGGGTGCGCAGGTGACGGTTGTCTCCCAGGTCCAGCTCTTCCAGCAACGTGAAGCCGTGGAAAGTTGAGGGTTCAATATACGAGATGTTGTTCGAGTAAATCCAAAGAGTTACAGTGTTGTTGCTAAAGTGACCCTGAAGCAAGCGATGGATTTTATTGTTTTGTAAAAAGATGCGCTCGCTGTCAGGTGGGATGCCTTCGGGGACTGACAGGAAGTTGTGGGCTTGGCAGGAGACTGTGCTGGGTGCAGTGTAGCAGATACAGTGACGGGGGCAGGACCAGGAAAACTCAAGCCCGCAGAGAACCAGCAGGAACTCCAGCCCACAGCCTGCAGTGAACACACAAGGAGGAAGAAATTTATGTTAGAGTGCTCTCAGTATGGGTCAGTGCAAACTCAGAATATTTTTTGTATACTGCTCATCCTAAATGCAATAGACACATACTAAATCACTTGTTCTTGGGCAAAAAGGACTGCAAGTGGAATTTTAAATGAAGACAAACCTAGCTCACAATATATTTTGGGACTATATAACATACTGTAGACAATTATAGTGGCAAAGGTGGCTGTTGCACCTACTTGTTCATTTGTGCTAGCATAAACAGTCTAGTATATTTTCATGATTATTTTGTGCCACTGTTTTCAGTCTGAATCTGCATACATTGTCAGGCCCACATTTCTATTGAAGAGTGCAAACAATAACACCTGCTTTAGTGAGTCACAAGGCGTCTGTATGAAGCTGAGTAAATGCAACACTTGTTCATGCTAAGCAAATGCAGCTATGTTAGAAATGACACTTTCCAATATTCTGTCACCTTGGCGAGATTTGCTATTCAAGAATTGAAAAGTAATTTTTTAAAAGGTTTTTCTGGCCCATCTTAACAGTAAGTTGAGGCAGTGATGACCTCTTTGTGTTGTTAAATGGGGCGTGGAATGCTCATTTAAACTTTGGTAAGCTTCTCTGAGGCATCTTCCTATTAGTGACATGGTTCCCTTGACTCTGAAAATGGTTGGATGTGACTTATCTATAAACTCATCTGAAATGTGCATAACTGCACCCAAGATCCATCTGACAACCCCTTGCAGACTTTGAGTCAATTTATTATTCACAGCATAGTGGAGGCCTGATTTACTGCCTCCAATCAATATGCCTCTGTTGCCTTTTTACTTCCACTGTAATCCTGGCTCTTTTCTGCTGGAATTTAGGGGTTGCGAATTACTCTCCACCAGGCATTTTCTGGCCAAACAGTAGCTAAGCTGTGACATTCAGTGTCTGACTCTACTGACCTTTAACAGTAATTCTCTGTGTCTAGGTGCACTTCGAGTGTGAAGTGGAGTGTGCTTTCTCAGGCACAAATCTAATCCTATTTGTTAAGGTTCGACACTGGGCTACAATGGAAATGCATCCTCCTGCAATGGAATATGTCCACTAAATCATGTTATTGTTCACGGTTGAACACAGTCAAAAGGATGATTGAGGCAAAAACGGGAAGAGGTTGTACTGTAGAGATGACTTGAAAATACTGCAGGCCTGGGTTTGGATTAGACCTTTAATTTTAACAGCTGCGTTGGGACACGGATGCTATTGTGCATTCCCATCTACCTCCAGGTTTGCCACACCGACAGGGCCAAAAATGAAAAAGTGCAGTGCACAGAGTAAGGTAATTTATTTCAATCTTTATCTCTGCTGGCTTTAGTTTCAGATACCCATAAAAAATGGCATCCTCCTGACTGAACAAACAGGTTAAAGCATGTTGCTGTGCCTTGGGGAAAGAAAGTTGTTCTTTATTTATAAAACAAAACGCCAAGACATGACAAAGACATGACAAGACATTTTCTAGTTGCTATTTGAGAATTATTAAGCAGCAACCACAACCAGAGTTAGCTTTGTACTTATTTGATTTGGTGTCAGTTCACATTGTGGTGACCTTAAAGAAAAGACATTCTCATAAACATACAGTAAATAAAACAAACTTAATACTTTGTTTCATGTTACAAAGAAAAATTATTGGAATAAGAACTTTGAAGCTCCTTAGTGAGACATTGGGAATTAGAAACCTGACACATACAGATGCACCTCCCTGCAGCTGATCAACACAGTAAGTAATCGATTTTTTTTTACCTTGCTCAATTTGTTCCTCTAAAAATACAAGCATTAACCAAATATTTGTACAATGTTTTTTTAAATTGATATCCAGGAGGAACTGTGGCTGATGTTTATGCTCCCATGCTGAAATGACTCATACATTATCATATGCATAGCCACAAAGTGACGGGGGAAATGCATGTTATCTCTGCCGATGCACTACCATACTGCTGTGAAATTAGACCTGCACACACTTTATTTCACTGGTTTCATCTGCACTGCTGTCAGTAGTAATCACAGTTTGGATGTGTATTTGCAGCACATTTAAGGCATATTTATTGGGATGAGCGGATGATGTCAGTTTGACGAGCATAAAGAGTTGAATGACTTTTGTTTACACGGCTTTGAATGAGACCGCAGCATGGCTCCCAGCACAAAGGAATAGAGAAGTATTGTATGCCGTGTCAGAATGCTGTTCCTAAATGAAAACGTAAGAAATGAATGTGTCATAACTTCATTGTGTGCTTACACAAAAAGCCATTCAGCTCAAATTGTATCTTATAAATAGCTTTGGACATCAGCGAGCACATATACACCAATGTGGTCTATTGGATTTTGGTGGAATAAAGGAGGGGCTCCAAAAGAAAGATAATGCGTTTTTGGAAAGAAGCAGCACTGCAATTTCTGGAGTGAGTCTGTGCTGTGAATTAACACTCTCATCAAAGTTTTCACCTCAACACTTTTCCTGATTTTCTGGTACTTACTGATTAGAATTGCTATTGTAGCTTTTTACAGGAAATATTACATTTGGCTTGTAATCCATTCACAGAATATTCTTCTCTTGAGGGGTTGAAAAAGATTATAGATAAATAAAAGAAGAAAACAGAATAGCTCAGGGTCCCCCGACAGACAATGAGAAGTGTCTGCGTCGAATATCAATGAAACAAAGTTCACAGTGGATTTGCCCTCATGAATAACACATCTGTGCTAATAGGAGGGAAACGGTTCGTCTGTGGTACTGCCTGACTCTGTCCATCATTAGACTGGACAAACTCAATTTCCTGTGCTTCTCTCAATGCCCCAATAAGCACTGCTAAATTTTTGTTTCTGCATCAAAATAACATTGAACACTCAATCCACACTCTAAAGACATTTACATTTATGTTCAGGCAACTAGGGGACAAATATAGCTTAACAATATGGCTGTATATAATGAGATAGTAAATAAAACCTGACGTATGTACACAGTAAGTCCACTAAACACAGTAATGTACTCCTGTTAACGCAAATGACCTAGGAGACAAATATTATATAACAACAACAGCAAATAATAATCTTTCCAGTCTTTTTCCGCTAACATCAGTCAGCTGTAATAGCACATTCACTTGGACTTATTACATTCTTTTCTGCTTGAACTGCAAACTCACCATGATGCCAGCATCTGTGACCAGCGCCTATTTTGCTAATACTTGTTTTCATCCTTCTATTTTTTTAAACAACCTACTGCAGAATGTTATTGATTTTGTCTCATTTTCCGGCTCCACTGCAGGTGATATGGCCTCATAAAGACAATTTCTCAGCAAATAAAAGGTAAATGGCAAGGCTGAGATTTCAGTTAAATGCCAAGTAATCCAGTATGCATACAGCACACAAGGCCACACCTGTCTGCATCACAACTGCTAAGGACATGCGACAGATGATGTTATATTAATGAGGCATGAGGTTTTTTTTTATTAGTCAGTTAAATGACTTGGCTATGATATTTAATTTAATGTGCAAAACCTCATGGCTACAGGTTTGACCATCAGTGTTAAGGCATTGTTGTAGCAGTAAAGGGGTCCCACTATGTGGAGGGAATTAAAGGAGAGATGGTATTAATAAGTAAAAAAGTTTGGCAAAAGATGACACAATCTGTGTAGTCATAAATTGCAAAAAGAACAGACTCAATGTGTTCTTTTTCAAATAATTGTGTCGAAAATTTTACTTGATAATCTAATCTAATCTAATCTAATCAAATCTTTTATAATTTTTTAAAATATTTTTTTGGTTTTTTTAGTTTTTTATTATGTCGAGTAATTACACATGCTTCATCTGTTTCTGCTGGTTTCTGGCTCTGGCATGTTTCTTAAAGTCGGTTTAGGTTTAGATCCAGGTAAGTTCAGGTTTTGTTTGAGTAAACTCAAGGTTTTGAGCTAGATTCATTCGCATGGTAACACTACACAGCTACCCTGCTCCGGGCCAGGTTTTATTCATAGTTTAGAGTCCGCAAATCAGCTGTGAGAAAAGTCACATGGATCTAACTCTGCAGTACGACTAATCTCTGTCGCCTCCAACTTGTTCAGAACACAGATGATAGGCTTCTCACCAGTTTTAGCCTCACTCAACTGGCTCCTTGTGCATTTTAGAATTTGAAAGCTTGTTTAGGTCTAGCACTATCGGAAGTTTTAAGACCTTACGAGCCACCATGCTGCCTTAGCTCCTCAGGAGGGTCCCTGTTAACTGTTCCAAAGTAGAGGCTGAAGACTAAAGGTGGCCGGGCTTTCTCAGTCAGAGCCCCCCGACAGTCAGAGCCCACCGACTTTGGAATGACCTGCCAGAGGAGATATCATCTTTTAAATTACTTCTGAAAACCCATTTGCTTTTTTATAATATTTATCACCATATTTATTTTGTATTTATTTATTTTGTATCTTTTATACAGATTTTTTAAATTTATTATGTTTAGTATTTATTATACTAATGTTGTCTTTTAAAATACTGTATATCCCCAACGTTTAGGTTAATTATTCAGATTTCTATATCCCGTGTTCCTCACAATTGACCTGTTTTAATCTGTATCCTTGTTTTGCCTCCACTAAATTATGTAACTGATTTTGCACAAACTTGCACGTCTGATTGTCAAATAATTTTGTTGCTGCTGTTTCATTGTTTTACTGTACACATTGTTTTTATTGTTAATCACTTTGTAAACCATGTTTTTTTTAAGTGCTATAGAAATACAATTATTAATTAATCCTTTTATTCTTGTCATTCTTGATAATACTTTATTTAACTTTACACAAAGACAAGAGGACATTAATTACACTTTGTAAGCTTTCTGTATTTAAATTTTAGTGGCTGCCACAATATTTTTAATTGAGCCACACCTCAAGTTTTTTTTTTTTTTTAAATGTATACATTTGATTAATATTTTTAAACAATTTTCCTACAGTTTGAACCAATAAAATTACTGTCTTAAAACTTACACATTTATACTACCAGCTTTTTCCTCTTTCTCCTGTTTCTGGCTGTGACCATGCTTTCTCTTACTCAGCAGGAAAAGCCCCGCCCCCTTTCCCCTCTAGGTTGATTGCCATTGACACACCCAGTAAACCATAAGATTTAAACCAAAGAGACAGAGATTGGTAATAACCAGCGTCCTGCAACAGATGAATACAAAGATTTGTTGGTTTTATAAACTCAGAACTTACTCTCCAACTCTGATTTGTTCAACCGGCTTCCAGCAACATCCCTCATGTGGCACGTATGCAAACACAAGTACAACAAATGTGCACAGGCACAATGGTCAAATCACTGTGGGAAGCAACAGTATGAGCCACCAGCTACCACTGCACCCATTCATCAGTACAAAGCCAAATGATTCAAATATATTGCATCCCCTATGGCGCTATTGCACCATACTGAGTAAACCAAACTAATGATTCTACCAAACCAATATAAATCATCGAGTTTCCTCATGTAGTTCACACTATAGTTCCATTAAAGTGAAAGCGGGCATTTGCTGAAAGAGATAATAATTGTCTTACATAGATTACAGCAGGTTTTTGATTCAATCAATCAATCAAATCAAAACTTTATTTGTGTAGCATCTTTCATACAGCTACAATGTAACAGTGGTATGTGTTCCTTACACTGATTGACAGTGGACTGAAGACAAGTGAACATTTTCTTAAAGGTGACCGGTTTTGGCTACAAATAATGTTAGCGATCTATGTGAGCAGAAGCAGGATACATTATAACAGCAACAATAACCAATTTGTGTCGATTGTATTTTATTGTGGGCACATTCTGCCTTATTAAATAATATAATAATTGGAGTAAGTTTGCCGGCTTTACATTTCTTTTTTCTTAATGCAATAGCCAAAACTATTTCACAAATTCTGTGTAATTCTCAGAACAATTTTAAAGTGTTTGAGAGACAGCTATGTCATAACACAGAAGTAATAAAACTAAAAGCTTCAAATTTTATAAATTGAACGATGGCCCTTTTTCTACTGAAACATTACGTTGTGTTTCTGTTCACTCTAATTCCAGCAGGAAATGATGATGGTACAGCATCTTTCCAAATTATTATCCATAGAGTTTCTCTGAATGGTGACATTTATAAATTAATTTATTTATTTTTGTGGTTATAAACATAAACATGATTCTGACCAATTCTATTTGTGGTTGGTATCAATCTGAATGAATTGACTAAATGACTAATAAAACCTAAAGAAAGAAAAGCAACCCACATGCTGCTGGCACTACTGACAACTCAGATATATTTCCTTCTTCCAGACGGGTGGGGGCTAAGGTCCATTGCTTTGGGCAACAGACCGGACTGCTGTCAGTCTGTCTGACTTGTCCACTCGCAGCATCTTGTTTAAGTCATATACATGTATTTCAATGACAGAGTGCAACCCAGCCTGTCATTATGTGTCTGTCTTAGAGTGACAGTGGAGCTGTGCTGATGTGGTGACAGCGAGCAGACACACAGAATGAAAAGCAGCAGCTCAATCCTCTCAGACCAAAAAGACAGACACACAAAGACAAAAAGATTAAATAAAGATAGTGAAATTGTCAAAACATGTATAATGCGTGGCACAGATACTGCTGTTTGTTTGAGTAGGTTTTCAGGCCTTGCGTCAGCGTGGTACCACATGAAGAATCTGACTGAGGTATTGAATCAGTGGATGCTCCGGGGCTGCTGCTCTATAACTCACCATGTGTTTTCAGGTCCCCTACCATGAGCAAAACAATAAACATTTCTCTATTGAGATAAAAAATCAACACATACTTTTAAAGATATCAAAAAAGTACGGCTGTTGATAATATGTCATGCCTTTTAATCAGTATAATAATATGCTGAAGTAACCCAAAGTCTCAAAAATACCTGTCAGCTCAAACTCTCATCTTTTTACCTGCTCTGACATTAATCATTTAATATAATTTGTTTTCAAAGGTTTCCTGTTTGTGGTGTTATTAACGGATAATTCATTATAAATGTGAATGTTTGGCCAATTTAAAGGAAACTTAAAATGTAAAAACACAAAAAAATAAAGCTGGATAGGAATCAGAGGCCAAGACTGACTTATTTTGTGTATGTCCCAAGATACTAGGTCAGACATTTTTTTTTTTTTGGAGATATTGTCTTTATTTTAGCACTCTTTCATATTTAATTTACATCTGTATCATTGCTCCATTAGAGACATGGTAATAATCCCTTTTGCCTCCTGAAACTACTAGTCTACTTACACAATGCAAGAATATGAGAGTCAGAGGATAATAATTGAGAATAAATCTGCACATTAATAATTCTTTGTTGTTTGGTAAGCACACAGACAATATAAGTGTAAATATTATTATTTGTGTGTTTGATAATGTGTTGTATTTGTCATAAACTGTGTAATGCTGTCATCTCGGCCAGGTCACTCTTGGAAAAGACATTTTTAATCTCATTGAAGATATCACCTGGTTAAATAAAGGATATATATATATATATATATATATATCCTTTATGTCATGAGCTATGGTATATACTACTAAAGGTGTTTTGATGAATCATTAACTAAAAGCTGAATGCATGAAATTCCATGTTTTGGAACCATCAGGTCAGTATAGCCCCATATACCTTTAGTAAAACGTGGTATTGTCCAGTCGACTGGCCTCCACCTCCTTGTAGTCCTTACATGATTCTCTTAAAACAAACATGGTGCCTTCCCTCTCCAGCAGGTGCCGTCTTGCATACAACCTCATCTGCCCCAGATTCAACAGATCAATTATTCATAAACAGGTGAGCCTTTGGTGCTCATACTTGCACTTGTTTCAGCCGTCTAAGCTAATGGCTTCAAAGAGGTAAGGAAAAATGTGAAATCAAGCAGAAAAAGCGTGCGTGTGAACACCAATTGTAGCTTTGTAGCTCATCAGTTCAAAAGACAGTCAACTGACCAAGAGGTAACAAGGACTTGCTGTGTAGATGACAGAGGTGAAAGGGCCTCGCAACATGTAACATAAACAAAGTGTCCAAACTGTAGTGCAGAGCCATATAATAAATGCCTCACTTACAGAGTCGCTGCATGGACATGTGCTCCCAGAGTCCCGTATTAATCATTTACAAGCTGCCTTAACTAAGTACATAAAAGGGATTAAAGAGAACCTCAGGTAACTATAGATTTTGAACATATGAACTTCTGCATAAATCCACTATATGACCTTTATTTGAACTGTTCACAAGGCGCTGGGATGTTTCTTGCACATAGTCCAACCTGACCTCAAAGACAGACATTGATCTGTTAAGTGGGGTAAGACACATGTTTATAAAGGCAGCCACTTAGAGCCAAGTGGGGCATCTTGTCATGAAAGATGTATATTGGCTGCAGGAGTATTTCTAAATCCCTTGCAAATCCCCTGCCTGCTAGTGTCCGGGCAAAACCGTAACAAAGTTTGATCTGATGAAATAAAAGATGAAATATGAAAGAAAATACAAAAGAGCAGAAGAAAAAGGAGCATGAAAACCTTGATCATATGAGAATAATCCATTTCCCTTTCATTAAGCGTACCTTTGCAGACCCTGAGAGCGTGTACATTGATCCAAGTGTAATGTCAATTCATTAACAGTACTTGGCCTCGACAGGAATGATCACCGTAAAGGCCTCCCGTCTCCCCTGGAAAAACATAAATAATATTGACTATAACCTTTTCAGTACAAGGAAAATAAAAATGTCATTTGTGGGACATTCACTTTCTTGATGACTTTAATATTTTGCCCACCACTGGATTTTATTTGGGCATTTCTACTTTAGATTGTAACTTTCCTTTTCTGCTGTCTTCGGCTTAATATTATCTAGCTCTTGCTGAGAATGACAACGCACCAATTTTATTCACTCTCTTCACTGCAGTGTACAAGTTAAATCACAATAGTCTCCATTTACCTGAGTCTACTTATTTAGAAAAAAACAGCCTCTACTGAATTCAATTTAATTCATCTGAACAGCAGCAGTTTAGCAGCAGGCTACCTCTTCTTTAAATGTCTCTAATCATGGTGGCTTAAAGTAATGCCTGTTTCTCTTTAAAACCTGTCTCTCTCCAATTCTTCACTCTTGCCACCCTTACATCATGTCCCCCTCGATGTTTAATTGAATCTGCTGTTTCTCAAAGCTACAAAGCAGGAGGCTTCACTTCATAAAACACAGCCGCTGTCTAGTTGTGATTAAAGAAAAAAACACATCTGGCTGTTTGAGATACAATAGCAGCTTATGGGATTCAGACAGTCACTGAAAAGAACAACAACCAAACCGAAGCATTGACTTCAAAGTACGCCGTCACCAAACCTTCAGATATTATAACCACATAATAAAATTAGTTTTGCCAGATGTATTTGTTTTATCCACGATGAGGGGAGTGAGGCTCATGACAAATCACTTGATCTTTGAAGGAGGCGTCCTAGTGTTGTACCATGTCAAAAGTCTTCCATTTGAAGAAGCTTTCTTCTCTCTATTGTAAACCGAAGCCTCTGAAGGGAACCGCACACATACTTACCTTAATGAGAGCTTTACTTTTCCATCAGCTGCTTGTCTGCATGTAATTACAACTCCTTTTTCCTTACAAAGCCCAGTTCCAAACTGCAAAATTTCCACAAATAACTACATTGTTTAAGCCTGGCACTATGTTCACACTGACTTCAAAAGTGGTCAAGATAATAGATAATTTGATGGTCTTTTAAAGATCTGGTAAAATCAGATTCAAACCAATTTATTGTGAAAGAATTAGACTGAGAACTGATTTGTGGTAAAGCCTGAATGGGGCAACATCGTTTCATGAGCGAATTAAGACCAAAGTGAAAGTGAAAGTTCTTATAGTAATAACTGTGATGTTTATGTGCAGAGGCAGTTTATTCTGTGTGTGTTGGTACTGGCCATGTTCTCTAATATGGCTATCCAAGTGCATTTGGAGAAAGTAATCTGCATCCATTGGCCCTGTTCCCTAGAAATCCAACTCAGAGTCCACTCTAATCCATGAATAGAAGAAGACTGGCCATGTAAATTAGGTTGGATAAACTAAAACAAAAGTTAAGGGGGTGCCCTGGTAGCTCATTTGGTAGAGTGCATACTATATGCACTAGACCTTTGTTCATTTTCCGCTCAGTGACATTTGCCCAATGTCACTTTCCTCTCTCACCCTGTTGGGCAAATAAGTTCTTCTTCTTCCTTCAATAAAAAAACACTTACATTTAAGAACTACTCCAAAAGTAAAAGTCAGGATGGCTGGATGATGAAACATGATTTCCTCCAGCCAGAAGCTCTCCTTGAAAGTGGATAACGAGAAGTAAAGTCAAGGACAGTTAGATGAGTGAGCCAGTGAGGGTTTTGTTTACACAAGAAATTGTGAGTATGGTGTTTCAAAGGCAGAGGCAGAAGATGGGAGGGTGGATGGAGTGAATGAGTCAGTGAGTCATTGCAATAAAAACTGTCATTCACATTTGTGGATTGTTGATTTCAATCTAGTCTAGTCTGAAACAAATTAAGTAGGCAGTGTGTATATAAGCTATTAGAGAGCTGGCTACATGACCTGTGAGACGAGTAGACTAAAGGCAAAGCAGATCTAGCAACTGAGGAAAAAAAACAATGACAGAGAGATAATTTTTCTAAAAATAAATAAGAGAAAAATCAAATCACCTAAAAGTTGGATTTTTTATTTTTTATTTTGTGCCGCTTACTCTACCCAAAGAAAATCTAATACAACCTCTGACTCAGTGTCATCAAGTGCTATTATCAGTAAGTAGAAAGCATTTCCTTCTAATATAAAGCTATTTTTGAAGTTCTTATATTTTTCTATCTTGTCTGCACTTCTCACATTTGTAACTGAGAGTTGTAAATGATATGCTACACATTGCCCATCTGTTACTAATCTTATTTACTTGTTTATATACCAGCAGAACTATATACAGCACAGACATAAGACAGGAAGCAGAGTCAGAGGCCTCAGAAGTTAAGACTGAATAAGTTGGAGATGATGGTTTGTACGACTGATTCAGGACTCCTTCACAGCAGACTGCCCAAGCCCTAATAAAGCGGCCCCACCTTGCATATCTCCCCATTGGGGCTATTATCTTCACAGCTCTTTGCCCTCAGCAGCACAGACGCCAGCGCCTCTACTTCTACTCTCCTGCTCTTACGTTCAGGCTGTGTCATTGTTGTGCTGAGGCTCCAGAGGTTCAACCAGGCCCCAGTCAGCCAAGAGAGGTGCTAATAGACAAAGACTAAACTCAAACACATAAGTTTGCCAAAGTAATTCTTTCTGTTCAGCTCATTATTAGTCAAAATCATTTAGTTGTAGCACATTATAAGTAGAAATAATAATGGCTTGTGTTTGCATAAAAAGCAAAAAAACAGACAAATCCGTGTATAAATTGTAAAAGATTTTACTATGTGTGTGATTCTATGCAGCACATTTTGATTACTGAATAGAAAAATAAGGTTATGAGGATATGAATGGAATTTGAATTTGAAATGTTGAAATCTGATATTCCTGAGAATCGAGGTACGCCTCCACAAAAACCTAGCTACCTTTTATACACAATATAAACTTTTCCATGCCAATGTTCTTGCACATATTTCTTCTCGAGGACAGCATTCATAAGTCAATTTTAAAAAAGGCATCAAAGACACATTGTGTAACTAAAGCATGTAATTTACTTAAACAATCTTGCACACTCTTTCTATAATTTGGACTAGAACATTTCTAATGTGTTTTATGCATTCTAAAATGCTTGGATATACAAATGTCTATTTATTTACAGTTTTAATAACATGGCCTTTACTTGTCATAATATTTTCTGAACAGTCCGACGCTCTAAAACCCCACAGTGAGCATGTTTATAGCCAAAGAATGAAATTCAAATTGGATAAATGCGTGTTCCAATGGGCAAATCTTCATTAAAATAAACCTTGGCTTTGATTTTTTTGTGGGGGGCTTGGCTAATTTTGGTAATTAGAAAGGATACAGTAAATTGCCTCAGTGGCTTGTTTAATGAAGCTCTTGTTGTAATGTTCATGGACACGTCTTTTCATTTCTCATTCATGATCAACTTTTCAAAAGCTTGCTCTACACTTTTCCTTGCCAAAATCCCTTCCTTTGTTGAAACAAACATTTTTACACCTGAGCATTTTTAGCTAGCAGCCAAGAAGCTTATTGTCAGAAAGATAATGTGGCCATGGTATTTTTTTTTATGGACAGATGTGTTGAACAAGATAGAACAGGCGAGATGATCGGACATAAAAGAGATAGAGCACAGTCATTAGAAAACCTCTCAGGGCTGTAAAATGTCACCATACAAAGTTATGAAGCAAATCAGCCAATACTTGATGTTCTTGGAGCTGACTGTATATCAGCTCAGCTCTCTGCTCGCTTTCCCTGTGGAAATAAATGTCGGCAATTCTTTATGGGAAATTTTCCTGCGTATAAAAAGCCACATTTCACTGCACTGACTAATGTAAGAGTGTGTGTGTGTAGGTGGATAGGGGAATGTGCATAAGCTTTGCATATGGTGATAGTAGGGCTGATTAACTTACATTATGTGCGCATTTTGTCTAGTGAGAAAGTCCTGGTAATATTAGATAATTAGACATAAAGCAATGTAACATTTCATGGTATAGTAATCCAATAAGAATAGCTCGCATGATGCTCAGTTGTGTGATGATCTGGCATAACAAGGCAATAATGCAATTGCAAGCTGTAGATAAGGGGTTATGCAAACTCAAAATCTTTGTGAGAAACTGTTTAATCTAGAAGTAATATATCCCAATAGAGCAATCATAAAATCCTATGTACAGCACTGAACAGTTTCAGAATCTCTTGTAATATCTAGGTTGAAAATAGTCATAAATGAAAACAATAAATAAAAAAAAGCTTTCACAATAGATATTTATATAGCCAGCCAACTGCTACTAAGTGGATCAGGTATCTGTGCCAAACTCAAATCACAGTGGATCCTGTGGTGCCTGAACTCAGTGAACGCTCCAAGCAGCATATCTTAGATAATAAAGTGAGAACACCTGAATCCCTACATCCCCAAGTCCCTACTTTATATACAAAGACCAGATGATGAACTGTGCTGGGTACACCTTTCCCTTTTTAAACCGCTGCATTTCATTCTCCTTCACACTTCTTACAGTGTGCCTTTCTACAAGACACTGCACTTCTGAAGCAATACTATATAAGACGGGCTGTGCTTTGTAATTGATGTGAACGCTTTTCCTAGAGGTGTCCTTACGGTGAAATCTATCAGTGCGAACGCAACACAGTTTTATCTCACCTACTTTATCTCTTTCCACAGTGGAGTCTATGTTCTACAGCACACTTGCCTTTCAGTCACTGAGTCATTCTTTCCTCATGATTAACATAATGATAATGGCCAGTGTAATATCACTACTTTTACTTTAATTATCATTATATGGTAATTATCTGTAAGAGCAAGGACAGCTTTTATAATTCACCACTAGCATAGAACATTGCTGGTAGAGGACTTAAGAATTTAAAAGTGACAGTCGGCTGCAACCTCCAAATACAAAAAAGCTGTGCTCGTTCTAGCCTTGTTTGCTCACTGTTTGTGCTTCGGTTTTGGTTTTATTTAAAAGCATTGCACTTCCCTGTTGTTGTCTAGCCAACTGTCAGGTACCAGGCGTCAGAGCTGTCATTATGTAAGGTAGCGCCACTAAATGTGATGGATAGGGCTAACAGAGCTTTAACATAGCATTGTCAAAAAAATAATAATAATGGAAAAAACACAAGAAATGCTTTTCACTTTATATTAAAAAGCAGGGCAGTAGTCACGTGTAATGGGTTATACTTTAATGACCCACATTGGGAAACTGTAACTGCAATTACATTTTACAGGTACCTTTTTATGAGCAAGAACCTTTGTGCCTGGAAGTTCCTGGAAAAAAAAAAAACATCTAATCAATCATTCTACTTCTACTGCTAAAATATTTAAGCTTGACTTCTCCCTGACAAGTTTGCATTTTAAGTTAGTGCAATAAATTCAAAGCTGCTGTGAGGTGCTGCTGGCTGCTCTGAATAAATGAAGAATAGATGGAGATGTGGCTCGCTGTGCAGCTGTCCACTGCTGCTCGTCACCATCATGTCTCACAGAGGTGTCTGTTTTCAGTCCAGAGAAGCCGTTCGATGACTATGTTGCCATCTGTCCCTCCTCTCTGTCTCTGTCTGCTACATCACTCACACCTCATCTGCTGTGGCTTGTGTTTATCCACACTATACTGCATAACAGATTATTCACCTGGAATGTAGCAGTGCAGCTTTACCATTAATCTGACTGAAATATTCTGTCACATTAAAACTAACAACACAAGTACTGACATTTCCAGCTTTGAGGGCGGCGCATATTACTCGACATTGAGGTAATGATCTTATAACCGTTTTTAAAATGGGCCATCTGTTGCAATATTATGCATGACTTGGTACAGGTTTTTATGGTAAATGAATTTTTAATTCAATCCACAGTGTATTGGTGCATTTTATTGACGCTATTTCCCAACAACCAATTAGAGAGCAGCAGAGGAGGGACATTGATCGGAAGACCGTTATTGAGTGACATTCTGCACTTTCACAAATTCTACATAATTGATCTGCTAAAATGTGACAGGTTATCATTATCTCTGGACAGCAGCTCCGTTTAATCCAGCCCTGTGCCGCCTTTAAAAAAAAGGATGGTTGAAAATGAGTGAACACAAAACCTGTATTGTGTTTCAATACTAGAGCTTCTCATATTTCTAGGTTGTTGACAGCTAATAGCTCTGAACACAGCAGAGACAACGCAGCAAGAATGTGTTCTCATCCCTTATTTATCTTTGCCTTTATTGCGTTAAAGGAAAT
This sequence comes from Perccottus glenii, assembly GCA_024416835.2. Classification (NCBI taxonomy): domain Eukaryota; kingdom Metazoa; phylum Chordata; class Actinopteri; order Gobiiformes; family Odontobutidae; genus Perccottus; species Perccottus glenii. Next base: position 15,440,495 of record CM044550.2, read on the forward strand.
TGATTGAATTGACTTCTAGGAGCTGGGTTATGGGAGGAACTTTTGAAACAGCGAAGCGAGCTGCATAATCACCATGACATGCTGCTCCAGTTGAAGATGTAAAGACAGATTGGAGCCAGGACATTTTTCACAGCATCTTCATGGGGCAAGCTTTCTATGTCATTTTGTAAAATAAAATCCCCACTCTTCATGGTAAGATTTGTCATCTAATCAATGAATATTTTATAGAGACTCAGGGAAATGAAATGAAAACTCCAAAGCATATACTAGCCTAAATTCCCTGGCAGAGCTACTGTGAGAATATCTTGTGTGGTTTAAACTCATGTGATCTCATGTGCACTTCCCTCCTCAGTGCTGGAGCTTGATTGACTTTGCCATGGTGGAATCCCGCTCTGTAATTACCAGTAATTACATGTTTCTCCTTCCATGGGTGTGTTTACATGTGTTGTGTTTAATTTTAGATTGCTTCATTAAATGATTCCCAGCTCCCACTTATTTGAGATGGTAATAATTATGGTGATTGTGAGTGTTGGCTAAATGCCGGTGATCAGAAGAGACTTTCATGTATTGTGCACATAAAGGCTATTTCTGTTGTAAAGCTGCTGAATAACTATCCATTTACTGTATGTTCCTCTGTACAAATTTGACAAGAGTCTGGAGAGGAATGAGTTCTTCTCAAATGTGGACAAAAACCTTTTACATTGTTGGTTTTAACAAACTCAAATTATTTCCCTTTAATAATCTCCCGTAGTGGTGCATGTGCTTCCCCATCATCATTACAGTTGGGACAGCAGTAGCTGTGCAGCCGCTGACTGACAGCTTACACAGACCTGTTCCTCCTGACTGACTGCAGGCTGCACAGGCTGACAGCTGGAGACGGGCCTCTTCCAGCACAGCATGAACATACCAGAACACGCCAAAGCCTGAGTGGGCACAAAGCTGAGGAAGTACTGTATTATTTATCTTCAATGTCATCAGCACTTATGATTCAAAATGATCAATGCTGGTACACAACAAACACAAACAGAAAGCGACACCAGAGCCTTTGTTTGATTAAAAGCACCGCCAGTGCACCACATTTGCATAATGTTTCATGTTCAGCAAAGACACCAGCTTCCTGATGGGCTGAGAAAATGTAGTGACGAGATGCAGCTTGCAACTATTATATTAACCCATTATATTATTATTATACCTATTGTTTTTACTTGGTAGTCAACAAAAAAGTGGCACTAACCCCAATTGTCTTTAAGTTGGCTTAATTCCAAAAATCCAAAATGTATACGTGTTGTAAAAGTAGCACAATAATTTAACAAAGCACCAGATTCCACTACAACAAATACAAAACACCAGCAACAAACCATTTAAAGTATAATAATGTTACAAATGCACAGGAATGCATTTTAAAAAGTATTTATCGGGCCTCCTTCTGACAGAGAAGTTGATCAGGATATTCTTGTGTTAATGCAGACAGAGGGAGCAACATACCACTCAGGATCCACCCATGATATAGCAATGCTTTTTTCCTGTCAAATATTGTTCATACACGTTTCAATTTGAGAGGAATAGCTTTGTCTTCTCATCATCCCATTCAAATGTCTCTGAGACTGGAAACAACTGACGAGTGAGTCTGATTTTTATTCAAATAAAACTAATGCTCAAAGTGATTTTACTTCACTTGATTAACTTAAAAAAAAAAACTTAAGTCAATGCATGATTTCAAAATTGCTAAATAAATCTTGTTATGAAAACATAAATCTGCAAATGTATTGTATAGTCTTAAGGTATATAATATTTTAACATGATGTAAAAGAGGGTACAAGGTATTTTTTTCATTTTCTGAGCACATCATCATAAATCTCATCCAAATTAATTCTGTTTGCAAAATTAATTTTCATGACTGTATGCCTTTGTGATTGCTTTTGCAGCATGTCCACATACATATAAAACAGCTGCCATTGCAAAACCTCCTGTGTCAGTGTATTTTAAACAGGCAGGTAAGTACAGTAGCATTTCATTTCCTACGCCTTTCATGAGGCTTAAAACTACTCAGAATGAAAATGCTGCCTGTCATTGTGAAGATCTATAAAACTTGTATGAATTCACAATTGCTTCCACATCACATTTAACAGTATTCAATAGTATTGACTGGTTCTGTTGTCTGCGGATTCCAGGAACCTATAAGAACCTCAAAGTGAAGCTACAGAAGAAAAGCTATTTAACTGCAGCATACTTGACAAAGCATATGCATATGTACTATCATAACTATGTAACTATTATGTTCAAAATAAAACATAATCTTCTTTCAAAAACACTCAAAGGAAATGTTTATAATTAGAGAAAGTCAATATGAAATCTCTGTAAAGGGAGTAGATCTCTGAAACAGTTGTTCAGATGAGTTACAATTATGTACCTCTCTCTTTCATCAAAAAAAACGTTTAAAAATGTGACTCTTAAAAAAGATTTGAACTCAAAATCCTAGTCTGTGTGACCTAAATAGTACTAATATATCGTGTTTAATTTCTGAAATCCTTGCTTGTACTTTTATTGTTTCTTAATAACTATGGAAAATATATGTTTATTATCTAAGACAATTTACAAAGGTTAGGCGCAATAAACATTTTAGCTTCAGCCTACACCCTTTTGGTCTGTTAGTTGTTTTTTTATTTTTTTTTTTTTATTTTTTGATATGATAGGATCTGCAATGGAATAATTTGTCTGTTGGTTTATACAAGTGACCAAAATAAACTAATAAACTAACTAACATATTCATGAACTGTTCTTTTTATTTGCCTCTACATTGAAAAAACGTGTTAAAGAAATGTAATTAAATATATGATTATCATCAATACTGTATGAGTTCAAATGGCCTTCAGACTCTGCTGCCGCACATACACTTCCAACAGTGGACAAAATGTTTCTGTACAAAAACAGTATGTCCTTGTATTCTTTTGTTCGTGATAAAAATATAAATATATATATATTTAGTAAGCTGCATGTCAGCACAATTTCAACCGCTTTCCTAAAAATAAGGACAATGAGGACGGAAACTGTTGTGCATTGCTTTATCGCCTCCACATTTTTAACAAAGACTTATAGGCGCTGATCTTTTGTAATTGTCTCACAGAATACAAAACAATTATTATCAATCCTTTCCTGTGCAAAATATATCATAGTTTAGTTCTTGATAATAGCTGACAGAGATTTACCAGGGAACAAAAGATACAAACTATCAATACTAAATGAAAATGTGTCCTATATAATAATAAAAATAATAATAATAATAAAACTACCCCTGAGTTCATATGATTGTGTGGCTAATGATCAGTTTGGCCGTGGTCAGTGGACCTGCGCATTATACTACAACACTGCACCAAATTATGTGAACGCAGTGACCTTGGTGTGCAAACTCTGACTAGGAAAAGAATGAAGACTGACAGAAATGTAATGGACTGTTTGGGAATATTAAGTGCCATTCTCTGTGACATTGGATTGCAGTTTAGAGGGGATATTATTCTCAAATTGGGCACCACAACTGTATGTCTATCCAGGATCCAAAGTCACCCCATAAATGACATAAGAAAATAAATGACTTTAGATGATGATTACAACCTCTGATGGCTGGCTTTCATGTAATAAAGTAGACTGTTACTTGCCATCAAACAAGACTTTAATTTCATCCTAGGTCCTAGGTTGGTTGTGTTATCTTTAGTGGTAATTGTACAAAGACACATACACAGGCAGACAGTGCCCTGTTTGTCTGCTTTTCCAGACAACGATTTACCACCTAGCCATTTTCTTGTGGCCTCAATCCCTGCTATATCAAACCAAGATTACTTTTTGATAACACTGTTCTCACTGCTCAATCTCCACTCCTCAGAACTGCAAACATTTCAAAAGAATCACAATGAAAAAAGTAGGAGCAATGCAGAAAAACTGTTTTGGTCAAACACAGTGGTAAAGACATTTACACAGTATACCATGTACGTCAGTAAATGGTACTAAATTTCCAAAGGCTACTTTTATAAGAAATACTCATGACTGCATAGACTAAAACTCTATCTTATTGTGAGCTCCACTGTCCCATCTATTCTCCGTTAGTTTACAAAACCTTTGCTGACTATTGATAAAACTGTTGTGTGATGGATGATTCACAGTCTTAGGATGAATCATTTTTGATGGCCTTTCAGGAAATTGGCAGCCACCCGCCAAAGGCACACTGAGACCCCTTTGAAAAATCATAGTGAAGCCTACAGAGGAAATTGGCTTGTGAAGATCCATCAAGAAAAAAGTAAAAGTTTTTTGTTTATCTGTCAATGCACAATCTAAAGTGGCCAGAGGACACTGCTGCATTAAAAGATGGTGGATTTCACTTTGTACAGTTTTATGAACCAAAAAACACCTTAACATTGGGGTAATAGCAGTATGCTTCAGAGACTATTTCCTAAGGCTTTATAGACACCAGAACAGCTGCGGTTATGGCCATTTACCTAATATTTGTGTTTTGGAATAAAGTGGATTGTTCAAGGGCACAATGAGCTGTTCTATTGCTTATGCCCACATCAGCTTGTGCATTTGGTTCTGGGAGATGAACTAAGACTACTCATAACCGAACTTTATCTTTTCCACCTTATAACCAAGACATATTTTAACAGTTAGAGCTGGATGTGTTTTCAAATGATTGCGACATTTAAATTTAATATTCTGCTTATTACTTTGTATCCTTATTAAGCTTTTACTTGTACTTTGAAACTTTGTAGTCTAAGCTTTTAGGAATCTTTATCAGGGAAATGTTTTTTGCTTGCGCTCTGATCTCTGTAGTGGTTATATGCACTTCTCCAAATTGATTTGTTAGGATTTAACTCTGGGTGCCATGCATTTTGTAATGATAATAATAATTAGATTGTGACTGATTTAAAAAGAGGATAATTATAGCTTAAACATGTAATCCCAATGCTCCAAAGGTAAAGAAGGATGGGTCGACAGATAAGCCTTCAACTTGAATGAGGATTTGGGGGGTAGCACAAGTAAAATCAGCATTTTTAGACATGGCTCCAAGACAGGATTTGACTGTGAGGAATCCTCATAAGAGACACGTCTTTTTAAGTGAAAAAGGTCCTAGTTATTCTTTACTCTGGCATTTAGGACCAGAACAGATCTAACTCAACTTCATCACATTAACTTTCTGTGCCTGTTCAGCCAAACACCACAGTTTATTTGATTCTCTGTGCACACAACTCTTTACAAGTTCATTTCCTAAGTACTCCAGCTCATATAAATTCCATATACTTGTCCTCTCCACTCAACCTGACACACTGCGGCGACACTTTAAATGACAAGAGTTCAAGCACAGAGAATGACAACCACCCACCTCTATCCACATTTGTCTTTTACTAATACATTTTGCATTAAGAATTTTTTTTTGTAAATAGTGTGCTGAAATGTGGTTTGGTGTTTTGTTTCTGAAATGGCCCAATGTTTTTGGACAGAGGGTAATACACAGATAGCTCCAGACAATAATGGGAAGGTGTGTGGACTATGTTTATGTGGGAGTAAAAAGAGTACAAGGCTTGCTGTCACCAATAACACTGAATGAACAGGCCTGGCTGGTCCAATTACGCTTGAGCCAAGGTCAGTAGGAGTGAGAGGTATACAGAAATGGGCATTCATGCAACCTTGAACAACCAGACAAACATGCCAGGATCTCTTGTAGTTTTACTGCTGACAGTACACTATCGAGTAAAAATGACAAATAAATGACAAACTTGGCAACAGGAAATTTTACTCAGTCTATTTTATGCTGTAACAAAATCAGTTTTGGTGAAATTAGCACATTTATATAGTTGTATGTTTAGTTTTGACTCTGTGTTCACACATTTGGTCCAATGAAAATTTTTGATGAGTTTTTGATAGTTAATGAAGATGTTTTATTATTATTGTCAGTGTTTGAACACAGGGCCGTGCAGAGAGCTACAGAGGGGCAGGGGCCCAAATTTCTAAAGCGGCACATATAGCAAGACCTGTTTGCCAATAATTGCAAGTAAAAGGTTAGCTGTGGTCACTGTTGTTGCTGCTGGAAAACTATATTGATGTTAAACTATTTTACCTTTCTAAGTGGTCTGGGGCTCTTCTTTCAGAATAATCAAAAATGTACACATTAAGATTCCTGTCCATTCCTTCTATGTTTCTTAAATGAGTGGTACACGTATGGCATGGTTATTGGATTAAAAAATATGACAATATGGGATTTAAAATGAGCAAGTAAATTTAACAGCAGTCCTTCTTTACTTTGTAATTTTATCATAAATTTAAAAAGAAGTAAAGAAAAAATGAATAGTAAAGTTCCTTCCTTAATGGGGCGGCAGTAGCTCATTGGGTAGCGCAGTCGTCCTTGTCTCCAGTGGTGTTCCAGCTGTAACACTGAAGGTGAATACCTTAATGTATGTAAAGCGCTTTGAGTGCCTACTACAAAAGGTGGAAAAGCGCTATATAAAAACAAAAAAAAAATGTAATAATGCATTCTACCCTAAACTACACATGAGCCCAAGGCTGAAGATTTATTTTTGGCTCATTCATTTCTTAGACCAGGTTATCTATGATAACTCTTACATGTAAGAATGAAAAAAAGTCATAATTATAGACACTAAAACTTTAGGCCACTTTGTTTTTAAACTTATACTTTTAAATAATAATAAATAATTTTAAATGTCATTCTATGCATTTGGTTGCAGTAGGCCAATGGGGCCCCATTGGGGGTTTTGCACCCTGACCCTCCACATTGATCCACCTCTGTGATGGTGATCCCACCCTAATGTTTTCTGGAGACCTTTTTAAATTTGCACCTTTTACTGTCCTTGAAGTGCATATGGCTCTAAAAACATTATATCACAGAAAACCCTCTGGACCAGTCATGATGGAGTCTTACTTTTTGAAGTTGGCAGCAAATTTTATAGCAGAGCCACTTTCAATTCTTTTTAATCTTTCAATCGAAACCAGAGAAATTCCATCAGTTTGGAAATCAGCTTTTTTCTACCTTTATTAAAAGGAAGTGATCCAGCAGTTATGTCTAATTATAGGCCAATATCAAATTTATGTGTTTTATCAAAAATTCTGGAATCTCTTGTTTGTGATCAGCGGAAAGTGTTCCTGTATTCAAATGACAGCCTAAATTTCAATCAGGCTTCAGAATAAAGCACAGTACTTTGAAGGTGATAAATGATATTATTGTGGCACTTGATAAGAAACAGTTCTGTGCTTCACTTTTTTTTAGATCTGTCAAAAGCTTTTGACACTGTCGACCATGCTGTTTTAAAGAACCGATTAATTTGCTCAGGATTGTCAAAGCATGCAGTTGCATGGTTCAGTCCTCCTATTTATCTTGTATATCAATGACTTGGGTCAAAATGTTTCTAATGCTAATATGCATTTTTATGCTGATGATACAATTATTTACTGCTATGGATCATCCCTTGCTCAGGCCATTGTAACCCTGCAGAAAGCTTTTGTTGCTGTCCAGCATTCACTTCTTCAGTTAAAACTAGTCCTTAATGCTGACAAAATATTAGAGGTGGTTCATGAATATAAATACCTTGGTGTCTTGATTGATAAGTCCCTCACTTTTAAACCACACATAGAACAACTTGTGAAGAAATTAAAACTTAAACTGGGGATTTTCTTCCGTAATAAATTTTGTTTTTCTTTTGAAGTAAAAAAGCGCCTTGTCACTGCAACTTTTTTTTTAATCTGTGCTAGATTATGGTGATCTTTTTTATATGAATACTTCTTCTTCATGTCTTCAAATGGTGGACACGATTTATCATGCTTCTTTGAGGTTCATTACTAACTGTAGAGCCATGACGCATCACTGTGAATTGTATTCACGATGGCCCTCTCTGGCCACTAGGAGGCAGGGACATTGGAACACTTTTATTTTCAAAGCTATGCTTGGATTACTGCCTCCATACATTTGTACTTTAATCACACAGAGAAGTGTTGACTCTTACTCCCTGCGATCAAATGATCAGCTGTTGCTCTCTGTTCCTTTTGCCCGCACTGAGTTGGGAAAAAAGCCTTTGTCCACTCGGCTCCTTTTGCTTGGAATTTGCTGCAGAAGAACTGGAAACTGACTAAGCTCTTGTCCTTAAACACTTTTAAAACTAAGCTGAAAGCAATGGAGACTGTCTCAATAATGTGCAATTGTTTTTCATAACCTGTTATTTTAATTTGTCTTTGTATGTTTATAATTGTGTAAATGTTGTTGCATTTTGACCAGGACTCCCTTGAAAAAGAGGTTTTTAATCTCAATGGGACTTTCCTGGTTAATTAAATAAAGGTTAAATAAAAATTAAAAATGGTTTACCTTACTTCTGGTAATGTTCAGCTTTAAGGCACCTCATGAAAGGACATGTTATAATCATTTTTGTTCTTATAGAGCATGGTGACCTCACCACTTTAGAGCCTGCTCCAGCTCAAAGCCTTCTGTCCTCCACTGGGACTAAAAGTGGAGGTAAAGGGACATTTACAGTTAAGGTTTGCTTGAGTCAACTTGCTGTTTTGTTTTGCTGTGCACTGTGAAAGCTTGCGACAACAAGACTGCCTGATTGAACGTCTTTGTAGAAAGTTTACACCGGGACGCGCTGCGAGAAAGTTGCAGCAAAGGTTGCTGCTTTACCATGTCTCTCACCAGACCATGCGAGCGAAGTGGCTCAAAAGGAAGTCGTGTGCGCATGCTAACCCGCGTGGACAGCTGGATAAGGACGTATAAGGATGTCCGACACAAGAAATAACTGTGTCGTCTGATTTATTATAACTGATGTGTAGTCTACTGCGTGTTTGTGGGGTTCATTGTGCTTTGGGTTACAGTAACTTCAGTGACTGTGTAGTACTCCAATTAACTTTAAAATTTTATTAAGGACAAATACACAATAACCTAGTAGTTACACCTGCCCCAAGACGAGGCCAGAGTGTGAGAGCAGCATCAGTAGATGCAGAGCAGATGCAGAGTGAACGCACGCCGCCTACAGAAAAACAATGATAAGATGCGACTCTGAGAGCACTCAGAGGGCCATATAAGGTTAAACTCTTGTAATGACAAAATATTTGCAATCAACTGGATTTTTAAGCATTTCCCTCCAAACATGCTGCATATATTAGTAAATATACAGAACAGGCTATATATATATATGCTTTGTTAAAATGTGCCTTTGACAAAATCCCCCATAGCCCCCCTCCCCCTTTCCATGACCATTTATGCAAACGGTCAAGGCCCTTAAAGAGACGATACAAAATGCCAATTTGCTTTTCATCAGCTTTCATATGGCACAGGTTTATATTGGGTGCAGGGATGATTGTGAACATCCTCTGCTGAACAGTTTTCTGGCAGATTGGCAGCCAGTGGACAGCTGATTAGCCTGACACAAGTATTCCTTAAGGACCTCTTGTGTCTGTGTCTTTTTTGATTGTGTATGTGAGTGAGGGTGTGTGTGTGTCTGCTACAGTAATCAAAGTATTTTATTAGAATCTGTCCGGCGCATAGCTTTTTTATATTACTATGGGAGCAGGTGGTTTGTTATTCTGTCTGGTCGATATTTTATCCTTTTGTTTGTTGTGTTGTGGCACCATATAAACTGAAAGGGGCAAAACACCTGGGAACAACTGGCATTAGGTAGCCCCAAGGCAGACAGTAAAAAGACCTTTTCAACTGCTTTTGGAGAGGTAAAATGGACAAGTGATGGAAGTGCTGAAGTGTTGGAAGATCAGGAGTGCTGCAGAATGAATCAGAAGCAAAGGATATTACAGAGCTGATTTGTCAAAAGTACCATGTTTGTGTCACTTGTGAACCAGATGTAATTATTCAAAATTCTACAGCAAATGAGTATGGCTCATAAATAATAATTTTTCAGATTCCTAACTGGGCCTCTACTTTCTCAAGCCTTAACTCTCCAGAGGGTAAGGCTCTTTAGCATATTTCACTGCAGTGTTGCCCTAGATCAGCCATGCTTGTGTTTTATGAAGAATTGACCAGATTCATACTGCTTCACCTAAAGCAACCTTATCCATTAATTCTTTGCTTTAAAATAGCAATTTGTGGGGTCTTCCTTGTGCTCATTTGACAGCCACTTCTTTAGATTCTGTATCGCCAAGTCTAAGACTTTATATTTAAGGAAACCACCCTTATTTCTGATGCCATATTAGCACCAATAGAGAGGTTACTTCTTAAGTGCCCCGCTAAAAAGACAATTACTTTCTTTTATAATGTGCTGATTATATTAGATGTGACGCAAACATGGCAAACGAAAGTATGTGTAGATATTGATGAGGATAAATGTGAGGCTATTTGGAACCAAACAAAAAGAATATATGTTTGTAACCATGCCAGGCTGCTACAGTTTAAAATAATTCCTCATCTTCAGATTTCCCCAAGTAAAAAGCACAAAATGAACTCTCAAACATCACCTATGTGTCTGAAATGTAAATCAGTGGAAGGGACTTTTGCTCACTGTTTGGTCCTGTCTTAAAATCCAATCTTATTAGACAGACATTCCAGAAAATCTGCTGCCTATGTCAAACTGGCATAAACTTGTCTTGAAGCTTTTCCCCCAAGAATACAACCTCCCTGTTGCATTCCAAAAAGGGACAGGTCCTGAAGGTGTGGACCCATTACTTCTGCTTTACTGGCACTGCCTTGGACATTATTTATCTCCATAGACCTGTGCTGAGCTGTGTTAATTTGTGTTCTTTTGTAAATGTTTAAAAAAAAAAATGCAATTTGTCTTTGTCTTTCTTTTCTGTTGTTGTTCCTCTGCGACAGCCAAGATGTCAAATATGGGTCGTCCACAAGGATGACACATACAAAACACTATTGCTGTCTGCAAGACTGGAAAGGTAATTTAAGAATAAGTAATTCTCTGCTTGGAGGCCTTTAAAGTGGTGTTTATGTGGGGGCTTGTCATTCAATGTACATATTTTTTTTGTAGTCATGCTTTCCTTGATTGATTTTCTGGCAATTCCTTTTTCAAGAAAAGGAATTGCTTGTGCAGCAATGTAAAACCCAATCCTCCCGAGAAGAATGCCACAGCAGCTACAGTTCCACACAAATCCATGCTGACAGGAATCTATCTGTTTAATTTTTTACATGCTGCCTTCATTGTCTGCAAAATATGGGAAAGCTGGCATGGAATTACAGATGCATTAGTCTGGCTAAATTACAGCTTTTAGGCTCAACTGACGTGTGCTAAAATAGATTAGAGGCAAGGGGTCAGTAACACTTTTGTCATCCACTGAGGAACTGTTCATTCCTTGTGTATTCTACCTACTTATGTCAGAGAAGACAATTCCCACATGTGTGATGGGCAAGGAGCTGTCGCTTTGATTAATGGGACAATAGCATTTAAAGCCACCATCCAGTTTATTCTCCTTCAAACGTGGCCCTTTGCACTTCCCTCTTTTTAGCCAGCATATTTTACTTTCATGTCCTCTGGTGTCTGGTGCTGGAACCAGTCAAATTAGCAAACTAGTACAGGATATTCATACAGTCTTGGACTATAAATATATTTCTTTCTCTTGAGTTTAGCTCTGCACAAAGAGTTAGTTCATGATGGCTGACATCTGTGTCTCAGTGGAAGTCTGCAAAATATCAAATACAAAATTGACAAAATATTTGAATAATTAGCCATTTCTCTAAGTACCCCAGACTTCTACTTGTCACATTTTTTCACAAATTAATGATACACATCTGAGCACCATTCCCCATTCAGTTCAATTCAGGTAAGTTATACCTTAAATCAGCTTTCTCCACAAAATACCAGTTAACCTGCCATCTTAATCTCCCTTCTCTGTGTGTGCTGTACTTTTGTTTTTAACGTGTGTGTGCATCAGTGTGTATCATGACTGTCAGGCTAAAAGCAGGGCACTGACAGGTCCTGACTGTGAGACTGACAAGCCTACTGGGAGTTGGACACAAGATGGATTTGGCTCTACTAATTGAAGTGTAAAAGCAGCGGAGCTTTTCAAGGAGCCACACTATTCTCACTTAAGTGAAGCTTCCTCCATTTGCAGACTGTTATATCTATTTTCGTATGAATTCTGCTGCTTATGGGAGGATGAAAGAAGGATGACTTGATTGAGATATTCTCTGTAGTTAGTACAGTCCCTCCCCATGATTCACAGTTGACAGTTTAAGCTCAATTATGTCGTTATGTTTGCTATATAGCAGGGACCTTTGCGTCAAACATCACCAGGCCTTTATTTCAGTGAGATATGCTGTGATATCTGATCAGACCACAAGCTGCAGGTCGCTTTGCAAGGTTATATGCCCGCTTACATGCCTGCAGACTCGTAGGGTTCTTCTATGACAGCTTTATGAATCTTTTATAAGTTTATCCATTTCCAACTCCATGGCTGGTGTATTATTTAAATGCTGGTACAGCTTACATTAACCCTCTCAGACGGGGCAGGCATGGGCCAGGATAGGGCAAGCTTTCTCTCTCTGTCTTTCCAACATATATCATGCTTCTGTTTACTAGCCTTGTTTCTATCTAACTCCGTCTGGCCTCTTATCTTTGCCTTCTTGCTTCTGTGCAATGTCCTTCTCTGAGCCATCCCACCTTCCATCTTCAGTGTGTGCAGTATATCTAAGTTGTCACACAGTCCCCCTGCTTTTCTGCTGTCACTCAGAGGAGCCATCTATCAAGAGGAGCTTCGTGTCTGTCCATCTGGCTGTTTTTTTTTTTAGTCTTGTGTATATTTTCCTTTCGCCTAGAGACCTCCTCATGAGTCCTCCTTTTGAGTCTGATGTGGCTTTGGCCATGGAGCGCTGACAGAAACTTTAGAAGGCTTGTCTGCAACAAGGCAGTGGTGGGAAATTGAGAGGGCATTGAATTCCTGTACTGAGTGCTCCTCTCCTGACAGGCAGCTCATTCTCCTGGCTCTTAGATACATGAGGGCTGGTCAGGATGAAGGAGTCCCAGCTGGAGTGGTGGCTTTGAATGGAAACACTGGGGAGCAGGCACCAACAAGGCAAGGATAAAACAGAGGATTGGGATTTTATGGCAACATGCTTATGTTTATTTGTGCTTGCACAGGCCCAGAACGATGTGACTAAAGCATTGCAAATGGAACCCTTGCACACACATGTCAGTGTTATGGTGTGTGGTGTGCTATGAGACAGAGTAAAAACCAGCCAGGCTATATTAGGTGGTGCTGTTTTAGTAAGCTCTGACTCAATCTGCTGTTGTAATGCAGGCTGCCTGGCTGGCACACAGCTCTGGTTATGACTCCACTTGGGCTCTGGGAGGAACGCAGTATTCCCTCCACTGACAGGCCCTATTGATTGTTGTGTCACTGGCTATTCCATAGCGTCCCTTCATTGTGCTGGCAGAGGTTTTACTCACTGAATCTAGGGGCTCTGTGTACAGCCAACAGATGACATTTAAACTATGGCTGGTGCACGCCTTCTGCACTGGACTTGACAGCCCCACTAATGATTTTACAGATGGCATTTCACTCTTGGCTTATTAAGCCGACAAAATCACACCACGTTTGTGGAAAATGAAGGCCAGTGGTGTTGCTTTTTGCCAGATATAAACTCAAGCTAAAGGGAGTAAATAATGCCCATTAGAAAAAGCTTTTTAAATCCAAGTTGAATTGCACAAAGTGTTTGCTTTTTGTCCTGACCTTAAAAGCAAGGTTTCAGCTTAAGAGTATATCAGGGATGTCTAGACAAGCATGTAAGACTCTTGATTTACAGAACAAGTTGAATCTTTTTACAGTGAACATAAAGGTCAGGCTAGTGCTCAGTAATGCATGCACAGCCCTGGAGGACCACTGGAGCCAGAAAGTTTTACAGCCAGCCCTTGGAGAGGATGAGCTACAGTAGCTATTAGCTGCCAACATGCTCCTTTCCCCTCTGCAAATCGCCCAAGCACAGCAGCTCATTTAGATCCTATTTACAGAGGAGTCTGTCATTATTGTCATGGTGTTACCTTGATACATGCCACAGCTCAAAGACATGTTCAAATTGGCTTAACATATATTTGAATCTCTTTAAATAGCTTCTGTTATATTAATTGGTGTGCTCACATTCAAAGGTACATGACACGGTGCTATGGGGAGAACGCCTGAATATACCAGAAAATTTAGTTTCATAGTGTTTCTGATGCAGATAAGTATAATCCATAGTTTCATGAATGACCACTGTGCACAGAGTACAACACAATCTGTTTTTATTCTCTGCAGGTTTACTAGCATTACTAGCATTTTAACGCACGCACGCACGCACACACACACACGCACGCACGCACACACACGCACGCACACACACACACACACACACAAAATAAATATGAGTTAATAAATAATAATAAAAAATGTGCTATGAAACAAACAAACAAAAAATAATTCTATTATATGTATACTCTGTCCTTTGCCTCCTTTGCTTAATCTTTTCTTCCCCATTTCTCAATTTTGCTGTGCTTTTGAATCAGTTAAATCAACCTTGTCATTTGCACTCATTTAATAGTCTATCTACATGTGCTCCTATGGAAGTTCTTATAATGCTTATAAAATGCTCTGATTTAAGGAACCTGTGGTGTGTTTGAGCCTACCTTGTGGTTACTGTTGTATTATTACTAAAATGTTTGAGTGTTTAATGGGAAGTAAATATATGCCAAAACATTCTGTTTCTGTGCTGCACAGTAAGTGTGGGTTTTAAATCTGTGTGACAAAAGTGTTTACATTATCTGACTGGATTGATGATTTATTAATGTGAATTGTTTTGAAATACTTGGTTGCAGTGTTTGTCATGTGTGGGTTCTCCTGGGACAGTGTGCTCATTTCACACTTCCTGTCTGAGCTAATGCCTCTTGGATGGTGAATTTTCAGGTATTTTTTTTAGCAGTGGGTAAGAAAAACACCCGGTGCATGCCATTTTCATTCACATCATCAAGATGGCAGGGACAGGGAATGAGTAAACAAATGCATTTTAATGTCAGCACTAAAAAGGTGATGAATAGTTATGGTTTGGCTGTTGACTGGAGTGGGGTGGGCGTCAGATGGATATACTGTTAAGGTTAAGGTGAGAGTGGAAAAAACACCAGCAGTGTCTGAGGACAGAGAGGTATGAGTGGAACAAAAAGGGGACAGCGAAAGGAGACATCAAATAGGAGAGAGTGGGATGCTGCCATTACCCCTGAGAGGACAGGTGTGGACGACAATTAAGACTGAGTTTCACAGGCAGCCATCTGGAAACAACCCGCACATCACCCACAAGGGACAGAACATTTACACATAAACATTCACACACTGTACAGTAGAACGGTTATGAGTGTGCTGCTTGGGTAAAACAAACAAAGTTGCTTTAGATGCTAGGAGGGTCCATTGAAGTGAAGTATGACAACAATAAGATTTCACTCTATTCCAGGCCCTCCTATCGCCGGCTCAACTCACATAAACCCCCCGCTTTCAGCTTCAGGGTAATGAGGAAACAGGAAAAAAGAGGTAGAGTAAATGAAAACCAGTCCTGGTTTAACATCTTCTCTTTCTAGGGCACAGCTAAGCTTTATTGGATTTTCCCTCCTACTTTCAAACACTAGAAAGAAATTCCTCATAACCTTTGGCACAAGTGCAATGTCAAAGTTAATCATGTTTCATAGTGAAACATGCTCAACAGTAAATTAAAATGCAAAGACATGGTATAAATAATGATTTAGCTTTTGTCAAGAATGGCATGTTATACTGGTGTCTTTCCATCTTGTGTCTGTGGACTGTGCCCTAATGCTTCTTTTGATAGAATAGAGATTACATATAGAAATCTCAATAACCCACTTAAAAGATGTCTGCCTTTGGGTACAACTGAAGTGTAATCCTCAACCTGTTATTTTTGATTTAAGGCACTAGCGCACTGTTGAGGTTGTGCAACACATAGTAAGTAGGTCAAGGGACATCAAAGTGCACTGTGCAAGTTTAAGGTTTAAGACTCTTCTACAAACCGTTTCCCCTTTAACACTGGGGTAACCATATCATGAGAACAGGGGATAAACAGAGAAATGCACTTTATTGAGTAACAAAAATACATTAATGTCATGTTAATATTTCATCATAAGGTCTCACCATACACAGGTGTGAATAAAACAAACATTTAAAAATATGTATAGCATTGAGCTACTACATTCGACAAATGCAACCCACTTTACCATCCCCATGTACATGGACATCCTCTGGCGACCCCTCTGCAGTACCTTTGCTGCCCACCAGGGGGAGAACTGATGACTCGGACTTAGACTCGGACTTGAGCACAAAGGACTCGCAATTCACACTCAGCAACAACACCACACAACCTTTGTCTGTTGCATGTGTTCAGAGCGGGACAAGCTGCTCTCATTGGACTCGACTTGGACTAGTCTTTGGTGACTTGGACTTGGACTCAGACCTGAACACTGAGGACTTGAAATTGACTTGGACTCAAAATCTGGTGACCTGACTACAACACTGGTCTAAGGCTGGGACCATTTTTAGGCGGTAAATTGTATCTGTTTAAAAAATGTGAAAATAGTTGTTCTGGGAATTGTTCAAAAACAAAAACAAAAAAAATACTTATAAATAAAATATAAAAAAGGCTCATTTCTTGTAAGAGAGAAAAATAATTAATGCAAAAGTAATAGTTTGATTATGACTACCAATATCTCAGATATTGCACAGTATTAATTTGTCATGAAGTTCTTTTTATTTTATCAATTTGTGCATTTAAAGAGATAAAGTTGCCCTCTTACCTACTGGGACCCGGGGAATTAAATCTACTATTGCTATTTTTAATTTAATTTTATAATTTTTTTATTTAACCTTTAAAGTCAAATATATAGTCAGACATTGTCTAACTTGAACTTTGAATTGTTAAGAATCACAAGCAGATACTGCTAAAATGATTTGTAATTTGGTGTATACATTTACAGTCTTTTTTGCCTCTTACCTTGTTGTCAAGTTTTATTTATATGAAATTATACACACCTTCATGCTGACAATGATAACCACAGGCTGCATCATGCAGCCTCTGTGGCTTTAATTGTGGCTCTTATAACACAATCCATCAAACCTATATACTCGTGTTGTTTGTGGTATGGTCAGTATTCAAGTGCCCTTGAGAATAATGCTAAAAGTCTACATGTGCTACTACAAAATTCTAAAATATTCTCAGCTATAATCCTCTTTCTCTACATCTTTAGTATGCATTACCTTGTTTCTGCCACACAGACAGTGTCTTCACCATCATTAAGCCTGAGTCGTCATGCAGCCTGCACAGATACTTAATGGACCAGTGTGCAGCATGGCAAGAACATTCATTGCTAATGACCCGTAGCAGAGCAGCACTGGGCTGTACTGTAAGAGCACTGAGGAGTCTTGTGAAACCCAACCCTGATCTTATTTTGTAAGTCTGCTCTTCTTCCATTATGTGGTAAAATGGAGGAGTGAGAAAGTGCATGCAGCGTGGAGGGGCTGAAACCCATCTCTCTCCACTAGCATTTTTGACTAGTTAGTCAAATTTGCTCCGGCCATTGAAGTGATATTACAGCTTGTATTTATTATATTGACAGTTAACTAACTAACTCCTGTGCATGCAACATTGCTTTATAGGTAATGGAGACACAGAAAGAAAGACTGTCTCCAAAACCTTTAATCCTATTGGAGGTTGGGCCTGCTGTTTGTTTGTCCATGTTGGCCCTATCAGTCACACTTAGACGAAACCTGAGAGGATGTAATATTCCTTGATAGGGCCTGAGTGGCACAAGGAAGTTTCCAGGGATGGGAGCTGTGGAGTAATACTCTGTGAATTGCCACAGAAGGAGGTTCAGCTCACACTGAGTGTATGTATAATGGTAATGAAGAGCGATGAGATGAATCTGAGAATGGGAATAGTCTCTCCTTACACATACTGTTAAAGATGGCCCTATGGATTATGTGCTGAAACGTATGCTGGTGATAAACATCATTTGCCTCTGTGCTATTTCTGCAATGTCTCCACTTTGAAACGTTTCAAGTGAGTTAGAGTGAAACTTAAATGAATAGTGCCCACTGATAGACACTATGAAAGACTGTGCTGACATAATGCATTGTCAGTTCTTGAATTATGGATGCCTTGAAATAATTTTGTGATAGGCTACTCATTCTCATGCACTATCAGTGGATAATGGACTTCCACTGGTTTGCACTGAGATAGCATTTGGGAAGATGGAGAGGGAGATAGGTTGGCATTTTAAACTGTCTACAGTTGATGCAAGCGGTATCCAGTTTGGTTGGACAACACTGTCAATGGGATGATTCAGTGTGCCTATTTATAAGCATCTAGCAGAAACTTAGAATGCACCGCTGGCTCATTTTTACTGAATGTGCTGTGACTTTTAAAATATGCAGCGATGGATGTCATATTCACTCCCAGACTGCATTCATTCTTATCGAAAGTAAATTAAAATATAGATGAGATCTATTTTTAGAGTTTTAACGCCTGAGCTGTAAGTTCTAACAAAATCAAAAACTGGACATTGGGTTGTTATTTCTGGGAGCTAAGAAAATACAGCCAAAGCTTTTTCCACAGCATTTTCTTGAGCCCAGTGAGCAACATTATGTGAATTGAGAAAACAGAGACTTTCTGCAGTGTATTTTCCTCTTCCAGAACAGTAGCTAATGAGCATGGCGTGTCTAGAAGAGAAATAAATGGGAAGCTGGTGTTGAACTTTTATTTATATTAGGGTAAAAGCCATCAATAACGCTCTTTAGTCAGACACAAGGTGCAGATAAGGGCCTGCACCCTGACTTCAGAACTATCCCTCCACACCACAAAACTGCTCTAAAGAATCACTTCTCTAACTACTAATGAAGATTTATGTCTGGCAGTGTCCAATCATAAATGATTTACATAACACAACGGGGAGCCTGCTACCATGCAGAGCAAGGAGAGTGACAGAGGGAAGGAGCCCAACTAAGAGCTTTGAAATTGTCCAGCCTGCATGACAAATTAATATGCACACATTAGTGCTAAAATAAATTAAATTCATTTTAAGCAGATGATCATATCTGTCATCTTTAAACTTAAACAATCAGTGGTCATACATAACATAAAGAGGATGAAAGAGAGTTAACTGAAGACAAGTCAAGACAAGGTTGATTTAAAAATGACAATGAGCTGGAAACTACAGTCTGAGACTTGGAAAATAAATGAGCAACATGAGCATTAGTCCCACACTGTATGGTCCAGGTTAGCCCTAATCATGGCTGATCCCTCTGCAGTATTCAGCAGCTCTCCTGCCCTGTGAGCCTTTGATATGGCAGGTGTGAAACTGGCTCTCATCACTGATCCCTACCACCACCAGGCTTACCTCTCCAGTAATTCAGTTTGCTGTCTCCGGTTTGTGAATTGATTATTTAGCTGTGCTTCTTTTAAATTGTGAGTGTGAGTGAGTGTGTGTGTCTCCTTCTTCTTAAAAAATGCTCATCAATTCAAATGGAAATCTAATAAACAAGGATAATGGGTATAGATGGAGGTGACCTATAGTTTACAACGATGCGTGCAGGCGATGATTCTAAATGTGCACAAATGAGTCCATAGGTGGCTTCATTGTAGTTGTGCTTTGGGGCTCTCCTTAGGATCTTGTAGCAGTCTCAGAGTCACTGTGGAAAAGAGAAATTGAATCCAAGTCTAGGGCTAGATTGTTTGAGCTTCTCCCAGAACGGTTCCAGGGGAAGTAATGACAACAAATCACTCCTGAGTTGTACTTCTCTCATGTAATCTTCAACTTTCTCTTCTTATCCTGACATACACTATAGCACTCCAGTCGAGAGCAGATTTGGGTGCTTCCTGTGATCACTGGAGATTACATGCTTCAGAGCTTCCTAGCACTTACACTTCGGCTTTGCGCCAGGGGGCTGCAAGAGAAAAAGGCCACACAGAGAGAGGCTATCTAGTGAGGTGACTATGAAAAATTACACAAATGTTTTTCTGTCACTTTAAGCGTCAAATTTGGCTTTAGCCAAACATAACATAATTCACAGTTGTCCCCAATTTCTGGAATCCTGTCAATCTTTGTATAACTCAGCACCATGCCAACTCTAGACAGCACCGCAGAGACAGACCTGGCTGTATCACTAATCAATGAGTCACTCAGGATAAGGAGCCTTAAATCCACAAACACACCCACGTTTTTTACATAACATAGACCCTGAGTGAGTTTACATAAACTGTAATAGATGAATGCTTCCTTGCATTCAGACCAGCTAACTTACCATCCAATGCCCCTCCTGCAAAATCAATCAATATATAAAATAGACATTTGAAAGGCAAATTAATCTCAGTTGGTTCCTGTCTACAATGAAAAATTTACAAATACTGCACAGTGATGCAATTTCAACAAGAAGAACAAAAAATTACATTTAAGAGTATGGCCTTGTTGAAGGTCACAGCTTTTGTCTTACTCAGCCATAGCCTTTAAATCACTTTGGTTAAAACAAAGCAACAAATGCACTGTTAGCTGTAATTTACAAAAATAGCAACTTTAAATGTATTTCCAAGATTATGGCCAAACGGGGACATTCTTACTGCAGTGTCGCAAAAATGAGCAGTTATGCTATACAGATGACAATAAGATATTAAAATAATAATTCATGTATCCTCTGGGCAAATGTTTGTTACAGAAGAAGGAAAAAAGAAGATTATGGAAAAAAGAAAATCAGCAGATCTTGGGGCTGGGGCTTTTACTTGTGTTTCTGGGGTACAGATAAAACCAATAATTTCATTATCAAATTGCTTTGAAACTAGCCAAATTAACCTCATTTGAGCCAATGTTTTCCTTTGCTCTATCCTCTGTAACATATTGTGAGGACATTTTCTTAGTTCTTCTTCCAACAGAAAAAAACTAAATAAATTATTGCCTTGATTGTGCTTTGAAAAATACTTTGTGAGGGCGAGGCAACTCTGGGGCAAACAGAGCCTTGCATCCCTTGTTCTGTGTGCTTCTCTGCCTCGTGAGACTGGAGTCTCCCTGGCGACTGTCTGGTCCAATTCAGCCCAAATCCCAGTTCCTCAAGTGCTATAGCACTCCGAACATTCATCATTTCCTGCCTCTCCTCTAGGGGCATGCTCAGCCTGTATCTCATTTTTAGTGCTATTAGAAGTTTTATTACAGTGATGGCTACTCTGGTCAGAATAAGAAGGCATGTATTCACTAGAATCTGGATTATGTCTGTGCACCTGACACATCTCCACAATGAACAAAGACACATAAAGCTATGGAATACATGTATAGAATAGGTCATTACAACGTTATATGTTTACCACCCATCATTTTTGTGCACATGACTGCCTTTTGATTAGGTGACAAATGGTTATTTTATTGCTTTAATTCATCAATGCAAACACCAAAGCTCTCAAGTTCTTTGATGCCATTAAACCCCAAAGTGCTTTGCTGACACAGGACAAAATTAGTCATTCCTACAAATCAGCCAACAGTGACGAATGTGCAGTTTTTCCACAGTTGTTACCATACCTCTTCACAGCCACGGGGCTATTTGTTGCTAAATAAAGATCAATACAGAACAAGAGATCCATGCAGATACAAGTACTCAAGGGCATTTACTCATTGGTTCTGCACAATAGATCCATCCTTTGCATACAAAAACAAAATGTGCGCTTCTCTTGAGACAGGGCAAAGAGAAAAGGCAAACTGCAGTATATAGAAGTGGTTAAACCTTGTGGCTAGAGAATGTGGAGTGCACATATCTATGAAAAGTTTCATCCAGTAACTCTGGGATATAAAATAGAAAATTGTATACAGTAAGCAGTTCTTTGTGCTGCTGCAGTTACTTTGATCAGAGCAAATGGAACATGTCCTTCAGTACGATTACTCTACACCTACACTGCAGTATGCCTCAACCAAATGGAAACCTAATCTGTATTGTAATTGTTTTTTTTTTTCACTTTGCACATTGTTTGTCTATTATTGTACATAGAAAATAAATCAAACTATGATAGAAATAAATAGTCTTGTTCTGTATTTGTTATAGTCCCCTGCAGCGCTGCCCTAAACAGAACTCCTGTCTGTTTGTGCTGACTTTGGCTGTTGACATACCCCTCAGTGTTTGGCTTTATCACTTCTCCTCAGGGAAAAGTCCGCTAATAGAGTTAATTGCGTTTTATATTGTGTTTGAATTGTCAAGCAGTTGTCTTCATGAAGGTAAATCCAAATATAAACTGCTCGTCTTAAATCCCTGCCTGTAATCTCTTTTTGTGATTGTGACCTCTGCAGCCATCCATGAACACAAACAGGCTAAAGATAAGGCAGAATAAACTCCAAGGACTTTACATTTAAACATTTCTGTTAGCCTTTTACTCATTGGTGGTTCTCCTTTTGCCAGATTGGGTCTTAAAAGTCTGACACGAACAGTTGTCCCTGGCACTGATAGTGTCCAACATTACAGCAAGGGCACCTTAAACCATGCACAGTGTGTTGTCCAAGGTCTACTAGTGGAGCCTGTCACAGTAAAAAATAAATTACACAAACATAAACAAAGATGCACCCTCTCATACACAGTATAGCCACCATTTCTTTTTCAACATGTCGTTTTCCAATGCCCTTTGTAAAAGCTCAAGGGGACTATGCATTATCTGTCTTTTGTTTGCAGATATAAGCAAAGTGAAGCTAGGGGTGTGATTTATTATTAAAACTCAGTTTCTGTCACTAGCCTGTACTCTACTGTGGACGACTTTCCAAGTGCTTTTTGTGACCATTGAAGGACTCTACTTTAAAAGCTGAACAATAATGTGCACCTTAAGATTCAGTTGATTTTTGAGAAAGATCAATAAGCAAATGTTCCTAAATTGGCCTTTGTCAAAATTAAAGGTTTTGGATCCGTTTGGTTTCTGTAATAAAACTTTACAAAGCTAATCCAGAAAACCTGGATTATATACTTAAAGTGTGGACAATAGGGATTCCTCGGCTAATCACCCCTTATCAATCACTCTCATCTGATCCATTACAGCCCCGTTCGCAGATTACGCTGACACAGCTACTGAGACTAATAACATTGCTCATCCAAAAAGAATAAAAACTGAAAGGCCCTGCTGTCAAAAGGCTCCCGGAGGAAATGCACCAGGACAGTGAATCGGGACAGAAAATCAAACAACCAAGTGCAATATGCAGCTGTAACAAACAGCCAGTTTGTTACCTGGCAAAGACACTTTAACACTGAACTCTTGCACTTTAGAATATTTACACTTTAAAAGCACACAGCACTTTAAACAGTAATTTGCACGAAAGGAGTGCACACAATGTGGTTTAAAATGTATTTATTGAATTGTCTTTCTGTGGAGGATCCAGTGGACATGGAGCCCTTTGGTTGGTTTGTGCTCAGTCCTGGAAAAAAGAGACATTAGAACCAAAACTATTTAGGTGTGTGTGTGTGTGCGTGCGTGCGTGCGTGCGTGCGTGTGTAACAAGAGTTCATTTAAAGGTTCCAGCCTGGACCAAGTCAAGGGAAGGTGTAGGGGTAACAGGGTTAGGTGTTTAAGGGTTTTATTGGTTTTAGATTACAAGGGTGTATTGGTTAAGGTTTTAAATACATATTTGGGTTTGTTTATAGTTTAGGGTTATGGTTTAGGTGGATGGAGGATTTTAACTTAGTTTTAAGAAGGCTAATGTTAATATGTTATTCCATGTGGGTTTTAGTGGTATGATCCAATTGGCAAAGAAGGTATTTAAGGAGTCTGTTTCAATCACTGGGGGGTTCTTCTTTGTCTGGTTGTTCTGCTGCTGGAGAAACCATGGAGCTGTAGCTGCTATTGCATAAATGCCTTTATGTTCTAACAATGAGAAAAGTAAAAGAAAAAGTTGTGGACCACGCCATTTTGCCTCTGTCTGGTATTTATCTTCTCACTACTCCAACCGCTAACGGCCAGCTGCGTCACAGCAGCAATAAAGGGAAAATGGTTTAAAGGTTACAAAATTACATATATAAACATAATGCAGCCATTGGAAGCTGAGAATGGTCTTTTTTATGGCTGAACAAAGTGTCTGCTAAAGTCAGATATTGTGAAAGGCAAAGCCTATTCAAGGGGGATAAAGGGCTTACTTACGAAGTTCACAAGGGAGTCAAGTTCATTAGCGCTTTGGAGGAGTAACTGTGAATCAAATCACAGTAGAACATGGGAAAAAAGGGATCTATTGGAACAGTTCAATCTTAAACTAAATTTTTTTTAAATATAGATTTAAAATGGGGAGGTTTTATGTCAATATGCAAATACAAAAGGTAATACATACTGTTGGAAAGTAGTTAGAATAAAACATGACATTTCCTCATGTGGGACCTAAAGGCATTATATTGACATTGTCATTAATTGACGATTGTATATCAATATCAATCAGATATTTGATGTCAGATTGATTTTGGCCTAAGATGGGTTATTGTATTTCTATCCTATTATAAATTGTCTGTATTAATCGTTGTGAGAAACCGTTGGTGCGTTTCATTGATTGTTAAAGATTCTTACAAAACTGGCATTTGTTGGATAAATTGAAAATCCAAAAGTACAAATAACCCTCTAAAGCTTTAAGACAAAAAGACACATTGATTCCTTAAGTAAGTGAATTGTAGTGAAGTAAGGACGTGCATCCTTAAGATAGAATCAACAAACACAATAACAATTTCTTCCAGAAAATAAGATAAATGAAATACTTGTGCTGATTGAAATAAATGAAACACTTTGCAAAGGAAGGTGCACAGCAACTTGGCAATAATACTCTGTTTAGCATGTAGCAACGGTAAATGGCTTGCCCATTAAGTCCAATAAAACAAACACAACTCTAAGCCACTTCACTGAAGCAGTGACAGTTTTATTTGCTGACAGCCATTATAAATCACACAACAAAAGACAGCACACAACAGACGCAACATGTCAAAACTCCACAGCTCTTTCACTGCAAACTCAAGGTGAACCTATGAAATAAAGTGAACATGCTGTGTGGCTGTAAAGCTCCTGCAAAATGCAAAGTCATGCACCAGCTCTGCCAGACTATGTGTGTGTGCGCACGCAGGACACAGGTAGGAAATCAAAAACACCAAATACATCCAAGAGATGCTGGTCAGGAAGTCAAGTGAAACCACAGCGCGACACAGCCTAATGCTGACATTCACTCAGCACTGAGGGGGTGTTTGGGTGTGAGCACGCCGCCTGACTGACAGCGCTAAAAGGGGTCACGAAGTCCAAGTCTACAGATCGATACTGTGAGTAGGAATACAGATTACACGGCCTGTACATTGACACACTATCCATATGGGCATAGGAAATATACATTGTCTGTTTATCAGAAATACCTGTTTCAGCATTTATTTCCATCCAGCTCATAATAATACACTATACACTATAATAACACTTATGGTTGTTTACATAGCTGTTAATTCTTTATTTACTATTGCAGACATCTGGTTTATAAATTTATGACAGATTGGATCTTTGGGGAGTATGTGGTTGTCAGTTGTAATTGTAAATTATTGGTTTCAGACATCTGCCAACTATTACTTTAAGACAATTTATTTTCTATAGTCTTTCCTTTTTTTCTCAGTTAACAGTCATGCCATGGATTGCAGAGAAATGCTAAAAGCCTGTTCAGTACCAGATGTGTGTGCTATGGAAGTCAGGATTATCAAGAGCTTGCTCCATTACAAGTAGCTGCCGACACTAAAACTTTAAAGTAATGCAAGGAAAAGGCTTTATATTACCCTTAGAATATTACCCAGTTTCATGATGGATTTTTATACCTTCCAGGCTGCACTTTAGTTTATTCCTGGGTTCTCAGCTTGTAAAGATGTGCTACTTGACATCCATCACATCTTTTGTCATTTATCAAAGTGAACAATTCTTTTCTTTTCCATTATGTTGTGTTCTTTGTGACAATGCAGTTGTAAGCAGAGCATAGTCCATTTACAATGAGAATACGCGCATCAGTCATCTGACAAAAGTAAGTGATGAGGGCTATTTTCAGAAGAGCTAATCTTAACAGGAGACAAATGGCCTGAAAGTACAACCTTTGTTGTCCACAAGAGGTAGCCGCACACAATTCTTGTTTTACTAATTCCATCGAGAGACCAGAAAAAGCAATTTAATTTGCCTGAAAATAACAATCTCACCATGGGCCCAATTACTATAAAATAGGATAAGATATATTACTGTCCCAAAGGAGACTACCAACAAGTAACATCAAATACTGTGTACATACTAATGCACATAAAGCATACATGCCATCACACAATGATGTTATATATATATATTTATTAATATTATACAGATAGACGTGTGATTGCAGTGGGCGAGCTATGATTCATAGTCTTTCTTTGAATATTAATGCCTATACTCTGAATTTACATTATTGAGTTATAGATGTAATTGTGACAAGTGTTCCTAACTCATTTAATGTACAATGGGTTTACTATAGTCTGTTATATTAATGGTTATATTAGAATACATATTAAGGTTGTCACTGTTAAAAGCTAGATGAGTAATATTGAGAAGTGGAATGCTGATAATGTTGATCCTTCTTTTGGTTGATTATTCGTCGATCTATTGGTAATGCCTCAGAGCTTCTGTAGGGGGATTGCATGCGTGCGCTTCTCTTCCTCATTCAATACAGACGAGTGAAGGCAAGAGCTGCGTCATGTGTGTGTCTTAAACCTTCTCCCGCTACTTTTCCCCTTTTTAAGGTACTTACCAACCACAAAGCAATGTATATATTAACATATGTTTATAATACAGTTCGTTATGGTATTATGGTTTTATATGGGTAAAATAGACCTTTTTGCATTGTTTAAAGAGTTTTGTGCTAACTGCAAAGATGTGTATCTTTATGCTAGCATTTGGAGACCTCGTGGCTCCGTTGTGACCGAGTCTTGACATATGCGAGTGTTTACTGTGTCATTTGTGTTTAAGCTAGTTACTACTACATACATGTACACATATTTCTGCTGTTAAGTTATTGTATTTATCACTACAAGGGTGAAGCCATGTGATGCTGACATACTGAATACTGCTGAATACTGTTAAAAGAAAAATCAATCTTTGTGTTTGAGAAATCATTTAAAAGGGATTATTAAAATGTATTTGATAATTTTGTTTAAAACAATTAACATCTTATATGGTATTTAAGTTAAAAAGATAATTTAGAAAGCATTAAAAATGTCGTGACTGTGGTTGATGAGTGCACAAATGTTGAAATGTATGTTTTCTTGTATACATTGTTCAAAAAAGATTCAATACAGACGAGTGAAGGCAAGAGCTGCGTCATGTGTGTGTCTTAAACCTTCTCCCGCTACTTTTCCCCTTTTTAAGGGTACAACATAATTAGGTCAATAAATTATTCATATTGTTTATTCTAAGCTATATTCTTGCACAAAATACAAAGTGTTGTAAGAGCCTATAGATTATAGTTCTATATTAAATGTAGTTCTATTATAGTTCTTTGTTGCTGCTGGTTGTCTCCTCTCTTCCAGGTCAGTAGATCAAGATTACAAATTGGAGGAGCACCCCTTGTTGAAGTGTATTGTAGTTATATATTTCGCCAAAGCCATATTGTTCACTTTTATATGACTGATCACTTACATATTTAGATTTGGTTACCCTCTGGGTATCATTCTACTTTTCTCCTTTTCCAGGAGGTGCTCACTCAGTTTCAATCTCTAACGGGACTAACTCTCCTATGGGACATGCTCACAAACAGAAATCCTCATAGGCCCACGACACGCACACATACACAGACACACACCAATAGCCTAAATGCGCTACCTATTCAGGAACGAGGACCACAAGCATTTCTAACTCATCTCTCACAACTCTGCCCTTTGCGCTTCTCATTTTCCAGCTGTCTCTGATCCTCTGCCTCCTTTACATTTCAATCCTCTGTCTGTTCCTGCTCATCCTGACAGTGAGTGAGGGGAGGGAAGAGGGAGTTGTCCCCTTTGGGTAGCTAAGCGATTACCGTTTGAAAGATCCAATCCCTTGCATCATACCTCTCACAACCTTACATTTCTCTGTGGGAACCCTTCTCTGCATGTCTGGCACCTACACCTCTGCATTTTCTTCTCCTCATCCCCTTTTATTTATGACTCCTCTTGTTTTCTCTAATGCCACCCACAAGCAAGTTATTTAATTCATGCTTATGGCTTTCTGTTTAGCTATGTCAATATTGGTGTGTATTTAGAAACCACACTGGAATAAACTGTGCACAGATATATTAATAGAAAACAATAATGGGATTTGGGGGAATAAATTACATTTCTATGACAAATCTGTGAGCGTCCATGTGTCTGTTGGAAAGAATGCAGTAGTTGACTATTGTGAGCTGCTTTGAAAGACATTTCCGACTGCCTTATCTGAGTGAAGTGCTGGCTCCAACAACAGAGCCAGAAACATTGGCCAGTGCTTAAGTGGAAGAGGACTAATCCCTCTTCTCAAGCCCACTCTAGTAAACACCCCTTCTCCAAAGCCCTCCATGCAAATGAATGGCTTGCATCCAACCAGAGTCTCCAATGCTCTTTGCACAGGTTATGCATTGCCTTGGTCCCTTCACAATAGCCAACCTTTTAATCTTTTCTTTATTGTTGAGTTAAGAAAACAGTAGCATTTAAAACATAGATATTTTGAACTACAACTGTAATAATAATTATGGAATATAATGGTTACCAACCCCAAGCAATAAAAACAAAAAAAAAAAACTTGCTGCAATCTGCAATATTGGTTAGTGTTTAAGTAAACGTTTATATTGACTATATGATCAGCATCAAGTTGTTAAAATAATGTGTATGAATCCTTTCTTGGACAATGAAGGAAGACTTTCAGAAATGTTCTATAGAGGAGATTTTCTGGCCGAGCTGTGTAGCTACTTTATGGCCGTTAATAACACCTTGCTGCTATAAAACAGTTTTTATTATTTAACAGGAGAAGGTCAGATGCAAAATAGAGATCTGCCAGATGGTGTGACGAGTTATGGATGGGGGGATTTATCAAAATCACTGGCATATCTGGCAGCCTTGTGATTTTTCACTTCCTTTAGCCATTTGGGCAACAATTTAAAGGTGGTTGGAGGGAAAGGGGAGCAGATTGGAATTTATTAAAGTGAGCGCTGCAACGATCTTGCTGCATGGATGGTTGGCCTACTATTTAATCAAGTCTGCTAAAGATTGACCCACATCAGCCATTCCTCTTTCACTCAGAACAGTTTGTAATGTTGCACGCCTTTCCATTATTTTATGGTGGCCTTGCTCTTAATGCTTTTGTTGGACAATTACAAAACAGGCAGACTTAATAATGCTTCTTTGGTACTACTCAAAATATCTAGTTTGTAATACAAATACCTCATTAAAATGCACAATAATGACATATAATGTATAAACTAAGTGCACTGGGAAAAATCCTAATCACATATTTAGATATACACACAGTCCACAGAATTAAGAGACACTTTTTGTTCTTTTAAGTGTTTTAAGCTATTCCTTTCAAGTATAACTTAGCTAAAACATTAAAAATGGTAAATTTAATGAGCTGTTAAACAATGAACAAATCACTGACAAAGCCATGTTTCCCTCCTTTTTTGAAACTATTACCTTTTACTGACTCTGATTTTGGTAATAATCTCCAACACTACAGCTATTAACAGGATGGTATAAACACTGGGAATCAGGTATATTTTCCTCTCTGCCTCTACCGCTTTACACTTTATTTATCTATAGCAGTACACAGAAACAGTTAGGCTGTCTGTCAACTGTCAAAAACACATTAAGACTGAAGGCCGTTGTGTTTTTCTTTCAGCTGGTCACCGCACGAAAGAACAAATAGGATTTTCTGTCAGAAAAATGGAGTAGGTGTAACCCAGCGATATTACTGTCGAGAAAAAGTAATGAGCATCAATCCCCATTCATCGTTGCCCACTGCACACTGACACACACATCAGCTGTTCAGTTGTCAGTGCAAGACATACTCCAGTACGCAGCAGGAGCAGCCACTTTCTCCTGTTTAATGAGTTCTACTGTCCTCGTAGGCAAGAGGATGTGAGGCTTGATTTCTGACTTAACATCACCAACTACAAAAGGGTTTATCATTGAGATGCAAATGAAACTATGGTCTGCGTTTGCATATAAAGATGTGTGATTGTCCATTAAGTCTTTAGGTATTAATGTTTTCTGCATTAGTATGTAGATTTTTAGCAAGCTAAAAGGCAATGGCTTCCTGGAGTGCTATTAGGCTTTTGCATTTTAGAGCAGCTTCAATTAACCTTTGTAGTGATTGCACTAGAAGACACATTGGAATCCATTGTTAATCCAATAATTATTGTGTGGTGGATGTACTTGACTTCGCCCCGTCAGCCAGCTAATTCACTTCATGTGTTTGTTTGCCAGAGTCAATAATTCTTCTGATTGGAATTGAATTTGCTGTACTAAAGGGGCACTGTTTATCAGGCCATTCTCTACACTGCAGTTACCACTTACCCAAATGTTAAATACTCGCCTTTATGTCTCTAATGATGTAGCCTATGTCATGTAAGTGGATCAGACTATCACTTGAGTTTGTGTTAGTGGCTGAATTATCTACATCCTGAAATAATAGGTTTAAATTGTTTTTGTGGAGGATCTGCCTTTTCATATAACAACACTTTGGGGTGCCTCTGCGGCTCACCTGGCAGAGTGCATACCATATAATTGAGAAGTCCTATTCTGGCTCAGGTCCATTTGCTTTGTGTCATTCCCATCTCTCAACCTGTCTACACACTGTCTCTATCAAAATAAAAACTCAAAAGGCCAAAATATTACAGCACATTGAGATGTTGAGACGCCTGATTTTAAAACACTATTACAAAAATAAAACCAATCTCTTTCAATGATATCTGTTAAAGAGTAAAAAAATAAAGAGTTGTTACTGCTTCAATTTGGGCTTTCTTTCTGAAAAAGTCTTCCAGGGGAGTGATGAGCTCCAAACGACTATCATCTGTCTGAAATGCTCCACAGCGCCCAGAGAGCACTTGGCATCATAAGCACTTTCCCTGTAAATGGCAATGCTGTTGGTGAGAACAAAGTGCTGCAGCGATACGGGTCATAGGCCACATTCATACTCAACAGGCCTAAATGACTTCCTGTTGGTTTGCTGCCATGTGTTTATGTAAAAGTGACATGTATAAAGAAGATGGTGTGAAAGCTCAATGACAACACACAGCTAATTCCTCCCTGTTCTCCTCTCCCTATGCTAATTTTCCCCTGCTCTCCCAGAGATCCATCTGCTGTTAGAAATCTATTTACTGTTAACTATTTGCTTCTCCTGGTTTGCTGTTGTGGCTCAGTTTAGCTTTCGGAGCTAAACTGAGCAGCATTTCAATGACTCGGACACTCCGAAGTGTTTGGTCATTATACCCTCATTATAAGTCACAGTTGATGGAAAACTAATATTCCAACCAGAAGCAGCAGAGTGAAATGTAAAAGCAGTCATTTATTTTGTGTCTGGAGTTCTACCCAACACTCTGACATAGTGAAAATAACTACAAAGAAGATATCAATTACACAGCAGTAACATATTTAAATGCTATTTAGGGTCATTTGGACTGTGGGGACTACAGTCTGGCAAGCTTACATTTATATCTTTATGTTTCATGTATGTCCATTAACATGCACTGTCGATCTAATACATTATTATTATTTGCTAAAAATGTGCTTTTATCCATGAACACTTTCTCCTGAAGATATAATCATAAAGAATGCCTCACAAAGTGTAATGGTTACGGGCAGAGGGCATTTTAGCACGACAAGCACAGCATCTGTCCCATTTTATCAAGCCCAATAAGCTCAAAATGCTCTGTTTTACAATTCCTGGCTTTATTAGAGGCTAAGTAAACGTAATGAGTGCAAATTTGGATACAATGAGAGAGAATACAGATGAGTAGATGAAGCAGGTTTTACTAGCGACAGTAAACACGTCTAATGAAGTGAGACAATATAAATGAATACTAAAGAGGTGAAGTGGAGCACACAAGGGCACTTGGGGTTGGAGAATTACAAAAGATGATGTGTTTTATGAAATTAATTTAAAAAAACATTTAAATATTGCTAAATGCTATTTCTGAGGTTTAATAGGTACATTGCTTTGACACACTGGATTTTGTTGATATCTGCTCCAAAAAGCAGATAGAATGAATACTTAAAAAGTACCATCAGTTGTGATGTGATGAGGATTTGGCCCATCATAACCACTAGTAGTTAACCCTGACCCCGAGGTCTACTGCATGTCAACATAAAATGCCGCAGGGCACCATCATTTCTACATGCAGAAGGAAGAGAGGACTTGCATTTTCTTTGTCTTTTACGCCCAGAAGGTGAAATAGCAGTGCGTGATGAGCAGGAGATTGGATTTTCTTATTCCCAGTGACTGATCACGAGTGAGATGTGGCAGCAGGTGGCAGTCTCTGAGGGAGAACCGGATCAGCTGAGAAGGCCACTCGCACACACGCGCCAGTGTGTGTGTGTGTGTGTGTGTTGACAGTGGAGTGTGTGTGTGTGTGTGTGTGTGTGTGTTGACAGTGGAGTGTGTGTGTGTGTGTGTGTGTGTTGACAGTGGAGTGTGTGTGTGTGGACAGTGGAGTGTGTGAGTGTGGACAGTGGAGTGTGTGTGTGTGGACAGTGGAGTGTGTGTGTGTGGACAGTGGAGTGTGTGTGTGTGTGTGTGTGTGTGTGTGTGGACAGTGGAGTGTGTGTGTGTGTGTGTGTGTGTGTTGACAGTGGAGTGTGTGTGTGTGTGTGTGTGTGTGTGTGTGTGTGTGTGTGTGTGTGTGTGGACAGTGGAGTGTGTGTGTGGACAGTGGAGTGTGTGTGTGTGTGTGTGTGTGTGTGTGTGTGTGTGTGTGTGTGTGTTGACAGTGGAGTGTGTGTGTGTGTGTGTGTGGACAGTGGAGTGTGTGGACAGTGGAGTGTGTGTGTGACAGTGGAGTGTGTGTGTGTGTGTGGACAGTGGAGTGTGTGTGTGTGTGTGTGGACAGTGGAGTGTGTGTGTTGACAGTGGAGTGTGTGTGTGTGTGGACAGTGGAGTGTGTGTGTGTGACAGTGTGTGTGTGTGTGTGTGTGTGTGTGTGTGTGTGTGGACAGTGGAGTGTGTGTGTGTGTTGACAGTGGAGTATGTGTGTGGACAGTGGAGTGTGTGTGTGTGTGTGTGTGTGTGTGTGTGTGTGTGTGTGTGTGTGTGTGTGTGTGTGTGTGTGTGTGTGCATGTGTGTGTGTGTGTGTGGACAGTGGAGTGTGTGTGTGTGTGTGTGTGTGTGTGTGGACAGTGGAGTGTGCTAACGCTGGAGACAGTCACATAGGCTCTGTTATAAATGAGCATGGCTCACTGGGGCAGCTGGCCCAAGAACAGGGGCAGCTGGGTAATATTAGGAGTGGTGGAAAGTGTTTTTTTTCTGTCCAGCTATGTTAGCTGAGATGGTAAACATTGCATGACAGAGCATCTATCGTTCAGAGGATCTAATGCAGAAACATTTTGCATTGTTGTATGTTGACATACCAGGTTTGCAAAAGACATGCATCTATATTTAATTTCCTTGTCAAGTTGAAATCATTAGATTATGAAGAATGTTCTGTTGACAAAAATTGACAAGGCTATGTCGAAAAAATAATATTGATAAGTGGGTGTGAGGATGTGTGGGATTTTCAACAAAACCTTTGAGCCGGAAAAAACATTTCGTAACCATGTTTTCTTTCCCATACACTGATTGTGGCACTGATAACTTGCTGGTGTGTCAATATGTGCTGCATAATTCATTCCGATTGATGCAGAGTTGACAACTGCTATATGAGGGATCCTAATAGAACGTTAAATAAATAAAGAGATGGACAAACCACGGCGCTGTAAAATAAAATGTAGAAGCATGTCCGGCTATTCCAAAAGAAATCAATTATTCAAGTTACAATCAAATTACAATCTCAAAGATAAGAACGTTACATAACAAAATAAAACTTTGAATTGTTTCCACTTGTGCAAAAAAGTTAATTAAATTAAGAATAAAAACTAGGAGAGGTGAGTAGCTTTTAATAAATCAATTAGTGCAGTCTCCGAGTGATCTACATGACAGAGAAGTTCCGGGGAGAAACTGTAGGCTCAGGGAGGATAGCAAGGACACGCGGAGAAGCTCTTGTTTTTCTTTGTGACTACCTCACTCTAATTAGACTGGTCGCTGTGAGCAGAATCCAAATGACTGGATACAGAGAGTAACAGATGTGGAGAGCAGAATTAAAAAAACAGGAGGGGGTAGGTCTGCAATAATACAAAGTAGAAAGGTAAATGCAAGATAAATTTGATTATTTGGTAAAATATATATATATATATATATATATATATATATATATATATATATATATATATATATATATATATATAAATAAAACAACAAATGAAGGTTTGAGAGATATAAGGTACCAGCTAAGTTAAAGCTCCACTACCCGGTTTTGTTTTTGCTGTCCCGGTCTCAGCAGCAGCACTCACCCCCAACAGCAGCCCCAAAAAATAAAATAAACAATAGTACATTTTTCTCCACAGAATAGTAATACATCACATTAAAGTTTACCTGAAACCTTTAGCTTTGAGTTTTATCATGTGTAGTAGTCCAGTAATTATCGCTATTTCCTCGAAGTACTGACATTCATATGAGTTTATTTTGCTGCCCTTTTCTCTATTTGTACAAATAATTTGTGCTGAAGAAAAGGGAAGAAAAGTCTAATTTAATTATAAAATTAGACAGTACAATGTTCCACAAAGGGCATATTTGAACTATGCCAGTAATATTATAATCCCAGTTTATATAATGCAATCACTGATGTTGTAAACACCAAAATAAAATCAGTGTTTTGTCTTTCAGCCGGTACACAGTCGACAGAACTTTAGTTTTAAAGCAAGCCTTTAACATGTGTCACTGCTGATAAGTGAACATAAGGCGTTTTCAAAAGCTTAGAGAAGGATTTCCAAAATTATTAATTACTTTACTGGAAACGTGCAAAAAAGATGTGCATTATCAAATTACAAACGATGCACACTAAAACTGAAGCACAGAATCTACAGGCTGTCATACGATGAGAGGTTTTGGAGATCTGTTGGGAAATCATCAAATATTAAACAGCATTTCAAACAGAGCTGTAGGATTGTGATTGAGAAGAGCCTCTAAAGTGGGATAATCCATCAACACATTTGAACCTTTTAGTGGTGGTTTCCGAATGATGCATTATTGAGTACATTTACTAGTCACATCCTATGCATGCACTGGTTTGGTCTACAATCTCTTGTGCATAGGTTGCATTATTAATGCATCGATTTAAATAAATGGATAAGTTACTTAAAATAAGGTGACGTTCTTGACATTGTATTTGTTTTTAAGTTGAAAGCAAAGGTCACGTTGTAGTGTTACCTTTGATTCAATTGGGTTTCTCTCTTAGAATGGTAGCTGCTAAGCCTTGGTGTTTAAAAAAATTATCAATTGTGTCCATTGTAGATGATCCAAATATCTCTTTTTTCAGAAGTGTAAGTCAATTCCTAACAACTGAGGCTCTACATTTACACAAGCTACGTTCTGAGCAGCAAGACCTCTGTAATTAATTTGTTCATTTCAAACCTATAAAAATACTGCTGTCTGACTCTAGACATACCTAATGTTCTTACAGAAGAACAGTTATATGTAGGGCATTGCCAATTATGCGGTTTTATATGGAACCTGGCATAGATCTGAAAATCGCAACACATGTTTTTTTCTAATGAGAGAAGCAATTAGGTTTTGATTTTGAGGGTCCATGTGTATGAGGTTGTTAATTTCAATTACAGAATACATCAGTATCCACCTCAGCGCTCTGCTTCCACTGTGGGGAAATCTAAGAAGCTCCACTATATTAGGGAGCATAAGAATAGGTGAGCCCGCACTGTAGATCAGCAGCTCCAAATTACACCAATTAAAAAGAGAAGGAATAGAAAAACACAGAATTTAAAGGTTAGAAAACCCGGACTGTGGATTTAAATTTTTTGCTATGTTATTGGCAATTTTGCTGGGAAAATGAGTTTGAAGATGGCCCTTTTCTGATACAGAGAAGAACTTAAATATCTTGATACCTTGCTCATAATTGTCGGAACAATGGTGCATTTGATTTAAAACCTCGGAGGCTCAGTGTAACAGTCATGCTGACAATGTACTTGCAAAGGTTGGTTAAGAAAAAGGTTTCAATTTACCATATACAGTACATGTATTATCTTTACTTCACACCTAACAAATTGTCTCTAGGTATGAGTTCTAGCTCACACTACTTTCGGAGAGAGGGTAGGGTGCATGGTGGGACTGTAGGTACAGATGACTCATTCAGAATG
Source organism: Perccottus glenii (assembly GCA_024416835.2). Taxonomy (NCBI): domain Eukaryota; kingdom Metazoa; phylum Chordata; class Actinopteri; order Gobiiformes; family Odontobutidae; genus Perccottus; species Perccottus glenii. The sequence goes on from CM044550.2 coordinate 15,476,889, forward strand.
GTATAAACCACTCTATAAACCTTACATATGAGTTTAAAAATTTACATCAGACTGAACCAGAAAGTGTTTTTTTCCTCTCAAAGTGCTCATTGATTGTAGCCATTATTGGAAAGGCATTTTGTTTGTCTCAGCCGGCCATTTGCATTTGACCGTAATGCACTGTTGCATAAAAGAAGCTGAGTTGAGATTTTCTGGTTTCTCCTTCCACGTGAGAAGGGATAACATGTCGTAGAAGTCTTATTCATGTGTGACAGTAAGACGGATCATAAGATTAATGGAGGGTGTCGGCTGCAGTCAGTCCAGGTTTGCACTGTGGAAAGTGTGACGGAAAGAGTCACTCTTTACCCACTGTTGTTGGTTGGGATTAAATAAATAATGATTAGTTCTTAAAGACTTAATCTTTAACATTTTCAATAAAATACTATCAATTCTGATAGTGGGCAGGGACATCTGCATACAATGCCACTATTTCAGTTTAAAGGGGATACAGATCTTTCAAAAAGAAGTAAACCAGACTGTTAGATGCTGACAGACACCAAAGTACTTAAAAGGAGCTTTTTTCCTGTTAAGAGCATCAGACAAGAAAGGAATGGCTGGTCAGCAGTACGTGAATGGAAATACAGTGATGCTCTTGGTTTGCTAACTATTTCTGCAAGTTTAATATTTAAAGAAAAATACTTTAACAATATCAAGTGTGTATAACAGTGCTGAAGGTTTCGGTTGATCTACTTTGCTTTGCTTTGCTTTAAATAAGCAAATGAAAAAAAAATTAAAAACCTCAAGCACAACATTAGGTATAAACGAGCATCCAAAAAAACCCAAAATAGATAAAGGTAAGAATGTAAAGAAAAACAACTACAGAGAACCACAACATTTCTTGAAAAAGGAGTGGAAACACTCACAGCCAGCCCCCATCCACAAGAGCACAACACAAACATGTCAATATGAGAGCTTTTCAATGCAACAAATGGCTCTAGTCCCTAATCTTTGTGTAATGCCATTATTATTAGTGACATGGTGTCAGCGAGAAAGCCATGATATGGTGCCCTCTTTTTGTGCTCATACTTTACAACTGAATGGGGAGGGAACAGCATTGTGAAAAAAAGGAAAACAATTAATCTAATGAGCTTTTTCTTGTCTAGAACGTGCTCTGGCTCCAGCTGAATGACAATGGCAATGCCATCCTCTTACCATGATACACATTCCATTGTGAATAAATATATTTGTGAGCACTCAGCAAAACAAAGGGGAAATGGAGGAATAAAGTTAATGAAATGAAAAGGCTGTGTTGCCAGATAAGCCATACGGATTCAGTAGTGATGTATGAAATATGAAAGCATTTGTTGAGCCGTATGGATACGGTGTCTGGGTCTACAAATGACAGTCTGTCCATGCAGTGTCCACTGTGTTAGACGCACGGCTCTGTCCAGAGTTCCTTGCTTCATTAATTTAGCGTCTCCCTGGCATGGTGTCTTGGCTGCTTCTTCTGCATATGGACATCGTAAGTGCCAAGACAAACAGAGGTCAGGAAGCATTGGAAAGAAAAATGATGTTCACCATTAATTCTAAATATGCATAAAAAAATAGAAAAATGTTTTGCCAGAGAGAGCATACACATATCTTGTGACCATTTGATAAATGTAAGCTGTCTGTTTGGACAGACAAAGGAGGTGAAACAAATTGTCCACTTGTATGAGCTTTTCTGTCCACTGTAAAGATGAGACATCCACCTAAGGCTCCACACAGATCCGGAGCAGTGGCAGTATCTTGAAGCCAGTGGCTGCCCACGAGGTTGAGGTCTGCAAATCCAGCTTCAGAAAGGCCACTCTCCTATAGGGATACTGGCTCAGGATTTTGGCACTGCACTAAAAAGAACAGCAGGAAAAGTCCTATTTGATGGAAGGTGATAAAGGTGGTCACCACCCTGCAAGCTCCCTCTGAGAAACAAGGCAAGGACTGGGGTTTTAAGGGTAAAAAATACCAGGAGGACAAAAAGAGCTGTGCTGAGCAACTTGAGATGGAGGGTAATTAGAGTGGGGAGCCCTTGATGAGAGCTGAAGGATTCTGCTCACAGCCTAGGGAGACATTTTTGACTGCCTCTTTAATTCCTACTGTTACTTCTTTGGAATGCTGATGGAGCTTTGGTTGCAGTCGGGCAGTACTGCCACATAATGTTACACACAGGACAACGAAGCATCTTTTAAGGCTTTGTAGTGTTCTTGTTTGGTGGAACCATAGACAAACACAAGGCATGAATCTTTAGTGGCCTGTGTGACTTACTCACTGCACACATTTATTTTAGCACGGATAAGCTTGTGGGATGAGCAAAACACTAAAATAATTAATTACATATGTGAACAGTCAATATCATGACCTTGAGCAGTTTTACAACAAATAAAAGCCCACTTCATTTTCCATTTTAGTGGCTAAGGTGGAGCATGTGTATTGTGAAAATGTGGACTAACATACAGTATACACACTGTCAAGAACAGTGAGAGAACACATTTTTCATATAAACCTAAGATGGTTGAAATTGATTTTTTATTTGAGTGAATTTCTTCACTGTACACTGATGACTCAATAACAAACAGAGAAAAATGAAATAACTAAAATGGTACAAACAAGCAAAAGGCTGCAATGATGTACAGCTCAGCAAATACTCATTATATTTTTACACTTGTTCTGTCAAAGAAGAAGGTTAAAAAAAGTTTTATATAGGCTTCAAATTAGTTCACTTTAAGAGTAAAAATAAATAAATGTGAATATATTCCTTCTATGGCACTCCATCTGAAGTGCTTCCAGGTGGTGAAGTACATGGAAAAGGTATTTAAGCCTGACTGTGGAGCGGGAATTAGTTAAAGCTCCAAAATACTGCTGTCAGAATGTCTCAGCTCAGTCACACCATCTCAGCCGGCTCTGCTGCTCTTACCTTGAATACATATACTATATGATTGCATGGACATGGTATAGAAATATTTACATTAAGATGCACCTGTTTTCCACTCTGGATTACTTTCTCATCCCTTGTCTCGACAAGACATTACATCAGCATTTCATTTACAGAGCATCACTTGTAGAGCATGGACCTAGGGCGCAGGTTTCTCTTGTCATTAATGGTGCCATAAACAAGAGGTGCTTCTATCAAGGGTTTCAGGAGAGTTTGATGAGATATTTAGGTGAAAACACAGGCTCACATTATCATTTAGTAGAGAGTAATGGCACTCTTGGTTTTGGAATTGAGTTATGAATAACAATTACTATGTGCACCACAGTGCAAAGAGATGATAGGAACAAAAGTCATACTTGAATACAGTCAATAGTTTCTCCTGACCTTGAAGGCTTACTGTCAAGTCATTTGTAAAACTCACTCGTATTTGGCAATGTATTAGCAGTTTCACAATGTTTTACACTTTTCTATCCAATCACAGATGAACACATTACACACAAGTAACACACAGCATAACAGTGGGTTTAAATGTGTACAAGGCCAGGTCAAAGCTAGAGTTCCTTACACCGATCATCCAACATGTTTGTCCAGTGTACCATTCAGAGCGACTGTCCTATCACACTATTCTCTGTGCCTCACAATTTGAAAAAGAAAATGTATTTACTCATTGAAAGTAATTCTTCAGGCAGTTCTATAAAGGGACGAGCAGCTACACATTCACCCATAATTTCACAAAGCACCTTTAAGGTGCAACTACAACCTTTGCTATCAGTCCCTCCTCCACTTTAGAGCAACTATAGTTCACTGTTAGAATTAGTTAGAATTAATTAGTTAACAATTAAAACAGAGCACCATTGATCGTTTATAAATACAATTACAGTATGTCTTTATTACCAATGCCCATGTATGTTCACATCCCCATCGAACCACTCACTTAGTCAAACCATCCACCACATAGTTAGTCACCACACACACACAAAATCCATCAAAATCTAGTCTAGACTGAACCAATTATCTTTTATTCCGTCTTCCATTAGGTCATTGAATAAAAATGCAAGCATCACTTAATGACTTCAACTTACTAGCACAGACCTACTTACATTCTTACCATTTTAGTTATATTTATTATCATCTGTCTTTAAAACGTGTTTCTTAATCTTTTTTTTATCTAGTACTGTCAGGACAAAATTCCCTAGTCGGACAACAAAGTATACCTTACCATACCCTACCATAAAATCTCTTGAGTGTCCCAAGGGTCAAAAGGTCATAATAGTGGTCTACAAGGAAGCCTAAACTCTCCCACCTTCTTTTCCCACACTGTGTTATACAGCCACATGTCCAAAAAGGCAGCTCTGATATACTTTTAGATCCATAAAGAGGGCATTTCTCTTTTAAGACATTCCCAACCTGCTGACCCCCAAATCATGAAAATGGCAGGGTTACAGTATCTACTCTATACCATGCCTGCACATGTTTGGATGATTTAAACACATTCTGTGATTTTCCTATTTAATTTGTAGGAACTGTATATTACTCAAATAAAAATCTTCAAACCCAGTCAAAATGTTTTACAAAAGTATGTCAACACAAAACACTCCACCCACCATCCACCTGAATGCACAGTGAGTTAAGTGTTCAGTGCTTTTAGTAGAAAGATGAAAAACACAAACTTGTTCCAGAAGCCCCTGAGGCATTGGGTTTGTTTATAAAGGCTTATCCAACTAAAGAGGAGCAGCTCCCAGTCTGTATCATTCTTTTTGGCACAGCACCCTCGCTGTTCACTATGTTTACAGAGCACTTGCAGTCCATTGCCACTGTTTATCCTTCCTCATAGCCTTTATTTTTTATAGTAAAAGCACAATTCATGTTCTCCCAAAGAAATCAGTATATCAGGGATAACTTGTACCAGGTATTTCAAATTATTTTTTGTCTTCATTATTAAACAGATTAAATTGGAAGTCCGAGCCGGCCCGGGACATGCACAAGCCTTCCCCTTGTTTAACCCTTTTCTCTGGCATTTCCTGCAAATGCATACTGTCTTTATTAAACATCATTATGATAACAAAGATGCACATTTGAACGAGACCACTTTAAAAAAACAAGCTACATAATCCAGGTGGCATAGTGTCATTTATCACTCTCTAAATCCATGGTCTCATGACAGCTTGAGCTTGACTGATGACACTCTTTCTGTGTTTTTACCTTGAGAAAAGCCAGACATATTAAAAATGTATCCATTTATTTCCAGCTTAGTTTGAGCCCAAACCTGAAAAATGACCTACATCTGTTTCAATTATTAGTAAAAGTAGAGGAAAAATTATGGCTGCAGAGTTCCAGCAGATCACAAGCGATGCAGAATGTTTTGTTTTTTTTGGCCATCCATCACAGCGCTAGAGGCACACTGGATGATTTATGTTGTCTTCACAAACTTCTGAGGGGAGTAAGACATGCCAGTCTCTTTTTCAATCTTCCCTTGTAGGCTCTCATTATAAATGGCGCACTATAAAAAGACTTTATTTATTTATTTACAGCATTTCATTTACATTTTTGGAAAACGGTTCATTGCTGATGGTGCCCTTGTGGATCAGATAAAATCATTTTGATGTTTTGTAGCCTCCGATGACAACAGGGGAACACCAAAGAGCACAAAAGAGCGCATTGTTACATAAACTTGTAATGCCTGATGTCTTGCCCTCTTTCTTATACACAAAGAAAGCTCTGAAGATATTTATTTAATGAGAGCAGATATTATCACGACAAAGTTGGCAGCTGATGACAATCCAAATCTCAGCAGAAAAAAACTCAATGAAACAGTTTTCCAGAAAGGTTTAGGCATTTTAACACACAATCTAATTAAGGACACTTTAATGAGACTTCAGTCCATTCACTCAACACTGATGGGATACTTTGATGTATTCTGTGATCAATAAAACACTTGAACAAAGAACAAACAATCCGGAAAACAGTTTTGTTTATTTCAATAATGTCCCTATTCATTAAAAAAAAAAAAAAATCTTTGCTATTTTGTGTATAAGCTTGCGTTTTTGAAGTTGCATTGTATATAGTAGATGTTAATACTCAAAATACAATAACCTACATTCTTAAAAGAGCAATATTAAGTTGAATATGCACACTAAGAAGGCTACATGTAGTGTGTAGTTACTGAAATTTGTATTTTATTTTTTCAGGTATGACATGCTATAAATTCTTTTTGTCTGGTTTGTGTGTAAGCTGTGTAGTCAGTCATGAATCAAACCAGGTATTTCGATAAAACAGTTCAATCCAGTTTCATGTGTAAAGCCTGTGTTTTATTATTTAAAATCCCAGCTTTGTGAAAGCAATGTCACATACAGATGCTGAGTTACTTGCTCCTCATAGATTAATCTCTGTGTATTTTATTTTTTAAAAAAGGCCACTGGTGATAAAGAGAGAGGGGGCATGTCTACATGACCCTTTCACATAACTCTGCTTATTGATTGATTGCTAGCACAAGGCTAAACCCCTTTCCAAGGACAAGTGGCTTCACGTGCCCGTTCAGCGCACACGCACACACAGTCTTTCTAGTTTGGGCTTTGAACATGGCTCGACACCGAGTACACCGTGCTCGTCTTTGTGTTTGATGACAAATTCAGTACAGGAGCAACCGCAAACACTGACGCTCCCTACTGAAGGGTGTCTCGACAAAGTCAAAGCACTGCTTTTGCAGGAGAGATGCACAGCGTATTGTTTGTTTTCTTGTGAATTTTAAATGTAGCACGTCTACAGTTGATAAGATACGCTCATGTCAATATTTTCTTTTGGTGTTGCTGTTTTTCATGGTTTGAGTAAAGACCACAACTCTATGTGTTTGGTACTGGAACAAAGGCAAATAGTTTTTAGTGTAGGATTCCACTTAGTCCCATTAAGGGTCACGGGTGACTGGAGCCTATCCCAGCAGCTTTGGGCCTGAGGTGGGGTACATCCTGGACACCCTGGCAAGTTGCAGGGCTGACATTTAGAGACAGACAGTGACAGACAACCATTCATGCTCACATTCATTCACTAGGGACACTTTAGATTTGCCATTTGACCTATTCATGCATATGTTTGGGAGGAAGCTGGAGAACCCGGAGAGAACCCAAAAAGGCGGGAGTTGGCCGAGGACGTTCGAGTCGACCTCTAACCACATGCACCTAATACTACTTTTTTCCTTTTACACAAATACTTTCAATAACACAACCCAAACATCTTCTATTCAGATTTGTTATTCTTAAGTCAGAGTTTAGCAAAATAATTCCCTTTTGCTTTATTTCTTCAGATAAATAGGAAGTGGATGTCAAGGCCCATATGTTTTGCATTCATTCTGCTACATTTAAGTTTATAGAGTTATATTATTAGCCAATATGCTTAAGATCACCCAATGGTGTAGCTCTGCCATCTCTCTTCATTCTATTAATATTAGGAACAGACCCGCTGCTCTGCCTTTTTCCAAACCTACTGTCAAAGTAATCCTTTCAAACCAGAGTCACGTGCATTGCCTCTGCAAGATGCAATTCCTGTGTTATTTTGGATTTTATTTGCGCAACTTTCTTTATCAATTAAACATTTGTATAATTCTAATAAACTGATGCTGCTGCTCCACCTACATTTTTTGGAGTTTAATATGAACAACCAACAGGCATTTTTATAATGATACTGATAGTAACATCTTCTACTTTTACATGGTCCACAGTTTTACCGCCCAGTCCTAACACTATTATTATTATTATTATTATGGATCTTTTTGTTTAAATAAATACATGGTAAATGGTTATATCACTTCTCTCTAGTGTTGACTTTGACTCTTATCTCACTTTTATCGCACACTTATCTCTGTGGAAGATGTGTGTCTCTATTTGTGTACATCAACTACATTTTAAGTGTTGTGAACAAGTAAGGAGCTACTTCAGATCAGGATACCACTGTCTGTTTAACCTATTTTTTGTCTTACATGCTTTGGGGCTTGTTTGGATAACACAAATGCAGAAACATGGAGCAAACCCAGGCCTCTAGGGTGTATGAATATGTGAGTAGCTAAAGTGATGGTTTAAGCTCTGGGGGTATGGGCGGAGGCTGCAGGGTGGATGTGAGTGGAGGGGGGAGGCCAGTCGACCAGAGGCGGGGAATCAAGAGACACCAAGCAGCTGTTAGGCTCCACTGGCCTGCTGTGTGTTATTTATTGCAGCACTAGCTACAGTCTCAGTGTGGCATCTGCAAAGTGGGTCAGCATATTATCTACTTTCTTCACTTGTGCTCCTCCTTCCCTCACTCACTATCTTAAGATCATCACCATGGATCGGCTCAGTAATGTTCGCTCTGATCTGTTTCACTCCCTATCACGTTTTTCACTTCCCATTTCCATTACTTTAGCACTGCCTTTTTAACCCTTTTTGGATCATCGTGTAAGTCTAGGTCTTCGTCATCTAAGTGCTTTTCATCACCACTCCTTTTCCTGTCTTCTAACTGGCCCTTGATCGTTAGTGCATATGTGAAGGGAAGGAAGGGCGGAAGGCAGAAAATAAAGGAAGGTAGGAAGGACATCTTAAACAGGCCCATGGACATTTTATTATTAAATACTCTTGCTGTGTTAGAATATAGTAAAACAGGCTCAGATATCTGTCCTGACATTACTATTCCTCTCTGGTGTATGATCAGAAGGCCATGAGGCTATGAGAATGCAACACACTGAGTCATCAAGGTTTTTCTCAGTTGTTGCTGGGTTTCGTTTTTTTTTGGACTGTCAAGGCTTGAGGGCTGCGAGATTCCCACTACTCCGAACAGCAGAGCTGGTGATTTGAAATCCCCTCGCTGACTGGCCTAAAGCCTTAATCAGAATCTCAATTGGCGCAGCCCCAGGGGCAGGGGGTGGGGCATGCACCTATTCCCACAGCTGGGTTGCTAGGATACAACATTTGGTTCTAATAAAAATGAGCACCTGTGTCTGACTTGCACCTGCTACTCTAAGGCAGGAATTATTAAATTCTCTGTGCACACCTCTCCTCCAATCTTTCCTTTCAATACATCCTCATTTCAGAAGAGCACATTTAATCCCTCAAATCATTTGTGAGCAAAATCCATTTTCTAATATTTTTAAACCACAAAAAATTAGTTACTGGTATTACTAGGCAAGATGCATCTGAGCATTGTTTCACTTTCATAATTGGGATTGTGGAAAAAAAAAGTAGCGAAAAACCTCATTAAGTTCATTTGCAATTATTACTTCTTTACCTTCAATATTTTTTTCTTAATTAGAAAAAGTTTATCTACAGGCAAAATTCCCCATATCCCTCCTTTACATACATCAGCCCTAAAATTATCAATGTTTGATAATATTGGACATGTATGAAGAAAGGTGGGACCTGTATGAAGGTGAGAGCATATTGGTGAATGAAGTCTAAATTAAATATAAGGCCATTAAAAGTGTTAATGTTTTATATTGGTACACACACATACTGTACATAAGCATACCCAGCATGCTGATAAACAAAATTAAGACCATCTAGCAAGCCCTACAGCTGTATTCAGAGATTCTCCTCCCTTCCTAGACCTTCCCCTGCCCCCCCTTTCCCCACCCTCTCAGAACAATATAGAACATGTGCTTGCCACTGAGAGAAAATTGCTTTGGAGGGATTGCAACCAATTAAAGAGGAGCCATGCTATAGTTTGAAGAACTACTGCACACAAGACAAAGTGGTGTGTATGTAATCTAGCTCAGTGTCTCCTCACTGGCCCATGCTCATCAATCCTGCCTGCAGCGGGTGGCAAAGGGGCAGGGAGCACGAGAAGCAGTGCTTTGTACCTGGGTCACTTCATCATCACCCTGCGCCAGACATTGCTACATCTTTCAACACTATTGCCTCAGCCACAGGGCACTAAAAATGTCAGCTGTGCCCACCCCACTGCACACCCTCTGCCCATATACTGAAAATCAACCCCCTGGGATTTGATACATGCCTCTGACCTTCTCTGTCCACTCCTGTGATGCCCCAGAGAGTGCCAGGTGCACTTTTCTCCATAATGACTATTATTCATTGAAGCTAACTCATCTTCCTGCCAGGCTCCAATGTGTTTATGATATTAAGCATAAACACATTGGAACCCCCATTACATGCACTTTCTCTATATAATAGAATAATTGTATAATCGAAAATATTTCCAGAAACCTGTCCTTTTTAAAGACTTGGCTTCTCATTTATTATGCTTGTTCTTTTAATCTTTAATTTATTTAAATTTATCCTAACAATATTTTTCACTACTTGTACCTTTCCCTTTGTGGCATTAAACAATTTATTTAAGCTAACTTTGCCCTGCTGTGGATAACAACCAGCACTATAGGGCTGCCAAACAACAGATGAAAGCCCCTGTGTAAGTGACCGCATCCAGTAAAGACCTTCTATTCAACGCTTCTCCTACTGGACCACTGCTCATCTTGTTCAGTCCTCCTCTCACTGACATTTACTTACTGCATGCCTGTGTCCCTAATATCTTTGAATAAATGTTGTGTCCATCTGTTATTATTTTGTCTCCTTCATTCTCCTCAAGGGCAATGGATATTTTCATCCCTTTGTTTCTTGCCATTGTCCCTCTTTTGCCTGCTGCACACCACACTCTATTATAGAAACAAGCCGGCTGTTGTTTTTGGCCCTCACTCATTGTCCAAATTTCACACACTGTGTCAGCAGAAATTCTGCCTGTAGGACAGAAATGTGCTGCTAAAAACTTTTGTTCAGCTAAGCCTGTTTTTGGATATTAAATATAACCATTAGAAACAGCAATATTACATTGTGGACAATTATGTACCAATGTTTCCACCTTTTCAAAATTGTTATATTGACAAATATAAAACTTTATCCTTGTTCAACTGAGCAATTATTCATGCCTTTTCCTGAATAACTAACTGTGATTTGCTTCTCATATTTATTCATGCATGTGCCTTTGTGAGTGATAACATTTCCTAGCCTTGACAAAGGCACTGCAAAATGTGTACTTAGGCAAAAGTAATGATGTTGGCTTATTGACTAAATGTCATTATGTTTTATGCCACTATGCATATTACACACACCCTGCTGTCAAGTTAGAAAATTTTGGTAACATTGTCAGGTATTGAAGAAAAAGACAACACAACATTTGAGCCACGCAGAAGTTTTTGTCTCTGCCAGCACCACGGACAGTTCCACTAAGGATTGAGAACTCTATCCATTCATGCTGCTGAAGAATATTTTTACCACAAAACTGTTAAAATATGTGTTTGACAGCCATGTAGGTGCATAAAGGCCTACACTAACTGTGGCCTCAAGTTCAAACATTAAATCTAGTTTAAGCAGGAGGAGCTTAGACAAACTTTATGGGGTGTGGTCAGCCTTAAGGGATTCTGAAAGGTAAACACTGTGTGTTTGTGAAAATTAGATTTTTTTTAAATTATTTTTATTATTATCATTGTTATTATCATCAACCACACACAGCATACTACTGAGACCAACACAAAGGTATGGGATAGACAGGGGTTGTTCTGTTAACTGAGTGGGAATCCCATTTCGTGAGTGCAAACTGTAAAATTAACAATGTATAAACAAGTTCATAGTAGGTTAAGAACAGAAATCTAGACTGTCCTGTAAACTGTTCTGTTGCTGTAAAAGCACAAGCTGTAGTCCCTAGCAAGGACAGGACTACTATAGGCCTACTCTCTTTGATGAAAACAACAGGAGTTAATGTGAATAGCTTATTAGGCAACTGCTGCGTCATTCTTTGAAAAGCATATTGGACATGGATTTAATTTAAACTCAAAAGCTTTGAGTTGCTTTCTTTCAGGAATTGAAGTGCTGAGTTAAGAGAGACAAAGAAGAGTGCCTTACTTTTGAAGACAGACATTTTTTTAAAATAAAATTCTAAACCTAGCTTTTATTTCACTGAACATTTATGTAATTGCCAAAGCAGTTCTTCCAATTAAACCTGTGGCACAAAAACAATTACATGCAACAACTATATGAGATAAATGTATAGAGCTAATGTTTTGGTGTCTTAATTCTTTAGAAAGCATGACATTTTGTGTAATATCACAAAAACAAACAAAATAAAATAAATATTTAAACCAAAACATCTTGAACGCATGACGAGCATTGCCCCATGAAAGACTAGCCCAGAGGAAGGTAAAGGAGAAGCCACAGTATGGCTGACAGATGTGCCGTTCAGCAGGAACACAGGTGCAGACCACTTTAATGAGCAAGTGGAGGCCATGTGAACTAAATTCCCTCATCTGTTGCCATCACACCAATGATGGGTCCATTTTTGGGGTCAGTTCAACTCCATTTACCACCAAACAGGACAAGTTAGGATCTAGACTCAGCAATATAGAGACAAAAGTGGGAGACCAGAGATCATGTTGTTTTGACCGGGGCCATGTTTTTATTGGCGGGAACAACGTGTTGTTGAAATGCATAACAGGGGAGAAAGTTTAGGATATTGATGGATGTGGCTGTAGACAGTATACCGGTAAGAAAACATTTTAAATCTGGTCTTTTCTAAAGCATGTACTGTATGTATGGGCCAGGTCCTTGTAGATTTGAAGCTTAATAAGATTAAAAAGCAAGATTTTGGGGTGTTAAAGTCATAAAAAATAGTATTATGGAGGAGATTTTTCTTGTATTAAAGCACATGCGTTATTTTCTGAGATTAATGTTTAAATTCATACTGCAAATGTTGGAGGATTATATACGCTTTTGCTAACAGATTTGTGTTTCATTTTCTCCAGACTTTCTTGGAGCAGTACAAAACAGGCTCTGGGTATTTGAGATTAAGAATCATGAAATGCTAAGATAGGATGCACAATGGTCCACAATAAAGGGAGTAAAGAACATTTGAGTGAAGCTGCTCTGGTTGCATGGCATGCACACACTTCTTTGCTAGCCTCTCAGGTAGGCCAAACATTTATTGGAAGAATGTATAATGGTAAAAAATATGTCATGCATGGAGCCATCCAGACTTAGATGAAGAAAAAAAACCACAATGAACCTGGATGACCCGTTACAGATAAGGCCCTTGTGCTGGGGGCTGATGCTTAAAATATATGGAGCTGTTTTATGTAAATCTGTTTTGATGTGTTCTGATGTGTTAGCATATTAGCTGTAAACAATGCTGACATTTTTATCAATGTTTTGCTTAGAGTCAGGAACAAAAAGTGTGTGTTTTTTTATTTTAGTTTTATAAAGTAGGTTTCTGTCTTTGAGGCCCTCTTGTCTGACACAGTACATGAAGCACAGCAAATAGACTTGGCCAGAGCAGGGCACATGTGGAAGATCACGCTAGGGCACTGACAGATGAAAGGTTGTGGTTCCCTGTTTGTGACAACACTCGTCACAGATCTTTTCTTTGATGGTGGCCCCCTATCCTGAGCAGCTGCCCCATCCTGGCAACCTCCTGGCATTTCTGCAGCAATCTCTTTCTTTTGTTAGTTAGGTGTCTCAGATTGTGTGTCTGTGTTATTTACCACTGCTTCTGCAGTATCAAGTTCACATCACTGTTTATTATTCTCAGCAATTACAGATATATACTGTATGATTATACAGTGTGATAGAACTGAAGAGAAAACTCCATCAGTATTGATTATGGTGCCAGGGAACTTGGAGTATTAATGGCTCTTGGCTATTGCAGTCATCAATCAAGATCAAGTATTAATATGTACTGTATATAATTCATCAATGTCACACACTGTGAACCAATCATTATTTCTTAAGTCTTTACCATATATTGTTCTAAAACTTTGTTGCATATTTTGTTACCTAGAAAAAATACATAAACCCCCAGGCTTTGTAGTGCTGGTTTAAATAAGCTTGCAGCCATTTAAAGCAACCTGAAACTCCCTTTGAATCTGAGAGGCTGAATTTAGTTTGTTAGCATGGATCCCAAGTATAACATGGACGAATGACCCTGCTTTCTGTGGCATAAGGAAGGCTCTATGAGCTGAGAAAGTGCAGGTCACTTAGTCCAAAGGCATAAAAGCAGTCATGTGGTTTGTGTTTGACCTCTGAGGGAACACAGTATTGACTCGCAAATGGTCCGCACGCGCATCACTGCCCATTGCTCACCCAGGTACTTGTTCTGTCACCTTGTTTCTCCCAAGTCACACAAGCCAGTCACTTATAGCCAAGTGACAGGGGTAAAGGTTGCCGTGTGCCCAGTAAGACTACTAGTAAAGTCTTGTACGTGTTTAACAGAACTATGAAGTATAGATCTGTTTGTGAACTAATTTTAACTGTACCAAGAAACAAAATAGATATTAATATTGTACTCAAATAGTCGGCTTTAGTCTTACTGCAGCAAGAAGTGTTGCAAATAGATGGATCATTTAAAAAAAAAAAAATTAAGATATAATCTGTCACAGCTGCCCACATAACCTCCCTCCATTACATTAGCATTTTACTTCTGTCATTCAAAGTCAATCAACAGTCTCTCAAAGAATATACACAGACCTTTTGTAATACCAACATGAAGTGAGACAGATATAGGCATAAGGCTATGTTCAAGCCAGAGAAACTGTATTTGTTTCAACATGCAATACCAAACATGTTAGAGAATACTTAATTACATAAAAAAAAATGTAAAGAGTATTCATATTGTACCACAGTATTGCATATTTATGAACATATGTTGTGGTTGGTTTGGCACTAATTAGCCAGTTTGTGGTAGGATATCTTTTTTATAGTGCCAGACATGATTCTGTCACTGACAAGAATAACAACAAGATTAAACGGCAACAAAAGAATGATTAGTCTTGTGTGCAGCTGTGTTTGTAGATTAGAGTCATCATTACTGATCATGGATTATGTTGGCTACATGTTGCCATTATATATTTAAACTGTAGAAATTAGGTTAGTGAGCCATTTCACATTTTACCAAGGAAACAAAAGGCTTTTAAGTGGAACTATATTTCTGTCCCGGTGTGTCACAGGGGGTTCAGGAGTTGATATGGAAAAGCCAGTATAGCATCTGGTGGGCCTGTGACCATAGTTGCCCAACCTAGCTGTACCTTACACATTAGAAGGATAACTTGTTTGGCCATTAATATGTATAGACTTCAAACCATGAGCTCCAACAGGTCAACACAAGCATTTCAAACAGATTCAAACCACTAATTCAGGCTGACTTTGAAATTTAAAACAATACTCATGGTTTCTGAATCTTCCTTTTTCATGATGCATGTGCAAGAGCTAATTAAGGCAAGTGAAACAATGGCAGCGCACTTATAGAACTGTTATTTCTGTCATATTTCCTCTTTTTATGTACTCTCCGATAAGCAACCCAAGAGTTTACATGAAGTGGTTCTAGTTGTGAAAACATGTAAATAGTTATTTATCCACATTAATCCATTCAGATGAATTATGTTGGGAGGCCTGCATCATATAATGTGCTTGCGTATAATTGTGCTTGGGTGAAATTGAAGAAAGATGAAATGCCTTTCTCCCTGATACCCCTGCTGGTTACCCTGGTTACCTTTTCTTTCTCTGTAATACAAAAGCGTGCTGAGTTCCACCCAGCCTCTTTCCTCTATCCATCCATTGCATTGTTAGTGACAAGCAGAGCCCACAGTTTATAGAGTCCACAAACACTTTTACCATGTTGAATGTCCCAGAAGGTTTAAAAAAGAGGAAAAGACACTCCAACAGCCTACAGTTAATCTTTTAGCTCTCCCTTCAGGTGGAGGATACATGCAGTATAGAAAATATACTACTTACAATATAAGTGTGTGTCCTTTCACATGCATTTATGATTTATGTTTAAGCTACTGTAAGAAACAAAATCTGTTATGACAGGCCAACAGAAATGAAAAAGTGTAGAAATGGGTTGCTGACATTGACAGTGGTTATGGCTTGCTCAGATTCTTTTGGGGAATGTTAAACAACATATCTGGCCAAATTGCCCCTTTGTCTGGCAATGGGTGACATCACAATCCTGTGACACACACTTTGAAAATACTGTGAAAATAAATATTTGTTTAAAGGGTTAACACACTCAAAAGAACATGTAGGACATTGACATCTGTCACTGAGAACAGATGAATGCCTAATTCTGCTGCAAGAATTCCTGCAGAATTTCAGGCTGTGCACTTAGGACCAACTAGTTCTCTGTAAAGCTTTTCCAGAATGTTTATATGAGCCATTGTATTGCTTTTCTTTGTAAAAGGCCATGGGCCCAAAGGTAAAAGAGTAATGGGCCGATGGTGGGCAATCTCTGACCAGGTAACAAACTGTGTGTTCTAATTTGTCAGT
This sequence comes from Perccottus glenii, assembly GCA_024416835.2. Taxonomy (NCBI): domain Eukaryota; kingdom Metazoa; phylum Chordata; class Actinopteri; order Gobiiformes; family Odontobutidae; genus Perccottus; species Perccottus glenii. Next base: position 15,493,116 of record CM044550.2, read on the forward strand.
GAATGCAGCAGTGCCAATGTAGAGAACACAAAAGATTAGCACGGTGTCAACTCTGACGGAGGTTAATGCAGGAGCAAGCCAACCATTTGTGACCCAAAAGGAGATTAATCACTGCCAGACTGTGTTGATGTAAGCTAAAGCACCTTCTGCTTCATTTACAAGTACTTTGCCAGCTTTTTGCTCTCTTTGCAACAGCTTTATCCATTGTAAAACTTTAATAGAGATCACCAGTGGTTCTGAAATTCTTCTTCTTGTTGTTTCATCTCCTTGACTTTGCATACAGTGCACTATTTATATTTCCTTTTATTTGACTTTTCATTAGTTTTGAGGGACAGTGAAAATACAGTATTGAATTTGGAATTTGGAGGAAACACCTACAAAGGTCTGTGAGATTAACAAACATCCACATATTTAGTATTCTTTCCCCCATATAAAAGTTACAGAGAAGGGTGTAGAGAACCGGATTTCCGAACAAACACAGAGGAAACTGGTTGTGGCATTGAAAAGTATAAATGAGTTATTCTCAAAAACATATTTTTAAGATACATTTCATATGTGTCTTGTGTAGGCAGCCATGTTAGCAGAACATTATATTCAATACTATATCAGGCATGAGGATTAATATGCTATATTCCAGCGGGTGTTTGCAGTTTTCTGTTCCAATTCTGCACTCTGTGACTTTGTATATATTCACGCCTTCTGCTTTTGCTAAATGTGTCCTAAAAATGACAACATTAATAAATGGAAAGTATTGTTCCATGTGCTCTATCGATGTAACGTTTCATTATATTGTCATTATTCCCAAATGTACATCCTACATGTGCCACTAGCTAAATACGTTTATGTTTAACATTTTAACTTTGAGATTGTGGTAGTAAAGCTACCTGTACTTGATAATCTCTGTCTTGTTTTATACCACACTGAGTCTCTTCAGCACATCCGACTGTGACATGGCTGTTACTGTCACTGGAGAATGAAAGGGATGGTGATCATAAACCATTGCATGTAGGACAATTTTTCAAACAGGGTAGAATAGCCACAGGGAGGTGCAATGCAGCTGTGTCCCTGTGGTGACCTGATCAGAAGAGAACAAACACACTGCTATCTGCCTCAAAGTTGGTCTTGCCACTCTGGTTTTGACTTGGTCTAAGTTAATCTGACTTTGATCTGCTAGAATCATACTGACTGTAATCGGTGAAGTCACTCCAGCTCTCAGTGTTTATGTTAACATATCGTAGGAACCATTTGAGGCTAGCCACAGAAAGTCTAATTTCAATCAAATGTGTCCTAATGGTTTAATGTGGAATCAGATAGCGTTGTGTTCAAGGGCTGTGTGTGTGGTTTATAATTAAGGCCCAGTAGGAGTCATAGGCCTGAACGGAGGAGAGGTCCTCGAGGTCAGCCTTCAGTCTAACTCTTCACTGCTCTACACACAGATCCACTTTCATCCAGGTGACTTTATTATCAGCTGCCTAATTGGAAAAACATTTTTCATGGGTTGTTAATGACTGTGAATAATTTTATAGCTTGGCAAACAACAGGGTATTTTCAATTACCCGCAGACCTACAGTAAGTGTTTAGAGCCCATCAAATTGAGTAACAGGAGAAAATGCATACAATCTATTTTATCTGTTTGTTTGTGAAAAGGACCTCCAGCAACAATGGCTTTATTATCACACTATGGATGAAAACACTGCTTACAACTTCCACTTAATGTCATCGTGTGTGCATTTTACAGCTGCAAAAGGTCAGGCAAAAGGTTTTACTTTATTAAGATACTAAATTGTCCATTTAAAACATACTACAGGAAATTATACTGGATGCACTGCAGTCTCTGAAAATGATTAACTGATGACATTCCTTTAGGCTTTTAGTCTTTTGAAAAAGAGGCACAAAACATTTTCTATGTCCAAATAGCTTCTTCTTCAACCATTTTGGTATATAATGAGCTGATCAAATCTTCACAGACATCTTCTCAGTTTAATGTACGTGTCTTAAATCAGAGATGAAGCAGAGCTCTAGAGGCTGGATTCCCTTCTGAACTGCAATGTCAAGAAGGACTCCTGCTGCATTCTGCTGAGCTCCCCACAGCTGCAGCCCCTAAAGGCAGACTGCAGCATAGCAGTCTTATTTTAACCAGTCTGTGTGGGTTTATTAGTGTGAACAACAGGTATTAACATCCAGGAATTCCCTTTGGATGGTGTGAGTCACTAAGGCCAACAGTTTGCATTGCTTTTGTCAAAGTCATTCATATGTCAAGCACATATCTCCCTTAAATTGTAAAACAGTCTTTATATTTCACCACCCAACTGGCATCAAAACATATATCTAATTTAATATTAGCATTTCATCACATATCTTCTTAAATATTAGCACATTTGCGTCACACAGGCAATGTTAATTCTTTACTGCACAAAGACAGACACTATTTTATCTGTAGCTGGAGTTGGCTAACAATAAATGCACCATTTTGTTTTAATGATGAAACTTTATGAAGGTAGTTTTAAGGATGCTGACACTCACTCCCATCTGGATACAGATCAGGAATGGTAAGTTTCTTTATATAATTGGTTTCTTTTTCTGTTAGAATAATTTAGTTGATAGCTGTTCCAGAGAAGAGCAAGACAGAGGTCAGGGGTTTATTTTCTTTTGCACTTAGTGTCACAAGGAATACACATATGGATTTCAGTGTGATAAATTCTGGCTGTAGCACGGAAACATAAAAGAAATGGCTGGGGAATAAAGGACTGTCTATCTTAGATTTAATCAGTGTGCTGCAGCGCTCAAGGCATTACACAACACCGTATCTATCATGATAAGCTAGCAGGAAAACGATCCTTTAAACGGATTCCCACTGTGTGATTGTGATACACGGCCAGCCGTGTGCATGAGCTCATATGTGCGTAGCAGCTCGCTCTGGGCCAAACCACTGGCAACACAACAACAATTAGAACTCAATAGTCGTTCATCAGGTGGACAAGTGTGTCACAAATATTTGTTAAAGTGTTATTAATGACATTCACAACCACTGCTCTGTTTACGTCCATCTGTTGTGTTTTGTTGGCTTTGGCTGAGTATTGACTGATGTTTAATCCTAGTCCCTATCGTCTGATAAACTTACTTGTCAGCAGTGCAGAAAAATCCAGCTGTGCTGTGGAAAATATTTTTACACAATCAGGGCTATTTTGCATTTTGTACTTTTGCAATTTGTGTTTAATGTTAATTTTTTATTGTGTTATAAAATACTTTTTTTGTCCTTTTTGCCGCCTTTATTCGACAGAGACAGAAGGTTTACAGGAAACAGGGTGAGAAAGAGGGAATGACATTGGGCAAATGACCTGAGAAGACTGAGCTAGAGATGCCTAGGTTATTGAGGGCTTTGTCGGTGATGAGGAGGACCATGAAGTGGATGCGGTGCTGTTGGGGGAGCCAGTGTCGAGGGTGGTGATGTGTTCTCTGGAGCGGGTGTGTCAGTAACCGAGAAGAGAGTTTTAAACATACTGAAGTTCCTGGAGGTCAGTGGATGGGAGGCTGAAGACAATGCTGTTACAATAGTCCAGTCTGGAGGTTATGAAGGCGTGGATGAGTGTTTCAGCAGCGGGACGGAGACATGCAATGTTGCGGAGATGGAAAAATAAATAAGAACCGTATAACTGTAACTCTGTAATCATGTTCAGATGTCATGATCACTCATGAGTGTGAAAGATGTAGAATAGCATAAGAGGCCCATTCGGTGCTGTGAGCTTTATTAATTGTGAAACTTAACAAGGAAACAATTCACTATAAGCAATGCTTCTTTGAAAGAAACTAAACGGCATTCTATGAGTCAGAATTCAAAAGGAAGCATTTTATAATCAGCTTTTTAAATACATCTGTCAATGCATCTCTGCTTTTGCAGCAGGTTTAAACCCCACTTGAAGGCTACTGTGTGTGTGCACTTATATTTATCAAACTCCTGTTTTTGCTGATATAATACACTAAAATGTCTGCTCTTATTATAGGTTTATTTTGTTGTCGCTGCACTGCTGTCATTTTTTATTTATGTCAGTCATGATTGCTTTTTTTTTGCTGGAGACAAGCTGTGCCTTACGGAGCTGGTCTAGGCTCAATGGAGAAAATATGAGAAAGCTGAAAAGAGACCAACCCGATCCAAGGCACATCTTTCTAACTCAGTAAGATGTAAATAGTATTATAGCTGATGAGTGGTTGAGATGAATATTAACACAATACATTCATTCAGGTCAATTATTTTTGTGTTATTTAAGTAAAATAATAAAAGATGCTTGTCTTGTTGTATAGAAAGATTTAATGGAAATAAAAAGTAAATTATGTTTAAGTAAAGGAGTGCAGTTCAGCCATCATGAGCAGGCCCAGGTTCTTTTTGAGCAGGTATTGAATAAAACACCCCAAATCCACAGTGTAAATTTCTTTACAAAGCTCTATCGTTAGCGATCCCTGACATCTGCTCTTTCATAACACACACTGTTTAATCTTCTCAACCATTAGTCAAGTCCAAGTCCCAAGCTGCTTTCACTGCCCTGAGCCTCTTGGCCTTAACACTGGGCAGTCCTGGAGACGTTACACATATAATCTTAGAGAAAGAGGGATACAGAGCTGTAATGCATCACCCCTGCTGGCATGGCCTTTTCACACAGGCTGTTGTGGCTCTCTTATCGCCCACACTTCTTTCATGTGCAGCAGCAATATTTCTAAAAGTGAATGGCCTGGATGTAACTATACATCTGCACAAAACCTGTGGTCTCTGTTGGAGTGTCTAGGAGGACAGAGTGGTGAACCGGTCCCTTGTTTGTTTCTGACCAGCAGTGCTGCGGAGGAGAGGACAAGTTGAGATAGGAGGAGACGATGGAGAGATAATAAGGCAGGTTGAGAGCCAGTGCTTGATTAGATAAGAGTGGTTTGTGGCTTTGCTACTCACTCATTCACTAGCAATAACAGACTCCACTGCAGACTTACAGAACAATGGTTTCAAGAAGGCACAGACTGCAGTTTAATCAAGGTCCTGTTACAGTGTTTATCATGCTAAAACGTGATGAATTCATTTAAATACTTTATTCTGGGAAACACACTGCAATCTTTAAATGTGAAAGGCCTAAATATGTCTTTCTTGCACACCCTGTTTAAGCTGTTGAATAAAGTGACCTCTAATTCGGGGAGATAGATTTTCTGCAGTGTCCTTGATAGTTCTGTTCAAACATAATAGATGCAGGGAGATGAAGAGATGCTGCCGTGAAAGCGTAGCACAGGACAGGCGGAACATTCAATAGATAATGGGTATGTAGGCACACCTGTGGGGCATGCTCTTGTGCATTTCATGGCAGAGAGGGACAGTGCTTAACAATATATTGCCATGGCTACAACGTGTTTTCGATTGGGTCCTTTTTGCACATTGATGCTTACTAATGGTATTTTTAAGTAAATGAATATTCCTGTTGTGAAAGTCCTTCCTGTACTGGCCCTCTAGATTAGAACAATGTAGGCGTTAGCCTGTGTTTTCTTTTTCTTCTTCTTTGTTTACATGCACACAACATTTTTGAGATTTTTACTTATCAGCCGATCCCACCTCACGAAGCCAAGCAACATGAACAAAATACATCTACATCTACAACACATCTACAAAATACATTCAAAATAAACAGCAAGTGTGAAAAGGGTTGATGATGTGAAATTTTGACATCTGACAGCATGTGTGAAAATCTGTTGAATGTTTATTAAGCGGTTTGACATTTCAAAAAGCACACACAATTCTATTGGGGTTTGTTGAAAATCAACAGTCAAAGAGACAATATGGCTCAGGACAAGCTCTGAATTTACAATAACTCTTAAAGTATTTATCAACTGACAATGTAGAAGCTTGTGCAGACAATGACTCGGTGGAACACAGTTCAACACACACAACACACTTAGTTTTTGTGATCTCCAGAAGTCGATTCCCTTCTCACCTACAGCATGTCAGGAAATCCTTATTGACAATACTCTAGTTGGATATTGAGTGGAAAACAAGATTGAGACATTGTCCTTGTTGACAAGATATTGTTGACACATTTGGTCTTTTATGAATACCTCATCAAACACTGGTGTTCAGAAAAGAGAAACAAGGCTGTTGAGAAGACTCCACATTTGCTGTCTAAATGGCACTAAACTATGACGTCACAGTATTTCACTTTGGAGACATGTTAGTGACACTTGAGGCGAGTAGTCATGGTAACAGGTCAGTTTCCGGCTTTCTTCATTTACTAGACAGCTTCCTTTAGCTTTCACATTGTCTTTCACTGTCATCTTGTTGGCTGGGAATGAGCATTTTAGTTTCACGTATCTCACAGACAACACCGACAAGTGACAAGTCCAACTGGGGAAGCTGTGACACAGGGCCAGCTCAGATTATGTGCTCTTCACTTGACAATGACGGCCATCCACTCTTTGCCTTGTTCTACATTTGGCTGCCACAGAATTGTAAACCCTGCACAGTACAAAACATTCTACTCAGGGCAGCATTATTTTCAGACCCAGAAAGAAAATGGATCATCACATACTTTCAAATAAAAACTGGGTAATTATGTCACAGGGTCTTTTAGCATCACATTTTGGCCATTAGCCAAGGTCTGAGTTCAGACTCGGCGAAAGTGTTTTAATAAACCAGAGTGTAACAGAGAAGCACAATAAACTTTGACCCTCTGTAATTTCGAAGAAACAGCAGAGTTTCTCCCTGAGGCAGCAAACATTGCAGTGCACTTGAAGATGATTGTTATGCTTGGTTTCCCTGTCTAGAGAAACTCTCTCCTTCATCTTGTTTGGCAACACCTCGCTTTGTATGTGTTTAGTCAAGGGAACGTCTTAAAAATAGAGCTTTGACAGCTTTAAAAATAGCAGTGTTTTTTGCACACTGATAAGGTGATGTCACAGAGTTGCCCATTCTTCTTATAGCAGGTCCTGAAACCTGTCTATAAACCTGTCTATATGTTTGTAAAGCAGTAGGTACTGGTTTACTGACCATCCCAACTAACCTCTCCAAAATGAGTTATTAACAGATTAAGTTTTAAATAAATAGAAAGCATCTGAGAGAGTGTCAGCACTTCAAGGACAAAACCATTACTTGATTTTTGATTATAATGAAGCCAGAATAATAATAGTAGGAAGCAGCATTCATTGTCAGTCTTTGATGTATGGTTCTTTTGTGAAGAGCAGAGTTGAGAAAACATTTTTCTCTAATCTGAGACTGTTTGTCTGCCTTAAAATGATGTTGCATTTAATAATTTCAGCACACTGATTTAATATTTAATAAACCAGGGCTGTTTCAAACATATATGCTGCCGTTGTTCTTCTAGTGTCAAATAATTTATTCTATTGTTGCCCTTTCCTGTTAAACATGTCTCATGTGAGAGATCAACGAGTCTGAATTTTAAACAGCTATTATTCTCATATTAAGCCTAGGTTTATGACACTCAGTGGAGTGGTTTTTGATTGTGTTATTTCATTATTCTGCGCAGGGATCTGCATATAAGTAAACGGTGACAACAAGTAACGACAAAAGCAAATGTCAAAGCAGTGTGACCTCATTTTGTTTCTGAACAAAGAGAAACTTTTTCATAGAGCTACAGTTGCACAAACAGCAACAGCAAATTCTTGGTGGATGCAAATTCTTGCCTGCATTTACTGCTAACCACGTTAGCGTACTGTGCAAAACCCACGCCTAGCACAAAAAACTCAGCAGAGGGGATGAAAGGGAAGAAGAAAAGTGCAATAAATTCCAATAGTGCACTGCAGATCCCTTTTCTCCAGACATATGACATTTAGTCAGTTATCATAGCTGTCAAAACAAGTGTTTTCTCCACTCTGTAAGGCACAGTAGGTAATAGCGTAGGAGACAAACAAGAGAAAAAGGGTAGGCAGTGTAAGTGGAGACATGGGAGCTAAGTTAAAAGTAGTTATTTATGAGAAGGAGTGAACTTGAGTGGTTGATAAATAAAAGAAAGGCAAGTCTTATTTAAACACTGTAGATCACTATTACTGTACTTCACCTCCACACCGTATCCAAATACCACACTCTTCTAAAAATACTCCTCTGCAGGAGGAAGTGTGCTCAGTGGAGTGATCTGTGAACTCTGACTGATCACAGACTGCCACACTGTGGACACATTCAAGCCTGGGGGCATCTCATGGGGACGAGAGGCCTCAGGTTTTTATCACCTGTGTGACTTAGCTGCTCTTCACATGATCCATCTCAAGTTTCTATGTTCCTGTTAGTCTGTGATGAGATTTCCAAAGATGGATCAACAATAATGCACTGCCATATAAAGATACAGCATCTAAAGATTTGACTTGACAAATGTAGAAAGTCAACAGGTCTAAAAGGAATGATGATTATCACATGGACAAGTAAAGATACAGACCATCCCTGGGGCAATATTGAAGTGTTTAATCACAACTGAAAATGTTGTCCTTCATCATATGCTGTCATGACTTATGGCTAGGAAGATTTGCTCTGGACAACTAGGAGTTATTCAATGCTCATTCAGCATTATCTCATTATGTTGCCAGTTCTTTACTGTAAGTGACATCCTGTAGCCTGTCTTCATTTTCCGATCCTTCTCTTGGACTAGCGCCCTCATTAGCATACATTGATCTAGATAAAGGACTCCACTCTAAGTCGCCCTGGGGAGGAAAGTTCCACCACATCCACAGATCGCCTCATTAAACTGTTATTCATAATTCCTTATGGCTTTCAAGATTCATTCACACAGATTTTTTTGTAAAACACCTACTAAAATAGCTCCCATTACTAAACACAGCATTCAAGAAAAATTCATTGTTTAACACTAGACCTAAAACATGTTGTTAGAAAATAGTTTAGAAATCCTAAAAAAAACAAGCATAACTAAAGTTAACTGGTAGTCAAGGATACTGCTGTGTTTTTCCTAAAATGTGGGAAATTAGTTTGTGGAATATACGTCTTGACTGACCATTTTTATTTTTTAATTATTGTATTATTTATACTTTTTTCATTTATTCATCATTTTTGCCAGTCACTGTGAAATTAAGTTTGCAAATAATTACCAATATTTAGAATATGTTCATACTTTATGTTTTTTGCATGTGTCCAAATCAAATACATTTCTATAACATACGTAGATAATCTGGATGGAGAATAATTTGACCTTCGAATTGAGTTAAAATGTCATTGCAAACTGATCATCCTGCGCCAAATTCTGTCAAAAAACGTATGTGATCTATGACTTACAGTTTCAGTTTGATCTCTTGAGACATTGAATGTACTTCAAGGTGATGCAAACACCACATCTCAAACGCAAACAGTTAGAGTCAAACTCAAGAGGTCTTTGAGGAAATATTGCACATGTGCACTCAGTGTGGCTAGTGAGAGCTACAAGAGCTACAAGAGCTCAGCTAGTGGCCTCTCAGTTATAGAAGGAGTTTCTCTATTCATCCGTATCGCTCCCCTCCCTCACTCCATAGCCTCCACTATTGTTCTCTCAGTGGATTCTGCTCATGTTTCCAACTCTGCCCTATTACAGTGTACATCCAGCCAGTGCCACATTAAAATCCCTACAAACCTTATGCTTCCAGACTACGATAAAGAGCTCTCTTTTTCACTGACTGAATGGTTTGATCCATTTCATACAGCAGCCACACACCCATTAATATTCTCCCATAGATCACACAGACAAAGTAGGCCCACAGCCATGTGCTTTAGTGACTGGTGTGTCATCTGTGCATCATCCAGAAAGACTGACATAGATAGAGCAGGGAGACAGAGCGAGGGGATAGCCAAAAACGGTAATGCAGTATGAATTTTTCATCTGCCAGCAACTGTTTTTATAACCTTTTCCCAGGGCAGTCAATGGGTAGTGCCAGGGACTCAGTGAGTCAGGCTGGGGAAAGGGAACAAGAGGAAGGTTGGTGGCTAAATAGGCGGGTCTGCATCAAGGGGACAGATGCATTTACTTTTCAGCAACCATGTCATGAATAGAGGCTTTCGTTCTCAACACAGACATGAAGAGACATGGAAGCATATTCCTGGAAAAACGGCCCAACCCCTTGAGCCAATTTGAGTGTTGATGCTAGTCCATAATGGAGAAGAAAAAACATTTCTCCCTTCTTTTTGCCTCCTCCTAAAACCCTGACCTGAATACAGATTGATACAAATAATTCTTGCTCTGTAGATGAGGGCATACCAAACTTTTCTTTTTTAGGAGTCATCATTTAAAATTCCCCTTTGGCCTCTTCAAGGTTACATTTTAGTCGTGAGTGCTGCAGAATCACGTTTTGAGCTGTGCACTAAGTGAGAAAGCAACAGGAAAGATGGGAGAAAAACAAGCAAATGTGACTGCGCAGTTGAGAGCTGCAGCCCCAGATTTACAATCATACTGGGAATCACAACACTTTTTAATAATTCAGGATGAATAGAGGAGAAAAATTCTGCAGCATGCAAGTAAGCCAAGGAAATGACAGGGAGGGATAGAGTCCAACACCACGCTCTGTACAATCTATCTCATGCATGTATTCATGCCTGCTTTAGGGTCATGCTGTAGATTGCTTCTATATTTCATCTTCCACTATTCAAAATCCTTGTAATGATCACATGTTGAGTTTGTGCAGTTACCGTGTTTTTATTATATCTATTTGTAGATGTTGTTGGAGACAGAGCTGCCACTAAAAAAAAAAAACAATAAAAAAACACATTTGGCAATTGGTGAGCGCCTCTGTGATTTTGCCACTCCTGCTAACAACTCCAATTTACATTAATTATTCATTTGGAGACTGCAAACACAATTGTCCCAGTCAGTAGGGCTTGAAAGAGAGAAAGTGCTGTGGTGAGATGAAATACTTTGTGATGATGTTGTTGTGTTTCAGATAGCACTACATGTTTGTTGTACTGCATGTCTGGTTGTTTTACAGGAGTAATGCTCTCTCGGATTTGTAACGTGAGTATATGACCTGTGCAGATTGAATTCACATCGGGGTCAAACTGAGTTCTTAGCAACAGTCTTGACAGGTTAAAGCACATCAGACAGAAAACACCTCTAGCCCATTATTCATAGAAAATCTCTTTTGAAGCACTGTTTAATATTGAGACTGAAGATACTACATAGCTCCTAGTGTTTATCGGGCAGCAAAGGTTGAGCATGCAAGGTCCTGGGTCACAGTCCTGCAGCTGAGAGGTCATGGCCTTTATGTTCAGACATATTCTTCAGGGAACCGTGTTAACTGCATAACTCTAAACACAAACGCTCAGGCATAAACACACACTGACTTGTCTTATTAATCATAGTCCAAAGAAGAAGGGCAGGAAGCATAGGATGAAGCTGACTGCAGGCTGAGGACAAGACCTTGCAGAGAATCAGGGCTAGTATACACAGATGTTTCCTGTTGAGTCTCAAAGCAGGAGACTGCCTCTACAAACAGGGCTGAAAGACAATATCACGTAGTTCAACAAAATGTACGCCACTGACTAGCCATACAAGTCAATGTGGTAATTAGTATCACTCTTATAATGATCTATTTTTCATCACTTTGAAATCTGCCTCCGGTCCCCCTTCTTCAACTCTCTGCAGCTACAACAAAAATGAATGAATGAATGAATGTTAAGAACAAAGTAAAATTGTGATAAGATTGAACATTCTGTAAATTCTGTTTTATTACTCAAAACGTTTTTGAAAATGTCTTGTCGCAATCAATCCAACCTCGATACAGTATTACTCTCACTTTCCTCATTCTTGACATTTTCTATAGCATTCAGGCCTGCTACACTTAAGAGTTGATAAGGTTGGTTTGGCTTTATATAGACCTATCTATTTACTTTGACATATGCTGTGTCTTTCATTTTTCTGCCACGTCAATTTCAACTTGTTTTTGTTTTAGATAAATTTATAAAGACAGATTTATTCAGCCTCACCTTCCAGGATCCACCATGACAGAGGTTTTCTGCAAACATGCATCTTGGCAAAGGGGGACACAAACTGCACTGACACAAAAACTACAAGTGTCTTCCAAATACAATGAGGCTCCTTAGACTATTCAGCATTTTCCAATACTGTCAGTAGGCCTATATATTCAGTCATTTATTTTCTACACCTTGTTTTTTAAGGGGTATGTTTTTAGGGGTATATACAGAAGTAACTGTAAAGTGTAAAGTAAAGTAACATAGAACTGTATGATCATCATAGTACATACATTATCATAATATCTTCAACAGATTACTACTCTGTGGAGGTGTTGATGAGTAGTGTATAGATGGAAAGAGCCGGAGCGTTTCACTCACTAGGTGGGAGGCAGCGAGGCCGAAGAGGGCTCGTACATATGTGGATGTAACAACAATAGTGGGACTCTCCAACAGCAAGGCACAGAGTGTATGTGGGTGTACACCTGGAACCAGATCACCCCAGCTGCTCCCACACAGCGCCGAGAGCTCTTCCGATTATCACAGTAATAGTGCAATCATCACAGGGTTTCATAAGGGCACAATGAGAAACTGACAAAATGTATGCAACAGACAGATGCGGTGCAGTGTTTTTTTTGTCTGTGCTGTGTGGTGCCCTGGCAGAGAGGGCTGTGGGCATGCCGTCCACTGCCTCACCATGCAGCATGTGTTACACGGACACTGGGACAACAACAGAGTTTACACTCAAAACAAGGTGTGAAATCGGGAGAAAAAAAACATAAAAAACATAATGAAATGAGAGAAGAGGGGAACTTCTATCCTCATATTTCCTCTTCTGTAATACTGCAGATAATTAAAGCAATATTACTACAACACAAATCCTTTGGGGTATTACACTGTACCATATTGTACTTGATTGATGCATGTACAGTATATGTATTTTAGATTCACCAAATCACCTATAGTCGCATGTCTAGGTGAATTGTTTGTATTTGTGTAAAATATATTTTCTTTTTCTTTTATAAAGAATCAAGCCTAACCAGGGAATGGCTTTTAGCTATTAGACCTTAAACACAGCATTGGTTGCTCTTTGTAACAGTGCTTTGTGTTTTGTCTCTGTCAAAACAAATATATATATATATATATATATATATATATATATATATATATATATATATATATATATATATATATATATGAATCACTTAGACATAGACCTGAACACTACTCACAGTGTTCAGTGAGTTAACAGTGTTTGGTGGTGGGAGGAAGCCAGAGTACCCGGAAAAAACGTATGACCTTTTGCTGTGAGGCAAGCGCTAACCACTCTGCCACCATGCTAACTTGAGAGAGACTATAATATTTAATATAATATTTACTGAATTTGCCCAATATCTTTATTTAAAATAAGAATTTAAGAATAAATGTCAAATTATTTCACATTGTTGTTATATTTTACTCCAATACAAATGAAATGAAGTTTCACTGGGAGCTAAACCGTTTTTTACCCCCATTATTAACACTCCCAAATGTATATTTTTATGTTTATATGATTTTTGTTGAAGCATATATGTATGCAGGCGGCACAGTGGCTGTCTCACAGCAATGAGGCCCTAGGTTTGATCCCCATTCAGGGCAGGGCCTTTCTGTGTGGAGTTAGTCTTTGTAGGTTTCCCCCGGGTACTCCGGTTTCCCCATCACTAGAAATGTAGTTTCCCTCTGGTCGAAGGAAATTGGTTCTCAATTGACCTACCTGGTTAAATAAAAAATAAAAAATAAAAAGATGTGTCTTATGAAAAAAATGAATGTTACTGGTATTATGGTGGGCATAGATATAGTGCTTTTATGTACTCTTCTCGTGCAGACAAAGCAGACAGAGAGGGGGGGTACCATACACACAGCACACACAGACTTCTCCAAACACCACCAAACTCACCTCTACAGTTACACACGTTCATACACAAGTGCTACGGACACTGGAGGCAGGGTGGGTTAAGTGTCTTGCCCAAGGACACAACGACAGTATGAATCAAAAGAGTGGGAATTGAACCACCAACCTTCCGGTTATAGGACGACTGCTCTACCACTGAGCCACTGTTGCATAATGTGATGTGTAATCTATCAGGGTCGGCGAGCTCCTCTTGTTAACGACACCACTTCATCTTTACATTCATTTCCTCTCCCTGCCTTACAATCCACTTTATCCAGCTTAAAGAAACACTTCCAAAAAAGTATCACTGATATAGGCACTTCTGCTTTTTACTCTGTCTTCCACTCTCCAGAGAGTTGAAACAAGTACAAAGAGATAAGCATAGTAAACAACAATTCTAAATATAGCCTTGCAAACATTCTAAATAGATTTAGATTGTCGTCACAGATAGCTGAGTTACATTGTAGAGAAGTCCCTTTGTTGAAATGTCTTCACCTTGAAAACTAAGTCCAGAGGCCTTTGCTTTAACCTTTTCTTCATTGTAGATTTTGGATTGGTTGACTGACTGCGAACCATAGTATCTATTAGTAGAAAGAATAACTCTGACACTTGTTTCTACCATTAGGGCCCATAGCCTAACTATCTACCATAGCACACTCTTTTCGACTGTATCTCTGTTTGAGAGAGTAATGAAGTTGATCACCTTTTTTTTACTTCTCTGAAGTGAGCAGCAGAATCAGCAGAGTCTTTTGCTCCTCAGTACCATACTTGTTGTCCACAAAAGTGTGAATTAGCAGACACACACATAGCTTTTATTATGACCTAAGCGCACAAGTCCACTTCTGGGACTAAAGATGTGTAAATGAGCCCCACACATTCAATGCTGTTTTTTCTAGGCTGTTGTTATGCTCTTTTAAATAATTGACAAGGCAGTGCTTGTAAAGACAGGGACAAATCTGCTGAGTTAATGTCCCTGCCAGAGGAGTTTTAGCAGCAAATGCTATCAATCCCTCCAGCACAGAATTGTTACCTCCGTGGTAGTTCATAAATCTTATGTAACCCCAGCTCAGCAATATAACAAGTTAGTATTCTGTATGTGTAGTACTGTTTATTGTTTTGGTGAAAAGCTGGCAGTGGATGACATCTGCTATATTTACCATCTAGATTACGTTAAATTTTCAAAGAACACTTAAACGTTAAGCAGGTCTTAGGACTGGAACTGGGGACAAAGCGTGATTGCTGAGGGCAAACTGTAGGAAGAAAAAGGCTTGTAGTTTTAGTTCAGAGCTGTCAGGGTGGCACACATGGCAGTGATCTTATAGTGTGGGTATTGGCCAAAGCCATGCCACTATTCTCTGTCAGACTTTAGCATTGTTATGTTCCCCAGCCTCTCATGGGGATTGAGCTGTGTGAGATTGAGGCCTTGACTGGGAGCAGCAGCTAAGAGGCACCGCGTATGTGTTAGTGACTATCTATTAGTTTGACTGTCTGTTTTCTTGTATCTCTTCTCTTTTTTGACTGCAGGCAAGGCTGGATGCAGTTTGCTTTTCAAGGTCCCTAACCAAGCACAGCAGATGAGTGGAAATCTGTCTTTGGAACAAAAACAGTTCTGTGGTCTTACTTTGCCTTTGGACCGCTCTGTTACGACATCTGTCCCTTTGTTATTCTAAAATAATGGCCAAGAACAAGATGAAAAAATCCTCTAAGGGTAGTTTTCTTTCTAAGTAGCTTCATCTCCACCAGAGAGCTACGTGGATTTTAACCTGAGCTACATGCAAGTAAAAGCAGTTCATTAGAATGCACAAGCGCAGGCCTGCAGGATCAAGGTGATTGGAATATAAAACAACCCGCAAGTGCTTTCACTACTCCTCACGACTATTTCTTCTCCCACTCCCTGGGTCTGCCTTGTATTATGGGTCTATACAAAAGACCCATAATACTTATAATTACCAGTCTAGAAAATTTCTTTGATATGTAACCTATTCAGAAATACAGATTATACATTAGATTGTTACATTACAGATGTGTTGAAGCATTCTTGATTTAGTGGTTTGCAGAATTTTACTCAAGACAAATATGGGGGGTTTGATTATGGTTAGACAAAAAAAAAACTAAACTTTAACCCTAAACATAACGTAAGGTTACGTTTCATCACATAATCGTGGTGGGTATCTGTCCACTAACTGAACCGGTCCCCTACCTGTGAAGAAAAGGCTATTTAGATGAAACACGGATTTACTATATTACAAGAAACACAAAGGTAATGGAAGATGAAATGCACTGCAATGTTAAGCAACCAGAGGACACGTAAAAGACAAAACCATCACAAACCAGACAGTCTTGCATCATCTCCCACGTGTCATAATCTACCACAGCGTGTCATTTCAATCCAGCACATGCTCTGTACTTTTTACCAAGTACCAGAGTAATTAACATGCTTATCTCTGGAACACAAAACAGCACCTTGCACCTCTATTGTGAGTTTGATGCCCAGTACTTATGATGCAAAGTCCTAATGGCATGAATGGTTTCTCTGAGTGAGGGCCAACACTGAAGAGCAATGCTTGTTAGAGAAGGAAAACAGACAAATGTCAAGGACTCCAGCCTCATTCACAGAACTGAGACACACAAGCAAAGGGTGTGAAAACGGTTCGTTCTGCACCAGAAGGAGATTTCAATTTGATGGAGATAGGAAGGATCGCAGCAAGACTTTTGACTCTGATATGGAAAAATACAGGGGGTAAATCAAAAGCGGTTGATTCAACCCTTTCTTATCCTTTTTGTATAAGCCTTAATAAGGTCAAAACATGGTCCTGCTGCTGTAATTGACTAAATTGAAGAGAGTTCTTAGACAATTCTTAGTCAAGGATTTGCATATAAAAAGACATCTGATTGTAGAAAGACCATGGCCTATATTCTGTAATTACTACTCCATCTGTTTCTCAGTCCTGCCGTTTAAATAACACTCATCCATTTCTCTCTTTAACTCATTTTAGTGTTTCATAGTATTTCCTCCAGCTATTATATGCAACGACATCTGGTGCCAGCCTGTATCTCCCTCATCCACTCTTAAAATATTTATCACAATGAAGCACTAATTACTGTGCTTTTAAAGAATACTTGGATATTGTTAAAAGTGGCACTTTGTCTTTATAGGCCACAGTAAGCATCAACATACTCCAGCTCAAATACACCTACAAGGCAGTAATTACCATACACTGACTGTCTGAACTGTGACAGACATATGAGCCCAGATAACACTTGCCAGAACACAGCCACGAAAGATATTACAAGCACTAAGCTCAGATGTGGTGCTGACAGTAGCCTGTCTCATTAAAGCCAGGGATGAGGAGGTCGGCTCTAGTGGAGCTGTGAAGCAGGAGGTGAGTGGAGTGACACTGCCAACAACAGCCTTGAAAATGAAAGCTGATTGTTGTTGTTCTTTTTCCTCATCCCCATCCATACTGTTTGTTTTTTCAAACAAGTGAACCAGAAACATTCATTTAAGGCCATCTTTAAACTTGTATACTGGAATTAACTGTTGTTTTCATGTCATACAAGCTGATATAAATAAGTTTTAGTTATGACAAGGATTGATTACAATCCATTAGCTTAAATCTTTGGAATAAAATCACATTCACACACATCAACATTCAAGCACATGTGTAGTTGTAGCTTTAGGCTCACATTAGAGCTGTTTGAAATAAGGGAAGAGAGTGCTTTTCTGCTTTGTGTTTGCTCTAACTGTTCAAGAATGAAAAAAACAACAACAACAAAAAATAACTGGCACATGGAATACCATATCGTTTAAAGCACCAGGTTGTTGTGATGTGTCTTGTTGATATTGCAGTACCAATTCTTTTTGATGTATCGTGCAACCCTAGCTCAAAATGACAAATATGTCTGTACTTATTTAAGGACAACACAGGTATGTGTGTCTTCACCTCTGCACTGTGTGAGGAAATGCCACTCCATCTTAAGGACTTGCTAAGTCTCAATGCCAAAAGGGCACAAGCCCAGGTGCTGCCGGAGTTGAATTGCTGTCCTCAGCACACAAAGACGATGTCGCCTGGGGAGGACGGCTCGGGAAAAAGGGGGAGAACTGTCAGAGTAACAAGAGAGCACCTGGAATTACTGTCAACATTCTCCTGCACTGACTCCCCTGCCTCCTCCAACTTCCCGTCTGTCGCTAAGATCTATGGCATTCTCATTCACATTGACCTTTAAACTCCAATTAGCCACTTAATCACAAATTAATTATTAATATAGAAAAACCAACAGGGCTTAGGTTGTTTGTCTCTTTCACCTCATTATCATCTGCTAATGACCATCCTTGCATCTCATTTCCACAACAAAGCATGAGGAGATGACATTTGTGCAGATATCAGGTGATTTTGTAAATGGCAAACTGAGATGGGCAGTTCATTCTTGCAAGATGTTTAATTTTCACCCCTGACTCCTCTTCCAAGTTGTAATGTCTGTGGTTTTAATCATTCAGATGTCCCTTCAGACTGCATTAATAAGAAAGTCTTTGGCTGCATAAGAGCACTGCATCCACTTCTGAACTCAGAACTCTCAGTGCCTTAATTCACTGTGAAATGGTTGACAGTTAAGTGTGAAAATGGCTTCTGGAAAAAAAAAGTTTACTCCAGAAAGTGACATGCACCAGTCAGCACTTTCTTTTCTGCAGTGGCCTTGTTAATTATTTGTCAACTTCTGTTTGGTGTTACGTGGTGCCAGAGTGCCAGAGGCTTTATGGAACCACTCTTGAGTATTGGCCGCTAAATAAATGGCTTTTGGATTTGAACAAGTTTGTTTGGCTAAATAAGATGGTTGGGCTGCACTGACAGAGCCCGAGGTGAATTGTGTCATCGTATAACAAATGTGATCACTGATGTTAGGATTGGTCATGTTCTTCTGTCAATTACCTTTAAAGCTTTTGTTTTTTTAAATTCACAGTTTATTATTTTAAACAAATCTTAGACTTGTCGTCCCCTTGCTGCTTTTTCAAGACGTCTTATGAAGATTAAAGAGATCAGTTTGTGTTTTGTGTTTTTGCTCTTTTCTACTTCATCCTCTTGGATATCCTCTATCCACTTCTCTTTAAACCCTCTCTCAAACCCTCTATACCTCAGACTTCTCACAGAAACACGCTAGCCTAAAATATAACAATGCAGTGTTGACAAGGAGTGATAGCTGAACGCTGACACTGCAAGAGGATTAAGAAGATGATAATTTAAGAGGGAAATCTATTCTCCTTAAATATAACTTTCTCTGGGTCCTGAAGATGGATTGCTTGTGCAGTTTTGCCACCCAACCCATCATTAGGATTCACTATAGATTCTTGGCATGTATTTATTTACTGATGAAATTAACATGCATTTTCACGCTCCAACTATTGAAACGTCAAAATTTTAACCAACTACTGATCTATGAGTTCTGTCAACAAAAGGTGAGTAGAGATAGTTGCCAAGATAAGAAGCCATGGCCTTGTCCACTGTCCACTAATTGTCTTCCTCGCTTGAGCTATGACTGTAAAGCTACTGTATAATGCACACAGAATACCACTAAAAGCAATGGTGACAGCCTGGAACAAATAATGACCTTGGAGCTAAGTTCTTCTTATGTATTTATGTATAACACTGATGAACTAAAAATGTAAGGATAATAGGATCTGAAATGAAGGCAACATTCAGAAAGAGGCTTTAGAAGCTACTAGCATTAATATGTTTGTACAGTACACCTTATTTAAATCTATTAAGATAGTCAAGATAGTTGTACTGGTACAAATAATGATAGAATACTATAAACTTTATTGTCATGCTGGTTGTATGATGTGTGCCTGTGTCTGAAAGTGTGTTAGTTAAAAGGCACAGGTGGATGATTAATCAGTTTAGTTTAATTTTCAGGGGTTAAGTTAAGTGAATTGTTGCTTGTGTATAAAGCTGCTTATCAGTGGGTTTGCATGTTTTTGCCTGTTGGGCAGAAATTATGTATGTGTTAAATTATAGCAAATGCATGGCAGGTTTTCAGAGCATGACACAGGTTGTGAGTAATTTCCCATCTTCCAGGGGGCCCTTGCTTTACACACTTGCCCGTACTACTGCCAAAGCAAATGTCAACTGGTTTTAAACAGATCATCCATCAAATGGTGTTTAAACTTCGACATCTTAATGGGAGCTTTCTGCCAACACATACTGCATTTTGTTCTTAGAGTATTATCATCTTGTAACAATGTTGCATGGGAGTTTTAATACGCAATAATGTCTCTGATATTGATTAGTCTTTTTGTTTGATTTCCTTCATGGATTAGGATTGTCCCCCATTTTTCTTTCACCAATAAAGCATTGAATGTGTGATGTTTTTCCAATAGAATATAAAACAAAAAATATTTTCAAAATAAGCAAATCACAGCCAAATACAAATAGCAGTTAAAATGAGTAATAGTCCTTCATTCCAGTGTTTACACTTTTGTGGCAATACTCAATGATTCCACAACAATAAACTGATGAGTTTATTATTGAGACCCCCAAAATACAGAAAAATGCTTATTTATTGAACAGGACCATTACATTAAAGCTAACTTTATGCCAATATAGCTGTATTGGTGCATAAATAAGTGGCACTGTCTAATGTTCTGAAAAAGGAATTTCTTTTGGGAACCTAAATTACTCATGATGTTACTTTAAAAATGTAGGTGTGTTGTCATCAACTTGACTAAAGAGGTTGGATGTATGGCCATATGCTGCAATACTGTAGAAGAAGAAGAAGAATGTTTTGTGTTTTTTTTCGTGTGAGTGAAGTATCTTCAAATCAAGAGCTCCACCTTAAGTATCCACATTCTTGGTACTTCAAATAATGGGTGACAGAGTGATGCACTTCTATGGGACTATTATAGCCTAAAAGGACTAAAGGTAGCCTACCTTTTGGGAAAGGAAACATCTCTAAAAGTGAGTTGTATGCTTATTTTTTCTTTTTTCATTAATAATGTAAGTTTAAATCTAATATCAATAATAAACTGTTCAACATATTTAATACCTGTGATACTGTTTTGAGGTGCATATTTGAGATTTGGGGGTGCGTAGTGATGTTGTTATATATTTTGAATGCTTGTTTACAGGCCTAAATACCAATGAATACTCAAAAGGCATTTTGCATTTTCTAATTATTCTGAACAACATGTAGAAGCAATTATGGCAGATCAGAACATGGTATATTCATTGGACAACTTGTCCTTTCCATCTCAGAACTGTTCTGACAGATCTTCCCTTGTGCCACTCTATGGCTGACTGGTTTGGAGAAAAAGAGAAATTGTGAGAACAAGACAGACACCGTGTTTTAAGATGGAAACAGTGTAACAAGAAGCTTCAGTGTTTACTAATGTACCCAGGAGTAGACACAGAGAAGACAGATAACAAACACAATTGTAATTTGTCAAATAAAGCCCTAAATCATGAACATGAACAATGCATTTTGTTCATGTGTAAAGGTTATGCATTATAAGAACTTGTGTGTCTTGTGTATCCAAGAAACAAAAATAAACTTTTGAAGATGTCATGTATCAATTTGACAGGTGCTTTCACTGTGTCACTTTAAAAATAAATATATATAAAATAAAAATCCACCAATATTTGCCAGGACAATTCTGCAGTCAGTCGCAATACTGAGGCATCTCTGTCTCATTGTATTCTTTACTTTAGTGGAAA
This sequence comes from Perccottus glenii, assembly GCA_024416835.2. NCBI lineage: Eukaryota > Metazoa > Chordata > Actinopteri > Gobiiformes > Odontobutidae > Perccottus > Perccottus glenii. The sequence goes on from CM044550.2 coordinate 15,514,666, forward strand.
TTAAGAAATATATTGTCCAGCACTGTTAAAAAGGTAAAGGCTCCAAATCACATAAAAACCATGGACACAGAAGACAAAGAGCATGTTATAAAATTCCATGATTTATTTCCCCTATTTATTCATTAGCATAACTTAAAAGAAAATGTGTGCTGTTGGAAATTGCCTCTTTAAGGATTTGTTGATAATTATTATGTGTTATACTTGGACATTTGTTTTACACATGGAGACAGAGTCGAACATTAATTATAAATAGAAAGTACACTCAAGCTAGTTCTCCCTAAAACGAGCACCTTTCTTAACCATTCTCCTTGCTGTGCGTATTTACAATGAATCTTGTCTTCTACAACAGGCCTTTCCATTAAAAGCAGCTCCAGATTCAGGCAGATCAACATGCTGTGTTTCAACTCAACTGTTCAAACAGAAATAAGCAATCTAATGGCAGCAAGAAAAACATGCTGTTTTTCCTCTGCCCCCAAGGCAATCTGGAGAAACACATTTAGTGCAGATGGATTTTCCCAATAAATATAAGTACGGGTTGTTTGTGTTCCCTCCTTCTCTCCCAAACAGCCATGTTCCTCTTCTATTAAATTGTGTGCATCTCTATATAAATAAATAAATAAAAACAGAAAAAGCTTAAGTGTTTGATGTAATCCCTCATAAGGAAGTGAAGTCTAATGCAATGGCACAAAGTGGGGTCCACGGACCTCTACATGTCCCTCCAGGGACTTTGGGACCTCTGCGAAATGGAAACAGTTTAGTTCCCTACTATTTCACTCCCTTGATAGTAGCCCAATGGGAGCATGTATTACTGTAATCTTTTCTTATTACAGGCTTTGTTCTCTTCACTGCTGTCTACCATCTAGAGTAGTTACATTCATGGTCCTTACAGGTGTAGCCAATTAGCACATAGAAATGATAAAAGGGGCAGTTCTGTGAAGACAATCATCAAATTGTAACTTTTTTGGCTATTTATTTGTTCATCCAGGGAGTGGTGATATTAAAAGTCTGGGTTTGATATAAGGGGCTAAAGGTCTGGAGTATTAATATAGTGTGTAGCCAAAGGAGAATAACCTTGTGAACTGCGGTTTGATCCATCACATAGAGATGTAGTGACACGCAGCCAATAATAATGCTGGAGCGGAGTGCAGTGCTCACAAAGATAGCCTTGTGACCTGGGTACAACTCATAAACTGCACTGCGGCACAAGTAGTATCAATATCATAATGTCATGCCCATGTTGCCTTACACAGATAAACGTCTCACTCCCAGAAATCTTTAGTGTGTGCTGTGAAACTGAAACATGTGCTTCCCATAGAGCTTCGTACAAGGCACCGTGCTGCATAATGTTTAGATTTCATATTATCTATGGCCAAACCATCAAAGATAGTTTGGCATCAAGACTGGGTGGTGTCAGCCAGTGGGGCGTAGTAATGATGCTTTACATCGAAGATAAGCGAGATCAAAACAATAAGACAGGCAGGGCAAAAGTTAAAAGAACTTACCCCTTTTGAACATTTTGCAGGCTTAGGTGTTTGTCCTCTTCTGTGGTCTGAGAACCATCTATTCCTATATTCCAGACCTGAACTTGAAGTGATTAGTTCAGAAGTAGCCTAGATGATGATCTTGCGTCTCGCCGTTTAAGTGTCACTTATTCAACCCCTCCTTGACTTCAATCTCCTTACAAAGTCAGTCAGATAATCACCGCAAAGCTCCTAAAACATGACCAGAAACACCTTTATCTCCACTATAAGAGAAGCATTAGCGCGTTGTAGTCCACCACCCAAACTCCTTTTTTGACGCAAATAGCCAAACGGGCTCCGAATCCGTTTTGGGCAAGTGGACGATGAACACGAGTGTCTCCAAAAACCCCCGCAGATATTCAAATTCAACTGGTCAACCTCATTTTCTTTCACCGCTACCCCAGAGCCATTGGAATCGCACCATATTCGTTAAAATCTCTAATTAACATAAGTTATTTGGATTCCGCCTCTGATGTCGGATTATGCGCGCAGTCTCCTCAAATCCTCCTTAATAATGTAGACTTTGATGTCTTCCTTAAATTCCTCCCTTTCTCGTGCGCCTCTCCACTCGCAGTTGTGACATTTCTCTGATGTTGTCTAAGAAGAGCTCTCGGCTTTGCGCCAATGGATCAGATCGTGGCTGTTTGACGCGCTCAAGGAGGGAGAAAGTGTGTTGTGCTGGTTGTGTGGCTCCAGCGGGCAGCATCCTGCTCAAAGCCTCTCACAGGCTGCCTCCCCGCGCCGTGTAGATATACAGACGCTGCTGCCTCACACTGCAGGAAACATGATAGCACACAACACAAACACAAGACGCCAAAGAGTCAAGAAAGCGTCAAGAAGCGAGTCAAGTCAGAGTTGTGGTGCTTTTATTTCAGAATTGTTGTCTACCTTTCATATTCCTTGTCCTTTTGATGTGAACGTGTTATTGCTATAGCCTATAAACAGTATTAAATGATATATTGATAAGATTTTGTTTGTATTATTGTACATAATAATATACATAGGTAATGCATATTTTGCCTCTTGCTGCCACTGTTCAGCAGATTCCTCTTTCACTGTCCCGTTCAGTGATATCGATTATTTCGGTGCTCGACTGTCTGTCCTTTCCTCTCGATTGGTTTCGTCTTTCTGTTTCTCACATGGTTGTGTTTGGGAGGAAAAACATGGCAGCTCCCACGAGTGAAACGCAGGCTCTCTCTGTTAAAAAGACAACAGGCAAGTATTCAGACCATATATAAAAAAAAATTAAATAAAGCTAGGCTAGGCTACTTAATGTGTGCTTACAATTTTGTGCGATTGACGAATCGGGCAGACGTAGTTGTTGTGCCAATTTCAACATCGAAGTACATTTGTGTTTATGCTTTGGGTCTTTAATGTGAGTTTTATTTAATATGACACTCTCTCAGATTATAGAGCCGGGGGATTGTTAACTAAAGGAAAGGCGATACACGGGGTGTCTTTATGTGCGGAAAATAGATTTTTATTGGATATATTAGACCTCGGATGTACGAGCCTGTTAGGTTAAAAGTAAAACAATATTAGACCTAGAGTTGGAGTAATTCTAATTTTATAGGCTGTTTTTTATGTTGAATGTCATTTAGATGCTGGGTAACGTGGCTGGTCATAATGCTGAGTAGGCTATTTTAATTGTGATTTTATTCGATATTTTAAAACGAATATTAAATTCCATTAATAGCTTAGGGCTATCATGCATAGATTTCACTTAATTTGTAGGTCATGTAATGTACTTTTACTTTACAGCATTTAATAAATCTGTTAAGTCTACGCTGTGCAGTAACCTATAAAGTCGTAATTTTATTTTGTAACAGTCAGAGGACCACGCCGGGTAGCCAATCAGATTCCTGATGAAATCCTCAATGACCCTGAGCTTCAAGAGGCCATCAAGGCCCTACCTGTGAACTACAACTTTGAGATCCACAAGACAGTTTGGAGAGTAAGACAAGCCAAGGCTAAAAGAGGTAGGTTTGTTGTCTTTGCTTTATCACATGATCACATAGGATTAGGTTAATGTTATTGTTCACCTTTGAAGATTGTATTAGCATATTATTTCTGAAAGCCTTGTAGATAATGGTTAAAAAAATTATCATTTATATTATTAATAAGTACCTAAATGTAAGTCTGTAATTAAATTCAAGCACATGAAGTCAATCTTATGATCATTATCATTTTAGTTAACCTATGCCCTCCACTAAAAAGCTGATGATCTAATTCATGTCATCTCATTTTTATATTGTAAATCAATTTAGAATAATAGTCTTATGGTTAAATGTGGTCTTAAGTCTTAAATGTAAATAATATATATATATATTATCTCAAATTTTAGTTTTGTGATGCTTTCTAGGATTCCATTTCATGAGCAAAAAAACTTTGTTATGTTTTGGATCAAACATACACCAAAGTGAAGCAGTTTTTTTTTTTTTTACAAGCACTTCTTGTGAAGTATATTTTGGAGTCAGTTAACAGTGAATTTGTGAAGGGAATGCATTAGCTTTGTTTGATCTTGAGGTGGGTCAAATCCCTTTGGAATTGTGCTTATGTGTTATTTACAGAGACGGAGGCCTACACTCACTGCAAATGGAGTCACAAAAAGGCTATTTTAACCCATCCATGTGCATTTTATATAAAAAGGGGGTTTTACACTAGGTTTGAAAATTACGGAGAAGTATGGCTTTGATCAAATATGGTATAACTGTGAGTGTTTCTGGTTTGACCATGTAGGTAGTGTTTTCAAATGTTCCTTTTAGTAGTCTAAATTGCCAATAAAATATGCAGTTAGCATTCTAAGCAGACAGTCATTTTTATCTTTGTGGGGAGCTTTCGGTATATCAATGTAAGGGTAGACAAGCTATGATTGTGACAATTCTGGCAGAAAACCAGTCTGTTGACTAGATTAGAAGTCCAAACCTTTTTGCATCTTCAATCATTTCTTCTTTTAGGTGTTTAATTAGTTATGCTCCTATGTCCACAAACATACATTAAACAAGCTACTTGCCCCTCCAGTTTCTGACTCACCTTTTGCTGGGAGGCTGCAGATGGAGAAAGCTCTTTGCTTTTGTCAACTGTGGTAGATGTGTGTTCTGTAACCTTTCTCTGTTAATAAACTTGCCCTTTTCTCAGTAATGACCTGTCTCTCACTGTCTGCATGAGTGCTTTGTGATCCCTTAACCTTTCATCTGTAGAAGCACTGGCGCTCCTCCTCGTCCCAACGCTCCATCTATCACTCAATCTCCTGGCCATCCGTTCATAGCCGCCTTGACCTGTCCCAGTTTTTATTGTTTAAAGCTTTCCTGCACTGCAGTCTCAAAATTGTCTTAAGCCTATTCATGTGAAAAAGGTGTGTGAGCTGAATTCAGCATCTCTGTATTGTTAGTGTCGACTGAGGCATTGATGGATTTATTGAAGTAAGGTACTACATAGTTTGACTGAAAACATCTATCCTCAGAACGCTTGCACTCTGTGGAAAGGGGTTAGTCAGTCACTGAAACCACCATATTATGTCAAACTATCATTAAGTGGAAGAGATCTGCTATAATTACAAGAATGGCCAGGAAAGGGAGATGGTTTTAAAATTATTCAAAACATGGAAAAAACTATTTGACATGATTTTAATTATTTTATAAAGATTATGTGCAATTTACTAAATCTGTGTTCATGCTTTTAAGACACGTCTCTTCTATTGAATATTGAAGAGTGATTGAATTGACTAAAATCTCAATGTTGTGTCTAAGAGTTTCAAATAGAGGATCTTTATTACTGGTGTGGTGTGTAATTATATTACTGCTCAACCGGATAATTTGATCTCTACATATCATCGGATCTCTCTTAAAATGTATATGTATATTATTCTGGATGCTAATTATTGCAGACTGGAAGCACTGGCAACAAATAAACTGTGATATGAGCAACCTTACATGATTAGATATGTGATATAGAGTATGTGTATGAAATAAAGCACTGGACTGAAGTGCTTATTACTTTTCCTCCTCATAACAATAAACTGTCTATGTAAGTTTATCCTTATTATGCACCCAGTCCTTATTAAATACTTAAATGTGGCATTGCAGTGGTGTTCTGTCATGTGTGTTCAGTAGCAGGGAGTTGATGTATGACTCGTATAGTAAGCTATAGAGTCACTGGCAGCCATAGACAGAGACAGGAAAAAGATGGAGTTTAATGGTTCTGTACAGGCCATGAGCTGTAGAGATAGAGCTGGGATGATTGGTTTGGACAATATTTCCAACAGCCCATCACCCTCTTAAATAAACCAACAGTCTTAGTGTGGCAGTGGGGAAATTGCCCTGAAATGTCACTATTAGCTGTCAGTGCAGTACTCTGAACTAGAGCCAAAGGCTATGTATAGCGGCTCTGTCAAGGATTTATTAAATAACATGTTGCTGTCACTCTGACACGGGTATATAACTTTTATATTTTGCTTTTTCTTTCCAACTTCTCAGTGGCTTTGCAGCTTCCAGAGGGTTTACAGATGTTTGCCTGTGTCATCGCAGACATCATTGAAAGGTAAGAGCAACTCATTTAATTGTAATATACTTTAGACTAGAAAAACACATTTGAATTTCTGATGGTACGTTCATAATAGTGAATATAATAGCAGCAGGCCCGCTGACAGAATTGATGGGGCCCTGGATAAACCTATGGCCAGAAGCCCCTATATAATTTTGATTATAGCCCTTTGTTTAGGGCCCCCCAGACCCTGAGGCCCAGGTCAACTGTACTGGTTGCCATATTGCTATTGCTATTGCTAATAGAATTTTGGATTTTTATTTTCTGTAATTATCAAAATTTAGAAATAAAGGCTTGAAATATTTCACTCTGTGCAATGAATCTGCGCATATAATATATGGGTTTCACTTTCTGATCTGAAACCTTTTTCATGATATTGTACCTGTGTATTTCCTTTCACATGACCTCATTTGTCAGTAACGTATCCTATGGTCCAATATTCTTCTACGGTCTATGAGATCTGACTGATTTGTCGGTCTTGGTTTCCATTCACTTGACTTTTGGAACATAGTCTATAAATAAGTAAGAGTTTGTGGTGTTGGAGCTTTAACTATTGTAGCCGCTTGGTACTCCTTTCGGGAGCAGACGTTTTATTGTCAATTTCTCACCTTTCATTCAATCAGCGATTCTGAGAAAAATATGACATGATATGGTTATGGTGTTTTCAGATGGAGCAGCTATCTCCGCCTCCCTTGCTCACAGTTTGAAGCTTGAGGAGATATTTGTCTTGTTAATTACCTCGTTTTAGTGTGCAAATGCCCTGTTGCGATCCAGCACTCTGTCACATCTTGTAGCGAGAAGTGCCTCACTATTTCTACTGTTACGTCGAAACAAGCATTTTAAATAGAAGGTGTTTTATTTTAGGTAGCCTACATGCGTTACAATACAGATGTAATAGTTTCCTGGTTGAGTTGTTGGCTCATTTCACCTCATAAGTGTTTTCACCCAAATGGCTTTCATCATTAACATCCAGAGTGGATTTCTTTCTCTTAGGTGTTTAGTCGATACTAACATGATTTCAAGATGGACAGATTGAAGAATAGAGTGGCAAGAGCTGCAATAAACTTTTGTGAATGGCTGGATATTTGATTTCACACAGGAAATTTAGATTATCAGACGGCCGTTGCTTTTATACACTGTTCGGGCAAAAAAAATCACACACTCTAAAATTCCTTGATGGAATAACTTGTATATTCAGGTGGTCAGCTGACCTTATTCTTTGGGGCCATAATGTTGCTGAATCTAGACCTGACCAACTGCAGCAGCCCCAAATCATAGCACTGCCCCCACAGGCTTGTACAGTAGGCACTAGGCACTTCATCTGCCTCTCTTCTTACCCTGATGTGCCCATCACTCTGGAACAGGGTCAGTCTGGACTCATCAGACCATTTGACATACTCCCATTGTTTCAGAGGCCAATCTTTATGCTCCATATCAAATTGAAGACTTTTTTTCTCCTGAATAGCCTTATTGACAAATGGTTTTCTTAAGGCTACACTGCTATTTAGTCCCAATCCTTTGAGGTCCCTTTGCGTTGTGCATGTGGAAATGCTCTTACTTTCACTATTAAACATAGCCGTGAGTTCTGTTGTTGTTTTTTACAATTTGATTTCACCAAAGGTTTAAGTGATCACTGATCACAATCTGTCAAGATTTTCTTCTGACCACATTTTTTTCTCGAAGATGATGGTTCCCCACTATCTTTCCAGTTTTTAATAAAGCGTTGGACAGTTCTGAACCCAATTTTAGTAGATTCATCAATCTCCTTAGTTAAATAGTTTTAATTGCTTGCGTGCCAATAATTTGACCTTTCTGAAACAGACCACAGGATGTCTTTCCACATGGTTGTTTAAGAAATGAGAAACTACTCACAACATCAGTTAGGGTTAAATAACTTGTTGCCATCTGAAACATATTCATCCATGCAGTAATTATCCAATGAGAACATATTTGCTTAGTTAAATCCAGTTGAAGACGGGCGGTATATATGCTTCCCATCATAATGACAAATACATTTTTTATGTAAATGGTCAACATATACTGTAATCATTTAGATTTTACATTTATTCATTTAGCTGACGCTTTTATCTAAAGCTTCTATTTACCAGTGTTACAGCTGAAACACCACTGGAGGCAAAAGTGTTTTGCCCAAGGACACAACAACAGTGTGAACTGTGGGGAGAGTGGGAATTGAAACGCCTACCTTCCGGTTACAGGACGACAACTCTACCACTGAGCCACTGCACCCCAGTAGTATAAACATCATGATATACTCTCAACACATTGACTGCTTTATCTCTTTATCACCCACTTTTCAGTTATTTCATCATATCAAAGTTATCTGGTCTTTTTAGTTTTCCCTCACTCAAATTGGGATAGGATAGGCCAAAATAAGCTTATGCTTCAGCCTAGTCCTTGTGTACAAATACAAACAATACAAATTGTAGTTATATATTTATGACCAGTACATGACCAAAATAAACTATTCATATTGCAATTGCAACTATCTGTCTTTTAAATTCCTTATCTACATTTGTCCATGTATTATGTATGTTTTAACTAGCCGTCTGCTGGCTGTGAAATCAACCCTATCTTTTCTAATGAGAGCAATTAGCACTCACTAATTGCTTTTACCTCTTTCTCAGTCATTGCTCTCCTCAGCTCATCTATCCAATTTTACCCTCTGACTTCATCATCTTGCCTCATTATGTTTTGCTGTAGTCACCCCACAAAAGCTTGCCATCTATAAATTGTCTTTTTAGCTTAGTTTTTGTTTTTCATCTGAACTATTTACATCGTGTCTACCCATCTTCAGTATTTTAGGATGCCATCTCATATTTCAGTTAGGATTGAACAACACATTTCTTGTTTTGCATTTCTCTAACTGAAAAACAAAAGCTTACAGTCTTAACAACAATCTCAACACAAGCTCTCAAAATTGTAAAAATGGCAGATCTTTTCTAAGAAGAACAGACAAGACGTCTTCTTTAGAAAAGACTTCTTCTTCTAAGAGGCCGCTCCATCACCCCCTGCCTCATCTGACTCTAGGGGCTCTGAGCAGCTCCTTCAGTAGCTTGTGTAACTTTGTGTATACTTTTTTTAAACCCAGCTTTTAGTTTGCTTTTGTTACACTATATTTGTAACTATTTTTAAGATTGCACCATTTTGAAACAATACATTTTTCTATTTTATGCATGCACATTTTTTCTTCTACTTTCTAACACTGTTTGAGCACTTGTCTGTGAGCTGCTTTAACACGTGTATTTCTATGTTGATCCTATTTATATTGTGTTATTTTGCTTCAGCTCAAATTGATGAAAATGTGTCCATAGACTACATGTTTTGGATTTGGAAGGAGTTTTTACAGAAAATGAGTAACAATAACCTTTGATTTTTTGGACCAGCCGGCAGCTGAACTTATGCTACCAGTTTTATATTTGGAGCTAGCAGTGGTCCCTTGAGTCACACTGCTGTGTCATTACCATTAGGGCCACAGTGCCTTGTACTCAAGAGACAGGACTGAGGTCTATATCAAAATAGGGCTGAAAGGGCTCTGCTTCTTAGAGAATAAGAAGCTCCAGAGGATAGACTGCCAAGTCTTAATTTGGTTTTTGGCCAAAACACACTTTCCATACACACTGCAAGCCTGGTTATGTGGTTTGCCTTATGTGGCAGGCATAGCATCTCTTTTATATATCATTTTAATACTATAATGTATTGATTTTCGAATACATTGTAGAGTTGATCCTGAAACTTGCAAGTTTAGCTTAATACAAAAGGAAGTATTGTATTAAAGCATAATCAAAACAACATTTTGAAACTGAACTCTGCAGAAAGTAGTCAAATTGATGTCTGTAAAGTAGGGCTGCTGGATTCATAAAAAATCATACAATTGTTTAGGTCAATATTGAAATCGTGATTATTTACACAATACTACTCAATGACTTTGGAAATATGTTGAATTCTTAAGCAGAACAGTAAATTCTCTGAAAATCATCGTAAATAAATAGCTTAAAAATAAACAATAATAATAATTAAGATAAATAAATTGGATCAACAATGTAGTGCACTTCCACAATCTTGTGGAAAACATGTAACAAGTAATAAATAAAAACAAGTAAACAGAAATAATTAATAATTTGACCAAAATAAATTCACAGCCTGTGTGTGGTGTTCGTGTACGCACAAACCACTGTTGATTAATCCAGCGGACTGAAACTGGCCTGATTTGAACACAACTCATATTTTATATATATGAGTTTATATACTCATATTTAAACAATCAATATTCACTGTTCAGCTGAACTCGGCCAGGAAGTTTACTAGCTTGGTATACCAGACCGTCGGTCCCTTTCTCATAGCATTCCCTCCCTCTGTGATTTTGCGGACAAACCAATCACAAGCCGTTTGTCTGCAGCAGGGTGTGGTTTGCTGACCTCGTCATAAACAAGTAACTCGGCTTATGCAGCTCGTCCAAAACGTTCAACATGGTGGACGCTGCTACAGAGAGGCCATTTATTTCTACTCTCGCCTCAGTTTTGAATAACCAGCAAAGTATAAAAATAATGAATCCGCTCTGGTGTCCGCTCTACTGCAGGCCATGTTAATTAGCAGTGCTTATGTGGCTTCCTTGTTAACAACTGGCTCTGTGGTGTTTCTTTTTTTTAACGTCACATCCGGAATTTCTCTAATTGGTTAACATTATGCCCGTAAACCCTGCTCTTGAAACTATAGGTTCTACATCATCCAGGTCATCTTGAAAAAAAGGTTAAAGTAAAAGCATTGTACAATGTAGACCAGGCTTTACTAGATGTCTATAATGCACTGCGTCTTGCTATTGCGTTATTTAGTTTTTTTATTGTTGCCATTGTCAAAACAATCTGAAGAGTTGATAAGTAAAGAAAAGTTAAAAGAAGAAAGTGTAGCCTGGGTGGGCAGGCAGTGATGCATGTGCTGTCACCCTACCATATGTTTTATTGCCTTTGGTGTAGCAGCTGTCTAGTTCCAACTTTGAAGAATACTTTTATGAACATACTTCAGTATTTACTATTGCCACTTTTGTGACTGAAAAAGAGTATAAAAAACGTAGCAGGGGACTGGATGTAAGGCTGCCTTCATATTCTATTCAACCTTCATCACAGCTTTTCTGTTTGAGTCTGTATGTTGAACACATACAGTACATTGATATACTTTATTGTCCCCTTGGAGAAATTTGTCTTAGACTGTGCCCAACGTGCTCTTATAACTCACAAAACAGACAATCCCGCTATTATCGCTATTGTACGCATTTAGATAATAATAAAAAATCATAGTAATCATCATACACAGTCCCAGCAAGTGAGGCAAGTCTGAGTTTTTATTTTTATTTTTTATTATCCCTTTATTATCCCCGTAGGGAAATTCCTAGTTGGCAGCCACACCAGGGCGCGCCAATATTGATGTTGGTGGGGGAAACCAGAGTACTCGGAGAAAACCCACCCAAGCACGTAGAGAACAGGTTTTAATCCTGATCCTGCCAACCATTGCCTGTCTGCCAGCCTTCCAAAGACAGTCGAAGGAAAGTTTTGTCTTTTCAAAAATATATTTACATTTACATTTATTCATTTATCTGACGCTTTTATCCAAAGCGACTTACATTGTTCTAATGTAATTACCAGTGTTACAACCACTGGAGGCAAGGTGGGTTATGTCTTGCAGTATGACAGTATGAACTGTGGGGAGAGCGGGAATCGAACCGCCTACCTTCCGGTTGAAGGACGACCACTCTACCCACTGAGCTACTGCCTCCTTCAATATATGAAGAATTATTCACATTTTATTTAATTTAAACTTCATTTAAACAAGAAAGTCCCACTAAGATTAAATTTCTCTATTGCAGGGGAGGAGGGACTATTCTAAATGTTTTTAGTGGTAGGGGAAACTGTAGCACTTGGACAACAGGCAAACTAGGGGAAGAAATGCAAAGTTCACACAGAAAGGCCCTGCCCTGGCTTGGAATCAAACTCAAGACCTTCTTGCTGTGAGGCAGGAGTGCTAACCACCCACATTAACATGTTAAAAACAGGACAATATATAAGGACAAGCTATGTTGTGTTTATATTGGCATGCTTTGAGAGTTACTTAGATATGGAACACTTTTAGGATCTTTGAAAAAGCTTAACAGAACTATCTCTGAAAAATGTGTGACCAGAGCTAACATGCTGACAGAACAAACAGCACTACAGAGCCAGGTCTGATGAGTGAGTGAGGAAAGCTGGTGTGGAGGCAGTTGATTCTCAGAAGCTCATTGCCTCTGAGTTTCATGGAGGAGTTGTGTGGTTATGATTCAACACAACATGTGATGGCGGCCACTCACTACTGTACCTGTTCTCCTTGTCTCCTGTCTCCTTTAGTCATGTAGTGTTGGATATAGCTGTCAACACACACCCTTGGTGGTTCACCAGTCCTGTCAGATGCCGTGTGTTTTGTAAATTAAAGTGTAGTATGCAAACACACATTCTCCAGACAGTCTCTCGGCGTCAGAGCTGATTCCATCCATCAATACAGATTCCTCTGTATTGTCCGTGACAGGCTGAATCATTTCTCTAGAAACAGCAGCCACAGCCCACAGCCTCGTTGGGTAAATGTCAGTTCTGCCATTAGGAAAGAGAATGGTAGGAGCCTCTAACGCCTCCTTGCCCTCACACCGTTAGTCTTCACAGCGCCCACAGCACAGCTGAGCTGTAGCCACGGATCACAGTTTGAGTGTGTGAATTGGTATGAATGTACCGTATACATGCATCTATGTGTGTTTACTTGCAGATAGTTAGCCTTTAGTTGCCATGAGATACTCTGATCATGGCTCATAACGTCAGTCTTTGTCAATGGGCAGACAAGGGATCTGCTTATGTAACATCTCTCTCTTTCCTTCTGTTTCGTATTGATCCAGAAGATGATGTCAGGCTCTGAATGAAACTTGACACTGCCATTAGAACTTTCATGGTACCTTTGCTGAAACAGGTCTTGGTCACAACCTAAATTGGATTCAGGGGCACACCTATGTTCCTCCCGCTCAGAGGCAGACACTGCACTAAGATCTCCCTGCTATAGACTTTGGTCTAAAATCATATCTCATCGAGGGATACATCATGTCCAGGCACACTGGAAGTCCTGATAGGTGCTGACATTGTGTAATGTAATATCCTGACAGATAGCACCTTGGAAATTGCTTCAGCTGTTGAGAAAGAACAATTGATTCCCTCCAGAGAAGTGGTTAAAAGTAGTCACTCAGGCATGGGCAAAACTGGGCGAGTCAAGTGGAGGCTGTTTTTGTTTTGACTTTGCCGAATCTCTGTCCTTTGGCTTAAAAATGTAAGAAGTGGTTACAAAATCACCCAGTTAAGGTGCTTTTGAGTTTCAGAACAGAATAGCTTATGTTTATGAAATGATTGAGGCTATAAGCTCCTTTCTCTTCTCAGTTTTCTGCATACTTCAACCTTTAAGCTCTCTCTCCCCTCTCTTCTCGGGTGAGTTGCTAAGTCCATGCAATAGCTTGCACATTGAGCCAGATAATATAGGCTAAACTAGATTGTAATTCTGTTGCATGTGCTTTTAAAATGTGTATAATGAGTTGGAGGGGTGTATTAACTACAGAAGCACAGAAGTGCTAAATTATATCAACAGAAGATACATGTGTGTGTGTACATATTCACAATGTTCCATGTGTCCCCTTTTGTTTGGGTAGAGTCATCAAACATTGAGAGATGTTTTAATAAGTGGGTGTTTGTGAAAATTAAGTGAGAGATTTTATGATAGACATGAGCCTAAAGAGATCCTGGCAAGGGGCAGCAGCAGAGAGGAAATGAATCAGAGAGCTTGAGGAAAATATAGGCAAAGGGGGGGGGATTTTTGATTAATATGTCCGTTTATGCTATCTGAAAACTATCGTTTTACTATGGCGTAAAAGTCGAAAAGGCCAGATGTAACGGCCATTTAATTGCTCTGTTGTAATGACAATATTGGTGAATAGGGGACCAATGGGCAGATTACATTTATTTTATAAACAATCTATGGGTTTGACTCAAGCGTTTGTCTTGGTGCGATGCAAGATGGATTTACCCGAGTTTGGAAACTCCCAAATCACACGAGAATCGAGCTGCAGCACAAGGTCTTTAGGCATCCCATGATTTGATTCAGAAACGATGAATGCATAAGTCATTACGTCTACAGACCTAAAAATACAATATCAAAATCCAACCTTCATTTACAGGCCAAATAATAAAATCTTATTAAATTCTTATTCAAAAAAAAAAAATCTTCTTCTCTCTGTACTTCCTGTTCTACTGTTTAGGTTCTCACATGTTCAAATAACTGTAGTTCCAATATTAGCAAAATAATTACCGTCACTGTGAAAGAGCCGGCTCATTTTTTGCTAGCTTTGTGTTAGCTCCATTAAGCTAATTAAGTGTCATCCTCTTCCCTTCCCCCCAATACCATGATGAGCTCTGGGAAAGTGTTTAGTCATAATGTATTTGAAGGATTTAAAACATGGAGCTGACATTTAATATATATTATTTATGATAAAGCGAACGCGGTTATTACGCTCTGACTCTGCTGCAGTATGTGTGCCTCCAGCTGCAGACAGCTCTGTAAATAGCTCTTTGGGTTTGTTATGCAAACTATTAAACTTCGTGTGACACGTCTGTAAACACCGCGGCTATGGTCCATGTCCCATTTATTCAGATGAGTCGATTCAGAATCGTCTTGAAGACAACAACGATGCATCAGAAAAACCTAACCTAATTCACTCCCCTGTTTGTTGCAGCCTTCATTGACAAAAATAAATTAGTGGGCAGTTAGTTACAACATGCAGTCAAAAACAGATTCAAGACGGCTAAATTTAAATGTCATGATGATTCTTTCATAGACTGGGACCCCCACAGAGATAGAGAATAAGGAAGCACTAAATGAATCGGTTGTGTGAGTGCTGTCATCCACTGCAGTATCATGGAGGCTTTAGCATTAGGCTCTTTCTGCTGTAGACCAACACTAATACTCCACTATCTCTAGTTCTCTGGTGTTTTATCCTTATATCGGTCTTTAAAGCTCACAGATCTGATAACCACTGTGTCAAAATAGATTTACTTTCCTTTATTATTTTTTAAGATCCTGAAGAGATTAGATGTGCTGCTGGTTGTAGGCCTCTGGTTTTCAGCTTTGGAACAATATCATCTCACTTGTTTTAACTGTTTCCACACCACTGTTCTAATTTGTTTAGCAAATTGGATTGCTGTTTCTTTTAGGCAGGCTCTGTTATGTGTTGCACTTTGGGGGTTCTGTATGATGACAAATCTGTAGGCTCAGGGTTTTGAATGAATGCCACAACAGATACTGTACATGTGATGTAGAAATAGCAGTCATGATCATGTTTAAGGGGGGAGTTTAAAGGATTATCTAATCGTATTACTGTAAACATCTGTCTAAGCATCATGCCACAGTGCCGGCGTCATGTGCCCTGTGTTAACTCATTAACTCGCAGATGTTCAGTGGATCCAGAGACGTCATATTGTGCAGTGTTTGTGTTTGTATGAACACTTTTCTTACAGACTAGGACCTTTTGTTCATGACTCAAATCTCAAAAGGAACTAAATATACTAGAATACAACTGGTGATAATTTGATCCGCCTCCCAGTTTCCCTTGGATATGTTATGTGCTCAATAAGGAGATTATAGATATCAAATTTGCTAATATTATACTGCAAAAATTGTTAATCCTGATTCACACCAAACCATTTGCTTTGTTTTGAGTTTTTGTGTCTCCCACAGCACCAGGTCTCTCTGGACTGTGATGTAGCATATGATTTCAGATTTAATCCTTGTGACCTATATTTAATGAAACTAAACTTGTTAAAGGAGAGGCATTGTCAAAGCCCACTTTTACAAAAACACAACAGGGTAATGGGATATAAAATGCAGTGAAATAAATCTGGCTGTATAGGGAGAATACATACACATTTTCTTTCAACAGGTAGAATATAAGCATGAGTGTGCTGTAACTGGCTGGGCTCATTTGAGCTGTCTGCCCACAGTGCTTCAGTGGCAGCTGTGTATGAGAAGTGCTGCTACACCTGCACCCACCTTGATGACCCTGCTTGTCACTGTTTCCCATGAGACCGCTTGGCTACTTCTGCTATTATTAGATCAGTGCAATAGTCACACGTCCAGACAATCTATACTGAAGTGCACAGCAGCCAACCATCTAAAAGACAGGGACATTACACTTTCAGGATACAGCAGCTGCGCCTCTGGTAAAGTCTGGTGTGGTTATCCTTTTTTCTGTTTACCAGTACCGTATATGTATGTGACCTCAGAAAAAGGGACTTTTGACCTTTTAACACAAAATTGGAATTTGTTTATCCATATTTACATAAAAAATGGTGTTAATAATAATAAGAAAGCCTCTGGCAGGCTAATCATATAGAGTTGCCTTATAAGTTTTGATAAGACCTCTGACAGCAACATTCATACACCAAAATGACCACCAATGATGTTAATGTGTTGTTCGATTCTTAGTTTGTGTCAGTAACTGGCATATTTAACTGTTGTGCTGTTTATATTTGCAGTGTCGAGAAACTAAGGAGGAAAAGATTTTAGTCTAAGTTATATGTTGTGTATAACTATTATGTAAATAGTTAATTTATGATGCTTTTACATGAACAATAAATCATATTGTACCTGTCACCTAACATTCTCTTTACCTAATTGAATTATATAATCACAACATAGCTGTATAATTATAAGCTTTCTTCATTGATAGAGAAAGTAAAAAAATCTCTCAGTAAAAGCCACCTGCCCTTGACTGGCTCTCAGCACTCTGATGTGCCCATACAGTTTTACTGCATTACATTATTTTTCTTATAAAAGTTGTACCAATGTTATGAAGCATTAAATAATTTCAAGCTTGCTGCAAAATATTATGCATTTTTACAGCATTTGAAAATATCCTTTGGTTCTTTTACAGTATAAAATACATTTGTGCAACACTTAAGCATATGTAATTTATTTCTAATTAAGTAATCATCCACTACACACCATCAAATTGTATAAAAACATATGAACACAAATCCACTTGAGATTTGTAACATACTGTATGTCAGTGTGTATTTTCCTAATAAAGGTTTTCCTATCTTTTTATTTTTCTAGCTTTCTATTTCATATCTGTAGATTAGTGGCAGACAGGCTGTATATGCTTGTATCGCTCTATTAAACAACATTCTTCACATTTAAATAATACATAACTGCAATGATTAATAAATGTGAATTAAAAAAGTACTACAGCACATAGTCCCAGTATTCAGTAAAACAGCCCATTCTTCAGGGTCAGTAAGTTCCCAGTTCTGCATAGCAATTTACAGCACTTATCACATTTGTGTGAGTTTGGAGCTCTAAAGGCATCCCCTATAGTGAGCATTCAGGGATGATTTACTAAAGAAAGTGCATTGACGGGATTACACTGAACTTTTTGAGCACAAGAGTAATTAGTCTTATGTGATTTATTAGGCCAGGTCTTGTTTGCCATGAACATGCCACAAAGAGTCAAGACATGCACTTTTAAGTGTTCACTACAAACCATAAAAATGAGCACAAAAGACAATAAAGTCTTTGAACTAAGTTTACATTTACACCATAAAGATGCACAGCCTTAGAATGTGTTTGCCTTAAAAAGTTCTGATTAGTTTCTTACCTTTTTTATACTCTGCAAGCAAAGTCACTGCTGAGTAAATTAAATCACATCAGTGGGGAAATAAGGAAGCATGCAAATTTGCAAATTGGATTAGTGCACCTGACGATGGCAGATGACTCTGTAAAGTTCAGCATTTGCCAGTTTGTTGTTTTCTGTCAAGAGTGTTCAAAAAGAAGCCACTGGTGGAAGTTAAAAGACTTTTCATCTGCTGCTTCACAGCTTCTTTTTCTTTTTTAAAATCAAAATAATATTCTCCATTTTAGTTGTCATCAAGCCAACCTCTGTGGGGTTTTAGGAGATATTTATTTTATACAAATAAATCTTATCACTAACCGCATGAGAAGGTGTGGTTGGAAGGAGGTGACATGTGCCACAGAGAGGCATTTTTGTACCGCAAGCTACATTTTCTTTTAAAGTGCTCTTTTGGAATGATATTTGATTTAGTGGATGAGGTCAAAACACCTTAAATCATAATTAAGTTGCAGCACATGCATGCCAGACTATTATTCATTAGCATGAGTGTCATTGTTGTTATGGCTACTAATGGGAAAATGGGTGAGCTTTTTTCTTCTCTTTTTGTCTGCTTTGAACATCTTTGAGCTGCAGGCAGAGGTGCAACAAGTTCCTCTTTTATGGCAGCATGAGAAGAATCCTCTGTCAAAGTCAGAAAAATGTATAATCCTCCAGCGATGGCAGCAAAAAAGATTCATGTGCTTTTATGCCTACGCTGATGCACTGGGAAAATAATGGGGCTGAGTGGAATGCCAGCTATACACAGCTACTTGATAATCATATTTACAATCGGCTACTAATAAATTTCCTTGTCATAGACTGGAATTTGTAGCAAGCACCAAGCCCATTAGTTTAAAACAAAGATGATAATCTGTTGGCAATTTCTCACACATATTGAGCTGTACGCTAAAGAGCTAATTATCAAGAGCTGTTATGGAGTTCACAGTCTTCTTTGACATCTTAATTAGATCTTAATGACATTTCAGTTCCAATGGCTGTAGTGTGTAGGCTGAGTTGAGTCAAACTCCTGGTGTTATAGGAAGGGAAAATGACTGACACCAGAAAGGATGGAAGGGCAGATGTGGAAATAGTTTTGCAAATGAGCGTAAGAAGGGTAAAGACAGTGGTGCTTTTTTTCATACACACACTAATGGTAAGCTGACAAGTCTTAGAAATTTGAATACTGTATCATCAACCCTAGCTTAGTTCCCGTCCCAGTGGAATATGGGCTATATACGTTTCCCAGTAATTACTTGTGCCTGTCCCAGTAACATTTTATGTCTCAGATGTGTCTCCTAATCAGATTCTTAGCATCTATTAGCATGAAATAATACTTAGTATTGGAAAATAACTAGATATGCACAGCACTGCTAAAGGGGATAGATTAAAGCTGCATTACCCAATGACTCCTGCCCTCACACTTTAAAACATCACCCTCCCCACCACTTTTTATTATTTTCTAAAACCGCTGATTCAATTTTCGTTAGCTGTGGAAAACCAACCCGCTAATGGCAGTGTCCTCTATGCATGTGATTGTCCAAAGCTTGTTTTAGGACAGATCCCTCTTACTATTAGGTATTGCTATTAGGTAATTTACGTAGTTTTCCTGAACAACGTGCATACTGTAGGTTTAATAATGTTTCTGACAGTGCCTGTTTAGACACAATTATTCTTGTTTTGCATTTTGTATGTCTTTGTAGACCTCATTGGCTTTCTAGTATTCTTAATTTTTTGTAGCAGACAGGCTATTAATATTGAATGTTGATGTACATTTATATAATTTTCTGAAATGCACACTCTAAAAACAGTGAATGTTATCCTGACGGGTATGCACAATATCAACCTTGACAAGGGTAATTGGTTTAGGTCTTTAGAAGCAAATATTTATTTATCAGATGAGTTCTCTGTTGGTGTGTTATCCTAGGCTCAGCTGGCCTTCACTTGAGAGCAGTCATTAGAGGAGAAGGTACAGAGAGTTCACATACAAAGGTAAAGAACATTGATGAGGAGCCACAACCCACAGATAACGTCAGAGATAATAAAATATGAGGCTGGCCTGTAAAAGGCATTTAACTTCAATTCTGTTGGATGCTACAGATGCTGCTCTGTTTGCATCAATGTCTTTTTATGACTGCTTCTCCCACTTTCTCTTCTCTAGTCTACCCCTTCTGTCTAGCCTAAATCTGTCAGAAACCAGCCACAAATACATCTGGCAATAGCGTCCATTTACAACCACCCCTGTCTACGCTTGCCTTCTTACAACACCTCAAGCTTCTGTTTACTTACACTCCTTTCCTTTCTTCTACTCTCTGCCTTTTTCATTCTATTTATTTGTTATGGGTTCACTTGTCTGCAAATAAAGAGCAATAAAAGAAAGCTTGATTTTTCCTCAGTGACACAAGCAAATCATTGTCACACATTTGGCGGCACTTGTGTTATTTAGTAGTTTTCCACTTATGTTTTTGTACTTTGCAGTGTAAACGTAGAACATTAGACGCATATTCTCTGTGCAACCCAGTTGTGGCATCAATTTAAAGCTGCAAACTCTGGCAGCGGCTGTTTGTTCTGTTTCCAGATGTTCCTTAAATCCAGGCCATAGATAGACTGGCCAAGACCACACCAACTTTAATCAGCTTATGTAGCTGTTTTATGCAAGACTTGGCCATACTCTTCCATTTCTTCTCTTGTGTCTTTTCTGTAGCCAGATTAACTGATGATCTACTAACCTCCATCTGGCAGCAATGTAGCTAGCAGACAGCATGGGCTATACTCTCAGACCATTGACTGGCCACATAGAATAGCAATGTGTCACTCTGATACGCTGTCAGCCATTGATTGACAACACAGTCAGATACTATATACTCTAGTCTATCTGCAGCAAGTGGATGGTGATTGATCTTATTCAGCTACCTTATAATCACTGTGCCTGCCATGCTATGTGTATTGATTGCTATGGTAACAAGCAATAGGAGGTACATATGGTCTTTTATACTGATTAGTGTTTCTATGTGTGTGTTCACTCCAGGTTTACAGAGGCTGATACTATTGTGATGGGAGACGTGACATATGGGGCCTGCTGCATAGACGACTTCACTGCCCGAGCACTGGGAGCCGATTTCATGGTGCACTATGGCCACAGCTGTCTCAGTGAGTGTCCCTGCTTGTTGCACACGTAACCTTCCACAGTAGAACATGAAGTGAGCTGGTAACTGCAACAACTCTGTCTGTGTGTTAGCTGCTGAAGTCAGTACAGAAAAAGCACTGCTATTGATCATTGGAAACTGTAGTGCAGAGGGTTGTTACATAAAACTAGGTAACCTAATAAAGCTAGGCTTATTTGGATTTGGAAGTCTGGCTTATTTCGTTGTCATTTCTGTTCCATAAAACAGGCTCATCCTGAGTCACAGTCATTATGGAAACTAATGCAGGCGGCATAGCCTGGTCCAGAGCAGGCTTAAGCTCAGGCTAAAGGCCAAACATTTGGTGAATCAGAGAATGAAAATGAAGTGTAAAAACACCCGTTATAGATCTGTCCCTCTAATGTTTAATCAGATTAATTAACTTGACTAACCACTAGAATCATCAAATAAATATTTAGCCAAATTAAAAATTACGAGATAGATTATTAGATTCAGATTAAGAAAATTTTTGTTTATTCCCAAGGAGCAATTCTGTTTACAGGTCGTAGCATAACAAGACAACAGCATTCACAACAATTGACAAGATGCATGAACAGAATATAACATCAGAACAACATTTTGTCTTTTAGGCCAGAATACAAGGACAAGGTGCAAAGTGCAATAAATAAATGATATACATGACTGAGGCGGTCTGTTTTGGTATTTAATTTTAATATCACATGTATGTATTTTACATGTTTGCGGATCACTAACCCCCAATTTACACTGCATGCGTCTTTGATCCGCCACGAACTCCCCACAGTGTTATTTTTCTGGAAATGTGTAAATTGAAAGACAATGTCATTTTTTGTGGAGCATTTATTTATTCAACCAGTTATCATAAACAGATTAAATTATTGTTGTGTTATTCTTGTTCAGCTCATAGCACTTTGTGACTTTGGTAAAACTTGTTTAATTCAGCGTGAAATAATTGTCTCTGTTCTCTCGCCTAATGCTCCATCACTAAAGTGACAGCATATTTCCGCGTTAGTTTCTCCGCTCCTTGCTCAGCTTTGTTTACTCTATTTGGTAAAGGGGCGTTTCCTCGCTGTAGTTTTTCATTAAGGCTTAATTAAATGAACGCTCAACATGGTGTAATCGCTGCTTATCAAGTAAGACTGGAGTTTGCCTGGCTACTATGTTTACACTAATGCAAGCTAGAATACAGGCTGTAATCCACGCTTTTCTGAGTGAGTTTTATGGAACAGCCCTCTGATTGCTTGGCTCTGCTATGGAAAACATATCAGACCTTTGGAGCCTGGTCTTCACATTTACCCTGTAGATCAATAGGGAACATGCATTAGAGTCGTCCTTTGAAAACCTCAAGCAGTTCTTTAGGGCCTTCACCCTCGCCCCCACTGTCTGTCTCTTGCTGAACATGGGAGGAAATGCTAAATCAATACCTTTGATATCTCCCTGCCAGAATAAGCTCCCTTCTTCCAAATACCAGAAATGACCAACAGAATCTTAATATGTTCCCTTTGCTTCATCTGACGTTCCCTTTGTCTTTGAGTGCTGTCTTGTTAATTTCTCTTAGTTAAGGTTAGATATGATAAGACATGTACACATTATTGACATTAATTTCTGGAAGGGATATGCAAACAAATGAGATGAACTAAATAATCCCAAAGAATGCAAGCTTGTTTGTGTGGATAAACTCTCACTGTTTTGCCAGTACGTCTGCACTGTTTTTCTGGTGTCAGACACCTGTAGAAGATTAAAGACACTGTGTTCTGACTCACTCATACAGGGACTGTTGCTCCTGCTCTTTTATTCCCATTTCATTTCCTTTGGCATATCTGCTTTTGAATATTGGTGCCTTTTCATTTTGTGTTATCATATTGCACCTTTTCCTGACATTATAAAAATGACTATGTTTTAATGTATGATAGTACTTTATGATATGACCTTACATCTGCTGAACAGAACCGTGAACCGACTCATGATCTGAGCCAGTACCTGAGTCAGAGGCACTGGCAAGAAGATTTACCAATATGCTTTTCAACGGTAGGAAACAACAGAGCAACCTTGAGAAATTCTCATGAACAGGAAGAGAAAATTGACAACTTACATATTGTGGTCATGCCACAAACAGACAGAATTATACAATTCTTAATTTTTATTATTGTAATTATTAGATTTCCCATAATAATTACTTTAGTCAGTGCCATTATGCATATCCTTTTGTACATTTCTTCTATGGATTATCTATATTTGTTTGCATGAACCATAATGAGCAGCTGGTTGTGTGAACCTCACAGATGTAATGCACAAATGAATAAAAACAGTGGAAGAAATGTGAGTTCTGCCCATCTCATTGACCATGCCTCTAATTGTTCTTTGCTATAATGCAAACTTAGATCAATGCCACTTTCCTTTGGCCTTTGTTTTGTTTTTTTGTTTTGTTTTTTTAAAGAGCCCATAAACTTCTTTGCTCTGTTTTTGTGTTATTATGCATTTAACACCTTGGTCCCATACCAACACTTTAAGCCCCTCTTTATTTATTTCTATTTTAGTGAAGATGTGAGTCCATTTTTCCACCTACCATTACTTTTTCTACTCCTTCCCTCCCTTCCCTGTCTTTGGGAATTCACACAGTACATTGTTCAATTGCCCACCCATCTTTAAATTGAATTGCCCTTGTTTCCAGCTCACTCTCCCATCCCTCCTTCAGGATTCCCATCCCATTTGTTCTGAAAACCCCCCTGCTCCCATCCACCTTTTCATTTGCATGCTTTTGTCCGAAGCTTTTTCTCAACATCTCAATGTTGCTTTAATCCAGGCCATCCGCATTTGCTCATAAAATATTCACACCATTAATGGTCAATTACTTTAATCATAACAAAAAGGCTGCCTTTTCTTGATGGCCAACTAAATGTAACACAAAAAAAGGATAATTACAAAAATCAACCCAAATGATCATTCATCCTCCTTATCCATGCTTTGCCCTGCTCTAAATGGACCCTCGCTGACTTTCCTCAGCATCTAACTCAACACATCTCTACCTTCCTCTCCTAAGCCCGGGTGCGTAGTAAATGGCCTGTGAAATTAATTGCTTTAATAGTAATTGCATGTGTCCCTCTCCTTCCCTAAATAATTGAGGTCTTCGCATCAGCTCCCACATGTGCAAGAAACCTCTGCAGAATGAGTTTTGGTTATAATGCTCCGATGCCTACTGCGAGCTGTAAATGTGAAATTACAAAAAAATCAATTAACATATGTGACGTTTCAAATCGGGTGAGATGTTGATTGAATCACAATACATGCTTTGAAAAAAAATCCACCAGAGGTTGATTTATTGGGGATTTTAAGTAAACTTTGTAAATATCCACTTATTCAAAAAGCAAATTAAATTGTATGTAAACGCATGTAGAATTACATTGTATCTATAATTTATAAACTTACAAATGGACAAACATTAGCCTTTATTTAAAAAAATATGGGGGCTGTTGACATTTGCTTAGGGACTGTTGGAACTGGCTTTCGGGACAGTACTGGTACGGTGATGAAAATATTTTGTCTGACGCCTGATTTGTGAAATAATTAAAGGGCACTTGTTCACTTCCAATTTGTCTCAAAAAAATTGTGACAAAATCAAATTGTGAGATCATAATCACGAATTGAATCAACGGTTGAGTGAATCATTACATCCCAGGTCTGTGGTAATGTTTGAGGCACCATCAATAGTGTATACACTGCAGGCTTACCTGACACAACACAGTGAATAATTCATCTGTCTTTCTTTTGTCTCTGTGTTTCTGCAGTCCCTATAGACTCCAAAACAGGAATTAAGATGCTGTATGTGTTTGTGGATATCCAGATGGACAATGCTCACTTCCTGGACACAGTCAAATTCAACTTCACTCCTGGACAATCTTTGGCACTCGTCAGCACTATTCAGTTTGTGGCTTCACTGCAGGTAATGAAGCAAAGGAAGTGAAAGCAATTGATTTGTTATATCTTTTGTGAATAAGGGTGTTGTTATGTCATACATCACTTTGTTAAAACTCAGATTTGAATTCCAGGTAGCACAGTGGCGCAGGGGTTAGCCCATGTCACCTAACAGCAGGAAGGTCCAGAGTTTGCATGTTCTCCAGGTGCTCTGGAGTAGGTTCTGCAGTTTCCCCCACCAACCTCAAAACATACTGGCGCCAGTTTAATTAAATATGTTATTGGAATGGTTTGAGACTTTGTAAATTCTCTATTTAGGAAAAAAAAACAACGCTATTTGCCATTTTAAGGTTTCTTGTTTATTTTTGGGAAAACCTCAAAGTTGAGCTTAACCAGAAAAAAATTTCTCATTGCTTTTGTCTCTTATCCTCTGTGCTGCAGGCTGTGAGCGCTGCTCTCAAGCCAGAGTATGATGTGCTGGTTCCCCAATGTCGACCTCTGTCACCAGGTGAAATTTTAGGCTGCACCTCCCCTCGCTTGGACCGCAATGTCAATGCAATAATGTAAGAAGCCTTCTCCATCCCTTTTTGTTATTTTGCTGAAAGAACTTTCCAACCAAAAATGCATAGCCTTGACTCATTCTGTCACTTCCCACCTAGTTTCATAATTAGCTCAGCCATTGTCACACATGTGACATGAGCAGTATACTGTATGACATCATACCAGTCACCAGACATAGCTACCTGTGACAACTAATCATGCCACTGTGCCTCCAATAAGCCTCCAATACACCTACTCAGAAACAGTCAAAAGTTGATGCACAATCCTATGACTAAAAATATCATTACAACACATGCAACACATTGAAATACATGAAGCTTGAAGAAATTTTTTATTTATTACACATTTTCAACATTATCCTTTAATTATTTTTATAAGGAAAACAAGGAAAGAAATGTATTTGAAAAGCAAGAATTCAAAACCGCATAATGCTTATGTGTTTTCAAATTAATATACATGTTGTGTTTTTGTGAAAAGATTTTTACTGCCAATGATGGAGGCAAACAGCACATTGGAAAAGTAAATCCTATTCTGGTTTGCATTCATCTACCATCTAATCATTTACCATTGTGTTAAACAAACAAAAATACAGAGTGTAATGGGTCAAAGCACATCTGAGTGACTAACTTGGACATTTAGCGTTATGTATAAATGTAAGGCTTGTATGTATATTGTATATATTTTACCTCATGGTGTTAAAATATTATTGTAATTATTCCTTCTAATTAACATAGCATGGAGTTTAAGAAATGTAAGATAATTGTGCTGAACCTTTAGAAATGGTGGGGTCTTCCAGAGTTTTATAAAGAGGCAAAGCAACAAGTAACCCTTTTTTTTTTTATTGAGCTAGAAATAAAATCTCTCTAGTATATCTCTAGAAAAGTGATTAATCAAACATTTTTGTCACCCAAATTTTAGTCTTGCCTTGTTGCCTGTCATATTTATTCTGTTGTACACATTCTTTAACATAATCGCAAAAGTACCATACATTATAGACTGTCATTGTAGTGGAAGCTAGAGCCTTTTAGAGAGAGAAGGACTGCAGCGTCAAGTTCAGCAAACATTGTTCGGAAAATAATTGTATGAGGCCTTTGGATGTTGCTAAGCAAAGAAAAGGCGTTTGACAGTAATCTTGCTCAAGGTTATTTTGCTCTGTCGTTCAATGTTGAAATGACGCATAGCTTTGAATACCTAAGCTAGACATGTCTCCAAATGAATACATATGAAATACCACCCACAGCATGTTGCAGGGTGCTCTAATTAGTGGGCTTAATTGCATGGCCTACTGAGAAAGCAGTAATGAGGAGGGGTACAGACCTTAGCCTAACAGCAGGAATTTTCTCAGACTGACCCCAGAAGGAGGATCTGTGGAAGGTTGCTCTTCCTGAGCATGTATTTTCACACACCTACATTGCGTGCACTTGTGGTCTGTGAATTTTGCCTTCACCTGGGCACTGGAGAATACCCAGACCTGGGTTAATTGGAAGGGCTTGCATTGTCTGTAAACAGCATGCTTCAATTATTAGGGTCATGTATCCGCTATTCCAGCCTCAGGCCTTTTGTCTCACTTTGGTTTTTGGTAAAAAAAAAAAAGGCTGATCTAGTGAAGGAATTTAAAAGAAATTGGTTTAATGGTTCTCCCAAATTAGCAGTACATATGTGTCCATGTCAGACGGTCTTTTCTCTTACTAGTACATTTGATTTGCATTTTACTGCAGATATCTGGGAGATGGAAGATTTCACCTGGAGTCAATCATGATCGCAAATCCAGAAATACCTGCTTACAGGTAATGCATTGTGTATTTAATTTTAATTGCTTAATTATCTTAACATTTTTTAACTTAAAAACCGATCTCCAAAAAAAAAGCCTGTGTTGCCATTTAAATCTAAATTTTGCTTGCAGTCACAACATTTTGAAGATGCTTGTTTGTATTCAGTGAAATTGCATTGTAAAAGATGCACTGCTGAGCAAATCACAGATACCTCTCATAAACAAGATTGTAATCTCAAGTGAAGCTCTTGTTGCAAAGAAAAGGGATTATGCATTTCTTTCAGATACACTAGCTCCTGTCAAACTTGATTGCTTTTCCTGATTGTATTTTATCATCATCTAATCATTTTCCTCAACCTAGAGACAAGAAAAAAAAAAAACAATTGCAATATGTGTAGCATTTTGCCATTTAATGTTTAAGTTTATATTTAATTTGTGTCGTTTGTGTTTATAGGTATGATCCCTACAGTAAGGTGTTCTCCAGGGAGTACTATGACCATGATGCCATGCGAATGTTAAGGCTCCAGGCTATTGACAAAGCTCGTTCAGCTCAGAGATGGGGCCTGATCTTGGGCACATTGGGTCGACAGGGCAGCCCCAGAGTCCTAGAGGTGAGATTGTGTGTCCTTATTTCAGCTGTCCACATGCCCTAAGGCCCCTTTGTGCAATAGTTTGTAATAGTTCTCTGTGTGTGATGCTCTGACAAGTGGTAAGCCAAGTAGCCTTCAAACTAGGGGCTTGTTATTTCACATCCAGGGCAATGCAGTTTAACACTCTTGCCCTTCACAGTTGTAGCATTCACGTTATTCCTGCTCAGTTTCCTCTCAGAATCCAAAATTTAATAATAAATATTAGTTTATAATATTGTGTGTAATTTGCCAAATGACGGTGAACAAATTAATGTTTAGGAGACTTATTCACTTGGGTCAGTGCCTTTTGCAAGCTCAGCAGAAGCATGTAAAGTACAGCCAGAGATGTGTGATTGTCTACCCTCCAATGCAGAAACATTTACCATTGGCAATAAAAATTACTCCTGTAACAACACCAGAAGTACTAGAAGTCAGGTGTCTAAGAAATGTATATATACAGTATTGTTCAAAATAATAGCAGTACAATGTGACTAACCAGAATAATTCAGATCCAGGAAATGAATCGTATAAGACATTGTACAGAAGAACAGCATACTTTGATTAAAAAGTTTATTGGAGAGTGGCTATAAAGAGGTGCAAAAATTATAGGCTGTTTAGCTGAAATGATCTCTAATGCCTTAAAATGGAGAGCAAAACCAGAGAGACGTGGAAGAAAATGCAAGACAACCATCAAAATGGATCGAAGAATAACCAGAATGGCAAAGGCACAGTGAATGATCAGCTCCAGGAGGATAAAGATAATCTGGAATAGTTTTGAGTTTGTACACTCAACGGCAGGCACTGCTATTTTTTTAACACAACCCTTTCAACTAATTGCCCAATTGCACAGCCTTAAGAGCGTGCATATCATGAATGCTGGGTCTTGTTTGTTTTATGAGAATCTACTGCACCTGGTACTGGTTACTTGTTTGTTTGCCACTTAGCAATAAAAATATACAAAAAACCTGGATTATTCTGGTTAGTCACATTGTACTGTGTTATTTTGAACAATACCATATACATTTACACACACCCTGTCTTATTAGTTACCTAAAACACCTCTTAAATTCATAAAACCACTGATACCGCAAAACGGTGTTTGCATCATTCCCCGTATTCTTGCTTCAAAGGTTTGATTTATTGTAAAATCTCAAGGTAGGGGAGAAAAAAGGGTTGCTTCTATTGAATTAAAAACCATTTAGCTTTGACAAAACCAAGCCTCTTTATCTTAAAACATGACTGCCTGAGTAATGTAAATAAATATTATTGTAAATATTATTGCGTTGGGTATCGTGGACTTAAAAACAATTGACTGCAGGATTTGAGCTTTCATGTTGAATGTCTAGTTGAACTGTTAAATTAACATGAATTAATTCATCTTAATAAAAGACTTAACTATGATATATGCAGAGCTACCATCTCCTTAAGGGTCATTGTATTTTATTTTTTCAGCACTTGGAATCAAGACTGGAATCACTGGGAAAGTCCGTCACCAGAGTGCTTTTGTCTGAGATTTTTCCCGGCAAGTTGGAGCTGATAACAAGTGTTGATGCGTGAGTATAAACAATAATAAACTAATAATATGGTTTCTTGGTTGTTAGTGTAGTGTTGTAAGTGCTGTAAGTGTGGATGGCTAGCAATGTTGATTCATCCAACCCTTGTTTTTGTTTTTTTACATATTGTTTAGGCAGTTCTTTTTGCAGAAATTATTTTTCACCAACAAAAATTAAAATTACAAAGTACTCTAGAGGTTAGTGCTGCTTGGATGCGGGAGATTGCGGGTTTGAATCCCCTGGGGAGCAACTCCAGCCACAGTCCCAGTCTGTGCCTGCAGAATATGTAGGTAGTAGCAGAAAGTGTAAAATGTAAATGATGATGCCCAATTGTAACCACTTTACTCTGAACATTTGCAACCCTGAATACTTGGATATTTGAAAAGATTTAAAGTCAGGTCCATAAATATTGGGACATTGACACAATTCTAATACTAATACTTCTAAAAGTTTGCAGTTAAAGCACATCTTGTTCGTTTCATTTCAAATCCATTGTGGTGGTGTATAGAGCCAAAAAGATTAGAATTGTGTTGATGTCCCAATATTTTTGGACCTGACTGTATATCCTCAGCTAATAAATCAGAACAATCTACTAAAAATATCAAGGGCTATTTTTTGTAAGAGCAGCACAGAATGACTCATATTAATCATGTTTGTAATGACAGAATGGCATTTCCCTCTAATATCTGTGTTTTCATGTCATTTTCTCCAAATGCATGAAAGTTTTCGTCTCATTTCCTCCTACACCTTTGGCTCATTTTTTGCTTTGGGTAGTTTCATAACTTTTCAATGATTTGCCTGTTCCCATTGTCAGGAACAATGGGTAATTTGGCTTTCAAATCATGGATCCTGTAGTGCTATTATGATCAGGCTGCTGCTGAAGTTCAATCAAATCAAGAATATTTGAAATGTATTTTGTATGCATCAGAGCACACATAATTGGGTCATCAGCATATTTGCAAGAGTCTTCTAAAGCAAGACATTAAGGTCTGTGAAGATTTATGTCTGTGTAGGCCTTTTTCGGTCTTGGGGAGAATTCACATTCTTGCTACCATAGAACAAGCTAATATTTGTATTTAACAGGAAGCTTTGGCACACATCGCTGCTGAAGGTCTTGGAATATCCTTTTAGTATCTATTTGTCTTTCTTTTTTGCAGTAGTATGGTCATATGTTATAATAAATATGTTAACCCCTAACCATTAGACCCATATTGCTTTGTTATTTACACATTCCTGTATTTCTTGAGCGTACAAAGATATTTATGTTAAACTGAATTGACCATCATATAAGAGTATGTAGTCATTCTCTAAGTCACGTTCCTATTTTTGCAGTAATGTCAAGTTATTCATACGGAAATGAATCATATTGGCAATATATTCCTGATAATCATACACACAGGTCATTTCCATTCTGTCTTGTATTGATTA
Source organism: Perccottus glenii (assembly GCA_024416835.2). Lineage (NCBI taxonomy): Eukaryota > Metazoa > Chordata > Actinopteri > Gobiiformes > Odontobutidae > Perccottus > Perccottus glenii. The sequence goes on from CM044550.2 coordinate 15,545,474, forward strand.
ATGATGCCAAAAATATACTCTTCATTTGAAGAAATATCATGAGGTCAGGCACCACGGTGAGGTTCTGCCACTTAATTTTGGCTTCCAGCCAGGTGATGAAAGCAGAAGAAGATGGACAAAGGGTTAGTGTGAGTCTGATGTGCAACAGCTCCAATCACAGCTGCCCAGGCATAGGTGCTCACTCCTCACAATGCCCTCGATTGGCTCTTACCGTGGAGTAATGTGAGGTGTGAGGGTGGAGTGGATGAGAGCAAGGAGAAAAGGGAGGTATGCAGAGGTAGATGAGGGGGCTGTTGTTGGCAAAGCAAGAGATCACGGTCTTTTTTTGTTTTTTGTGGCTCTTCTCACAGTGATATATGAGTGCAACTCAAGTTATGTAAGTAAGACAGGATTCAGCCTGACCAAAACAAACCCTCATTACAAGTGCAAGTTTATTTATATAGCACCTTTCATGTGCAGAGACAACTCACTGTGCTTTATAGAAGACATCATTACAAATTAGACACATCAAAAGAAACAAAATGTGCACATAAAAGAAACAATACTCACAACAACAAATGATAATAAATAAATGATTAAAAAGTGAAAAGATTAAATTAGACATTTAATCATAAGCTAAGTTAAAGAGGTGAGTCTTAAGATTGTTTTTTAAAGTGTCTGTAGGCAAGACTGGCAGCATAAAAACGAAATGATGCTTCACCATCATTTGGTCATAGCTGTCTCACTTCTGATTTTGAGAGACCTGTAAATAGTACGATACAGTAGTCCAGCATGCCTTGCATGGACTAGTACTATTACAGTTTTTTGTTTTGTCTAAGCTATTGGTGTCAGGAAATTAATATCAGACTTGATTAATGATTTAAATTAGAGCAGTACCTACCTCTTTCACTTGCTGGCCTTTTGGGTAAATGTAGACATTTACCATGTGCCTTACCACATGCAATTGTATTATTTTACTTTGGTGTGTAGAGAAATGCAATACCTGAGTGTTCACTTGGTGTAAAGGGCAAATTGGAGCTTGAGTATCCTTTTATTAATAGCCTAAATTATTGAGGTTCTGAGAATAGACATGACTAGTCTGGACTACAGTTTAGTCTTGGTGCTACATTTGGGAATTTATTATCCATCATCTTTGAGAATAGTTTGTAAAAGCAGTATATCTATTTGAGGCTAAAATAGATTTAGCAAACCTTCATGGTTTGTAAGTGCTTAAAGCTGTGTTTTTACTCTGTGATGGAAGAGGGATAGAAGGACAGAGAAAAACAGTGATTGAGAGACAGACAGTAGAGGACGCATTAGTGCTCAGCACCAGCCGACACTGTACAGAGCCCACCGCAGGCTTTCCCTGTCATTAGACACACTCACTCATAAAAAGAGAGACACTATTAGCATATTCTCTTGAGTGTATAATTAGGCTGTTCCTAGCAGGCTTTAAACTATTATAGTGATATCTGTGCACCACACACACTTATCTCAAGTAAACCACAAATACCACCCAGTGCACTGCTCCCTTTTATGGTTCTTTCAATTTGATTATTTACCCATGTTTGAAATGTTTGTTTTTATAAAATCAATACTTCTCAAAGGTGCACCTTTTCTTAACTATTTAAAGGTTGAATGTATTTGTTTTAATGGGTCAAGACTGGAAGTGTAATTTAAAGTGAAACCATGCAGGTAGAGGTCCCCTTAGGAGTATCAGGGTGTAATGGGCCACAGCAGGCGAGGCCAGAGCCTGAGCTTACACTGCATAACTTCACAAAATGTCAATCGTTCTATATATATATATATATATATATATATATATATATATATATATATATATATACTGCCCACGGCAGTAGCTCAGTGGGTATCTTCATAGATATGCTTAATAAAGTTTTTTTTAATTCTGTCTAAAAGAACAATTATGTGTTTCTTAATCCATAATTGTATTCCTGTCCCAATTGTTGAAGGATCTCTTGCTGCACTCGGTTATATCCTAGAATGCAGTTTTTGGTAGAAATAGTTGGTGTGGAACAGAAACATTTTATCAAAATACAATTCAGTCAGCCTGTGTGCTATTAATAGAAGAGTCCCTTCTGGCACTGTGCGCCAATCAGCTATGTGCTTCTCAGGAGGGATCCTCGCTGCTCTCTCTTTTACATCTTGTGTCTTCCCATTCACCAGACCCTACTCTCTTCAGCAGCCCCTAAGGATAGAGGAGGATAGTGAAGCCTTAATCACTGCTTATCCTTTCGGCCACCTTTATAGTACAAATATACTGCAAGTGCTGCAAATACCATTAGAGTTTAAAACCTTTTAAACATTTTCAAACCTTTATTAATGTCCCATGTCCCTAATCTATTCCTGTGAGCAAGATATAAGCAGGACAGTTTTGTAAAACTTGTGCTAATATAAAATGTCATATTCCACTTCTCATTAAACATATGTTTGATTATGTCAGGGGTCTCAAACTCAAATTACTTGGGGGGCCGCAGGAGGCAAAGTCTGGGTGAGGCTGGGCCGGAGGGGCGGCAGTGGCTCAGTGGGTAGAGCGGTCGTCCTTCAACCGGAAGGTAGGCGGTTCGAATCCCACTCTCCCCACAGTTCATACTGTCGTTGTGTCCTTGGGCAAGACACTTAACCCACCTTGCCTCCAGTGACTGTAACACTGGTAATTACATTAGAACAATGTAAGTCGCTTTGGATAAAAGCGTCAGCTAAATGAATAAATGTAAATGTAAATGGATCAGGTATTCCACAAAAAAAGCTTTGTTAAATCCTCTCAAACGTCATTACTAACAATTCTTTAACTTCAATGGGTTCTTCTGAACCTGAGTTATCCTGAACTTAAATGGATATTGAAGAACATGAATGAGCTGGCTGAGTGGCCCCATAGGATGTCCACTCCCCTCGGTGATATTGTCAACATAACATCGGCGTTAAACTGCAGATTCGTCCCGCATGGATAGTGGCGATCAAATTGCCATCAACTTTCAAACAAATCAGCCTATTTCAAATGATCCAATGCCGGTAACATTGAATTTGCCCAGCTCAAGGTCAAACATGCTCATTTCAAACACAGTAAGAAGCAGTCATTTTATGACGGCTATGTGATGTTACACGGGCTCCTCCATAGTTGTGAAATGTTTCTCTGCCTGCATCAAGCCCAGCCGATGGCCCGCCCCCAGGAGCCATATACTCTACTGCGATGGTAGGTTGATTCAGTTCCAGCTTTAACATAAAGGAACCTTCCACACACAACGTGGTAACGTGCCATTCATGTAAAACTCGCAGGGCGCACTAACATTAAACTTTCATATCGTCCTGCGGGTCACAAAATATCGTCTTGCGGGCCGCAGTTGGCCCCCAGGCCGCGAGTTTGAGACCCCTGGATTAGAAGGTGCTATTGTGCAAATGTCTCTGACTGTTTTTCTTTATAAAGTCAAAGAATAACATGTAATTATTTTGAGGGTAGAGGTAAAAAAGGCCACACCCAGAGAGCAAAGTGGAGTAGAGCAAGAGTTAATGGTGCAATCAGTTGTAAAACTGAATTTTAAGTTGGGGAAATGAACAATAGACCTATGGGGAATTTAACACCACTATGGAGATGTAAAAGGTATTCAAGCTTTATGATCTGCCATGCCTCCATTTACAGAGTTGTGGGATTATCTTCCAGTCTTCTACTCATGATCTGAATTCATATTTGTCAATATTCCTGATGGAGCTCTGTCATTAGGATTAGGGACAGGTGAGGATGTGTGTGTTGTCTGAGCTGAGATGAAGCTGTGGATAAAGCAGATCAGTGAAAGCTAACCCCAATCGCCTTGATACAGCCCTGGTCACTTCTCTGTCTCTATTTTCCGATTCTTAATTTTTTCCCCCATTGAGCTGTTTACATCCAGGCATTTTTCATTCCCCTCTCATGCATTTTCCCTGCCAATCTTGCTCCACTCTTTTACTGCTCACTCCCTTTGTTTTCTCTTCATTGCTCTTTCCCTATCTTTGTATATCTGTGTCCTCCCTCTTAGTCTTTCTTTCTGCTTCTCAGCCCCTCTCTCTACCCCCACCCCCTGTCTGCCAGCTATGTAGGCTACCTCCGCAGAGACCATCCTGGTGCCGCGTTTTTATTCACACTCAACTCACCTTTCCCTGTCTTTCTCTTATTGCGTTTCTTTCGCTTTTCACCTTTGTTCACTTCCTGCATTTTTTTTCTTATATTCTTCCATCAGTCCCTTAACCCATTCCCTTACATCAACACAACTCTTTCTTTTCACCAGGCCCATTCCTGCACATTGAAACATGGCTGTCTTTAGTCTGTTGCGATTCAAGACTTATCACTACAAATGCTGGAGATCAAGTAGATGGAAGTTTCCCCGCTCAAGACATTGCATCACGTTTTCACAAGAAGCTACAGATGTGCCCTGCCTGTCTATTAGGATCTCGGCCTCTCACATTTGACTGAACATAAAATTCAACACTGCCTTTCTTTTCCTCAGATGGGTCCAGATTGCTTGTCCGAGACTTTCTATTGATTGGGCGACGGCCTTCAAAAAACCTTTGCTGTCTCCATATGAGGTAAATAAACGAGTCGCTTTACAACATCACTGCTGACCGCCCTGTTACTAAACACGCCTTTGACAAATACTGTACAAACGTGTAAAGGCGGTAAATTTGCTCAAGTTATTACAGCTACTTTTTGCAAAAAACACCTAAAAATGGGGACCACAGCAGCTGTTTAGCCCCATCTACTGGTTACCAGACCATGCTTTTTCCTGCTGCCTTCATTTCCCTAAAAGGAGAGAGAGATATTGGACTACAAGCCATAAAGATCCATTTCAAGTGTTTGTTTGTGTGCTGATGCAGCTGGTGCAAAACAAAACAGGCATGTTTTGTGATGATGGCTGGCAGTGTTGCACCATTATGTGGTTATGTGGTGGCAGCTGACAAGTTAACAATTAATTTATTGACTGATTTTTCTCCAAAGATGTGTCCCTGATATGATTCCTTGAAATGGCCACTGGGGAATTGCTTTATTTTAGAATTGTTGTTTTTCTTTCTCACCACAGATTCCATGAATGTCAGATATATCTATGGACTGTTCAAAGTAATGGCTGCATTTATACCTTTTAAATTTGTAAAGCTTTTATATTGTCTTGCATGTGAAATTTGCCTTGATGTAATGAGGAAAGCTGAAATCTGTTTTCTTAAGGCTTTTGTACTGGAGCTCGCTTCTCCAGCAGCTATTTGCAAATGATGCATTTAAATAATTACCAGCGGCTCTTGTGTGAATTTATGTGCTTGTGAGAAGTCGTAATTCAGCTCATACATTTTTACATCTTAGTATATGGTGCTCTTCACTGTGGCATTTAGTATAAAGATGAAGAGCGAGGCAAAGGGAGGAGGCTGGAGTGAGCAAGTGAGTGGAAGGGTGGGTGTGGGGGTAGAATTTATTTTCAGTGCGTCTCATGTTATATTTATAGTCAATAAGACACACTTGGCTCTCCTGTCAGAGAAGGGATTAGGAAGAGGAGCTAGCATCCACAAAGAGAGGGAGATGGTGTGAGAGGAGCCAGAAAAGAAATCAGAAGGGCAGCAACTAATGTAGACTGCATAAAATGAATATTTGGTAAATGGCAATACAAAGCCAAAAGATTAACCCCAGTAGCAGCTTGTTTTGCCATCCATTTATCTTCTTCTGCTTATCCGGGGGCGGGTCACAGGGGCAGCAGTCTTAAGCAGTGACGCCCAGACTTCCCTTTCCCCAGACACTTCCTCCAGCTTCCTGCATTCTAACTATTATTTGAAAGAATATTTGGTTTTACTCTACATGTTTCACAGTAAAGTTGGTTTGGGCACTGAAAATGCTGATAAATGCTAATAGTTTCAAAGATTAATTATTATAGCTTAAAAAGGCAAATACTGCACATTTAATTTTATTTTGTTTAGTGTGTTTGTCAGCTCATCTGTTGAATTGGTTAAACATACTTCCCTTCTCACACAATCAATATTCACACATATTTACCCACCCATATGGCGTTGTCTGCACTGATAGCACAGCACTGTCATGCCATTGTTCTTCTGTAACAGCTGTTGTGTCATGCAGTGCAGCCCGCATACCCCTGCTTAGCGTCTTCACAGTATGCAGTTTATTTTTGCTTTAGGGTTTAGCAGGAGTCATATCACTAAAAGAATAAACAACACATCAAAACGTACACCGAGTTATTAGGCTAACGCTAAGCTTGCTAAAGGTTCTTTGTTTTTATGGTATGTGTGTTTGTGTCTCTTTCAGGCAGCTGTGGCTTTGCAGGAGGTGAGCTGGAAGGAAGTTTACCCCATGGACTTCTACTCCAATCAGAGCTTGGGGCCATGGACACCCAACCACCCTGACAACAGGCCAGCACTGCCCACACGTAAACAGACCCAGGTGAGCGCCAGCAGTAGATAATAGGATGAATGGCAGAGGAGATAGAGGTTAGGGATAAAGAAAGGCTGTTAGAAGCATATGTGCGTATTTCTGATGCCTTTTATTAGAGCTTAGAATGCTGTGTTCATACTGACACCCGGTGGCACAATAGCCACAGGGCATGCTTTTCTTCTACTTGTTAAATGATTTGGTTTGACCTTGACCTTGTTTGTCTTTTACTTTTGTCCAAAAATGCAAAATTACTAGATCGTATGTTAATTGCAGCTCCTTGTTGTGGCCATATTGCCTTGTATTATCACTAATCTGTCTGAGATAGGTATTGTCTCAGTTCCAGGAGTTAATGCCTTCCTCCTGCCTGCAGAAACAAGGCTCAGAGCCAGTCCCAAACAAGCCGTGTGACCGGACCCCGTGTACCCCCTGTGGCTGCCAGGGAGAATGACCCATCGTTGCTGGCTCTGCCTTAGACAGTCTCATGACATTACCTCTGCCACAGCTGACTGCTAAAGGGAGGTCAGTGCAGAGTGGATATTTGGCCAGACAGACTAAAGAAGCCACGATCCACGGATTACCCAAGAATAATCACTCATCTTATAGTACATCCAAAATCATGGCATTTGCTCATGTTGTATGTATATGTGTATTCTTGGCTTCATATACTGTACATATCAAAAGAATAGCTTGTCTACTGAAGCACGTGAATGTAGGATGCTTGCTGCTGTGCTGTCGCACACTGAAATGTGTTTTTGAATTCAGATACATTGACATTATGTGTCTCTGTAATTGACAGACAGCCTTGAGAAAGTAAAAAAGTAAGTAATGTTCCTGTAGGTGTCAATGCCAGTTACAGCCTGTTTAGTATTCTCAAACGATTAAGTGTGATCTACTTTTATCCATAAGTGCAAACTAATTTCACAAGACTATGCAAAAATGTACAATTCTTATATTTAATTACATGATAAAATCATACATTATAACAATAAAATTCACACAAATATTGCCTTTTTTCATGAACAGAAAACATACAATGCTTAAGTGAAGAGCTTGTTTTTAAGACTAAGACTATGAGTTTTTCGATGCATACAGTGTTAGTCACGACTGTTCTCAATCCTCATTATTTATTGATAGCAAAGTCTGTCAATAAATAAATAAGTAAATAAACATTCTAGCTTCTGCTTGTTGGCTTCTGCAACAGAAACTGACAGCCGATCACAACCACAGATGGCCCAGTGAGTGCGGGAACTTGTTCTTCATTGCAGTACACTGCTTGTTTTGAAGTTACATTATCAACCAACAACTGCAACAAGGCTTCGCTAACCAAATTCTGCTTGTACTCTCCATCATTGTATCTCCTTGGCAACAAGGGCGGTGGGATCGTCTCGCCAGATGTCCGTCTTCTCAGGATGTGTTTCACGTGTCCCACTAGTAGCTGTTGATTTAAAGAGCTCTGTACTTGCTACAGTACAGTGAGTGATTCACAGTGGTCAAGAATAAATTTTTGGCCAGCACAGTTCTCGTGCTCACCCAGCTGATGTTTAATTCATTTGGTGCAGTACATAAAGGGTAAATGAGAGAGGCTTATTAAATCCTCTTTTTCCTATGCAGTGCAGTAATTCAAATATTTGTTTTGCTTAGTTTAAATTTATTTAAATTTATTTTATTAAAAAAACTAATTGGAAAGAGGAAAATTAAAACCCTGACCTTACTGTGTGATAGTCTAACCTTCATTTACTCGAAGATTTAATAATATACTGTGTATTGTGAATGTGAATTTTTTGTTATTATGTAGCAATTATTAATGAAAATAAAAAATAAATAAATAAATAAACATCACCTTGATGTTGGTCCACCCACAACTACACACACAGAGTGAACACTGCCAATATAAATGTTTTCTTTTTGTAAATATGTTTTCTGTATTTTTCAACTGTCCTGGACACATTCCTGCACGGCCTGTCCGTCCTGGGAGTGGATCCCTCCTTCTGTGGTTCTCCCTGAGGTGTCTCTTTTTTACCGGATGTTTTTTTTGGGGGGGAGTTTTTCCTTACCCTGATGGAGCGTTTAAGGACAGGGGATGTTGTCTAGTGCAGACTGTTAAGCCCTTTGAGGCGGCTGCTGTAGTGATATTGGGCTATACAAAAATAAATGTCTTGTCTTGTAAATTAGGTTTGCAGTATAGGACGGAAGAGAAGCATCCATACACTTTTAACAAACAAACAAATAAATTAAAATACATAGAGGAAAACAAGTATTTCCATCACTTAATGCTGAGTGCATCTAGCAGCGCTGGGTTATCTTGTTCATTCAACCTCTGAGTTCTACATTTAGGTACAACAAGTCTCTGAGCAGATGTAAGGTACTGAAACTGGTTGTGTAATGGATGAGATACATTGTTTATGATGGAGCTGCACAGATGCTTTACTGATTTGTGTACAGTTCCTCCAGGTTCTGTTGTGACTCTCCAATCATCTTGCTAGCCCATTTCCCAATCTGATTAATAAACATTGTTGCCCCTTTTTTACAGCTTCACAGTTTGCTTCAAAATTCAGAGCTGAGTCAAAGTATAGCTCCCAGAACCAGTTATCATGCACCCAGTGTAGCATATAAACATTGAATGGAAACGTCAAGCCAAATGTATTACTTCAGAATAATTATTAATATTTCTACAAAATGCCACTACAGAACCCTAATCCTGTGAATATTTTGTACTTTGCTTGGACAGAAACTGACTCTGAAGCCATTTTTAGGTGTATTACCAATACCCACTAGAGAGCACTGTTTCTTCATAGTCTGTCATCGACATCTATAAAGTTGGGAGCTGGAACTACAGGAGTGGATGTGATGTCTCCTCAGCAGCCTTAGATTTGTTCTGCAGCCTCAGTTTCACATCAGGTGCCCAGGTTATGCCCTGTTCTCTGTAGCAATGATACAAACTGACCACACGCTCGGGATCAGGTGGTGCCTCTGGTGCCTTGTCAATTTTGTCCGCAGCCTGCAGCAATAACTGTGCCAATTTAATTGTCACTAAATATTACCAGTTATATGCTTTGATGTGGTTGTTGCAGGTGTGAAACATGTCGGTGATGCATTTGAATTTTGATGATGTTTATTTCTCAGACCTGGGAACAGCTGAGTCACTTCCTGTGGCTCATTGTTGCCAACTCATCCAGTCATAGCTTCCCGCTTGTGGTAAAAGTAAAATTTTCTCTTTCATTAAACTGCATTATTATTTTTTTAAAGAATTGCATCAAAGAGAGCTGGTGATGTTTTTGAATTTACATTGTTAAATCTCCTTACAGCTTCGTCAGGGAAATAATGGATGATTATGGTATAATTTATATTAACTTTAAAGGCTTTAAAGAGGCTTTTTGTTGAATCATCATCGAGGATGTTTAGACACCACAAAAGACAGAAAGTTCACCAAAAGCATCAATAATGCCCATTACACAGTCGATAAAATATGTGGAATACTTATGTTGTAAGTAATTATAAGTTATGAGATAATTGCCTTAATACAGTAACTCTACCTCTTGAGGTAAATTTGTCAAACAGCAGCCAAACAAACTTCAGTGAGCAGAAGAAATCTAAAAATGCTTTTCCTTTAGCATATGTCAGCTACTCAAAATAAAAACATTAGGTACTAATTACTAATTCACTTTAGTAAAATCTTAGAATGGTACATTTTTTATGGTGGAAAGGGAAGCATGAGCAATTCAGTAGTTCAGGACTCCATCTAGTGGGGCTAAGTGATATGGGCAAGAAAATTACAAGCAATTACTTTGTGGATCTGCAACACCAAACATCGAAACGCTACAGTGATATCTTTATTGCAGAATCAGTTGTGCATTTAAATGCATTCATTTTACAACAAGATGTTGTTATATTAACTGTATATTAACTAACATTAGTTGTAACTTGTAAATTATATGCACACCTTTGTTAGGAAAAATACACTTTCCATATATATTTACCAATTTAAAAGTTAAAAGCTTGGTTTTCCATTATTCGTTTCAGTTGCACCTCTCCTTTTCTTGTATGCTTTGCCCCCTAGCGACCATGGCTGTAGACTGTTACCAGTGGTGCTGTTGCTACAGTAACAATCTAATGCCACGGTCACCATGGAGACAACAAGACAAACATGATTGGCTGTGTTGGGCACTGACGTCGATGCTGGTTTGATTGAAGTTGATGATGCAGCCTTCACGAGTGCTGGGCTCCGGAAGGAAACTTCAGCAGCCTCTACAGCAGCATCTTCCCACTCAGAAAAGTGTGCTTTTATTTGGACTGAGCAGAGATTTGCCAGACGTCAGTAGCCATGACTGTAGACTGTTACTGTACTTTGGAGGAGTTTTAGCAGTAAGCAGTCTAGAGCCAAGGTATTGATGCACTGGCTGATACAAGAAAGAAAGAAGAAAGACAGAGTGAGAGACGAAAGCTGGTAGTCATCCAAGAGTAGGGAAGGAAGTACAGAGAAGAAACGCCAACAAACAAATGTCATCTCAAAGCATGTAAACAAATCGAGGTGTGAAGTGCAAAGGACACCGAGCTCTTACGGTTACCTGGCACCTACTGTACAGTACACCATCCAACCAGATCACACATAAAAGCCCTTCCTGTCTGAGGCCTTAGGCAATGGAATTAGACTGGCTGATAAGAGTCTACTTGTTTTTTTTTTTTTTTTGTAGTATTGATTTCCATGCCGATTATCTATGAGTCAGTCACAGGAAATGGACAGACGGTGGCAAAAGGGCTGGAATGGCGGCTTATGCAAGCTCCACAAGCGCTGACGTCAGCATTCAGGAAATCCGAGTCCACTTAAGCACTTGTCTGGATGTTTATATGCTGGCTCTTTGGACCTGAGAAGTGTCTGACAATGGCAAGGTATGTGTTATATGGGTTCACATCCAAGATTATTGCCGCACTGTAAAAGTAACAACTTGAGTTTACTGTTGGCTGTCATTAGCCAATACACATTACATCAGCACATGAATAAAAATGAAGAAAAAAGATTACTTGTGCTTCTTCCAGTTTGTGGCACTGTCCCTGGTGCTGATGTGACAAATATAGACGTGCCTCTATATTTCTAGAAGCCCTGCACATGTTGGGGTCAGACTGAATAAATAATTTTTCCTTGCTCCTAATGGAGTGAATAATGCCAATGAAGTTTTTATTGACTTGAATGATACAATGAATGGTTTAAAAATCGGCCTGTGCTCTTAACATTTATCAATAGGGTTTGGTTGTGTTCGTGTCACCATGTTGGACACGTTCAGCACCCTGGACAGTGTCAAGCAGTTTCTAATAGTCTCCGGATCTACACAGAGCTTTTAAGAGAACGGCTTGTCCTTTCTTTACCTGATCTAAAAAGTCCTCTGCGCAGCTGAATATTTTGTCTGGGGAGAAAAAAGGGACTTTGCTCATTGTCATTCTGCTCTCGCCCCCCTAAAGGAGTTACCTCAGGGAGTTTTCACCGGTCCCTGGGCCTCCCCACCCCCTCACCTCTTGTTTTTCCCCCGCCATTCCAGAGACACATGGCAATGCAGCTGCTGTGTCTTTAAAAGTTATCTGATGGCTGATTGGGAGTCGTCTGCATGTGCGCAGGAATGACGCAAAATTGACTTCATCTCAAGACCGCGTCACGAAGTCATTTCAACATGAAAAAGAGGGGAGAAAAACTATGTATAGGATCTGTAGCTGCCAAAACGAAGGATTATAAGGTCACATCACTAAATCAAGTCTGAAGGTTGAAGTGATGTGGCTTAATATACCCTTCACTGATATCTTCTAGCCTAGCTATAGCCACTTGCTGATAAATGTGGCTTTAAGTAATATTGCCCTTGTCGTGATGCTGTCCCTATCATCACTGATGCGGGCTGGTTAACATGCAGTCAGCGTAGCCTACACCTCACAAGCCATTCCCTCCTTTTTTCACAGTTGTCACTGCCCATGTGCGCCAAAGTGACTCACACTGCAGTAACTTCCAGCCTCTGGATGCTACCGTACATTCACGAGACATCACGCAGAAGAAAATCTTACTTTCAAAGGGTAATAAGGAGCCTACACTGATTTCTAAAGCCTAACGAGCGTCACTATTTACTGATACACCCAAGTAATTAAATGATCGTGAGCAGATTTAATTAAAGAACAAACTGGAGAAATAGAAGGAAACTTACCTTGTGTTTATAGATCCAGATGAATCCGGTTAATTTAGTGGTTTAACTATAACCAAAGCTCATGATGTTACAAACTAAAGCCATGAGCCACATTGTATTTTTCTGTTCGTTTCCTTGATATTTTCTGAAAGTGTCGTCTTGTATCTGCAGCAGGCTATCTGCTCTAATTCAGCGGGTTGTCCCGGCGATCTGCTCTTATAGACATCCCGTAGTACTAGTAATGGAGTTGGGAGGGGACACTCATTCATTCAGAAGCATCACCTACATGGCCAATGTACGTGGACTCTTACGTCATCGAGGAAATGTAGTCAACAGGAGGGTTTCTTGAGGGGCGGAAGGGAGAGGGGGAAAGAGAAGGAAGCCTCGCAGGGGGCTTCTTTGAGGAAGTGTGTAGGGAGCATGGGGACAATCGATGACTTTTTATTGGCCACCTAGTTATTGCCCATTTACCCAGACACGCTTCAGCTCAGGGCTAAATTTCGGGGGAGTGATAGTGTAGACGCGTGAGAAGCAGAAGATAAAAAAGAAAGTTAGTCAGCTTCCTGTTCTAATATTATTCCAAAATACCAGTATCTTTGTGTACCGTTTATGGTTCAAAGATTAAACAAAAAACGTTTTTGGAACCATAAGCCCATTACATGATCACATCTGCTCTATTGTAAATTTGGACCTAGTGTCTAAATGATTTATTGTGGGCCATCACAGTTGAGACATATCAGGTAACTTTTAATATCCGGTCTGTAGAAAAATACAAATTATTATTATTATTATAATTTTTTTAAATAGCTATGCTTGAGCTTCTTAATGATGCATATTTGATTTAAAATAGTAATCCTTGCAAATGTTGTTTGGTTAAATAACGTGCCTGGTTAGTGTGATTTTCTGTGTGTGATTATTAGAATAGTGTGATTATGCTGTTATAAAAGATGGTGTAGTAATATCCAGGAAAAAATATAAACAAAAACACTGGCTCTACTGAGTTCACCATAGTCACCATAGTCTAAACTATTCTTTTCTCTTAGGCCTCCCTGGTTGCAAAAAAGCTCGACAGATTGTTGTATATTCCTTTAATTCATTTCTTGTGCAGCATTATATTATGCTGTAGTGTTAATAATGTGATAATATCAATCTTTTTTCAGCTTGTCTCACATACATTGTTTCTTCACAAGGTGATATTTTTCAATTGGCTGCTGGTGGCAGTTTTTTTTCTCAGTGAAGGTGCAAGTGGGGGGTTAATGTGTGAATATTGTGTGTGATTACAGAATTTCAACCCCATGTTGTCTGTTTGTTCTGTTTGTTAAATGTCATGTGGGTTGTATTGTACCCTGCCTGGGGACTGCAGATGTAAATTAGCCTAAGGCTAACTCTGGTACAATTCATCAAATGGCAATATTTATTTTATAAATTGTACATGGTCCCTGTTAACAAATAAAATATAACTATTTTACTACTAATTACGGTGATGATTTACTTAAGGAAAATAGCCACACGATTATTTTTGAAAGGACATGACAAGGCTTTGGCTTTAGGGTCAAACACACTGATGGAGCTAAGAGGTGTAATATTAGGGTCTGACCTTGAATGTGTCTTGAATTTTAACAGATAGTTTATTTTATATAATCTACTCTATTTCATACACTGTATCTAATAAACCTGAATAGCATATATCTTGTGTTGCTTCATAAAGCCTAATGCAGAAGACAGGCCTGAAGATGGGATGAGATATGCAAACTAATGAGCTCAGCATAAATAAGTCATACAGAATCAAAGGTAGCACTGGTCAATACTCTTACACTCACAAATTGAAGATCCAACCATCAGTATTTTCATAGGGTTTTCATAAATTAAGTATGAAAAAGTAATACGTCACTGGGACTGAAGAGCCCAGTGCACCTTGTGTTCTTCTGCACAGTTCAACCCCCACCCCTCACTTTCCCCTAAGGCCGTGTTTCACAGCTCTTCATCTCAGATTCCCTCTCTTACATGGGTTTCATCTCACATTCAACCCTGCTGCATTCTCTTCCATTTCCAGAAAGAAAGAAAAAGCTTACCAATGCAGCAACAGAGAAACAGAGGCGGAACATTTTTGTTTTTAAGTGTATTTTTGGCTAAAGACAGAAGCCAAACTTGTCATTTTGTTGGTTTTGTTGTTAAAATTGGTACTTAAGTCTGAAACATGACAATTTAACAGATAGTAGCAGTCCCCACAGGGCTGAGCATTCACCTGCTGAGTGTTTTCCTCACACTGATTCCATCATTCGCTTAGAACGGCTCATCAGTATTCTGCTTTACCACCCTTCCTCTTCCTGCTCATTCCCCTTTTGCCTATTCCCTTTCCCAACAGCGTTCATTCTGTACCTGGTGCTAACACAGCTGCAGTTTTGCATGCACTGAGGCACAACATTGACAATGATTCAAGCTGGGTTTCAATCTGGAGCTTGTTAGGACAAAGGGCCTGGAGAAACAGTGACAGTCATGTTATAGCATGTTGGGAAAATAGGGAATTACCTTCTGCTTAGTGCAACTCTGGAGCAAATACATTTTCTCTTCACTTGTCCTACATATAATAATATACATATGTTCTTGATGTATATTTATTTTATGTAGTTGATGCACCCCTTTCTTTTGCATTTCAATAAAATCCCACCACAGTTCAGTTACCACCACTCATGTATCTTTCATATCTTCCTAAACCTCCTTTTTTGCCAAGCTCCCTCGTCAGAAATTGTGGGGTGAGTGAGAACGAATTAAACAAAAATCACCCAAAGGCAGTTCGATGTACAAGATGTGACTATTCATTCACTAGAACAGGTGTGGGCTCTGTCAGCTTGCAAATGAGTGCCTTTATACCTCATAGGAATGTGTCGGCTTACAAATCAGTGCCTCACAATGCTAATGTCTCATGTTTGCCTACTTTATTATTTTATTGGCGCTGTATCCTGTCCATAATCGACATTTTGCCCATAGATACAGTGTGTTCATCACTGACTGTTAGATGGCGGAGTACCGTTTGAGCAAGTTCTATACCTGCAGTCTTTTACTGACTCACTCTGATGAAAAAAAAGTGGCTAAAGTTGCTCTCTGACTCAACAATTTAATATAACTAAAGATTGTCGAACAGTTCAGTATGATTTTTGCTGTGTTGCCTGACAATGGCGGTGAGGTTTTGTGGAACAGAGACAGGCTGTGGATCAACTAAGAATGAAAGGAAAGTTTCTGTATGTGACAAGATATTTAGATTTTTTGGTTAAGATCTACATATTCAGTGCATCTGATCAAGGTCATAGAGCGTGTCTACTGAGCATGTTGTCATTTTGTCTCAATGACAAGCATGGACTATCTACCATATGGATCATACTGTTGCAGCATGTTGGATGCATAGATTCTGATTTTTAACACATTTGTTCTTATTACTGTAGTTCATTTTGTTCACATGAACCTCCACAGCACCTTCCATATTTCGCTCTGGCCTCTTCTTCCAGTGAGTCCTTCTCTGAGCTGTCCACACACACTGCACATGACTCATCCAGATGACTCACCCCCAGGCCCCTCCCCCACATGAACAGGCACACGCTCACAGATCTTTGTATTATCTCCCCTGGCTAACCTTGACAGAGAAACATAGAAAGCTGCTGTTATTGTAAGAATTAGTTGAGATCTGCTTCATGCCACCTCCAGGTTTTACATAAGTGGCCTCTGAACCAAGCCCAAAATATTAACATTCACTCATGCGCAAAAACAAGCCTTTAAAATAAATAACCAATAGGTTAAAAATACTTGGCCCAGGACTTAGTGTATTTTTAATAAAAAATTTGTTTTCATTATTGTCCCCACAAGAGAAAAAAATAAAAACACCCCTCTCCTTTCTCAAACTTATATTCTCTGAAGTGGTTATAATGTTTCTGTATTGATCTAATCCAATCTAAGCAATATAATGTATTATAATCTGTAAAAAAAAAAAATATATATATATATATATATATATATATATATATATATATATATATATATATATATATATATATATATATATATACAGTATTGTTCAAAATAATAGCAGTACAATGTGACTAACCAGAATAATCCAGGTTTTTAGTATATTTTTTATTGCTAAGTAGCAAACAAGTTACCAGTAGGTGCAGTAGATTGTCAGAAAACAAACAAGACCCATCATTCATGATGTGCACGCTCTTAAGGCTGTGCAATTGGGCAATTAGTTAAAATGGGTGTGTTAAAAAAAAATAGCAGTGTTTACAAGAAATGTAAATGAATTGTGGATGTTGTTAAAGAATCATGGAGTGGATTAACAGCTGAGAGGTGCCACAAGTTGGTGCCACACAGATGTCAACTGTGGCTACTGGTAACTTGTTTGCCACTTAGTAATAAAAAATATACTAAAAACATGTATTATTCTGGTTAGTCACATTGTACTGCTATTATTTTGAACAACACTGTAAATATGATCAAATACTGTATATTTGTGCATAGTGTGTTACGTTCTTTAATGAGAGATGGGGGTGGGATTAAATAAGTTTTTCTTCTTCCCACTCCTTTTCAAGCAGATAGTGTCTGTATGGAATATTGTAAAACAAA
The DNA here is from genome assembly GCA_024416835.2 of Perccottus glenii. NCBI lineage: Eukaryota > Metazoa > Chordata > Actinopteri > Gobiiformes > Odontobutidae > Perccottus > Perccottus glenii. The sequence continues at coordinate 15,562,643 of CM044550.2, forward strand.
ACAAAACAAACCAACAACACATCTTCCATGCAATCTGTGAGATGAAATGAAGCCATCACAATAGAAGCATGTATATTTTGCTAGTATATCAAAATGTTGTGGGAAATACATGCAAATTTATTTGATTAATGTATTTTTTTTTACTTGATCAAAATAAATAAACAAACTAACAAAAAAACAAAAAAAAACAATAGACCAGCAGCCACTCATCTATAAGTGAGAATGTTTGGTGGTGGTCGGAGAGGCAGTAGGCGCAAAATGGCTGCCACGTCTTCATCAGTTGGCGCCAGGGCAGCTGTGGCTACAGACGTAGCGTACCACCATCAGTGTGTGACTGTGGAGTGAAAGAATAATGGATGGCCTGTAAGCACTTTGAGTCCCTTGGTCACTTGGGAGAAAAGGACAATATAAATCTAATCCATCATTATTATTATTATTATTATTATTATTATTATTATTACAAAGGCATTCACAAATCACTGATCATATTTTCCACATGTAGCTATAAAGTACCTTAAAAACACTTCATTTGACAAAGGCAAAGTGATGGTCATGTTAACATGACAATGTGTAAATGTTTTAGCCTAAACAAGTTTGGAGACAGACCAAAACCCAGTCATGAACTGTTTGACTACTTAACCAAGTTTTCTAATATTAACAAAGGTTAATGTTATATTTTGGCAGAACTTTAATTCTGTTTGTGGTTTGAGTTTTTTGTTGCTTTTTATGTTAACGGTTTTAATAAGTTGCTGAGAGAGGATTGTTTTTATTTTTAAATGAACATTCATTTATATATATATAATTTATATTTATTATTTAAATGTAATTCAATGGCATTACAAACTCTATTGTGAACTTTTTTGTATGTTGTCCAGAGATCAGACCACCAGCAGATGTCAGTATTGGTCTGGCGACAACATTAACTCACTCAAGATTTCAATAGATGTTTCTTAGATACTCAGCTTTTCTAATTTGTCTTGGGACTTATTTGTTGTAATAAAGCCCTTAACAGATTTCCATCCTTTCTTCTTATCTTTAAGATAAAAATTAAATAGAAAAAAGAAAAATTTGTCAACACGCTTTTTTGATAATGTATGCCTCTATTATATGCAGATTATTGTAATGTAACACTAGTTGTACTGCAAAAGTACCCCCTGAAATGGCTACTGCGGGATGTTGCCAGATTTTGATCTCAGCTACATAAACAGTGATGACAAAATTATATTATAAATCCTTTTTAAAGCAAACTTCAAAAGGGAGTATATCCTTATAACTGCTTGTGCAGAAAGCAAGCAGTTTAACCATATTCTGCATCCATAAAGAGATTTCTTTATTTCCCGAACTGTTTACCTAAACACCAGGTTTAGTTTTGTATTTCAAGTTTCAAGAATCATCACAAATAAATAAGTTTATAACTTACACACTAGTTTAGTATGTGTTGATCTGGGCTACGATGAGCCGATTAATTGTAAGGCTCAAAGTTACATTTTGTTGCTTTAAGAGTCCTGTGCATTCCTGTAGTGACTGTGCTGGTTACAATTATGGCTCTTAACTGCCATGGGAAGAGCAGATATGGCTGTGATATGAAATGATTTACATTTACAGTCGTAACCACTGCTGGTTGGCTGCATCATAGGTCACCACACACTCAGGGTGTATAATCTATCTTTGGTCAACCTCACACAAGATATGCCAACACACTCTTGAAACCCACTGAATGCCTTCCTGCTTTTACTTTGCCTTTCACATCGCAGCCTGCAACATGGGGGAAGTTTGCGGTAATCATCATTTTAAAGCACTGTAAAGTATTTATTATTGTGTTTATGTGCCATGCTGGAACAGAACACTGAAATCTTCTTTTTATTACAGCAGTTTAAAGTGTGACATTCAGAAAAGACCACTGGAATTCAACTTTTCAGACTTTATAGATTTGTAGACCAGTTTATGAAAATGGAAAAACATTATTTGGCCAGACTTGGGCTACAGATGGTTCATACATGATGATAAAGGGCAGCATTTTCTTAATTCCAAAGTCTTTTTTGTGTAGATAACACAAGCATTTATGGACGTATGAATGGGTGAATAATACTTTTTATCATCTGCTATATAAGTAGGCCAAGAACTTGTCTAAGGATGTTTTAAAATATTAATGATCCATGTCAAATACAGAAGAAGCAGTTGGTTTTCTGAAGAAAATGTGTTCCTGAGATTGTGATGTGTTCCTGTTCTCTTTCTCTAAAGCATAAGTCACAAGGCCTTTGCACATATTCTCAGCTGTTCTTCTAGAAATGGCTACAAAGGTAAAAGGATCAAAACTGTTGAAAATTTTAATAAATTGGTTTGTGATATAAATGATTATGTATGCCATTAATTTAAACAATATCAATATTCTATATAAAACGTGTGTGTGTATGCCATTTCATAAGCTGTACATGCTTCCTGTGGTCTGGCTGCTGCAACTGCGTGGCCAGAGTCACGTCCTTCACTGCGATGCTTGTGGGAATGTGGTGAGTTTGGTTGAGACCAGCTCATAAACACTTCACCATGGCACTGTCCTGCTTCCCCTGAAGACGGGGAAGCAGCGACCAATGGGGAAGCCACACAGGCAGCCATTGTCAAGAGCTTCTCTATAGAGCTGCCTTTTTTAGTCCCACACATGCAGTAGCTCAGATGACCTGGGGTTATGACCTTTGGTCTTGGCTGTAGTGTTTTGTTTTTGTGACCAGTTTCACTTCACCAGTGGCACTCACACAGCAGAATGGGCTCACACTACCATTTTCATTGTCGACATAGTTTATGTCAGTGGCCTTAAAATATGTTCAAGCTATCAGGATTATGAACAATTTAATGTGATCTGGTGATCTATCTGGTCTCGTGCCTTTAAAGGATATTCAAGTGAGCAATAAAACTTAAACCTCTTAGAAAAGAGAACTTCACAGACATTGAATGTAGTCAAAGGGAACTAGACCTGACTAAAAGAAGGTTCAGAGCTGACCTTTCGTTCCACTTGAGGCAGCAGAAGTGACTTTGTGGTTTGCTGTGTTGCACTGCACAAGTCCAAGGTGGAAGTACTTCTGCCCTGTCAGTGCACTCCCATGCACACTGAGAAATGCACACACACACACACACACACACACACACACACACACACACACACACACATACACACACATACACACACCTTCTATGGGCCAAGCGACAATTAAAAGCAAAAGTAAGTCAGTGGTTGTTGGATGTTTTCTGCATCATTACAGTCCATGGAGCACAGCACCACAAGTGTAACTCATTGTTGACAGGTCTTATATTTTATGAAATGAAGAAGCTAAATTGAGACTTGACAGTACCCATTCAAAAATTCTCGATGATGCCTCAGTATATGGCTATGTTTGTGTATCTTTAGGTACAATTATGTAGGCATTTGTAATGCCACCTATGGAAAATGGTCTCCATGTCTTCCTTGTTCTGTGATTGGCCTAATACAACAGGAGTCTGAAGGTGCACAGGTCTGTGTGTACATGTTTGTCTAGCACTCACAGATGTGTTGGGGCAAAAAAGTCACCACTGGCTCCACAGGGCTTCACCAATTCCCAGAGGTCCCAACACCAAAGAGCTTTTGGCCTCACTTACAATCTTCATAGCTTGACTTCTGCCATGCCCTCAAACCCTTGGAAGGTTTTCTTCCTGCCATAAATGTCACAACATTTCTGCAAGATAAATTAACCTGCAAGTAAGAGCCAAACAAAATTATCTCAAATCAGCATCGGCATCTTCTGCTACCTTCTATCTCTCTGCTGTATATTTTCCACAGGATGTAAGGAGCACTTTTAAGGCAGATCTAATCTGATTCAAATTATGCCTTAGTGGATAAAATCCTTTTTTCAATAAGGTGGGGCAATGTACCAGTTTACAATTTGATGTTTCTAATAATGCCACTAACATGTTACAATAATATAAATATAAAAATATTTTATTTTGTCAATGAGGGTTATAAAATAGTTTGTGACTTTTTATGCTGTGAGTTATAGAGGAGGGTGTAATGTTACTGTTTTTGCTCTTGCTGCATAACAACACAAAATACAAAAGTTTGCATGCTTTTTAAATGGAAACACATATTTGTATGTCAATCTGTAGGCATTGACAAAAGATTTGTTATCTCTGGGTGACACTGTGCAAAAGGAAATGTTGCAGTGCACTAGTGCTATGAGCTTGCTTATCTTTGGTACCAGGTTGTGACCTGTCCTACTACGGTTTGCTACTCATTAAAGGTCATAAGGCAGTACTAGACTAAAAATATTGTAATATATGTGCAACATATATTGTAATTTAAATGCAGGCACATGATCTAAACTTTTTTTCCATATTGTCCATCCATAAGAAAATACACACTCCAAGAAGTCATTCACTGTCAATGAAACACATGTGCTTTATTCAAGGTGCATACTTCTCATTCACTCTTTTCTCATTTCCAGAACGCTGATTGAACCTTGAATGGATGTGATTATGATCTGCTGTCAGTGTCTGGGGCCAGATCACACAGATGAAGGTAAACATATGCCAAGCCAGCTGCTGTTGGCCATGAATGACTCTTGGCTAACCAGAGTGGCTATCCTTTTAAAAAGACCTTATCGTGTGTGAATATCAAACGCTGGAAGCCTTTGGATCACAACACTGGCTCAAAACTATTTCAAAATCTTCCACCTGTACACATGGACACATAGACATCTGGATGCACGAGGGAAAAGTCCCAGAGAAGTGAAACAAAAGTTACATACAAAGACAAAATGTGCTGTGTGAAAGTTTACAAATAGGAATACAGCCTAAATGAAATGTCATGTCAAACATTTGTAATGTCTGCTCATTTCATACTGTTGGGCAGTTTTTAGTCAGAATAATGGACGCTTTTGTGGAAACAAAAATACATAAAAGACTTCTGAACATATACTAATAGTCACCTCAAAGAAAAATAATGTTTAAGTTACAAAAAAGTAAAACTTTATGGTTAGTTCCATTATTAAGTCTGTATTTTTATACACTAAATGCACAGATGGTATTATTTTAGTGAGGCCACTTTGAGGGATCAGCGAGTTCTTCACAGGAAGTTGATCATGACTCACTACAGGAGAGAGAGATTGAGAGAGTGCAAGAGATTGGTATCAGTGGGCAGAGAAAGAAGATAGCAATACCTCAGCAGCTGTTGCCACGGTTACTGCCTTCTGTCAGTGGTGGAGAGCACACACACTGAAGTGGTGCAAGGAGAGCGTCTTTCTCCAAGTGAATAAGACGGGAACTACATATGTTTGATTTAGCTCCCTACTGTTAATCCTGGGATGAAAAGCAATGTAGTATTTGTGATCAGAGGGTCTCAGAGGCTAGACACACGGTGTTCCAAAAGGTTTATGTAGGATTTTACTGGTTGTGTGATTAAAGTAAACTAGTCAGCTCTTTACAACAAACAAGGCTTGTGCTTTATATTATTATATGATTATTATTCCTGGTAACCAAACTTTGTTTAAAGTATAGAACTATAAAAGTATTTGGCTATCTTTATTGTCAATTAAGATTTAAGTAATTTCAAGGATACACTTTGATTTTTTAATTCTGTTTGACTAATTCAGAGTACACTTCTTACTAAAGTACTGAAATAATTTTATTCAAACTATTTATGCAGTTCTGAATTTATAATAATAGCAGTTAAGCATTCCCTTTTCTTTGGTAAATGTGTTCATTGTGTACCTCTAAATGCAGTGTCCAGAGTCCAACAAAAGGATTAGTACCATTTGATAATGGCATAAACACCCTCATGGCTCAAGCAGCAGACCTGCTGGAGCAGTCTGTATATACACCCACTACTGTCTGTGTATAATCTATAGAAACACTCTTCCAGTGTGTGACACTGAATATGATTCATGCACATCTTAGCAGACTATTGTGTTATTGTTTTAATGGCAGCAGTTCCAGGTTAGTGCCCTGTTAATGTCTTTCTTCATATCTCTGCACATAAAAATATCTATTAAGCCCTTAACTATTGGTTGCCTGTCAGTGCCTAAAGCTGGATCTGTGTCCTACTGCAGCACGGGCTCAAAATCTGGCTTTAGGTTTTTTATGAAGAATTTTCATGAGAAATAAATTAACCCTCACATAATGGAATTCCTATAATTCCAAGACAAAGATCTGTAATAACACGGAAAAATTGGGGTGAATATTTCTGTAAACAAACATCCCGCTCATGGTTTTCTACCAGTACCTTTTTGTTTAATGGAAGGGATGCTTTAAAGTGTGTGGCTCTTCAATTCAGCCTCTTACTGCTGACAGACAAATGAAAAATACAGCAGAAATATGACAGGAGTTTAGAGATTATTCAAAGATGTTTTTACTAATATATATTTTTTTATTCTATTGTTTTTTTTAAACTAACTTACAAAACAAAATCATTTATATATTTTTTACTGCTAGACACACGGTACGTTTTCTCAGACACGTGAGAAGCCCACAACTTTTGCAATCATTTTTATTTTCTAATTTATTGTCTCTGAGTAGCTGTACTCAGTTTTAGAGCAGTCACAACCAACTTTTTATTTGACAAAGCACCAACCAATTGTCTCTCATAGTGGCTTTCCCAGCACATGGTGCACTAAGAAAAAAGAATTTGAAATTGTTTATTCTTTATATATCTTTTTTTTGTTGTTATGGCAGGGAAGTGCAGGCCTTTAAAGTCACAGTCAACATCAAGCTGCACTGACTTAGAATTAGTTTCTTTTTTAACTGCAGTTGTTAGTGTTGTCAGCAGAGGGCAGACTCTTCCTTTAACAAACTAAAATACAAACTTGGCTTGTAGCACACTGTGACACTGATGTACACACATTTGACAGTGAGTGTCCTCAGCCATTTAAACCTCTCTTTAGGTATACATGTATATCATTGCTTCTGGGTATTGCTGTCTTTCTATGTGTTGCTTTCTGTTGCAGTGCGTGCTCTGTGTCTGATCTCAGTGACAGTGTCTTGGAGTTAACCAATCACAAGAGCAGAAGAGGGTCCAGCGAGAGCTCAGAGGCCATGAGAAAGACTTGCCCACCACTTCAACAGCTATAACCTCTCCCCTCAAAGCAGCGCTGCTCTGGCCTCCGCCGACGCTCCAAAACACACATTGCTCCAAAACGTCACATGCGCACTGATACACATACACACATAACACTGATATAGGCAGACGTGCCATGTCAGGTGTAAATCTCACACGTAAAAGAGATTGTATTTATAAAATCAGTTTCAGGTTGTAATTAACAGTTTTGGAGCAAGAAGTGGTCGGATAAAGTGACCATGCAAATGAGGTACAATGCAGCTCTGTTCCCAGGGTTGAGTTCCTTATATCAGTATTCTTGTGAGTTGTCATCACAAACGTCTCATGTACTCATTTCCCTTGAAGCAATGTAGGCAAGTTATAGCACTCTCGTCAACAAGACTCTGACAGACTTCATCGATGCGGAATAATGAGCAACAAGCACCCACTGGTTGGTACACAGGGCAACTGTCAGACTTTTAGTGTGCCTTTCTTGGTGCCCTCCAGGCCTTCTCACCCTTTTTAACCACTACAGTCAACTTGGATTAATTGCAGTGCATTCTGCTTTTACACTGCAGTATTGTTTAAGTGAAAGTCTTTATGAAAACAAAACAAACACCAAAATTAATCAATACAAAGCTACAAAAGAAATAGAATGATTTTTATGCTCTGTAGGAAAGAGTACAAAGCTATTGATTAAAAATGCCAACATACGTGTCCTTTGACATGGTTCTTTGTTTGGCAAAACTTCTTTTGGAGCCAAGTGGACTGCTATTTTAGTGTGTACTGTGTAAAAATATCATAGATAGTTCACTGTGACTGTGTGTGTGCCAGTGACCTGTGAATGAACCATGACCTTGGTGCACTGGTGTTTCAATAGTGCTGCCACACCAGGCAGAAGTGAAACTTGTGGGTGTGTGGCTTTGTGTGTACTTCTAAATATGTATGTCTTTTCATACCCACATTTTTAAGACGGCACTATTGCTGCACCTCTGACGCTTGCCTCTCTTTTTGTTCTCCAATTCTGTCTCATTTTCTGCCTTTGCGGTGGGCATGCTTGCCTCAGTGCGGTCACACATACGCTCACTTTTGCAGTCTCACTGAGGCCAAAAGTCACAGTAACACTTTTTCACATAGACACAATGGCTGGTCTGCACGTATGCAGCCTGTTTAATGCACGTATTGTCTGTTCGCCAACCATCTTCACATGAGAAGACACCTGTGTCCAATTTCACATGCTGTAGTATATCCAGGCTCTCAGTGCAGCATGAAACTGCTTCTCGGTCTGTGTCTGTATGGGAGATATAGTATGTCCTTATGGAGCCATACTTAGTGGGAAATACAGAAGTGCTAGAACAACAGTTGGTTCAGACTTTATGAAGAAGGAAAGAAATACATCACTGGGTATGTTTTGTGATCCATATGTGAAAATTGTATGACAAACAAACAGGCTAATCAATCTTGACATACTTTGGTCCTTAAATCTTTTCATTGATTGTATGAAGTTCATTAATTTAGGAAAACCTATGCATTATGACAAAAAATGCATTTTTTTTAATAAACACAAAGTTCTAATTAAACACATTGATACCTTGTTAAAATGTAAAAAAAAAAAAAAAAAAACAGGCATTATTGTATTAAAAGAACACATGGGCAATCCCCCTTTCTCTCTTTTAGTGGTCATCAGTCATTTACAGTCAAATGTGAACTTGCTCATGCTTCTGAAAAGAATCCTGCCAACTGTCATATCGTTTGAGTCCTGTGATTGCCCAAGACACACTGAAGTCCTTTCCCCATAAACGAAGGAAAACCTATTTTCTTTATGTATATTCTGCATGAAAATCCTGCATGTAATATCTTTAAATAATACATTTAAGCAAAACTATCTAAATTGATTTATCATTACCACTCTAAATGTCTCTCATTTTTTAGGCTTTAATAATGTATAATGTTTGCATTGTTTAAACTCATCACAGCTTGTACATTTTTATCTCAAAACATGTTTATCACCAGTGTTATAGCGTCCATATGTCCACATGTATAATCAATATGTTTTTGGGCTCAAGGCTGAATAAATTATTTCCCCTGAGCCAAATTTAGTTGTTGGCAGGACAATATGAAGATATCAAAACTGGACAGGAAGACAAATTTGCAAGCGCTGTAAGTGCAGATCCAGCTTTTATTTCTCAGTAAAGCACAGCTGAGAGTGATTCAGCCACTGATGTAGTTTCCAGAGAAGGTCCTCTCAGTTTTCTTTAAGCATGCCAACAACCACCAACCTCTCTTTCCTGGATTTAGCCTATACCCATGGGCAATGAAAAGTACCCCCAGCGGGCAATGAGGGGGTTATGGGGATGAACAAGAAGTACTGTGTGGGTAGATGTGCCAGGACGTGGTCAGAAGGAGTTGGGCGGACAATCTGGGAGAAGAGATTTACCAGAAAAGTGAATATAACACTGTGTGAATCATATGCATTAGTGTGTGTAGGAGAGGGGGCAGTGGGTAGAAGGGCACATGGAGTCAGTAGATTGTATGAGTGGAGGGAGAGTTAGAGGGGGAGGAGTGGGTGACACAGCAGGGAGAAGGCCAGGGCTGACAGATGCCACAGTCCAGGCCCACATCACAGGAAGTCATTCATACAGGGAAGTGCCTGCTGCTGACTCCCACTCACTCACAGTTTAAGATTAGCCAACTCTGGATAATCCCTTGACAAAGATGGTCCCACTCAATGTACACACCACAACACCACAAAATGATGTACAGTTTTATGTATTATTGATGTATTATTTCATAAGACTTCATTCAATAGAGAACTTTAAGAAGACACAGATTATGACCATGAACCTCAAATTGTTTTTGTTAAATATGCTTTTGGCTAAACTCTCTAAGGTCAGCTGTGGCTTCTAAGGTCAGGTTAGGTAAGTCTGATGTGACTGATCCGTTAGTTTCTCCTGTCTCCTGCTTTTATGCATGGTGCATTTATCTCAATTCTGTCAACAATCAACACCAAAGATTAATGGGAGAAAAACGCAGTCAGGTTATGTGTGTAGTAAATGGACGTGCATAAGGATGGATCCATGAGGGGCAGATTCTACTTTGGCAAGGAAATGAAGCACTGTGCCAAAGAGGAGTCTGCTCATCTCATTGCCCACTCACACAAACACACTAACCCCGTCTCTTAAGCCCATTTCCTTTGCACAGGGCATGGGAACTCTCCTCCCCGCCACTCATCTATGTCCTCTTGCTCACCCTTCACTCCTCTGTCCTCTCCTCATCCCCCTTCTCTCCTTTCGTCTACCTCGCTCCATCACATCCTCAGCTCATCCTGCCCCTTTGCCTGTCACTCTCACTGGTACCCCTGTTGCTTTGTGCTGTGCTCCTCTGCGTTCCTGTGTTTCTCCAAGTGTCTTCTCCCTGCTCCCTTTTATTTCCTGCCTCCATCTGTGCCCAATTTATCCTGTGCACAGTCTGTGTTTTTTCCTGATAATTTGTTTTTGATTCCCCAGAATTAGAAAAGTATTGTGCACTCTCGCTAAACCAAGACACACATACAGAGGGCCTTGCACACACATGCACTCTCCAACACACACGTACGCACACATTTTTATTGTATTATTCTATAAAAGTTCATATAAATCACTGGTTATTAATCGGCCCCAGACGGCCCGTCCCCCTCTTGCTCCCCCGCTCCCTCTCAGCACAAACACAGACCAGATGCATAGGAAATGGGATGGCAAAAAGGGCACCCATGAGACAGGCTGCACTTTTTTTCTCCCCTCTTCGCCCCCCTTTGCTTGTTTTGTGAGAATGCTCATTCATGTAGAAATGCCCAGACCCCAGACTTACAGAGGAAATAAAGTTTAAATTAGAGTTTAGAAGAAATAAATGAAATAATAAATACAAATGGGGATGTGCTGCCAAACGGCCCGGTGTGTGGGATAGGGGTTAAACGTCCATCCTCTGTAGATGACGGCAAATGGATTCAATTCCAACTGTTTGAATTAGGCCCAGTTCAGTGTGTTCATATGTTTAGTTGACCACACATTCACCCTGCCTCTATCTGTGTTTCATTCACATCTTGTAGCATTAGCCTTCTCATTCCTGCACTATATAGTCCCAAAAACAATCTAAGCAGCACTCGTTATTATTTATACACGCCGCCTTAGCTAAAGTACTTGTGGCCTCTGTATAAATCCTAATAAACAGAATAAATATTTAACAAGTAAATATAGAAATACACTGGGAAACCAAATCCTAAAGCTGAAGTGTTGTGCAAATTACTTTCATTACTTTAATAATATCCAGACAACAAAAGATGATCAGTGAACGTGAGAGCTGTCACAACAAACCACATATCACCTACTTGTAATTCAGTAATTTTACTTGAAGTCCTTTATACAGTTTGATAATGGTGAAGCATTTCCAGTCCATTTCTTAAGCTAACTGTGAATCCAACACTCCTAAAGACAACAGTGGTTGGTTTTGATATTTAAGAACTATTTATTTACAGAGACATGTCCAAACTATTGATTTCCTATTTTGCACACTAACATTGTAGCTCAGTCTTTTGTTCTTTCCCTTAAACTGACTTGTGCTGTTATTTTTACAGTACCTGCCAGGTGCCCTATTTCCTACACATTAGCTCAGACACTTTATACTCACAGCTTTCTCAGATCAAGCTTTGGAAATGCATACACGCACACACCTGTGCTCCGCTGGCCCATTCTCATGGAGCACAAAGCCTGAGTAACCACTGGAGAGAGGGTTTTGAACTACACTGCAGTGACATATAGAGGGACTTTGGAGATTGAGGAAGAGACAGGGAGGATATATTGTAAGCAATAAGACCTATCTGTCCCACCCTGTCCTGTGCTCTGTCTGCTGGATGATGTGAGGAGGCTCTACTGAACTGTTCACATTGCGCAGGCAGAAAATGTGAGAAATGTTCGCATTGGCTGCTGGGACGAGGGGGAGAACGCTGGCTTTTTGAGGCACGCAGGGACAGCCTTCAGAGTTCTGCCAAGAGAAACACTGAGCTGTGTTCCTTGCAAGAGCTATGGGGGTAAGAGAGAAGTGAAGGGGCAAGAGAACTAAAAGAAGAAGGTGTGTTGAGGGGGGTGGAGGGGTGATGGAGAAGACAAGGGGTTCCCTAGGGTGCTTCTTTGGGCTGTTGCCAAAAGATGTATATGATGTGACCAGGCATTACATGACCTGCTGAGTTGATCATGTGATAAAATCTAAACAGCCCTGAAGACTGCACATAAAATATGCCTTTAGTAGAGTTCAGGGCGTTATGGATGAGAACTACACATTACATCAAGTTCAACATAGGAAAGTTCATTTTCAGTTTTAAGAAGAGATAAAAATTTCTGATGTCCACTGAGCTGTACTAATCTGTCAAGCGTACTGTATAATGTTTGGTCAGAGGAAAATAGGGTGATAAGGGCAGTGGAGGGAGCCGCAGCCAAAGTCCAAGCCCAGATGTCCACTTTCAGCTGTCCCGCTTGACCACTGGCTCGCCTGCCAACACTTGGCTGAATATCCCCACATTGCTGAAAATATGTAAATATGTTGACTTGGAAGGATGTGCTCTTTCTCTTCCGACCTTGTAGCACTTTTGGAGAGAAGCAAGACAGCGGCGAGGAGAGAAAACAGTTCCAGCATTCCATATAAGGGCCTGAATTGGGCTCAAACACCGGCTTCTCATCACTTTCTACTCCACTGGGCCATTACACAACCCGGGCAACACGTACAGGAACCTTAACCTTCAACACTTAATATACACACACAGCCTGCACACGCACTAAGTGGTGAGCTGTGGGTTCGATTTAGACAAGAACTTAGGGAAGTGTACAGCTTGTACTGTTCAGTGATATAATGCTTTGTTGCAGTTAGTTTAGTTTTGCAAAATATGAATAGATGCAAACAGCTAGAGCTGGGGAGCGACTTACTATATTGTGAGAGCTGTAAATTGAGAAGTGTCCTTAATTAAACATTACACAATTTCAAAGTACCTTCCCACTACATCCTACATCAAATGATGTTTGAGTCATGTGACAGTCCAGTTATCACTTCAGTTTCCCAGACTCAGCAGTGTCATATGTAGCGTGGTTGTTGCTCATCTCTGTAGCGGCCTCTCCCCGCCTACAAGCCGCCTTGTCCCTGCTGAACTCTGTGTGCCCTTTCGGGCCCGGATGATTAAAAGGGGGGGATGAGAAGACAGAGTAACAGAGAAACCTCACTCATTCTCATTTTCCAGAACTCTACCTCTGTACTTGGTATGTGTGTGGTGGGTATATTCATCCAGGCCTCTTTGGCTTGTGGGTATTGGCTTGTGGTTTGGGTCTCGTTGAAGAGCGAGGGTGAGGGTGGCGGAACACCATGGCTGCCACACTGCCACAGACATACTGGCACCACTAAGCCAGTACAAGTTCCTCTTTCCAAAATACGGAACCATTGCTGCATGCTTAAGTGTGTTAACCAGGGTAAGAATTAGTAAATGCCTTGTGTGCCTTGGTTTTCAGAATCTCTGTCTTAAAGTGATTGGCTTTCTCACACATGAGAGGCTAAATGTAAATGTAAATAGTATATAATTACATATGCTTTTTACATTAATCTCACAGGCTTCTTGGGCTATCCTGTAGGAACTGCAAAGGCAGAATGTCATCAGTTGCAAAAAGAGAAAGTAACCTGATGACACGGAGTGGGTTTTTAGGTAAACATTGGTAGGTGAAGAGGTTAACCAGAATGGTGTGGTAGGCTTCATTTCCAGCAGTTGATCACAATGCCCTGAAGTCATGTTATTTTACAGATGGTGGCTCTCTTGGCAGGTTACTTCTCCTGCCAACCCTTCTTTTCTTCCTTTTTGTCTGTTTTTTATGTATGTGTGTGTATCTATCCCTCCCTGGGGCTGGCAGCAGCGTCTGGGCACTCGTTTCACTGCTGGCCCTGAACCCAGCAGGATGTGGAGATCAGTGCAGAAGCGTGTGTGTGTGTGTGTGTGTGTGTGTGTGTGTGTGTGTGTGTGTGTGTGTGTGTGTGTGTGTGTGTGTGTGTGTGTGTGTGTGTGTGTGTGTGTGTGTGTGTGCGTGTGCACGGCATGCATTTTTTTAAAGATTTTGCGTCTTGGCTGACTTTTTTACCTCTCGAAGAATTTGGATAGGCTGTGAGATTTTTTTGTGCTGCCTGACTTTCTCTCTCGTGCTCTCTGTTTCCCTAATGCTCTCTCAGGTCCCTCTCACCCTGCGCGTCTGCTGTAGCTCGGTGCTAATAGATTTCATATGTTGCTGCAGTTGACATCAGTCTTAAGCTATTTTACATGTGATCTGCAATATTTCCTCAGGAAATCTGTCAGATATTCATTAAAGTCTAATACAATGAATTTCTCCTGTTGTCTTTATACATTTCATTCTCTTGTCCTTCCGTTGTATTGCTCTTGCTTTACGTCCTTTCATGTGTTGTACTACTCTCAGAAGCTGGCCTGATTCTATTATTACTCATGCTTCTTAAATAGACTTTTTTCAGAAGATAGTTTCCTTCCATTCATAAGAAACACTGCTGTTCAGACAGTGCAGGTTGGGTCTGTGTGGGCTTGGGGTCTTTCCTTTCTGAAACGTTGCAATCTGATTTTCCGAGTGCTTATTTACAAAGAGTTTTTCTACAATAGAGAAAGCTTTACCATAGCTTGCAAAAGTTTCTGTTCCGCTTTGTTGGGCAGTATCCTTGATTTCTTCTTGCTCACATCAAATTCTTAATATTCAAACCTGCTGAAATAATTTTAAAACAATTTGTTTTAGTGATTTTTAAGTGAACTCAAGCACATTTTATCCACTCTATTTATCCTCTATTATATCTATATACCTTTTTATACACAGATATTATACGTACTTAGGCTTGTACAGTGTGATTGGGAGAATGAATATGCCACATTTCAGACCTTACGTGTCTCTCACACCTTTCTTCTTGTTTCCATCCACACTCTGCCGCACCAGCTGCACCGTTCATGTCTCTGTGCAGATATCTGTCAGAGACTAATGGAGCCAAGCCATTGTCTGTCCTCAGTTCTGCTCTGCAGACTCTTCGCCTCTCCCTCATTGTCTCCCATACATTACCTTAAAGCCCTGTCCAGACATCTCAATATTCCTGGAGCTGTCTCATGGAACCAATGCTACAAACTACCTTATAAAGACAGGTATTTGAACTACTGCACAGACGTGAAACACACCCCTGAAATGACACGATAAAAGTATTTTGAACAGAGGCCATCATGTGCTCTGTGTAAGTCACAGCTAATGTAACCACCACCCTGTTGTACTGTAGTTCACGACAGCAGCTGCACACTAAGTTTATGTGAAGATGAGTCTAGTCAGAGACACACCCGCTCACATATTTATGTAGTCACATTTTCCCAACTTTGGTCTGAATAATTTGACACTGTTTTGACTTTGAATCCGCTTGAAAGATTGGATGGATTGAGGAAGTAATGGACCATGGGATCAGTTTGTGAAATGGACCTAAAAGTGACGATTGGGTCAGTTAAAAATGACATGTTTGTCATTGTCTTAATTTGAACAACTGACAAGTCAAGTAACAATTGTGATTGACAGACTTCTTGTATGCCATTAACTTATGATTCAAATGACAGTGTGTACAGCGTGTTCTGCTAATACTGGTCGGATTGCATCACTAGCTTCATAGCTAGCACACAAGCTCCTTCACCATCATGCTTCTTACTTCTTGACATGGTTTTCTAAATAAGGTAAACACTACTTCCAACCTATGTGGCTTTACAGGCCCAATGTGAGTTTATGTGGGTATGGTCCCACTTTATTAGCCAACTGCATCTACTGTAGTATGTGATACAAAGACAGCTGGGTGATAGCATTCCTATTAAATAATTATTACTGTGAGAGTACAGATGAATGTCAAGCCTGTATGTAATATATCAATGTTGCAGTTTGTTTTCTCTCGCTGTCATTGCCCCGGAACAGATGGAAAACAAACACATCAGCACTTGGTATTATGAACTTTTAAATTGCCCTCCCTGCGTTCCCTCCCTCTTTCTCTATTTACTTTCATCCTTGTCCCAGCAGTACACTTTTTCTGTTCTTTCTGGGGTCCCCTTTCTGTAGTACCCATAACTCACCCAGAAACACCCACACCCATACCATGAACTCACATGCGCTAACCTTTATGGAACAGCCAAGACACTGTCAGAAAAATGGAGAGACCAGGCAAATACTTATGATAGAAAACAACAATAGAACAAACACCAACAGAATGGTATACAGTTGACCTCGGGTAGTAGATGTAAAAATTTAAGAATGTAATGATTTGGGACAAAAAAGAGTAGAAAAAGATGTGATGATGTGATAGAGACAGAGTGAGATAATTCGACTGCAGATGTAGAGAGAAAGCTCTGCCAGTGGGTGCCTGTGTGTCTCTGCATTGTCTGTGTGTCTGTCTAGTGCCGATTTATGTGTTTGTTTGTGTCTTCATCCTTGACACTGTCACTTCCGTAATGTATTCCATATTTTCTGCCGTCACCAGCATCAGCTCGCTGGCTCTCGCTTTAGTATTTAAAACCTCTTCTCTGTCCTGTCAATGTACATATCAAAACCCTTGACTTGTAAACAGACAGAATTTGCTTTGAAAGAAAAAAAATCTTGGTAATTATAGAGGTATGTGATGCCTTAACTGCACAATGTGATTTATTGGTTTGGCACCACTCAAGACCATTTTTTGGATTTAAATGAGATACACAGCCAGGTATACTTTAAGCTGTACAATTATGTGGTTTGATTTGTTTTGGTGTAAAGAGAGTTGGATGTTGTATGATATGGAGGCACTGAGTGAAATATGATGAAAGCAGGAGACAGTATTGCTGAATCAGCTAGTGAAGGTTTTCTCAGTGGGACTCTAACTCCAGGAGCCCCATAAAAACCTCACTTATGTGAGCAGAGGCTCAGTAGTAGAGCGGACGTTCTTTCACCAAAAGGTTGGTGGTTTGATTTTGCTCTTCCAAGTTCAGGCAAGACACTTAATTCACCTTGCCTCAAGTGACACAGCACTGGTGTATGAATGTGTGAGAATGTTTGGACATTAGCCCTAAGACTACAATGTGGCATGTTCACATTCATCTGTCTGTGTCTCATGTATGTTCATCAACATGCACTGTCCCAATCAAATAAATGAATTATAATAATGTAGCAGCAACTTGTCCAGTACTAGTTCCGCTCTGGCTGCTGGTGTGTTAGGAGTTGACTTCTATAAAAGGCAACAAGAATATGCTTAAACAAATCATTTATTTGGCCCATTTGTTGCCTAACAATCTACATTTAAATCCAGTACAGACAATAGACACGGTAAAAAGACATTGCACCTACACACTCAGCAACACCTGAGTGGTACTTCTAGCAAGTGGTACTTGCTAAACTAAGGCACAACAAAGACACTGCCACCAAGTGGTTGGAGGGGCACCACATTAAAATGGCTCCAACACTTCAGCCCTAATTGTTTTTGGCCGAAGACAAAACAATTAAACAAATACCTTTAAATATGGAGACATAATATAGATTCAAGATTTCCAACATTATTTTTCATTACACTTTTAAAACAATACAGTTGAAAATGATCTTTAAAATTAGTACATTTTTGCCATAATTCACATCAATAATAAACAGTACAGGTTTTACATGTCTCATGTCCAGATTAGTGGGCTTCAAACATTAACCAAGCAACTGGGAAAGCCAATCTTTTTCCTTGAAGGGGTCTCTCAAAGAAAATGCTATACACAGTAGTCACATGAAATAAATTATCAAATAAAGTTTTTATTCAATATAAATGAACATAAAACGTGGGGCATTACTCTTTACAGTACGTATAATGTAGGCACACTAACTGAGAAGTCTTTTTTTAAAAAGGTAAATCTGAATCTATTCCAGTCAACAAAAATAATATAGGCTAGCCTAATGTGCTTGCCTTCACACACTAGATAACAAATGCACCACATGATGACAAACAAATGGCCTCATATGAGGTAGTAGTCATGTCAGTAAATCAGGGCGGATGTTTGTGGTTAGATTCCTTCTCAGCTACAGTAAGTGATCATTGTGTATGGGCATTACTTTATCAGAACTACCACATAACAAAAGAACTGTTTGGTGAATGAGTGTGTGCTGTATTGTTGTAAATGAGTGTGACTGAGAGGTTAGATACCATATGGCCATGAAGTCATCAGGCCTGGCCGTTCTTTGGAAGCCCCACCCAAGCTCTAGCGAAAGACATAGGGCGCTAAGGCAAAAGCAATTTTTAATCGATTATGATAACCACCGTCTAAATCAAGTCCCCTCTGCTCCCCTCTTGCACTCCTTCTCCGCTGCTTCACCTCTCCCACTCTCGTTTATTCCATCCCACTCCAGGGTATTCTTTCTTGGCAGAACACTGGGGCCAGCCACCTGCAAAACCTCCCCCCTTAATCAAACGTTTACACACATAAATGCACATGAAATGCAACCCTCTCAAACAGTCAGACAAAAGGCAGCATTCGTAGACTGCAAAACATACTGTATGTGCACAAAGCACACTTTTTTCTCCTGAGTCTCCCAACTCTGTTCCAAGATGTGGATTTGTACACGTGCATTGTTTTAATCAGGACATCAGGGCTGCAATACAAACTTTTTTGCAAACATCTTTTCACGCAGAGAACATATTCATATTTAAAACAAGTACAGCAAATACCTCTGGCTATAACATCAGAACAAAGAAAGAAAAGGGTTGTTCCACCAAACATTACCAGTGGGCATCTTCCATCCTCTCGCCTTTATTCCCATTAGTTCTTATTTTCCTTTGTTTATTTTTAACACTACTTTGTATGCTCACTTTGCCCTGTTAGCCACTGATTAATGGCTGAATATTTAACTCAGTCATAAGCTGTCAAGTAATTTCAGACTTACCTTTTATGACCTAATGAGAGTGAAACCTGATCGAATAATAGCTAAGCCTGCAGGTGTCTGCAGCAGAAAATTGGCATTGTTAAAAACTGAGAAGGCTATTTGATTAGTAGTCTACTTTTAGTAGAGCATTACAAGCACATAGAAGACTAAAAACAATCATGATGTCTCTTAATCTGAAAATATTTTGTGTGATAAGTGCTGTGCCAAAGCTGCATTGGTTCCTTCTACTGTCCCTTTGATGGATGCACCAAATCCCATATGGCCCAAGTTAAAAGAAAAATGAATGTTACACTTTCCATGGCTTGAAATGTTTAAATTCCACACTGTCATCTGTAGCAGGACCTGTATCTCTGTCTGAGGACAGGCTGTGCTGACAGCACTGGCTGACACAACATCGTAAATAGGTCTACATGATTTGCCTTGGGTCATGAGAAGAAATTGACTCAACTTAGTAAAAAGCGAGGCAACATGTCAGAGCTGTTGAGTCTTCTGCATGGACCCTTGCACTGTGTCGTGTGTTCAGCACAGTGTCGCAGGGCTGACACGCCTGTGTTTGACTGATTATAAACCAGACGTCCCTGGGTAGTCTCACTGCGTTCTTTACTGCTCAGGACAGACACAAGGCCTGTGGAGGCAACCCGCTCAGAGAAGTTATAGCTCACACTGGCCAAGTGCCTTGACTGAATGGGCGCCCAGTTTAGAAAAGCTGTTTACACAGAGACAGAGGTGTGCCTTTATTGAGTTTACAGTTGTTTCATCTTAAGTGTGTATCTATACACATTCAGGTACCACAGAAACTCATCAAGTGAACAGTTTATATGAGTGGATGGCCCTTTTACTGTCAAGGACGGGAGTGCTTGACACAGTCCAGGTGTCTCTGTGTGTTACAGTAGCAACACCTATTAACTTTCAACAGTTAAACCTGAGCTTAGTGCATTTACATTATATATAAATATAAATATATGTTAAGAGTTATAATTGAAAGGCAGTTGAATGGCTAAATAATTTCAAAGCACAGCAGTCTTACTAACTGCTCCTTTGCAATATCAAAATCTATTTTTTTTTTATTTGCATTTTTAAATTGCTGTATGTTACCCCTATTTGGACTTTCTGGACACCTCCGCATCACAAAGGATGCAATCAGGTCTACGGTCTATGGCTTGGAAACAGGATACATTTACATTTACATTTATTCATTTATTCATTTAGCTGACGCTTTTATCCAAAGCTTGTTCTAATGTAATTACCAGTGTTACAGTCACTGGGGGCAAGGTGGGTTAAGTGTCTTGCCCAAGGACACAACGACAGTATGAACTGTGGGGAGAGTGGGAATCGAACCGGATAACCTTGTTTCTTCTGCACATGTGTGTTTTTGTCTGTATTTCCAGTGTGTTTATACACACAAGAGTTTATGTCACTTTTACCATGCTTTGCATAAAAACTTCAATAAAAATAATTATAAAAAAATAAAAATAAAAAAACTGTGTGTTGCCTTGTCTGCCATGTCTTGAACCACATAAGGCTGGTAGCTCCTGTGAGCCTGCATGCGGAAAGACCAGAGGAACAGAGCGTGTTTCATAACTTACTGTATTGTTCTTCAAAAACAAGTCTGAAGAGCATTTGTAATGAAATGGCTGTGGCTTGCATTAGTATGGAGGAGGGTCAGACTAAGAGACAGTACCACAACATTCCTTCTCAAGCATCTGCTAAGGTCATTCACTGCAGCTCCAAACCTGAGGCTTCATTCAATGAAATCTGAAGAACACTTTCCAAATGTTGGCTGAGGTCATGGTCTCTGTAGGTCCGTGCTACATCCTTTTAATATAGCATATTTCATTGCATATTTTCTATTGTGTTACAGGCAGTAAGTATGTGAACACAAATCTGTATCTGAGAGCTGTTTTAGTGCTCATTCTGTGAACTGGAGCAGTGCAACCACAAAAAACACAAGACCAGAAGTAGTGACACAAGGCACATGGCAAGCAAAGCCTGAGAAACAGTTACTGAAAGTGCAACAGTGCAGTCTAAATCCCATCCCAATATTTGACAGTTGTAATGAAACATTGATTGTGAGCGAGCGCTATAGGTGCATGACAAATATACAGAATATGTTTAGTGCTGCATTTTAATGAGTAATGATTTTTTTAGTGATGCATTTACAGTAGTTTCTCAAACAAATTCCATAGCATTTGGCCTTTCAGATGACAAACCAGAGGATGTAACCACAGAAACACTAAAGTTTGGGGCAGCCTTATTATTGCTTAATTAGTTGTAGCAGCTGGCTTATACATGTACTGTAAAGCTCAAATTAACAGCCATAGTTTACAAGTTTAGGTTAGAGAGGATAATGTCTGAAGGGAGATCTTTGACTGCTCTGTTTGTTGACGTTCAGCATGTTTTTGCACTGAGAAGAATTAAACAGATGTTGAAATGTGAAAAAGAAAAAAGAAAAAAACTGAGATAAACTTTGTAATATACAAACTGCAGTGAGTCAACAGACTGATTCAGGGAATGCCAAACCCAGTGTTTTATCACAAGGATTACTGTATGTTTAACAAGCCTTTAGTGTTGGAAGATGTTTTTGCAGAGCCAGTGTTTAGCACAAATTGTCTGCTGCTTGATTAAACCCTTAAGCTGAGCTCTAAACACATACCTACTAACTTCCTAGCCTAGTGATTACTGCTTTAGGAAGTGACAGAAAGTGGTAGAAAAAGTGACAACTGTGAAAAGGTAGAGACAGCATGCGACTTTCACTATAGCTCATGTCTGCAGTGGCGGTTACATGGTTTTGGTTTTGATAAGACAAAAAAAAAAACGAACTGTTAACATATAGTTACAGATGTCTGATAGCAATGCTCAGGTTGATGTTAGTGGAACCTTTGAATAATTAATTCAAAGGTTTAGCCCCAAATTACAAAAGGTCATATCAAGGCACTCTCATGTCACTTAAATTGAAAGCCCAATAAATCCCAACATTAGCCATAACTAAACAGCTGAAGATCAGTGGACTAAAGCAATCTGACTGTATAAAACACTACTTTTATCTTTATCAGGATCTCAGTTAACTCCCAAGAACAAGAGAATGTGATTGTATTGTCTGTTGTGATATTGTGTGAGTACTGTATGTGAGGGCATGGGTGTGTATTTACCTCAGAGAGGCCCAGTGAGTGGGAGAGTCAGGCTCTGCTGGGACTCACACATGCTTCATGATGGTCTTCCAGTAACAACGGCTGGACTTGTTGGTGTTTACCGGCAACCACTGTGTGTGTCTGTGCATCAGCATGAGAGGCTGGGTGTTGGTTCATTCTTGTAGACCACTAGCTCTCCTCCCTTCTGCAGTTCTCACACTCCTTCGATCTTTCTCTGAAGTTCACTACAGACTTACTGAGCAGCAACAACACATGGGTCGTAACACATACTCCCTCAACGGGCCTGTGCTGCCAATCTTCAAGCAATTCTAAGGTCCATACAGTAGTCTGGATTGCATAGTGGTTCAAATTATATACAGACATCTAATTCCTCATTAAAGCTATCTGTGACCAGGGATAAAACTGGTGAATGGTACAGGTAGGAAGAGCCAAGGATATGCATTAGGTAATTATTAAAATAAATATTTTTTAAAAGGACGATTTATTTAGGCAAAGTGGAAGCTAAGTAGATAATGCTTTAATGGCTCTTATTAAAATGGTGAGGTGACTTTAAACCTTAAAATAGTTTAAAACTAACATTTACTTTAGAGAGGTTCTACCTACCACCCCAAGAACACCACATGAAACAAACTAAAGCTACACTAAACCCAAAAGGGAGCAATAGCCACACTGCATGACTGATACCATAAGTCCAGTGCCAGTGGGCTAGTTTGTTAGGAGCAGGGGGCAGCCACTAAACAGCACCTAAAGACCAACTCCAGATCAGCACCAGGACCTTGGTCATCTGCTGTAATTCTGGTTTCCCTGTCTTTCTTTTATTTTCAAGGTTTTATACTGAACTATAAACTAATCCTCAAATTAAGTGAGCTACATTGATTTTTTTATGCTTGGGATCTATGGAATATTTGATAGAAGATAGATAGTAATAGTTGGGTCAGTTAAAATGCTCTTGTATTATTTTGCTCAAAGCACAGCAGGGAACTGTTGTGAAAAGGGACATAATGTTGGACAGTTATCTACATTAACCTGACAGAGACAAAGTAAATATTCTTCTGGATCCACGTCTGAGGGGAGTTGTGAATCTGTCATGGTAGTGTAAGTCCTGTCACTTTAGGCTCTCGTGGGTCTTATCACACTGTGAAAAGCCAGGAGAACAGACTAAACATGGTGACACTGGCCTTTCTCTGCACTAAGCTCTGAGGTGTCTGGGCCAGGTGCATACTCTTTACCAGAACAGGAGGATAGAGATCTGTGCACTAATAGCAGACTGAACATACCATCTCTAGCTCTATATCTGTTATTATATACACATTTTCTGTATAATCGGGACATTTTAGCCAACCATTGTTTAATATATGTGTCATTTATCAGTTTGGCCCTAAAACACAACCAAAGTGAGTCAGCAACCACACATTTGTCATGTGTAGGGGCTTTTAAATTAGATTATTTTGAGCTCTAACCTCAAACATTCAGAAATTCATTAAAAACACTATGTAACACTGTGTAACTTTTCAGGCTTGCAATATTGGTATATGGACAGCACATTTTATTATTATTATTATAGGTATATTTTTTTCTGGACCAGCAAAAAAAAAATCTAATTGGGATGCTTGGATTGTATGTTTTTTTATTTATCCAGGAAAGTCCCACTTAGATTACAATTCCCTTTTTGCAGGGGAGTCCTGGCTTGGCCTCGTGTGTGTGTGTGTACATGTTTTAACAGTATGGGAACCCGGAGCACACCTACGCAGACACGGTGAGGACATGCAAATTCCACAGAAAAAGGCCCTTTCCTGGATGGGAATTGAACCCGGGACCTTCTTGAGGGAGGAGTGCTAATCACCCTGCCCCCATACCAGTGGTGTGTGACCTATTTGAGATAAATGCCGGTAAAATGCGATTGTTGTATGGAGTGCTAATCACCCTGCCCCCATACCAGTGGTGTGTGACCTATTTGAGATAAATGCCGGTAAAATGCGATTGTTGTATGAATGTAGTGTGTTTCTCTTCCTTTTTTTCCCTTGTTTTCACTTTTATGTTAAAAGGTTTTTCCCCAGAAAACCTTGTGCATAGCATTGAAACCACAAGACAAGTGCGCGTCTGACAAATAGTGTGTGTGTGTTCACTTACATCATGTGGGATGGTTTTGGAATTCCTACATTAAGGAAGACAGAATAACCTCGGCAGCATTTAAAATGAGGAAACTCCACCAGCTTCATCGCTCCTTCTCTGTGCTTCCTGCTACAGACTCAGGCTCAATCAGAGCTCAATACAAAAAGCCCTTTTTCTAATTAGTTTATATTGGGCTTTAAAGAGGATCTTATTTTAGGATTTTCACTACATTCAGTGATGATAAAAAATAATATTGTTTATGAATGGAATTGCTGGACTGAACTTTGCTATGACAACAAAGAATAAAAACAGAGACGTTACCCAATCTCTTACAGTTAAATATGCTGTAAATACTAAAATATGTTTTTGATTTCTGATAATAATAGCTTGCTCTTAGGTTTAAACACAAATCTATATCTGTCAGATATAATAAATTCATTACTGAGCCTCTGCGTGGTGGTAGAGTGGTCGTCCTTCAGCCGGAAGGTAGGCAGTTCGATTCCCGCTGTCCCCACAGTTCATACTGTCGTTGTGTCCTTGAGCAAGACACTTAACCCACCTTGCCTCCAGTGGACGCTTCATTTAAGTCGCTTTGGATAAAAGCGTCTGCTAAATGACTAAATGTCTTTTTTTTTTATTAATTAATTTACAAAACACTACAGTTAAGCAAAAGCAATTGTTCGGGGTACTACTAATTTTACTTGTGTTGCTGTCTTTTAATATTAGTTTTAGTTTTCTAACTTTTTTGTTGTTGTTTTTCATGCATAAAAGTATGTCTAAAAAGGAAAGCGAGCTCTAATGACTGAGAAAAACTGCAGATGTTTAAGATAGTTGTCTAGTGATCTTTAACATGAAGCAACAAGGAGTCAACAATTTATTTGCTGCATCTTGAAGTTATGACAAGGCTAGATCATTTATTGTGTGTGGGAGGGATATATTAGGTCAAGATTATGAGACAAGACTAAAACAGCCTCAGGAGTGGCGCATGGACCACGGCGAAGGAAGAGAGAGGAAATGGCTCCAGAGGCCAGACTCAGCTGTGTATATATTGAGCCGGGATCTTAAAGTGGCCATGTACCCATCCTCCCCAACAGCCCTACTCCCACCTTATCCCTCCCTCCTTTACTGCATTGGCCAGCGCCACTGCGTGCATCTCGGGGCACATTTCTCCCACAGTTGGGAGTGCAGGCTTGTGTGGCGGCTTGTTTATACTGGAGCGTGGACTTCCTAGTGGCAGCCTGCACCTATCTAAACATCCCCCTGGCCGCTGCTCTGTGTTCCTGGCCTTGTACAGCCCCCTCACCCCCTTGGCCCCCTCTTCTACTGCCCTCCTCATCCCGACTACAGTGTGCTCTCTCCCACACCCTCTTTCTGTTTCATCACTCCTTCTCTGTGACTCTTCCTGTCATCCTTTTAATGTTTGATTATTTAGTTTATGAGCCACTGTGTTTAATTGTGTGTGTGTATGAGCTTTATCAGTTAAGCTGAAGAATAGTTTGAAGAGAGAAATAATAATGAAATTAAAAAGGGTGAAACTGTGCTGCAAGAAAAGAGCTCTTCAGTGTCCAGTAGAATTCTGTACTGTGGATGGTTAAATGATGTGCTCAACAATGTGCACAGGTGCAAGCATGCAGTGTTTTATTGGTTTAAGCAATCCATTTGACACAGATACATACACAGATGTCAGGCACATCACACACCTCCCCTTTGTTTGTTTATTTGTGTAATTATGAGCTCCTGACCAAAAGAGCAACAGCAGGATATCTGGTGTAACACAATAGCAGTGCCTGTTCCCCTGGGAGCACTGTCTGCACTGTACTGTAAGCTGAAACATCTAACATTATCGCTTTGTCAAGGGAATGGTGCACACAAGCTACAAAACTGCCACAGGGCAAGCTCAGAGTGCTGTATCATGGGGATTTTATTTGTGCAGACAACTGGTTTCATTCCCACCCTTGTGCACTGGCGAGCCCTTATCTAAGTCATGGTTTCACGCTGTTGAAGAATGAACTCTCTCAAGGGATCCCGTCAAGCTGTGTTGGACTGTTTGCTTGATGTGAGCTGTGGTGATTGAATGATTTGTTCTGGTGCATTCAGTTTGCAGTCATATCGTTGTACCAGTAATGCTCTGAGGTCTCCCCGGACATGTGTGCATGTTCATGTTTGCCCTGGGTGAAGAATGTGTGTGTATAGTATGGGCGATGTTAAGAGTGTGAAGTGTAGAGGTCCGGTGAGAACAGGGCCAGAGAAAGCTCCAGTGAAAGCGTGCCCTTGCTGACAGATGAATTGCTCTAATTAGAAATCCATAACATCCTGCCACATGGCCGCCTTATCCCCAGCACACTTCCTGCTCTGGGCCAGGCTGACGACAGCCAGCCCTGCTCTCTCCGTCACTCCAAGCAAAAAACCAATTGAGTGTGGGTGTCTTCTCCAGCACATAACCCAGGCACATCTTATCTGTCATACCCCTCTTTTTGGACCCTATCTGAGCATGTGTGGTGCATGGGCCCATGTGTAGTATCAATCTATGTGTGTCATCGCAGGCTTTGTGTCTGCTGGCTAGCCCTCTGTCTATATCACTTCCTTTGTTTTTGCCACTCTCAATCAAGCTGCTGCTCTATCTGTCTGGATGGGCAGCATCAACTTATTCCAGAGCGCTGGAAATATAAATTATAACAAAGGTTGCCAGCTTTGCTTCTTAGTGGCTCTGGCAGGAACAGTTGTGCCAGCTACACAGCAGGCCAGGAGACAATTTGCTGTGCACATTAAGCAAGACATAACAAAGATCCATGGACCATCATAAACATTATGCAAAGCTTAATGGCCCTGCTAAATGCTCTGCACTATCTCTGGTACACCATGAGCTAAATGGCCCAAGAGGAGTTTTCATTGTCTTGTGAGTGTAACTACTAATCTCTGAACTGATGTGACTTTTTATAACTAGTGCTCATTAGGCAGTAATAAGTGGGCTTAAAAGTAAGTGAGGGGACAAAGAAAGCATTATAAGGTGACAGATTGTTTTTTCTATCAATCCATCAACAAATCCACTCTACTTCTCTTTCTTAGTTTAAAATGCATTTTTATGTGTTTAGTATGAACAAACATAAGAACTATAGTGTTTGTGGATAACACATGGTATTTCACTTTTGCTTCAGTCTCCTTGTAATATTTCATTGAATAATGAAATGATATTTTATTGAATTTATTGCCTTAGATGGTCTTTCTACATTGTTTCTGCAACATTTGATGAGTTTCACATAAAGCTATAATGCTACAATGAAGGTTACTTTAATAATACTTCTTTATCTGGGTAATGTTACCTTTCCTTATTAGTTATGTTCTGTACATTGTTTAGTGACTATGAATACAAGCAGGGGTATTTTTGAGAAGAAAAATAAAATAACTCCAAGTGAGTGAGAAACTTTCCAAAGGATGGAAGTAATCAGTCAGAGTGGTATTGTATTTGTTGGCATTATCATGCCCTCTGAGGGAAGGATTAGACTTGAAAACAGAGCAGGAAAATGCAGACCATCTGCTTTCAATATACCTACCTTTTTAGCCTGATCATTTCTCAAAAGCACTATCTACATTGCTGATAAAAGTTTGCCTGTCATGGCACAGAAATAGGCTACTCAAGCTAAACATATTTTGGTGCTTTCTGTGTATTTTAGTGTGTTTCAAAATAGACAGACACAATGCTACACCACTGTAAAATACAACAGCACCAGACATGCACATTTACCAAGGTGTTTGTGGTTTAACACAGATCCAGCCTCGCATAACTGACTGGTTAGTAGACAGATGTTTTTGTATTGTCTTTTTGAATCCCTTTTGTCTTGTCATTGACCCCACATGCACACTGTCACACTCATAAACATACATCTGCACATATTCAAACATATTAATAGGCATCAATGCAGAAGAAGAAGAAGAAGAAGAAGAAGAAGAAGAAGAGAAGAAGGAGAAGAAGAAGAAGAAGAAGAAGAAGAAGAAGGAGAAGAAGGAGAAGAAGGAGAAGAAGGAGGAGAAGGAGGAGAAGGAGGAGAAGGAGAAGTGGGACAAGAGCGAGTCAAAGATGGAGTTGGAGAGTTGAGCCACAGAACAGCGCTGCTGCGAGCAGCTGTGGCACTCCCAGATTTCCCCCTGATTGCTTTCAGCTGGTACTTGAACCCTGGGCCTTTTGGGTTTTGGAGGCCAGCCCAGACCCCACAATCCCCCCAGCGCCCGATCCAGCTGCCTGACCCCTCCCTGACCCCGCACCGAGGATAGGAAAATACGAGCCGTGCCAAGCCAGAGAGCCTCTTTTATTTTGCCTGTTGGCATGCTGCCGGTGACCAGGGCTTACATAATGGGAAACATAGCAGGACCCAGGAGAAAGCAGCCCCCCTCTCCCCTTACCAATCGATCCTTCCCTTTCTCTGCATCTTTTCTCTTCAGTTCTGTTCCCACCCGGCTCCAAGCTCGCCCCCATTTGCTTGATCCTCTTCCTTTCCCCAGTGCGCTCTGCCTCCCTCCTGTTTGTGATATATCTTTCTGGGCCCATTTTCCCGGGCACATTTATTACAGACAGTCTCGACACAATCCTGAAGCAAAGCCATCAGCAACACAACAGCTCAGAGTACACACATGTTAATGTTTGCAAAGTCAGAGCACATGCAGCTTGCGTTTTGATTAGAGGATTAATTGAATAGTGAAAGCTTAGTGAAGTCTGTTATATCTGCATGGATCGTGAGCAGCCATGTTTCTACCATGTGCTGTCTTGGGGGCTCTATTTTGTTTTGCTTTGTTTTTTATTGTATAATATTATTTATTCTTCAGTGTATTTTGCCTTCCCAAACTTCAAAATGATTACTTACACATTTCAGGGGTGTCTTAGTTAGTTGCACAGCTTGTGTAGTTGTAGTTATTAGTAGATAGATATGGCAACAGTACAGGGTCACTTTAATTGTAAACGAAAGAAAGGAATTGGAATCATAAACCTAGAAGCGTAAACGTAAGCTTAGAAACGTAAGCAAAGAAACGGAAATAAAAATGGATTTGTAAATGTAGCCTTGAAAGCATAAACAAAGTAAATATTATTGAAAATGAAAAAGTTTTTTTAGTAATATTAACTATGTTTACACTCCCTATCCTTTGCTTATACAATCCAAAAGTTACAATTAAGAATACATTCATTAATTATTCATGAGCCTGTGGTGTTGGCTCGCCGCCTATTGTTAGAAGAACAGGAAGAACAGTTGCAGTTGTTATATTCATTTAGCTGTAATGTAGCAAGTAAGTAAGTCAAATAAATCTTTTTCAATTTCCCCCCTTAATCCAGGATATTTACAAACCCGAATCCCGCAACACAGGCCCATGAATAATTGATGAGTAGCCTATTCTCTTAATTGTAACTTTTGGATAGGTAACGTAAACGTAGTTAATATTACTAAAAAATACTTTTTCCCTTT
The DNA here is from genome assembly GCA_024416835.2 of Perccottus glenii. Taxonomy (NCBI): domain Eukaryota; kingdom Metazoa; phylum Chordata; class Actinopteri; order Gobiiformes; family Odontobutidae; genus Perccottus; species Perccottus glenii. Next base: position 15,592,362 of record CM044550.2, read on the forward strand.
CAAAAATAGTCTTTTTTTATTTTGTTTACGCTTTTCATTTTTATTTATGTTTCTTTGCTTATGTTTCTAAGCTTACGTTTACGCTTCTAGGTTTACAATTACAATCCCTTTCTTTTGTTTACAATTAATATGTGACCCCCGTATTGACGCCATAGGTAGATTTCCACTTTGTTGCTATGAAAATATAATATACATACAGTATAATTTGGAGTTACTTTAGCTTGTTTTTGTTTTATTCCAGACAAATGTTTTGAAATGCTAAATGAATCATGACCTGACCCTACACACTCTGTAAAATCTAATGTATGTAATCAGTTTATAGCCTATTTACTTTACTTTACTATATCTATTAAATACACATGCACTGCCATAGATATGCCTCATGATTATTTAAACCAGGGGTTCCCAAAGTGGGTGTCGTGAGATGATTTCCAGAATTGATAAAAAAAAATAAATAAATAAATAAATAAGGGTTTATATATATTAATATTATATGTATATATATATATATATATATATATATATATATATATAAATTAAATAAATAGCTTATGGAAATTGTAACTGTAGTGTATTTCCAAAATAAACCATGCAAATCAAACATAATACACCAGCATTAGTGATGTTTTGATCCTGAAGTGATTACGACAGTTTACAGCTCCATTGTGACACTTACAACAGGTATTTTATTTGCTACACGCTTACAACAGTTTCAGGTGCAGGTAGTATAAGACATGATATAATATTAGATGTTTCTGTTTTTGTCCTGTACCTGCACACTTTGTTCAGTTTTTACATTAGGACTCCTTTTGCTGATGTATCCACCACTCTCATATTACTCAAATTATAAATATGGTTGTTTGGTTGTTTTCTTTGTGGTGTTGCTATGCCTGTTTTCATGTAGAACGTGCGCAGCTGTGCACAGCATTTGTATGTTTCAACCATCTCAGGAGACAGTGTGTGTGTGTGTGTGTGTGTGTGTGTGTGTGTGTGTGTGTGTGTGTGTGTGTGTGTGTGTGTGTGTGTGTGTGTGTGTGTGTGTGTGTGTGTTTTTGTGGGTTGTGGTCTGAAAAGATTGGGAGCCCCTGATTTAAACTATGCAAACTGAGGTATGCTGATCAACAATTTCCTTCTCACTGTGTAGTGCCTTTTTAAATAATGTGTCTATCAATGTACTAATAATCTTTTTATAACTGGAAATAATGTGTCTTTTTCCGTCTGTACTAAAAATGGAAGAGCATGGAAGCTTGTCAAGCCGTTGAACTACCAAATAACCTTTCCACTCTTGTTAGCCTCTCAATCCAATCCACTGGGAGCCAATTTGGAGGTGACCATAAACCAATTAGCTCTACAGTGCTTTTTTAGGATGACATCACCAGCCACAGTGCTCCAGTTATGTGAGGTCTAGACTGCTCACCGCAGCTCAATCAGACGCCCCACAAAATAGGTGGCCTGTGTGTTGGCTTTGTAAAACAAGAGTATATGGACTATTAGGACTAATTCAGTCAGTGTTTGATTGGAAACCATTATTGTGCAGATGGTTGAAACTATAGCAAAGAGATGAGGGAAGCAGCCACTTTCACTTAAACAATAATTTGTGTTTATTACAACTTAAGCACAATGTCTGTGCAATTGCACTGAAGAGATGTCCAAAGGGAATTTTTACTTGATTTATTCAGTCTGACATTGTATTCATGCCATAACAAGTGAACATGAAAGCTTTTTTCCCACATTAATGACAGAATCCTTTAATAACCAATAATCGTTATATATATTTAACCATGTGGGCAGCCAGTCACTGGTTTTCAGCTGTCATCGTAATAGTATCTAGGTAGCTGAAGATGTTTGGTTGTTTGAGATATAATTAAAAAAAAAAAAAAACAGAAAAATGAATAGACAAAGATTCTGTCTTCATCATTAAAGGGCTACTTCAAAAGAAAAACAAAAGGCTTCAGATGGAGTTCTAAATGTTCTTAACATAACGTCCTTGGGAAACACTGGTGACACACTATGTGTAGATGTATGGATGGAGTTGGGCCCAAAGCATCCACTGGTAATGCAGGGGGTTATGTCAGTACTAGTGTGTCAACATAGAACACCCAAAAACTAGCTGCGCTAAGGGAGTTCACTGAACAAATGTTTGCACACAAGAGCCCAAGAACCCCTTTAAAACATGACCCATTCCTTTAAGAACAAAACATTATAATAAAGAACTTCATAATAAAGACTGTGACAGTGTCAAACTACAAACCTCCCAGGAGACATGATCACACTTCTTCTTCCTTCTTCCCCTTCACCTTTCACCTCTCTCATCCTCACATCCTTATGTGTCTGTCCCAACATACTGTATCTTCATTCCTGGGAAGGTCTCAAAAGAGCAGAATTAGATTAAGTCATGGACGGTTGTTGAGGAAAAACCCTGAACTTTTCTTCTTCCTTTTGCTCTGTCTTTCATTTTTCAGTCTCTCATTCTTGGTCCTTTTCTCCTCTCAGATTTGCTTTGCGCTCTGTCTGGCGCATACCGCCAACCTTCCGATTGTAATAATAGTAATAATGATAATAATGATGATGTAAAGAAACCCAATCTGAAAAATAACAAACTTACTTTCTAACCAATGTCCATAGTTTGACCTCTGTGGATGGGAGAGTGTCCATACATGTATCTCTGCTTCTTAAGTGTGTGTGGAAGGAAGAAGTAGATAGACGAAGACAGTAAGGGAATGGGAGTTTGCTGGCATGCTGTATATACGGTCACTTCCTCTACAGTTTAAACAGAGCAGGCTGTGCTGGCAACCTTCGCTCCCCACTCCAAATGGTTTGCATCATGTTTAAGCCCTCCTGCCACCACCCCTCCTCCCTGCCCTTTACTTTATTCTCTCTCTCTTCCTTTCTCTATAAATCATCAAAATCTCCAACTTTATGTGTTTAAAAAAGGCAAACCCTTTGCTTTCTCCTTGCTGGAGGGCATAAGAGAAAGCTATAAAAATGCTCAGAGGATTTCTGTTCTACTTTAACCACCCTCTGTCCATTTACCACCACTATCCTGCCATCTCTCCACTGGGACAGCCTCTTGTCACCCCTGTGTCCTGGTCACGGTGCACTCCTAGCTGGCCCAGTTGACTTATTTTCTTAAAGGCCCTGGTGGAATTGACGTGACTCCAGTAAAACATCACAAGCAGAGAGTGCACATTATCTAACCCAGTTCAAATTCTAGAGTAAATGACTTGATTCATGCCAGTCCCCTGTAAATCACCAAATGCCTAAGAGAGACTCAAATGGGCCACTCTGATTTGAACAACTTAGTGATAAAAAGAAATGCAACAAATTGTAAACGGTTCAACTGAAGAACTAAGATCAGAAGGGCTGGAGTAGCCAAAGCACTGTTTCTAAAAGTAGTAATTTAAATAATCTGAAAAAGTATTTGAAAAGTTTATAGCTTTGTGGTGCAATACATTTATAGAGGATTAGTGATACACTAATCACCATTAAGTTAAAAACATTGCTTTAGTCTTGAATAACAAGCCAATGTGAAATAAAAAAAAAGATTATTCAGCATGTATGAATTGTTCATTCATTATTTTATTGTTAGCTACTGTTTATTAATGATCTATTATTCCGTGTCTCAATCAACAAAAACAAGAAAGTAAGAAAAAAAACAAAAAGGGAAATACCATAAATGTGAAGCTAAATGTGGCGTGTAGAGTAAAAGTCAAATAACTACAACAAAATGTAATTGAGTAAAGGGAATTGAAAGGCTATATTTCAACATGATTCAGGGATTCTGTTCACCCATGATGGTTACATCCAGATGGAAATGAGTAAAGTAGTGTTGTGGTTTTTATTTGAAACATCTGACGACCAAAATGTTTGGTTGGTTGGGTCAAAAATCATAAATTGTTTGATTAACACTTTATTTTTCACACTTTCTACAGGTCTGGCTCCAGACTAACCCTCACATACCTGTTCCTGTGTGGGATGAATTGGCATGAGCCAAGTCATTAAGTTTGGCTGTCTCTGCCCAGACCTCGCTCTCTGTCTTTAGTCATAAAGGCAATCTCTCCAAAGCCTAAGGAAACTCTATAAATCAGCCAAGATATTTTGAGCATCGTCCCGGCCTGCTGGCTGGCACTCCCACACATGGATGTACACCGAGAACTCTACATGGGTGGGCACACACAACTGTCAGCTCCGGCGGTGGGGCTGATTAAAAAGGCCCTGAGCACTGCACATGCAGGCAAAGAAAGGCAAAGTTGGGACAACTTTGAAACTAATAAACATATATGGTCATATACGCAACTATAGTACACAAACACTTGCCTTTGAACTTTGGCTCGCTACTCGCTGGAGCAGATAATATTTTACCCCTAGATAGGAGTATTTATCAAAGGCTTTAAATTTCTACTAGGCTCACAAATACATTTAAACTTCACTATAAAACACTTTCAACTCCTCACAAGCGTCTGATCCTGAAGAGATGGCATCTTATTCGTTTGGATTGGATTCACATAAATAAATGAACTGGGAAATTACCATTGTGCGAGCCAATGATAGAAAGGAGAGGAAGATGCATCCTTCATTTCCATATCAATGAGCTGCTTTGGCCCGCAGCTGCACGCTCACTGACTGAACACGTACCTCATACAGCGAGTTGGATCTGGATCAAAATTAGTCTTTGATTAACACTATTAAAAGCCAAAGACTGTAGCTACAGAAGCCCAAAGAAACCACAGAGCAGAGTCTAGGACCAGGTGTGAGAGGAAAAACATCTAGTAGTAGATCTTCATAAAACAAGAACAGTGAGTGGGAATTTTATGTCAATACAAAAGATCATTTAAAACAGGACATTTTTTTCAGATACAGATGATGTATCATTACCAAATTGCTTCAAAAAAGTGACAAGCATTAATAATATTGATGAAACAGGAAAGCACATACCTATACAGCTGTTTTGGTAAAAGTAAAACAGTTCAGTAACCTGTTTCTTGTATTTAGCTATGCCCTTTCTTTCACCCAGTCTCACTGTACACGTGTGTTAAATGCTACATATGTATATGACAAGTAGCTTTCTTTCTTTCTTTCTTTTCTTAAGCCAATGTTTTGTGCTCATTGTGCATATGACGTCTTACTCAGGATTAAAGGCACATGGTAAAGAAACCACAGACATAATGCAACTGCGTGGCTGACTTACACTAATAGTAATAGTGACATTATTTTATAGGAAAAGATTTTGCTTTGACCGAGACATAGGGTAAGCTTGTTAAGAGTGTTTAGACTCACAAGCTCTTGAGTGACTCAGTGCAAAAGGTCATCAATAGCATCAATGTTTGTATCTAAACTTAGTGTCTTAGCCAGGGTGAACAGACTGTTAGTCCACACTGAGTCAAGTGGTGGAGGTAATAGAAAGCAGCTGACCTGAAACCTCAGAGGACTGCAGGTTACAGTCTTGTGCTCTGACTAATGACCTCTTGTTTTCATGTAGAGTTGAGTGGCTGGTTGCTACATGTGGCCTCAATAGAAAAAGTTAACACACACACACAGATAAAGGGAATTCTATTCCCTATTTAACGGCAAGTGCTCTGAACTTGTTAAAGTGTTTAATGTGACCTGGGTTGTTTAGAGTAAGACAATGCACTTTTGTAAAGTCATGCCATTCTTAGCCACACAGCATTTCAGCCCTATTTTGTCAATCTTCTTGTGCTAGACTGATAAAGATATTGTTTATGAAGGAGAAGGAGGTTTATGCAGTTGCAATTATGTATACTATGATTTTAAATTGTCAATAGTAAAATAATTAGCATGTAAAATAACAAAATTAAATGATCTTGCTCCTAAGAGCCTGCCCTATGTGGCACCAGTGGAAGGATGGGTTAAAGGCAGACAATGAAGGGTCTGTAAAGTTTGTAAGAAAACCATTTAATACATTTCAAATAATGTAGACGCTGTAAAATTTGATAGTATGTACCAACAGATTAGTACAGTAATTTTTATTTTTTTTAGGTAAGTTTGGTAAAGGCTAACAGTGTGTGTGTGTGTGTGTGTGTGTGTGTGTGTGTGTGTGTGTGTGTGTGTGTGTGTGTGTGTGTGTGTGTGTGTGTGTGTGTGTGTGTGTGTGTGTGTGTGTGTGTGTGTGTGTGTCCAGCTAAGGTGGTCATAGAGACAGGCTTTCGTCTGGCCCCTGTCGACTACAGGTGCTTCACATTATGCCTCGTAAAAGTCAGTAAGAGGCAAAAAAAAAAAATACTGCCACAATTTGTTTGAAGGCGGAAAAGGTGCAGGGAACTGAATTGAAGTATTGACATATGAATTTGTAACTTTGTTGTGTCTGCTGAACGCTTCAGCATTCCATCTCTGTGCCAAGAAAGGCCATATTGTTTTTGAATTGAACTCAAGTTTAATTTTGTAAGGAATGATTTAGTGGTCTGTTTGTGTGTCCCAGGCCAGCTGGCACACTCTTCAGCTGATGGTGTATATGCCATACCTTGTGGGAGGAAGGTTAAAGGCCATGGGGTTGCAGCGAGTGCACAGTGAAAAGAGGAAAAAGACCTAATCTCAGAAAGGCTGGCAGCTTCCTGCTCTGAGTAGAGGGTACACAGAGGATCCTGTCTTCTCTGCAGATCGCCAGCTAGTGAGTTTACAATGTAATTCAATCAGGATTAGGCTACTCATGCCTCTAATATTAGCTAAATGGAGGTTACTGGACAAAGCATTAAACCAGTTCCTTTACAACCTGGTTTTGTATTTATGAATTTTCTGTCAGTGCTAAAAGACACACATGCTTATACTGATACTACATTATATTAGTATTATATTAATATAGTTTTTAATAATAGAGTGTTGTACTTTGTAAGTCTACCGACATGAAAAGTATATATATATTTTTATAAATTGGTAATTGACATGTGTTTTAAATGTAGAAGAAAGAAAAAAAAGTCCATTGGTCCATAGATCCAAGTTGTTGGATCATTTTTATTTCATTTTACATTTGTGTTGTGTTATCTGTGTTGTAGCAGACCCACAAAAGTTGCATAAATAACTTTATTATGAATATAAGGGAAATGTTCTCCTGCCTACATGTACCGTTATCATTATGCTTGTCAACGGAGATGTGGTGTCTGATTCAACAAACCATAATCACCATTATCAGATGATGCATTCACAACCTTTTGAATTCATGCATGACTCATGCATAAACAAATGCATAGGGTTAAGGGTTTTTCAGTTAGGATTAGGATGAAAATATGATGAAAACATGTAAATTCCTGGTGAGTCATGATATTTTAATGTTATGCATGAATTCATGTATAAAATGTGCCGCCTACTCTATGTGACCAAAAAATATTTGCTTTCTAAATTTAATTTGGTGTGACCTTTGATTAGTTTAAATGGCAGTTGCTGTAGTAACAAAAGACTCACTTGGTGTTTCATCATTCCTTCAGCCTTGAAGGGAGCACTTACTAACCCATGTTTTACAAAAGCCACTTTAATTCTTTTATTCTTTTACTCTGCTGTATCTGCTAGAGATAGGGTCTGCATTTTCTCCAAGCGCGCCACTAAAAGAAAATCCTAGCAGTAAAGGAAAGTTGCAGATCTATTTTAGATTTTTTTGTTTTTGTTGTTTGCTAGCTGTCCTTGTTTTTTTTATTAGCGAGTACAGGAATAATGCACAGTTCAAGTTCTTTGCAAATAAATACTATGTAAATACAAAGTTGTTAAACAAGGCGATCGGTAGCATGTTACTATTGTGTGATTAGGGTGGATTACTGTAGCACACACTTTGTATCAAACAAAGTTAATCTTACTTGAAAGGCTGACGGTCCTTTAGGTACTGGCTTGAGAACAGCCTTTCATCAAGTATACATGATGGAAAACAAACTCTATGTCTTAAAGACATCCAATAAACTAAAAAAAGTTGAAATTTACAAATGAATATAACGTTTAATGGGCTGGTGGGTGTGTGGTGGCTGTCACTTACTGTGACAGCGCGGCAGCACTGTTGGTCATGTAATTACAGCATTACCACATAATGAGAGCCATTTGTACTAATCATAGGGCCATGTTGACTTGGAGAGACACAGTGACTTTTACTTTGAAAAAAACGACTTCTGCAGGTGTGTACTGTGGCCAAAACTTTTAAATAGATATTTATATACAGTTGTGCTCATAAGTACCCTGGCAGAATTTGTGAATTTTATCCATTTTTCAGAGAATATGAATGATAACATTTATTTTTTATTTTTTTCATTCATAGTTAGTGGTTGGGCAAAGCCATTGTCAAACAAGTGTGTTTACTCTTGTTAAATCATAATGACAACAGAAACTACCCAAATGACCCTGATAAAAAGTTTACATACACCAGTTCTTAATACTGTGTATTGCCAACTTTAACATCAATGACAGCTTGGTGTCTTTTGTAGTTGTGGCTTTTTATTTTCTCAGATGGTAAAGCTGCCCATTCTTCTTGGCAAAAGCCTCTAGTTCCTGTAAATTATTGGGCTGTCTTGCATGAACTGCATGTTTGAGATCTCCACCAGAGTGGGTCAATGATATTGAGGTCAGGAGATTGAGATGGACAGTCCAGAACATTCACTTTATCTTGCTGTAGCCAATGACAGGTCGACTTGGCCTTGTGCTGCGTATCCAAGTACGTCCCATGCGCAGCTTCCGGGCTGATGAGTGCAAATTTTCCTCCAGTATTTTCTAATAACATGCTGAATTCATCTTGCCATCAATTTTGACCAAGTTTCCTGTGCCTCTGTAGCTCACACATCCCCAAAACTAGTCTGGCCAGCCGCAACTAAAGCTTTTCCTATTCTCTAAAAAGAAGTTAGTCTGGTACCCGGTTTCTTACATTTAAATTCAAGGGCGGGGTTTACGGGCGTTATGTTAACCAATCAGGAAACGCCGGACCTGGCACAAAAAAAGGCGAAACCACACAGCCGTTTGTCAACAAGGAAATCACGTTAGTGGTGCTAGTAACGCGGACACCAGAGCGGTTGGTTTTTATACTTTGCTGGTTATTCAAAACAGAGGCGAGAGCAGAAATAAATGGCCACCATGTTGAACGTTTTGGACGAGCTGCATAAGCCGAGTTACTTGTGTATGACGAGGTCAGCAAACCACACCCTGCTGCAGACAAACGGCTTGGGATTGGTCCGTCTGCAAAATCCCAGAGGAAGGGAATTGCAGTGAGGAAGGGACCTTTTCCTCTTGAAAAAAGGAAAACGGTCTGATATACCAGGCTACCCCAAAACATCAGTGATCCACCTCCATGTTTCCCAGTAGGAATGGTAAAGGTACCTTTCATCATAGGCCTTGTTGACTCCAAATGTAATGTTTATGGTTGTGGCCAAAAAGTTCAATTTTGGTCTCATCACTCCAAATGACATTGTTCCAGGAGATTTGAGGCTTGTCTCTGTGCTGTTTGGAGTATTGTAAGTGAGGTGCTTTGTGGTATTTGCGTAGTAATGGCTTTTTCGATCATGCAGTCCATTTTTCCTCAAGTGCCTCCTTATTGTGCATCTTGAAACAGCCACACCACTTTTTTTTCAGAGAGACCTGTATTTCATCTGAAGTTATTTGTGTGTTTTTCTTTGCATCCCAAACTATTTACCTTGCAGTTTTGTTGGTCTATCTGACCTTGGTTTGGTTTCAACAGAATCGCTCAGTTTGAACACTGCTGATTGGCATTCTCAATTCCTTGGTTATGTATTTATATTCCTTTCCTGTTTTATATCGTTATACACACACACTGATTACACGCAAACAAATCACAGGTGAGGATGGTTACCCTCAGTAGCCATTCAAATTGTTTGTGTCAACCTGTGTGCATGTTATCAGGCCAACATCACCAGGGTATGTCAACTTTTGATTAGGGTTTTGAAATGGCAAAAAAATCACAAATTCTGACTCATGAGCACAACTGTAAGTTACACAAAAGTAAATTACAAACGTTAAAATTCTTGTCCAAGGGGCACCTCAGTGGATTCTTGTAAAGCGGATACCACATACTCGGGCAATCTGTGTTAATTCCAGCTCGGGGCATAAGCTCAATGTCATTTCCCTTTCTGTACCTTGTTTCTGTCCATCTATGTCCAAGTATAGTGGACAATTACATAAGAAAATACTTATATTATCAGAAAATACCACATTATTATTATTTTATTTTTTTTCTAAACATGACACAGTGATAAAAACTCACTTTAAGTAAATTATTGTTAGTAAATAATCTTTTGTCTACAATAGTCAATGACACATTTTTCAAAAGAACTAAAGTGAAACATACTATACCATTTGCTTACATTTGGGGTAAAAGTCCATATAATTGTGTCTTTCAGTATTAAGTATTGTTTTAAACCACTGTGGCTTTTCTGAGCTTTGAGTGAGAGTTGTTCCAATACATGTACATAGAAGTTTGTACACTATATCAAATTAACCATTATTATTCTTGTCCTCCACACATGCTATTCTTTTTTTTTTTGGCCTTTTTGCTTTTATAGTAGATAGACAGGAAACAGGGTGAGAGAGAGGGGAATGACACCGGGCAAATGACACAAGCGGGAATTGAAGCCAGTTCTCCCAAGTATATGGTACGCCCACACACTCAATTCTTACTTTATAGTTTCTTGCAATTTCTTTGAGATGAATGACCATCCACAATAAAAAGTCAACATAACTGTGAACATTGCAGCCTTTTTCATTATAGGCAAAGATCAAAGGAACTCAAATGCCAGTGTTCAAAATACTCTATCAACTTTTGAGGTGCGAAAGTATTGGTCTAATATTGACGGGAAGCCAAAATAAAGATTTGGATAGCTGTGAATCTGAGCATAAATCCTACACTCCTCTCACTTTTCCACTTTTCATCCACTCATCCCATCTTTTGGCTAATTTGTTCTTCAGGCCTGAGCCAGGAGAGTGTCAGTTATGGTGGGCAGCTGCAGGGCTCGAGTGCTTCCTGACGGGCCTGCGGACATGAGGAACTGGCTCTGGCTCTCGGCCGCCTTCAGAGGTGGAAAGTATGTGCCGTAGGCCCAGCTACCACCTCCCGGCCTGGGAACGGAAGCTGGGAGCCGCCAGAGAAAACAAGCAGACAATCAGGTAGGGTTGAGCTGGAACATACAAGGGTAAGACGGGAGGAGGAGCTATGGAATACGTCAGGTTCCAAACTAGTCCACCAAAGAGCTTGGAAAAGCGTACGCATGCAGTAGGGTTGGAATAGAGCTTGTGTTTATATGTTTGTGTAAGCATTTCCTCATTCATCAAAGAAAGTGAAAGGATGTGTGTGTTTTCACAAGGACCAGCATGGAGAGCTTGTGTGTGTCTGTGTCTCGCACGCGCATGTGCATCTGTGAAATCTAATCCGATATTAGAGTTCACACATTGTTTGTACTGAGCATGGGTTGATGGGACAGTGTGAGAAAATGGAGCACTGTGTGTACATGAGTGTGTTTGGTTAAGGACAGTGGCCAGCAGGGGACAGGGTGGGTTCAGGCCAGGGGAGAGGGGATGCCTAAAGGGAGGAAGAGTGTGGTGTTCACTTTCTACAACGGGGTCTTGTCTGCTTGCACGTAGTGTTGTGTGTGTCAATGGATGGGACTGAGCTGTGGCAGACACTAATTAACTGTCAAAACAGACTTTACAGACTTGTGTGCCTGACAAAAACAAATGACAAAATAAGTCAACATTTGAGAATATTACTGAAATAAAAAGCCGCTGAACAATGTAAGTAGATTTTTTTTGTTACATAAATGAACAGATCAGACAACAGGACTTTTGGGGAAATCTTTGTCCGTCTCTCACACATCTCTCTAATGAGTTTCAAAAGCCAATGTCAGCTTTTATACTGAAACTCTACTCTCCATATGTAGACACTGAACAAACACACACATAGAGCAACAGTGCCTAAAATCTTTGTCAAATTACAAAAATGCTATATTTATAAAGACTGACAGATGATATCCTCTCTTTTATGTAAATTTCATAATTTAGCAGTTAAACAATCTCCTCACAGTTGTAAATCTGTCACTCCTTTCACTTTTGATACTGAAGACAATTTGTGAACACAGCAGATTTTTGGGAGCGTTTTTAACTTTTTTCCTTTTTCTTTTTTTTTTTTTGGGAGAATTTTACTGCTATATGAGACATTGTAGTGGCTGTTCAGCCGTGATATGTGCTTACACAACTTAACCTCACTGCCCTAGCTAAGTTCCTCTACACCTGTTGTTCTGCGCAACCATATGCAGATGATTTGTTCTGTTAGCTGTACAATGTTTGAGACTTAGAAGGGCTGAGGTCACCGGATCTAGTCTAATGACTTTGGTTTAACTGGGCTTTTTTAAATCCTTAATTGCAAATCCAATACATTTGACTCATATGTGCCTATATTGCATGACCAAAACGTCACACACTAGTCCGCATGGTGGTCTGTGTATGTGTTTTTGGTACGTGCTCCATTGACTGTCCCAAAGCACAATAGGACCCCGAGCAACTAAAACCGAGTTGAGACAAGGGACAGTGTGAGGGGAACAGAGGGGGAGTGGACGTGACATCCCCAGCCGGCCTGTGACATCACACCAAACAGGGACAGGAAATTGGGGAGTTTGGGAGGGTACAGCAGGTGACATCAGTGCTCCGTCTGGGGCTCTGGGTGTTCCAGCTGGGTAAACTAGACAGAAACAGACCCCCATCCCATCCCACCCACGCAAACACGCCCATCCGCCAAACGGCTTCATCTCCGTCGTTGGTCCATTCTTCGACACTTTCTTGTGTCTGTCCTAGTGCTGCCCTGGCTGACTCACATAATGCCATGTGTTTCCTTGTGTTTTATCTAAATGCCTCTTTTATGTGTGTTTATTTGTGTGTGTGTCTGCTGCTTATCCGCTCACTTTGACCTCCATTCACTGCCTTCAAACACTGAAGAACCCCTGCTGGCTCACATGTCTACACATATGCACACTAGGATCATGTTTGATACTAGAGTAGTTCTTTCTAAGGATACGGATGACCCAAATGAACCTGCTCGAGGCTCACAGCCACCAGGGGGCCCCAAAACTAGATGAAGTCAGTACTTTTGATGTGTGTTTATTTGATCTAAAGTAAAGTAAGTTAAAGTAACAATAAACATCCTAGGTAAAGGTAAAGCTATTAGGATTCAAACAATTCAGGTAAGGGTAATGTTTAGATTTTTCAATTGTACTGTTTCTTAAGTTTTTCTTTTTTCTTTTTTTAATCAACACTATTTTCCTTAATTATATTTTGTGTAGTCAAACAACAAAGTTAACTTCATGAAGGTACATGCTTTCTACTAGACCCCTCTTTCTTATGATAAATAGTCAAAAGAAAAAACTCAAACTAATATTACACTATGTCTTCTGTGTAAATATGCATTTTTATTATATAGCTAAATATTTAAATAGTTAAGTTAAAGTAGTAAAATAAAAGACTTATGATGAACTGTAAATCCAGGGTCACAGATCCCTGCTTGCAAATTTTTTCTGTATTTATATTTTTTGTATTTTGGTATGTTCATGAAGGAGTTAAATCCTAGAATTAATACTTTATGTACAACTATTGAATATACATTTCTATGTAGCAGTAGAGTATATATTTTGTTATCTTTTGTTATATAATTTGTTATCTTAACTTGTACAAAGTATTTTCTAAACTCCAAATGTGTTTTTGAACAGTGTTATGAAGGCTGTTCTCACAGGAAGTGCTCACTTATAATGACAGAGACACATAAAATCTGAATCCACCTCTTTGCCAGAGTGTGAGCGAGCAGGCTGCCAGTCACACTGAGTGGTTGGTTTGCACATCTCTTCTCTGAATGTGAAACACATGTTAATGTGTGGGTGGGAGTCAAGAGAATACAGAAGAGGGTATCCATGTCTCAATATCAAAACGCCCTGTCTGTCCATCTGCAGGAACATTTAATAAAACGTTTGCCGCAGCAGGCCATTTTCCATTCTCTCTGCTTCCATTGCTCTTCACTTTCTCGTTATCTTTAAGAGTGTTTTTCAGGTTCTTTAGGGGAAATTTCTGACTTTTTACTGTCTGTTTTGTTTTACATTGTTTGTTTAGGTGTGTAAATGTTTGCACTTATGAACCCGTGTAAGAGTTTTCCTTTGTGTCCTATTCCACACAAGCACACGTGTTTGGTTGATACAAGTGTTAGTGAGTGTAAGTGAAAAAGCTGAGTGCGTGGCAGCCCCTGCTTGCCCCCCCTTAGTGCTCTGGTGTGTGTCTTAGCGCTGCAGTGCATGGCTTTATGATGTCTGGCAGAGGCTGCGGAGAGTGCAGATGGCAGGAGCAGAGAACGCAGGACGGAGATCGGAGTCGGGCTGGGGGTGGAGGTGTGTGGTTGCATTAATATGGTCTGCAGTTCTCGTTAGCACTAATCAGGGGCTTCCTGTACAGAGAGGGTTCACCTTCCAGCACCATGCGCACATACAAAACACATCACTGAACTTCGGCTGGCTCCCTCCCATCGTTCACTTCCTATCTGTGAATATGCAGCGCTGTCCCCTGTGCCTCTCTGCACCCCCTCTTGTATCCATATCCTTCTCTGTTTGTTTGGCTCGTTTGAAACCGGCCATAAAGTGAGTTGAATGGAGCTGAAAATGGAGCTTTTTCCGCACTCCGTGTGCCATATGGTACAAGTCACGTGAGACCACAGCAAAGAGTTCACGCTCCCCTCCAGAAAGCCACTCGTCCTAATGTGAACCTTGCAAAGAGGGTCATGAACTTTAGCTGGAGCACAGAGAAACTGCCTTCAACAACTTATGCTGTAGCTGGCATAACCTCCAACAATGTGCAACACAATGAGGCAGTTAAACTGTAAATCATCGTCTGGTGTTGGCATATTGCAGAAGAATTTTCTAAGCCTGACAGGAACCAAGTCATGTGAATGAGAGTGTAATGGCATCTGTGAGCATTTAGCAGCTCTGAGCTTGTGTGGCCATGATGGCATGCAGAATCTCTGGGCAATATGTAGACCACAGAAACAATAGAAATGAGATTCCACAATGAAAATGTCATAAGTGCCCTCGCCCTAAGCCCTCTCCCTCCTCCCATCCTTTCTGTTTCTTTTCTCCCGACTTTAAAAGAGCCCCAGGGTAAGATAAATTAATGTATTTAAGATGTGGAAATCAGATATTGAAATCTATGCCCTCGCCATGCTCCTCTGGTCCTCTTCCTCTGCTTCTCCCAAAACCCCTTCTCCATTACTCCCCTTGTCCCACCGCTGCTGCTCGCTTTAATAGAGTTTAATAGTGCGCAGGGAGATATTGTGATAGATAGACTGAGAGAAATCGAGAGAGATTCCACTCAAACTTAACTATTTTTTTTCTCAAATGTGATTTTTCTTTTATAATGCCCTGGGCTTTGCAATTGATAGCCTCCCCCAAAAACAGCAATGATGGCCCCCTCCTCTTTATACACCTTCCCACCCCACTGAACTCAGGCCAGCCACAGCTGCCTGACCAGATGTGAAATAGAAAGAAAGAAGGTAGGAGCGATGGAGGACAGGGAGAGGCCACCTCCTGCGGGGAATAAGTATTGAAACACTGAGAATGAAAGGATGGAAAGGGAAAGTTGCAGAGGATATGAGATAGGAATGGAATGTATAATTTGACTGGCAAACGTGAGAGAGTATTATGTTGCATCCATTCTTCTTCTTTGATTGAGATTGAGCATGGCTTTATCATTATGGACCACCTACTCAGATCCCAGTTATACCTGAGTTAAATTGACATTATTTCTCAGCTGGTGCCACCAGCATAATGTAAGGACTCTTCATTTACAAAACATCTACAGGAACTGACCAGTTTATATAATTTTATATAATATAATCATTTGAAGTTAACTGAAATATTGCAAAAACTGGTCAAGTAGTATAGGTACTGTAATTGTTCTCTCTTTACATCTGACAGATGAAAATCATACCACTCCACTAACTACTTTCACCAGGTCACTTCTGGTTCAAGTTCAAAAGTTCAAACTAATATTACAGAATATTGTGACACTACAGCAGTATTGCATCTTTGGAGTCCATTGTTCAAAACTGAAAAGGGAACATTTCATAAATTAAATACTGCACATTGTAGGCATTGTACTTTTTTATAACACTACTTTACTTTTAAATGCAACAACAAAACAATAAATAATGTACCCTAAGATATCGGCTATCTATAAAGGGTTCTGTTTTCTGTTTGTGTGCCATTTTCGTTATTAATTAATCTAGGTATCTAAGTAAACAAGCTTCAAACATACTTATTTTTTCCCATTTTACCAGTTTTTATAAACCAACAAATGCAATATTAGCAAATAAAACTAGTTCATGGAAAGACAGCTAGTTTGAAACATTTCGCAGCTTCATGGGCCAGTTAGTGGAGTCTGTATGTATCCAGGTTACTCCGTGGGCAATTGCTGATTTATGGAGCAGCTCAACGCTCTAAGTCTTGAGTCCGCACTCACGCTGTACTCCAGGGGGCTGTCTGATTAGAGATGGGGGAGAGAAACCATGCGCTCACACTCCCCGCCATTTGGTTCTGATTACACACTTGTATGTCACACACCCAGAAAATACACATATGCTTACATGTACACGCAAAATATATTAAGGCCTTCTGTCATCTTAAATTTACATAAGTGTTCCCACTGTTGTTTATTTAATATTGTTTCTTACTTTTAGCAGAACCCTCATTTACCAATCTCCCGATTTTACTTTGAACTTACTTTCAAAGTACAAGTTGTTTTCTATCCATAAAAGCAATATAATACAAAGTAGGCCTCAGATGACTGATAATATTAAAAAGCTAATCAAATCTAATCTGGGTTCTCCTAGTCTGAAAAGTGTCATCAATGCTGATATCTTAGTTTTTGTCTTTTTTAAAACCTGGTAAAGGATGGTACCCCCTGCTGTTTAACATGTGTTAATATGAGAGGACTGTAAACACTTGCAGTGCCAAGTGGTTGCAATTAGCGGAAGTGATATCATTTGTAGAATATCAATATATTGTTGTTATGAATTAGTTCTGCTGCTCAGACAGACCCTACTCTCTTCTGGTAATCCCCCGGCCTAACAACTCCAAGTGATATCTCTGGTGCAATGGGTGGAAATGAACCTTAACTTTTAATGACGTAACATATCAGGTCTCTGATAGGTAAACAAGACAACGCAAATGGTGTCGAGGAAATGTATATAAAATAAGTGTATAATAAACTTTCAAGAATCCTTTGAATGCACAAAATCTTTATATAACCTACTCTTGAATTTCCCTCGGGATCAAAAAAGTATCTAATCTCATGTCAACTCCTGCTTGGAAGGCCATATTTGTCTTGTGTGAAAATGGCAATGAAGATGACAATAGTGGATGAGGAGGATGTGGGACATAGTTGTAATCAATATTCATGTAATCATGCATTTGCAAATATTATAATATTATAATTTTATAAATATATTATTATAAATATTCTTTTATAAATATATTATAATTTTTCTATGTAATTTAACAGCAGTCCATAAAAACACTAAATGTAAAAACAGACCACAGCTCCACACTAAACTCTGTCCGTACAGTTTGTATGATGAGTAATGTACTGGCAGAGCAGTTCTGCTGACTTGTTACACCTCAACAAATTACCTGTTGAAATGTAACAGAAACTCTGTGGGCGGACTGTCCAAATAAAGAGTTACCCAGGGGACTGTGTCGGGGGACACAGTGAAATCCACTCATGCACTCTGGGGGGTGTCACTGTCTGAAAGGAAGTGGACGAATGTGTGTGTGTGACTAGGTCCCCAGCAGCAGGTCAGGGCTGTACAGTCAGCAGGAAATGACCCAAAACATGAGTGCTCTGTGCATAAAGATTTAACCCTGTGTGAACTGCTCATCTGAGGAACATGTCACCAGATAATATCAGAATAATGATAACTAATGGCACATATACTGTATAACTGTAGCTGTTTTAATACCAACATGTTTGTATTATGTTCCTTCAAATGTAGAGTTATATAAAATGAAACTATAAATCTTCCATAAATATGTCTGTGAGAGTCTGTTGAGTTTGTAATCAAACTGATGCTTCATGATGCAATTCCTAAAAGTGCATGAAGTCACAAAGTGTATACGTGAGCAAACCAGTACACGTAAGAATATTTGCAATATTTGTGCAGCGGTGCTCTAAATTTAGCCTCCCCTTGACATTCCCTCTCCCTCCCAACACTTGTGGCTTCCAGGTTGAAACAATGGACCCCCTATGCCTCCTCATCCCACCCTCCACCAACGCACACACTCCCAGTGCCACTAATGCCTCTCCTCAGATAGGTAGGTGTGTGTCTGGAGTTCATCTGGCCTCTGGAGTCCTATAAGGAAGAGCAGAATATTGAGCACTTTGCAATGTGGTCTCCGTGACGATAGCTACACATTGCCTCAGTGGACAGGAAGTGGCCTCAGACAGCTGCCTTGGCACAGGAATATGCCATTGCGACCATGAGTATGACATTTGCAGACAGGATGTCAGTGCCTGTCAGGAGACACGTTTGCATCAGTCTGTCCAACTCTGACTGACCTATCAACTCAGTGAGTTATGTAAGCAGAATCTTGTGTATCAAAAGACAGACTGCGTCACTTACGTGTGCCTATCTCAGTCTCATCCTGCTGCCACTCTGTAAAGGCATGCTGGTCCACAGTAGCACACAAACAGAAGTCATGGAGGTGATCTGGGTCCATCCTGTTTTCATGTGAGGCTGCAACCTTGAAGCATGTCATTTTTCCTGAAGTGAAGTAAAAACAGACCTTTGTTATTATCTGATAGTATGTGTGGAAGCCTCCCTCTTACAGCTTACTAGTTTCAGTGCCTTTGCTCTTTTCTTGTGTTGCTTATGGTCAACACAAGCAAATTAAAATGGTTACAAACTGTATGTTGATGTTAAAAAAGGTCATTCCTGTCAATTATCAGTAAATATACATTTTGACTTATGCATAGTTGGCAAGTAAGATAAATTTACAGTGGTTTTAACACCTGGGAAAACTGGGACTGTCAAAAAAAATGGTGTGAAGAGTCTCACTCAACTCAGCTTATGTCACAAAAAACTATATGGAGGCATTTTATTTTGGTTTTCTTTGTGCAGGCGCAGCTCTTGACTCCCACTACTGGTAGAAACGGATGAAATGGCACAATCTGAGGCTCATTTGATATCTCTGTATGAGACATTGCCATCTTTGGCCTTCTGCCAGACTGTTGGTTCACTAAATGGCTTGCTAGAATGTTTTCTTGTAGTGCCAGTCCATTATGATGCGTATATACATATGCAGTTTATGGATGTAAAATACTTGTGTTTTGGTATTTTCCCCATTTTGGGGCTTTCCAAATGGATTTAAATAGTTTTCTTTTCATTTCTATGGCTACACAGTGCTGGTCTGTTAAAAAATGTATTTGTGACCATCTTCTCAACACCCAGTTTTCCCACTCTTCTGTTCACATTCTCTTTTCACTTTCTTTTTCTTCTTGTTGTGCACTAACAGAATGAATGTGTGCATGTGCATGTTAGTGTCCATCTCTTTTCTTTTGGGCAGCGTTCCAGTAAAGCTGAGGCACTGAGAGGTCTCTGTCTCACATCCCTCTTCAATCAAATACAAACACACATGTCCGGCCAGCCTGGCCCACGCTATCTTTCCCTGGCCTCTGGTGCCAGATGCACACACCCTGCCTTCTCCCTGCTGCCTTCTCCTCCGCTTCCAGCATTCCTCCTCAGCCTCAACTCCTTCTCCCTGCCCCCTTCCCCTTTGCACCCCTTGTGCATCACATTGTCTCTGTCGGCTCTTCATCTCTCTCCACTTCCTGTGTCCTGCTCCCTGTGCCCTCTACAGCCTCCTCCTCCTCCTTCCTACCCCGCTTCTCTGGCTGTTTCTCTCCTCGCGACGTGACTTTGAGCACAGACAGTCGGGCTGCTGCCAATAAACTTGGGCAGTGCTGGCTAAAGATGTGCACTAGCTCTTTGTGGTGTCCATCTACACAGCTTGGTGTGACATGTAGATACCTGTACGACAGTTTCATGTTTCAGGTTTAGCCTTGATTCATTGCTTGCAACATACAGTATTATGTAAAGGTTTAGAAAGATATGCAGCAAAGTCAAGATGCTGTCAACAATACAATTTAATTTTTTTATTAATTTACAAAATAATTATAACGGATTGGATTTATATAGCATACAAGGCTCTCAAAGCACTTTACAGAGTCCATTATTCATTCACTCCACAGTCACACACTTGTGGTGGAGGCAGCCATTTGGCATCTACAGACTCTTCGACCTCCAAACATACATACACCAGTGCACTGGAGGCAAGGTAGGTTAAGTGTCTTGCCCGCCAACCTTCCACTTGTTTATTTGTGTAAATGCAAAGTAAGTGAACAGACGAAAAACTTCAATATTGAGAGTGATCCCAGAACAAGGAGTCATCCTGTCGTATGATCCCAACATTATGGCCTGGTTATATCTTGGATTACATGGTCGGCTTTTTAATCTAGGTTCCTTCTGTAATTTGATGGTCTGGTTTAGTCCTGTTTGGCCTGGTTTGGTCTGGGATTGTCCAAATGTTTGAACAGAACCTGCTCAGATCCGTCAAAAACAGAGACAATGGAACCACATGAACTGTTCTTTCACTTTGCATTTTGTAAACTAATAAAAAATAAACATACTTTGTAGTTGACTTTTTATATCCACACCTGCCCAAAACCTGTGTACAGTACTGTGTCAAAAAAATCAGTCAGGGTCATTGAGTATTAAAATATGAAAGAACCCTACCCCCTCTCCATTGATTTTGCCATTTTTCTTTTAAATGCATTCAAAATGAGGCAGAAGATATGACAATATTTAATTGTAGTTGTGGTAGCCTTAATGAATATGTTATTAACACAGTGTCATAGAGAGATACGAATGGCACACAGTCCAAATAACTACACCACAAGTATGTTTTCCATTTGCAGGGCCTGTCCCCAGAAAAACACCATCTTGGGCAAGACACTTTATAAATTCTACTGTTTGACTTTGCTTTTGCTTCCACTTTCATAATACAGAAACGATTCAAATGATATGCTGAGGCCTTGTACATTTTATCTGCACTTAATGTGAAGCCATTAACAATATTTACAACTAACTTGTGTGTGTGTGTGTGCTTATGACTCACTGAGAATCACTTTTTATGTGATCGTGGGAATGAAAGATGAACCCCACCAACAGGGAGAAACATAGCAGGGGCCCGACAAGCTGCAGCTGGCACAGGAAGCCATGATGATGCCAATAGAGAGCATGAGAGCAATCAAAACAGCGTTCTCAAGAGATACCAGAGCAAAGTCTACATATACACATGTGGCACAGTGAAGCCTGGTTGTCCAGACATGGAGTGTTTTATCAGGAGCCCAGAGATGAAGCCTGAAGACGTCAGCTCATCTTTCTCTCGTTGTGTTTACTTTTATTGTAAACAGCAGGCCTGCCACTGAGACTAATGGGGTCCTAATCTACAGCTGGATGACACACACATGTTGTCTTCTGAATTCCCCAAAAAGACAACTAACCTCTGAATGCCACATGTGCACTAGAGCAGACAATCAGAAATTCATTTTAAATTTGGAAATATTTTTATTAATATCGTTTCAATTTGATTGTCATATGTTGGATGGTGAACATTATTTTACTCAAAAGTGAAGCAATTTTCTGTCCATTAACCTTTGGAAAGGTTGACTCAAAGATTCTGCGATTACCGATTTGTAATCTGAGCCACTGCCGCCCCAGTGGCTCAGTGGTAGAGCGGTCATCCTTCAACCGGAAGGTAGTAGGTTCGATTCCCGCTCTCCCCACAGTTCATACTGCCGTTGTGTCCTTGGGCAAGACACATAACCCACCTTGCCTACAGTGGTGTTCCAGCTGTAACACCGGTGAATGGAACCTTAATGTAAGTCGCTTTGGATAAAAGCGTCTGCTAAATGACTAAATGTAAATGTAATCTTAAGCAACTGCTACTCTTTGTTTATGAAGTTTCACACAAATCTAATGACCTTATTGTCTACTGACATTTAAGACCTCTACTCACTGTGAGAGTTTTTACAACCGCACTCACAGTGAAAGTGATGAAGCACATCAAAATTTATTACCCTTGTCAAACGTACTAATGGATTGCTTTTAAGTAGGTAACTCCACACTCAAAAAGTAATTGACACCCTTAATATATAGTTCACTGACTTTCCCCGTTCAGAGACAAAGAAACACACACATGCACACACCCAGACTCAGTGTTTGCTCAAAAACAATTGCGTCAAAGTTTGAACATTAGATCCGGCAGTCTCACCTTCACACATTTTGTCTTTCACAGAGTGCATCACACTGCCAACACTTTCGATGAAGTCACTCTTAAAACTTATTATTAAATAAAAGGTCATCTGCTGATTGAACACACAGTTTGTTCTTGTGTGCCTCTACACACTTTTAGTAGATCACCTTCTGAACTGCACTTGTTTGCATGCCAGCTCATTAGTTTGTCAAACCTTTCCCTCCAGGCATGTGCTATAAAGCCTGTCTTTAGTTTTCCCCTAATAGATAAAGATCTCATTATTACCTGTAATGTGTGGCTTGTCTGAATGCATGTGTATGTGTGTCACACTGCCAGGCAAGCTGTTGGCCGCTCTCCCTCAAGGCCAAGCTGCTCTGTCCAGGCTTGTCTGGCCGCTGCACTCCTCCAAGCTGGATGTGCTAAATTTATGATGTAAAGTCCCTGCTTGGTTTACGGTGTGTGTTGCCTCCAGCATCAGTAAATGACTCATTCATGAGCTACTTTTACCTGTTTATACTATAAGCTGGTATGAAACACCACTTTTGTGGAAAAAAGTAAATAAAATAAAATTCATCTTATTCTTAATGCATTCAGTTGAATCTAAAATGCAGCTATTTTCCATTTTGTACATGTTGCATTAATAGTGTATTTGCATGTCCCAGATACAATATATGCAGGAGAGGAACATAAATGTGCATTATGTAAGCTATGAGAAACAGGATGGGTGGATTTGTCAAGGCAGGTGCCCGCATGTTAGTCAATCTGCAGGCAGGAAATTGCACTGGCATACACACACAAACACATGTGTTGCCCACAGTGTACACTCAGTTTATCACCCAGGCCTCTGAGCAGCTGAAGTAACACTTCCTCTACCTCATACTTCTATGAGACCTGACCTACGTTCTACAGCGTTTGAGACTCTTGAGATTTTGTTTACCTTGATGAGGCAGCCACTGTCTTAACCTTTCACACCACTCTCACGTCTTTCTTAAACTTATCATAATTTTTGCAGAGGAAAAAGATTACTCAGAGTAAAAATATAATTGTTTTGGCATTTACTTCTTATTTCCTGTAATTCACACTTTTTAACCTTACCAGCAACCTCTGTGGCCTCAAGTGGTTATTATAGGAACATGAACCGCCCACAATGTGTAAAGTTAAGTATATTTAGCTTAATAAAAAAAACAACCTGCTGTCTGCCTAGTTCTGTAAATTTATGACTGCATTAATATTCGCAGTGGCTCAGTGGTAGAGCAGTCGTCCTATAACCCGAAGGTTGGTGGTTGAATTACTGCTCTCTTTCAGCTTTCTGTCAGCTCTCTGTCAGTCTTCCCCAGGGCAGCTGTGTTTACAGATGTAGCTTACCACCAGCAGTGTGTGACTGTGGAGTGAGTGAATAATGGATAGGAAAAGCATCTTTGGGTATCTTGAAAAGTGCTGTAGGAGGATTTGGGTTCCAGTGGAGAGATCCTGCCTTAAGTGGAGGAGTTCAAGTATCTTGGGGTCTTTTTCACGAGTGAGGGAAGGAGGGAATGTGAGATTGACAGACGGATCGGTGCAGCTTCTGCAGTGATGCGGTCGATGTACCGGTCTGTCGTGGTGAAGAAGGAGCTGAGCTGTAAGGCAAAGCTCTCGATTTACCGGTCAATCTACGTTCCTACTCTCACCTATGGTCATGAGCTTTGGGTCATGACCGAAAGAACAAGATCCCGGATACAAGCGGCCGAAATGAGCTTTCTCCGCAGGGTGGCGGGGCGCTCCCTTAGAGATAAGGTGAGGAGCTCAGTCACTCGGGAGGAGCTCAAAGTAGAGCCGCAGCTCCTCCACATCGAGAGGAGCCAGCTGAGGTGGCTCAAGCATCTGTTTCGGATTCCTCCTGGACGCCTCCCTAGGGAGGTGTTTCGGGCATGTCCCACCGGGAGGAGACCCCGGGGAAGACCTAGGACACGCTGGAGGGACTATGTCTCTCGGCTGGCCTGGGAACGCCTCGGTATCCCCCCGGAAGAGCTGGAGGAAGTGTCTGGGGAAAGGGAAGTCTGGGCGTCTCTGCTTAGACTGCTGCCCCCGCGACCCGGCTCCGGATAAGCGGTAGAAGATGGATGGATGGAAAAGTGCTGTATTAGTAGTTTTAAAATGATCATTATATAAATTGCTGTGGTGAAACACAAGATTGGTGCCTTTTAATGACACAATGGTAATTACATTTATTTGTGTAAACCTTAGTTGATAATCTGACCAAAAATATTTTAATCAGTGAAGCCTAATGTGAACATTTGTCTACCTTCTTTTACTCAGCACATTCAGGAGTGTTCATTTCCTTTCCAACTATTTGTAGTAATAACGCCATGTTTCTTATCATTCTGAGCTGTCATTTCTCTGGCTCTAAAGCCTTTTATGAGAATGTGCCGATCCTCCAATTGGCTTGGCTCTCAAAAGTCTTTGCCTTTCTAAATGTTTTTGTCTTCTCAAACGACTGACCTCTGTTGACTCCATCATCCGAGTGAGGTTGAATATCGTGGCAAAATAAGCCTGACACATTACCTAACTGCATGAATACCTGTGTGTATAGCTCAGCTGTCTTATATCTCCACGTTTTTCAACCTGTCAAAAGCAGAACCAGCCATAACACCAGAGTATCACCAGGGAGTAAGGGTTGGGAAAGAAATTCACAGAAAGATGGAGAAGGAGAGTACCATATGTGGGTGAGAAACATGTTCTCATACAAGCTGTTTTTCTTTTGTTTCAGCTGCGCTGCCCCACCTTAAATGAGGACAGGGAGCAGGGGAGTGCACTGGACAGAGGAGGAGAGGGGAGCGCTAGATGGGAATTCATTGAAAACTTGGGCATAATGTGCTCTGGGCAGTCCCTGGTCCAGCTGTTTTCCATTCAGTGGGAGTCCGAGCAATGAAATGTAGCAGGGGTGGGATAGGCAAAGAGAGAAGCAAGAAGGAGGAGGATGGAGGGGGGGGGCTGAAGAACTCGGGGTGAGATGTTACATTAGAGGCCACAGAAAGACAAAGCTTTTTATCTTGTTTCTCCTTGCGTCCAAATAAGAAATTGATTGATTGCTTCAGAACATCAATTTATACCAAGCCTATTTTCAAAACAGGCTATTTGCACAGTTCATCAGTCAGTGCAGCAGCCTGTGTTACTGTGCCTATTCTCTGTAGTTTTCTTGTGGTTGTGGTATTTATTTTTTAAGCCTGCATTTTGGTCTGTTTCATGATCATCAAAATGTATTCTCAATAACTTAACTGAGGTGTGACTGACAGACAACCATACCTTTTTGCATCTTCAAATAGCTGACCTCTTTAGGAAAGAAAGAAAGAAACAGGAAATTAAACACCTTCGACCCAATTCTCTTCAAGAAATGAATGTGCGACAGATTTTTTTTTTACAACAGTCAAACGCTTGTGACCTTTTGCAAGTGAATGAAACATGAACAGTGGCTTTGTTTTCAACAGGATGACATAACAATGAAAACAGCACTCTGGAGATAATTACTATGCTCACTGGAATGACTTAAATGACCTCAACAGGCTGATCTAAAATACTACAAATAGCCACAAAATTAAAGCTAAAGCCAACAGTTACTCTCATATAATGTTACCGGAACACATAAATAGAAAGATATTATTACTATTATTGGTAGGATATGGTGACATCTTTGTAGAAAGCATGGATGTATAAAAAAGCCTGCTTAATCTCTTCCCTGATATTACGATGTTGTTGGGCACCTACTGACACCAGACACTTCAGACCTTTGCCATTTAATATTGGATGGCAGAGGGGCAGAGTGGGGTGGGAGATCTGCTGCCAGAAATTGCATGAATTCTCGATGGCAGACCTGGCAAGTGCCACTGAATAAGATATAGCAGATGCAAAATACCATGAAATAAACATAGGGTTTTGCTGTCTTCTTTGATTTTGGCTGTGTATGACAAAATCTTCAGAGGAATGCCACAACAGCAAAGCCTGCCTCATCCCTTGAGGAAAAGATCAAAATGATCCCCCTTTTTCTTCTTCACAAACCATTTCATTTAATTTGACTGATTTTGTAGATTGCCATGTTCTGAGAATTTGGCATTGTTTTCCTAATTAAATTACTAATGTTAAAATAATTCAGTAGAAAGTCAAGGACAAACCCTCGGGCTTCCTGTTGCATTGTGTTAAATAGGAACACCAAAGAGAGAGATGTCTGTTGTCATAGAGACAGATGTGTTGTCCTCACATTATGTTGCTCAGGTCAAATAATAACACGCATCTAAAAGTGTGTTGAAGATTGTCTAAATGGCACAATGACAGATCTCCGTGACAACTGAGTAAAAGGTTTAAAGGTGGGCTTCTAGATCATGTTGTTGTTTTAATAAAATGCACTGTTTAATTGTGACCGCGTTGCTGTTTTCACCTCCTGCTTGATCTGCATAAAGCACCTCATGCATATAAACACGCACCGCGTAATGAATGCTGATGATTTCAAACACCTGTAAGAAGATATGTTTAATGCAGATATGTAGGATTTATCAAACATCTGGAAGGCACTGTTGTTTCTCATGTGCAGTTGTTAATAAGGTGCTCTCACACAGCGGAGAAGGATATGTGTGAGAGTTTGCCTGGCCGTTTCTACTCCTGCTGACAGAGTAATGGATTGGCTCATTGTTGCATGTGGACTGTGTGTGATGTATGAGATTCATTTGAAATTCTCTCTCGTAAATGAGGCACTCACATGTCTCCGTATGGGAGAATATAGTTGAATGTATTATTGGAAAATGAACAGGAGTTGCTCATATTTGTGGTGAACGTTGCTGTGAAATGGCTTTCCTCTTGGGTGTTTTGTTTCAGCGTTTTCTTTTAATGTAAAACCCATATCACGCACAATAAAAGGGGCTTCTCCAGTGTTTTAGTCTGTATTAATAATACTCCCAGTACTAATCACATCTGAGTAATAGCCCTTTGTAATAAGGTTGTTATATAAAAGGCTTTAAAGTTGTTTATAAACATCTTGTAATGAATGTGAGTGAGAAAAGTGGTGCTAAAAACACACCTTGTCTCTTGTATTTAATTCATTTTATTGCCAAGTTGATTTGGAGTATAGTAACAAATGAAAACATTACATTTCACATTGGCTTTTAGAAAATAAAAGCCTTATCCACATGATTTTATCAAGACATTAAATGCAATTATTATAAAAACTCACAACTGAGAAAATGTACACAAAAAATAAACAAATTGACATGCAATAAATACATTCATTTCACTAAAGCAAAGATCAATATTGACAAAGAAATGCAAAAATACTGTTTGGTTTAGTTATATTGCTTTAATTGACTGCATGGCACTTTCAAGAGAGGCCTTGTAAACCACAAAGTCACCACAAAATCAACACTAGACATTAATAATGTTTGAACGACTGCCTCTGTTTCCTGATAAAAAAATCTGTTTCCCATTGTAAATGAATCCACAGTGCTTTTTCCATGCATCCACTGCCACTGCTGTGTCTGCGTGGCTGCAGCCTCCCTTAAACTTTCTGATCACTGAACCACAACCAAGTAACGACAACCACCACCGGTCATTACAGTAATCTTTCTTCCATCATAACTTATCACCTCCACCTTCTCCTTGCTCTGAGTGTTGTTTTGTGTTTTCGTTCAAAGCTCTGCAGCAGACATTTTAGACCGTAAACAAAACACTGTTTTATTGAAGCCAAAGTCTATTCAGAATGTCTGCTGTGTTCAAAGCACAAAGAAAGAAGCCTAACCAGACTAAAGTGATGCAAGAAAAGCACTTAGCTTTGTAACAACTCTACAAAAGGCCTGCTGAGGGATGACTATTAGCACTAGACAACGTTTTAGAGAACATCTTGTCAACAACATTTGAAAAGGAAAAACAGTAATTTTCTTAAAATTAAAAAACAAAAAAACAATATATATATATATATATATATATAATATATTGTTTTATATGTATATATATACTGTTAAGGCAAGGTGGAACAAAAGCAGTAAATTACAGGCTTTGTCCTCTGTTTCTGGTTCTGTTACTTTAAGCCTGACTCTCCGTCTTGGAGCAGGACATGGCCGGTGCAGCCAAGGCCCGGCTCAGTTGTGCAATATCTTACATGTTTACTTTACTGGCATCTTTTTGAGCATAGTTTCATCAGAATGTTTCTCCTAACAAATGCATTTCTGCATTTCCTCTACAACTATGTGCTGTTGTTAATCTTACTTTGTACGCCATTCTTTGTCTTGAACAGAATACTCGTGTCAATACCAACTGCTCTTTGATTTGGCTCATTTAACACATGCCACAAAGTTCATTTTGAAAATTTGATCAGGGCTTAAAGAAAAAGAAAGTAGCTTTCAACATAAACATTTAGACAACTGTCCTTTTCAGCATGAGAACCAGCTGGAAGTAAGTGGATCATGAGAGAGGGGGAGGTAGCGGTGCAGCGCGTCAGTGGTTTGTGCACAGTGTAACAGAGAAGGACAGGCAGAGGTGAGGAGGGAAGCTGTGCTGTGAGGTAACAAGGCCAGTGAACTAGTGTGGCCAAGCGCAGCACTGTAGGGAGGAAGAGAAGGAAGAGAAAAGGCAATTGGGGGACTTCTAGTGGATCGTAACAGTAATAAAAAGTCACAATACAATGATCTTTTCCAGGAAAGTGCAATTTTGGGAAAGAATTCTAAAGCAGCTGCTTGTGATAAATGCCCTTAAAAGAGACAACTTGTACTGCATTTTGGAAAAAGGTTTCAGATGTGGAAATGGAAATGCATGACAAGCACACATGAAGAGTAAGTCTGTACAGCAAATGCTTTTCTATTGGTCAGGTTTAATTTGTTGTTTCATTTTGTTTCACATTAATAATTTTAGTAAATTAGCAAATATAGTTTAAGCTTATTAAAGCTTGAGTCTTATTGCCCCAATAGTCAAAAGGAGCATTAGGAATACAGGATTATACTGCTAAGCCGGCAGGAACAGAGATGTGTCCTATAGTCACATCAGTGAGACATAACTCCTGCTGGTAAACAGTCTTAAATCACACTTAACTTTTTTTTTTTTTTTAAACAAAGCTCTTTTTTGGCTAATAAAGGGCCGCTTGATGTTATTATTATCAGTGTAGCCAGAAATTGATTGAAAAAGAGTAAAATGTTGAAGGAAAAAAAGTTTTGCAACAACTTATTAACATTTTTCTAATAATTTGTGCAGAGCATTCTTTCTAAATTTCTAAATTGTTACTTTTATGGCTTGCAACCACTTTAAAAATGATAAGAGGATTTCTGGTTTTGTGTCTGATAAAAATAACAAGCAATAAACTCCATTGTATGAGCGGCTGGCCAATAAATTGAAACAAGATGCTTCTTATTTGACTAATAGCAACAACCAATACGTTTTTAATGGTGATTTGTATCAAGGCTGTCGTTTAGGTTACCAGATCAGACTACTTTGTAAAAACATAATATACAGGCTATGAATAATAAAACTCAAAACATCCTCAGCATGTCACAAAATCACACGTCTCAAGGGCTTCCTCACAGAGCAGCACTTTAAAGGCCACACTGCCGTATCAGTGTGATACTGAGCAGAGGTTTATTCCCCAAGAGCAAAAAGGGGAAGGAAAAAGAGAAGATACAAATTGTTTTGTGAATGGAGAGTTTTAGAAGTACGGACAGGCTTTCATACTGAGACAATGGCTTGTGTCCACCCTGCTGCGTTCTGCCTGCTCCTCTCCCTCCCTGCTCCTCGTCTCTCTATCTGCCTGTGAGCAGAAACACACGGCACATCCGGCTCAACAAAACACGCCAGCCAAAAGTTCACTTCCTGCTCCTCAACTCTTCTCCTTCACACCAGCCTTATTCCCAGGACATGCATTAACTGCCCTGTATGGACTCAAATGGCACAAACAGACAAGCAAACGCTTCCTACTTTATAGATACCTAAGCCACTCTTTCTGTCCATCATACAACACAGTCAACACATTAGAAACAGCGCATGTCCCGCTGAACTGTTCAGCGATTATCTTGCTCTTTCCTCCGGCACAGATTTGAAGTGACAGTGGAAACACTTTGTATGTTATTTTAATGACAGGAAAAAGTAGTGGACAGATTCCTATTTAAACTACTGAATTAGATTGAGTGAGGTGGAAAAGTGTGGCTAAAATTCCCACGACTGACATCCACTTGATCCTACACACACGCAGAGGCCACAGGATTCATTTCTTATTTCTTAAACATCTTTTAAAAATAAAATAAAAATACCATACAATCCATGTAAACATTTAAAGATTTGTGTGGTGAAATCAAATATAAATGTCATCATGGTTACGACATTGTGGATTTACAATGAGCCAATTAAAATACTGCAAAAATTACTTAATAATGAATTTGGTCAGACACAAGCCTCTTAGAGAACAGGACATAAAAAATGCATAGTAAATACAAACAAATAATTTCAATGGCACATGTTATCCCCTCACCATAATCAACAAACGTAAAAACACAGAATAACCACAGGTTTGACACAGGACAAGCCGCCCTGTAGAAAGACATTTCAATGTGTGTGCAAGTGTTTGTATGTGTACGTGTGTTATTTTACTAAAGCTTAGCGTCCCCATACTGGGTACAGTCCTGAGGTAAGCACAGGTTTCATGTGCACTTCAGTTTTAATCAAAGCAAAAAGTGAGTGGAAATACTATCTATAAATGAGCATATGTTACAAGTATTAACATTATTTTTAATAACAATCCTAAAGGTTAGGCACCTTTGTTCTTTGTTATAAGGCCTTAAACATACATTAGGTCTATCACAGTGTATTTATGGCTTTAGTCTTCACATTCACCCACTGAGGTTGGCAATGGCAAAATAGTGGTCAGACATTATTAGGCAAAATCAAAGACCAACAACAAAAAAATCCGTTAAGGTCAGAATGTTCTTTGGAATAAATATTTTAAGGCAAAAACAACCACCCCACAACAATTAAGTGCTTTTGTTTAAAGAAACTGCTGGTCAACCAACACAGAAATATGTCATTGTTATTTGAGTGTTTAGAACCAGCAGCTGGGAGACATTTGCTACTCTGGGGTATGATGTTAAAAAGTGGTTAAAAGGGGTAAGATGGCAAGCATGAAATGGGACATGATGTCGACAAGCAGTGTGAATTGTCCAGGAGAAAGTGATATTTCACAGGGATTACTGAAACACAACAGCTGGGACGTCCCGTTCACCCGCCGGCTTCAAGGAAAGACCCTGACACCCCTTCCTATGTTCATATCACTGACAGATTAGCAACTGACTGTATCTGTGCACGGGGGGTTGGTGGGGGTGGGAGGGTAATTGTGTGTGTGAACACAGCGTTCACTTGGGCCTGTCAACAGTAGTGAGGCCTGCTGACAACAGATTACAGAAGAGCAAGGTCAGTTAAAGCAATGTAATAGAACATCATCCAACAGATGATCTGGCTACAGAGGCCCTGTGATTAACAATTAGACTGCCACTGACAGCCAGTAAGATTTTTCTCTGCGCTTAGTTCCCTGGGTAGAACCCTAATTGTGGATATTAACAATGACAGAGGCAACACCCATGCTAGGTCTGCACCATACGATGAATCTACACTCATCATGAACAGGGATTAGTATGTCATCAGTTAAGTATGTGCAATCATGCCCCAGTCATTGGCTTACAGCACTCTGCTTGCCACATCTTAATAACAACTAAAAGGGCTGGGACGTTAGGCAAAGCCAGAAAGGAAGTTTTAGCTTAAGGAAGGTTAAACACTGAGTGCGAGGCTGATTAAGCTACCATTACTGTCATATACTATGAGCTGTTATCCACATACAAAATATGTAGCATACTAAAATGTGGGGGAGAAAAATCTTATTTTGTTCACTCATATCAATTTGACTTACAGGAACTGGGCAGGGAAAGGCTGAGGATAATATACATACATTGACCAGTACCCCAAAATGTCAATTTAAACAATATCAAATAATAATAACAATAATAACATTTCTTGTTACTTTAAAGTCCAGATGAGTTGGCTTCCATTTGGTTAAAGTTTTGCTCTGCT
The DNA here is from genome assembly GCA_024416835.2 of Perccottus glenii. NCBI lineage: Eukaryota > Metazoa > Chordata > Actinopteri > Gobiiformes > Odontobutidae > Perccottus > Perccottus glenii. The sequence goes on from CM044550.2 coordinate 15,624,746, forward strand.
CTGGACACATACCCTATTCCTTGTTCTTATGTGCTTATGTTATGTATACATCTAGTATTTAATAGTACACTGGTTTAGGATCAGTTTTCAACACTTTGTATTTTACCATAATACAAAAATAAATAAGACAACTTTATTTTGGTTTTGAACTTGTTGCTTTGGCTCATTTGCTGGATTAACAATGATTGTTGTACACTTTACATAAATACTTCTTTATATGTTCTTTGGTCATTGAATAGCACAGTGCTTGTTAATGAAGACTTTAGTTACATTAAATGCAAATAAAGGCACTTGGAGTCTACAGAGTTTGCTGTGCATTAGCAGGCCATTAGGCTTTAGCCCTGATTCTGAGGTGCAGAGGAGATACTGAGGTGAATGGCTTTAGAATACTGCAAGACAATTGTGCATATAGACCTATTAGTGATTAATACAGATCACTAAGACCTTAACTGGGTGAGTAGCGGTCAATGGTGCGAATGTCAGAGAGGGTCTGTGGGGGAAGAGGCAATGCTTGGCCCAGGACATCCATCTTGTCTTGTGTGAGGCCCAGGTGCTCTGAGGCCAGTTTGGACAGAGGGTAAAGGCTCTCTATGGCTTTTGCATCAGCTACTAGTTGCTGTTGGGCCTGCAGGAAAAGCTCACTGGCTTTCTCCTGCTTTAGCCCCAGGTGCTCTGCTGTGTATTTACTAAGAGGGTAGATGCCCTCTGTAAAGTCCAGTTTCAGTTTGCCATCAGCAGTGAGCCCCCCTGCAGACCCCACACTGCTGTGCATCTTCATATGACTGATCAGATTGCGTTGCTGGGCGAACTTTCCACCACAGACCTGACATTCATAGGGCTTCTCCCCAGAGTGGATGCGCATATGCTCTGTGAGCCGGTACTGCCTGGTGAATCGCATGCCACATGAGTCACAGGCAAAAGGCTTGAGGCCCAGATGGCTGCGCATGTGACGAGTCATGGTGCCACGCTGTGTGAACTTCTTGCCACAAATACTGCAGGGGTATGGCCTTGTCAGCCAGTGGGTTTTCTCGTGTTGCCTTAAAGTGGCTGGGTCTTTGTAGGATTTTTCACAGTTTGAGCAGCGGTAGGGCCGGATCATGTCTCCAATGCTCCCTGAACCCAGGCCTTGGCTAGACTTTGTCTCCAGGTGGGACAGACTGTTCAAACTGTTGCTGCTATTCAGGCTCCCGTAACCATTTGTATTGCTGCTGATGTTTTTGGTGCTACTGTTATTGCCGGTTCCCATCTCTCCACCAGAGTTGCTGTATAGTTCTTCTTCTGTATGTGTCTCCACATGTGCATTGAGCTGCTCTGAGCTGGGAAAGCCTTTATCACAGGGAATACAAACATAAAGATTGTCCCCAAAGCTCTCTGGCTCATATGGCATGTGGAACCTACCCATTGGACCAGTTGGAGAAGGCCGTCCTTCACTGCTGCCGGTCTCCTCTGTGCCTGAACCACTCTTGTCCTCTCCTCCTTCACTTTCCTCCCCTGCCTTGTGGTGGTTGTGATGCTGCTCTCCATTTTCACCTGCTTCATCCTCATCCTCCTCGTCTTCATCTTCAATTGAGTATGATATTTGCTCATGTTTGACCCAGCGGTAGATGTTGCCCACCTCTCTCCCTGTCTCTCCCCCTTCCGTTGGGGTGTCAGGACTGGGGGGACAAGGGAAACGTTCAGTGCCCTGAGAGCCAGAGCGATGCAGGTGGGGGAGGTGGGGGCCAAGAGGCTGGTTGAGAAGAGGAAAATGTGGAGGAGTGAGAGAGCCAGCCTGGTCGTTGGATTCCAACTTGTCTGATGGGAAGGGTCGTCCATTTATGCCATGCATGGGGCTGGTGCGGCCACTAAGAGTTCCGTCTCGCTCCTCGTCATTTTGAGTACTTGCCAGATGGGACTGGGTGGGTGTGTGCTGAGACTGGGAGTTGGGGCTTTTCTTGGAGAGATCAAGGCCATAGATGGGGGAGCAGTTTCTGTCAGGGTGGGCTGAGCGCAAACCTAGCTGTGCAGACAGGGCTGTCTGTGGGGATGGAAACACCTGAGAACCCTGGGTGGAAGTGGGGGCATAAAGTTCTCCTGCGTGAATGCCCAGTCGATGGGGAACTAGCTCCTCTAGTGGAGGTGGCCGGGGTGCAAGGCTGTTTACAATTCCTCCGGGAGGGCAAGACTGAATGACAGGAGTAGAAACCCTATATCTGCCACTCCCTAAACCCATACTATTGGGCCCCATCTTTGGATAGGGGAGAAATGCTGGACTCGGACGGGGCGGGTACTTGCCATTCCTTTTCAGCTTCTTCTTACACAAGGCCACTAAGTCAAGCAGCTGAAGGTAGCTGGCTGCTGCCAACACAGCCCCTAGACTGGGTTCAGTGGGAGATGCAGGGTCCCCCTCACTAAGGCGGCCTGTGTAAATGTAGTCCAGAATGACCCTGAAGACCCCTGGACTCACCATCTCATGGTCGAGGTTGATTAGATTGTCGTGGACCACCAATGATTTCAAGTAGTGGCTGCTGGCAGCCAAAATGTTCTTGTGAGCTCTGAAGAGGGCGTTCTGCACCACAATGATGACATCGCACAGAAAACCCTTGGTGCGTTGACTGTTTAACTGCAGTAGGAGATCCCTAGCATGACTTGGAACTTCCATGGCACCCAGCATCGTCTTCAGTCCACCACCTGCAACAATAGATATCTGTAAGATTTCACACAGAAGCCAGCAATACAGCACACAGCTACGTAGTAAAACTTAGTAATCCAGCCACGGTTGTAGTAAATGCATAAAAATGTGAATTATTTAAAATAATTTATATTAAATATAAAAAAAATCAATAAGGAACATAACTTCTCTGTTCTTTATCTAATCACGTTGTTCCAGTTTTATAATCTGTGCTGTCATTTCGTAGTTTCACTTCAGAAATCCTACTAAGACAGCAGAATTTGTGTGCACAGCAAGGTAACTAGATGCAATGGTTTTCTCATTATCAGACATTTCACTGAGTGCGTTCACTTCCTCTGCCGAAAGTAAAGAAAAAAAAATGCATTCTGAAGGCCGCAGATATATACTTTGCAAATGCTGGTTTATGGTTGATTAAGTATTCCTGGTCTGTGCAGAGTTATAAACAAAGCAAGGGTACATGTTTCCCAGTATGATGAACAGCAGGTATAAACGTGTGGGGAAGGGACATTTCCAAAAACAGATATTCCTTTCTGTTCCATTTGAGCCAGTCATATAAGGAGCACCAGGAGCCCAGAATGTAAATCAGAATTACATAGTCCAGCACTTAAATCTAAGATGAACTCCAGGAATATAATGGACACACATCCATCTATGCGCACTCTTATCAGACCCGCTTAACCTTAACACTTGTTCTATTGGGCCAAAAATAAACCACATGATACAATGTATTTTTCATTCATTAGCATTTGTGACATTGAACACGTCAAACTATCTGTAAGGATTTAGTCTCATGGGAAACAAGCAACTAAACATCATGTCATGTGTCTGATCATGGCCTTCCTGACATTAGTCCATTCACTTCTTGTTTATTTTATTATAAGATACACTCCAATCAGTTCAGAAATAGGAAAGTCCTCAATATGTATTTTTTAAACACTGAAGATGTACAGCGAAATTTTAAACAATAGTTTATAAAATAATGTTTGCCTCTTTGGTTTTCTTTCTTATTCTGCACTTGAGCTGGGGTTCCTACAAGCTGTATGTGTATGGAACTTAGTATTAAGTAACAACAAAATGTTGTTCAACAAAATGTCATTCCTTATGCTGAAGAAGAAACGAAAATATTTTCTTCACGGAGCTCTTATTATTTTGCAAAGAATAAACAAGCGGCTACATGGCAGGTCGAGGTGAGTCCGTGATTAATCCCTCACATCATAAAGAGTCTTTCCAATGGGTGTTTGCTTTTGTCTACTCAACAATTTGCTATGAATGTTAGTATTAAAACATGTATAGTTTAGTGCATGACCTTTGTGTGATACCAAGTCACCTTGCTTTATACTGTTTAGTCTGTTCAGCTGTTATAGGTCAATGTGCAAACAACAGTGACAAAGTCAACTTTTTTTGCAAAAAGCATTTTGTCACTAATTATGTCATTCTACCATGACAAATCCAAAAGCTTCTGTACATAGTATTTTAAGATTTTTGTATTACTGAAAATGTAACAATATTTACAATATTACAAGAAATATCTCACACAAGCTCTACCACTGCTAACATTTTCTCCATTATCAGTAAGTATCACAGCCTTCTTATCTGACACTTAACTGAAGTTAAAAAAGAAACATATCAGCCCACAGTTTATTTGGTGAAATCCTTATCTGCGGGGCATGTGCAGTGCTTCCTGTTCAAGCACTTATTGCAATAAAATCTAGTCGGAAACTAACAACTTTTAAGAAGCATATTTTAACATTTCATTTGTAACATTTGGAAAGCACCCAAAGGCCTAACTTCAGATAATTTGAATAATCTGCATGCAGTAAATTTCACATCAAACATCCTGACATAATAACTGTGAGTTTACCTGTGGGATGTATGTGACTGGCTTTTTATAATGGTCTGTCAACAGGCTGAGCAGATAATGCAATAAAGGAATGCTGATCCATACATCTGTATTGCATTGTAGGTTTTGGATAAAACCAAGTGCAAACATTGGGTGTCCGTTTAATATCTATAACCGTCTTTTTATTTTATATTTAATTTTACCATCTCAGTAGTATGAGATGGTTTCTTTGTGGTCCTGTCAGACTTATGAGGCACAACTACAGAGCCATTGTGCTGTAAATATGCAACAAGACATGCTTTACAAATATATAAAGGTTTAATTTGTGTCTAATATCTTGATGTCAAAAGCAGCAGCCAGAAAAGCTCTGTAACCTTTTAGTTTTAGTGCACCCTGAATCGGTGAGTGGAGAATTACATTACAAATGACAAGCAGGGTCAAGTGTAAAGTCTGATGTTTCGTTATGGACAATAAGACTATTAACAAGTTAAAATAAAGATACATTTCTTTTTCAATGCCATTGTTAAATTTTACAAGAGCATTGCGCGCATTGGTCTGTTTCAGCCAAATTACACAATACGCAAAGTTGATTATGTTTTAAACTGTTTGTTTGCAGTACAATTACCACGCACTGATTTCTTTCAAGGTAAAGAAAAGGAATTAATTATTGACCCTCTGCCCTTCTGTGTAATGGTTAATCAAACGCCCATAGCCAACTTCATGCTCCATTTCCAACCAAAGCGCAGAAGCAGTGCGTAGTAAGTGTCGGCGATGGGACAGACCCTGTCTGTCTTTAATCTGTTTTACTCTTCACATATTGTAGCAGTAAAAAGATCACGAGTGGTCCATCTTTTCCTAAAGCTCTCCTTATCTGATCCAGAGAGGAGTCCTAAATCTCCTCCAGAAATAGTGCTTTTAAAACGAGGTGTATCGCACAGATGGTTTTAATGCTGACCTGTCAGCTGCACCACAAGCGTCTATTTTAATTACGTTTTAAAAAGTCTCTTAGGCATAATGTAAAACACAAATGTATAAAATAATAATGTCGCATTTCCTTCTCAATGTGTAGCTTTTTTTTATTGTCCACTACTACACACCGCACTAGATCTTCTTTAAAAAGTAGCGCTAGGTTACTTCTTAAATGTATTTTTGCCAGAGGCATTTGTAATTTTCAGCCTGAATAAATCTGCAACACAAACCCCGTGGTCAAGGAATTTTATTTTACGCAAATTTGTATTTAATAGTAGCAATAATGTTATTTTGTGGTGTGATTAAACTGTTTTGTTTTAAACTAGGCTACATTAGATTTTGCATGGAATATGAAGCTGACTTTATGTTTGACACATTCATATTTCCTTAAATACAGACGAGGGAAATACAACAGGCTATTTAAACACACAATAACCTAAATGCTAAAAAAAAAAGTACGAGATAGTCTTTTCTAAAGTTAAAATTGTGACACGGTGTTGCTTGTTCTATAAAAATGGATTCGGCAGAGCAGATATTTAGTGACTTGAAGCGTAGAGAATGAGCCTGAGCTGTGGCCGTGTCCCTCTTCCCGCGTGGTGGCTGTGCGCAGAGCGCGAGTGACTCTTACCTGCATGCCCGATGTCTTCTGCCATCCGCTCCAAGTCTCCCTTAATGATCATCTCAGCCCTCTCTAGAACTCATATCTGACGTTTTAGCTTTCAACTGCCAGCCTCCAAAAACCATGCCAGTTTTCCGAGAGCGTCTGCCAGCTCTTTTTTTTTATATATTATTAATTGATATGAATTTCTTGTCGCTCCTTACGGTCCGTCCTCCCACCCACTTTTCTCCGTGTCTCTGCCCCTCCTCTCCTCTCTTTCTCATCCCCTCCTATAAAAATACGTGCTTTGACCAGCATCAGTTTCCTCTAACATTTTTTTAAAGTAATTTCCTTAGCTATTTTTGAGTCGGAGCAATAACGCGCACCGGGATGATAATGGAGTCTCTGTGCGCCCTAAGTGTTTTAGCGCCCCGTGTGATGTCAGTCTATAATAAAACTAAAAGGTAAAATTGAGGGCAGGAACTTCATGTGACCCCGACTCGAAACTCTCAACACATCGTCTTAAAGAGACAGGCACATATTGAATGCATATGTACAGGAGCTTGCATATTTATGATCACTCAGCTCACTCTTAACGTTGCAGAGGGCTTTGAATGAAGCTGGCTACATCTGAAGCAGTTTTCATCAAAGACCTAGAAGACAGCACGCCTTAAAGGTTTGCTGTAAAGATCATAGGTCCTCCATGTTTCTCTCTGACATCTGTCGAGTAAAACACCTGACGCAACGGATGTACAATGTCTGCCAATAGAAAAATTAATACCTGTATAAAAATGCTGGCAAGATTTAACTGTTTCTAAATGACCTTCCAATCCTATTAATAAACGGCAAATAGGCTTGTCAGATTATATTCATGTCAATAATCATATCTCGTGTAAACTATTGTAATTAAGTTCTTCCTTCAGTCACGGTTTTCTTACTGCATCCCATCTATAACATACATTTTAATGAAGTTAAATTAGGTATGGCACATGGTTGTGGATTTATTTGATAACCTTTAGGTCACACATAGCGATTAGCGCTGTCTCCAAAAGTCACTGTTTCATATCGAGAGACCTAAATGAGTGTACCTGTTAAAGTGCTCATTCTGATCTGCTCTGATGCACTCTTACCTCGGATTCATGTCTGGGGCTCTGGCCGTGTGACTGCTCTCCCGCTCGACATTCCCTCTGTAAACCTTCTGGTGTCTCCTCCAAGACAGGGTTTCCTCAAAACGTTTCTTCCGCGCAATCTTGCCGTCCTCACTATGTCTTCCTCTCCAAGTTTTCCCCTTCTTTAGCCCTCTTCCATAATCTGGGTTTCTCACGTGTTAGCGACACTATCTGACACTTCGGACTGCTGAGGTCCTGCGGGTTGAGATTTTACGCGCACAGCGACACCCAATGGCTCACATCAGCGAGTCCCACAGACCTGAAGTAAGGGAGAGCGGTTGTAACGTGGTGGCAGTTGCAACATTGCTAATAACTTAAATAAGAAATGAGCTACGGCAATGATATTCATTCAGCACATAGTTGGTTAATCTTGCTTTCTGGGAAAAACAGCCACATTGGACCATTCCTTCTGCAAGAATCAGATTTTTTGTTGTGGTGTCTAAACTGTTCATGTGAGGAAATGTTAAGCCATATCATTTTAAACAGCATTTTCTGCTATTAACAAGTGTAACTAGCATGTGTGAAATCTAAGAAGTAAGGCTGCTTTTATTATGGCTATTATGCCCTTTAATTAAAAAAAACACATTTGTTACTTGTTTTTTTTTTTCATCCTTTTCAATCGCCATAGTCTAGATACGGTTCAATTAAACCAGTAACAAACTTGTATGTTCACAAATAAACAAAAAATGCAAATAATGTGTGTCAAATAATAATTTAAATTTACTTTGCAACCATCCCTGGGCACTGTTGCAACCGTTCCCTCATGTGGGGTCAGTTGCAATGTTTGACTTTGTCTATTCAAGTGTAAATATAATATTATTTGTACGCATTACAAACGTGTGGCTAGAAAGCAGACAGATGTGGCTGTAATGTTTTAAGATTTCTATCTGAGAAATTAAAGAAAATGCACAAAGTGTTGCAACCGTCACTGCTCTCCCCTACTGTGCAGTCATTTGAGCTGCAATGTGGGTCCACAATATCATTTAATGTGGCTTTAGTTCTGAAGTGTAATAGGCTCCTAACTTATATACATATGTATACTTAATATACATTTTAAACTTACTTAAACCTTTAAGGCTGTAGGGACTGAGCATGTTAGCAAAAGACTACAAAAGAGTAAATTGCTCTTGACCTGTTAAGTACTAAAAAAGGACAGGAATGTGAATTGACCATTGACATACTGAAAAAAAAAAATCCTGTCACCTTCCATAGGGCAGAAATAAAACCACCATCTCCTGCAAGTATATTATTCTGAGCCGTGAACAGGTGTCTGGAACCATGTGTCTAATTTTCCATGAAGATAAATACGTATATAGATTCATGTTAATTGACAAATGGTGTTTTGGGCACAACGCAGTGACACTTAGTCTACCCAAAAAGGCATAACCCATGTTTGAGAAAACAAAAATAGACTGGAGCCATAAATTTCCCGTATTGTGTTGTCTCATAGAATAAAACAGGGAGTACTATGATGGCCTTTACTGCAGCCAAGCAGTTGGTCACAGCTGAGATAAAAATGGTTCACTTTTCAGGCCTTATACAGACGTTTTTATCATGTAGTCACTGGAAGAGACACAGACACCTGGAACTCCTGTAGATGTGATATATATGTGATATATGAACACACATGCACTGCTTTATATCACATACATATTTTTAATAGCATATGTGTATGTATTATGTCAACTGGGCAGATCTTTTGTGATCTCACATACCGCATGTAGCTCCGCTGAGGCGATTTGAAAGACTGCAGACAGATACAAATAACGGTCATTATTTTACCATCACAGAGCAAGCCAGTTTTAACCAAACATGTGACCTATTTATGTTTGTTTTTCATCACAACAGCAGCTGGCAATGCTTCTTTAAACCTCGTCTGAGGTCAAGGTGCCGCTGTCCTACTGGAGCTACCCGAGGCACCTTGAGGACTCGAGATGGAAGGTATTGTCTCACTTCCATGTTCCCATGATGAACTGTTGATAACCCTGCAGACAGAGGTGTTCTGCAGAATACATATGCTCTATCAAGGATGTGTTTCAATTCATGCTCCAAAATAGGTTTTTCCATTCAGGAAGAGACACAGTGATATCATTAACTTCTTGCCAGGTGGTTATGCTTTTTAAAGCTCTCCATCTTGGTGCAAATATTGTTACATTTTAGTTCAATATAGATTAAACGGAGAAAACAGTATTGGCCAATTTTGATATTTTTGTTCCTGTGTGTGCAGACAGACTTTATCTCACTAATCAATCAGCCCACTGCGGCCAAGGCTGGACATTAAACCTCAGCTTGTCAAAACACAATTTAACATACCAAAATCTGGAGCTCAGTAAACCTGAAACGCTGAACTCTTAATGAACTTCGAAAACCTCCAAATTGCCAGTTGTAAGCAATGATTCAATTAAAGCTGCCTGAGCTGGGCCCACAAACACGAGTCAAAGAGCCCATCCCAAATTCATGTGCACATCTATCCCTAAATCCAGCGCAGCATGGGACGAGAGCTTGAGATAAGACAGACTTGGTGCAGCCGAAATGTTAAATCTGAAAACAGTCAGCTTTCACCCTTTAAATCACACACCTTTCTTGTCATTTCTCCAACTTATATGACTTTTATATTTGACACATATCTAGCAAAAGACAGAGCTGTATGACATATGGAAACACCAAAGGGAAATGAATGAAAAGAATTGGGTTGGGTCTGTCTGTCTCTATGGCTATGGCCCAAACCATCCTGTTTTAATTTCTGTAATGAATACTGCAATCATCCTATCATTTCTTCAATTATGTGTACCAGCAAAAAGACAGAGCAGTGCTGGACAATATACAGGAGAGTCTAAAGGTAATCTTAACACCTTCACCATCTGACTGCAATATCCCACTCTGGTTCTGCTCCCTCGTGCTTCTTTTATTGCCATCAATCATCAGTCTCTTCTGACGTTCCTCCCTTTCAGTGGATTTGGCCACACATATCTCCAGATGCTGGCTGTGACCGCCCCGTCATACCCCCCCCGCCCACCCCCACCTTCAGCTTTGGATTCTCTTTGTCACCAAAAATTGAACAGTAGGCTCAACATTTACACACAGTGCTCTCTTAATTCATTGTAATGAGCAGTTTGGCGACAGCTTTAGAGCGCAGGGCTGCAAGGCATGTCATTAGAATCAAAAGAGCTGTTGTGTGCATTCTGCCACGGTTCATGGTTTACTCAGCCAACGGTGACGCACTGTTATCATGCTATGACAAAAGTCAAAGGAAGCATGACCAACATATTTTAGTAAGAATTCTGATACTAAAATATACAACAATGAGTCCATCTAACAGGTTATCTTTCTGTAAACCTTGAGGACAGATACTTTGATGACACATCTGTAGGTAAGTGCTTGAACACAGCTGTCTGTCTCACTATTTTATAGGGGTTTCACTGAAGCATTTTGACTTGCCTGTTAAATACAAAACAAAAACCTTCTAGGTTCCATTAGGTTCAAATAGAGATCTCCCATGAGTTGTACCTAAAAGATAAAACTATGAATCTGTCAGCCTTTGTGCTCCTAACCAGATGCACTTCAAATACTATGACTTGGGTAATGTAAAAAATGTAAAGAAAAATTATAATAAAAGGAAAATAAACTGTGCTGTGAAAGAGGATGGCACAAGCTTATTTTCATTGAACAACCGAAGATGCTCATTTATGTCCCTGGATTTGCAGCTTAAGTTGAAATTGTATTTGTGTGTGTGTGTGTGTGTGTGTGTGTGTGTGTGTGTGTGTGTGTGTGTGTGTGTGTGTGTGTGTGTGTGTGTGTGTGTGTGTGTGTGTGTGTGTGTGTGTGTGTGTGTGTGTGTGTGTGTTTGTGGTCCAGTGTGCATAAAGCGTCTGTTTAGCACATGGCTGTCTGATGCAGGGTCTCTGCTCCCTGGTCTCTCCTCATTAGCCTCACACAGTGCAGCCGTCCTCTTCTCGCCCTTTCTCCTTCACTACCTTCCACTCACAGCGCACTTGGGGGAAGAGCCAACCTTTTGTATTCTGTGTCCGACCCTCGCCCTGTTCAAGCCTTCCTCCTTTTCGCTCCTTCTTCTCTCCTCTCCTCACAAACTAAATCTCTTTTCCGGCTTGATACTGCTGAAAACCATATGGTGTGTGACATCATCAGGGCAGGAAGCACAACGAGGGAACAGTAAGGAGAAGAGGAGAGATTGGCTTGCCAGGTCTCTGTGCAGTGATGTAAGCAGAAAAGCACTCTGCATGGGAGGCCCTCAGGGGGGTAAGAGCAGAGCAGGTTGGAAATTGTGTGTGTGTGTGTGTGTGTGTGTGTGTGTGTGTGTGTGTGTGTGTGTGTGTGTGTGTGTGTGTGTGTGTGTGTGTGTGTGTGTGTGTGTGTGTGTGTGTGTGTGCTTAATTTTACTCCTACTTGGATAGCCAGCAGCAAGGAACAGTCTCAGGGATGAGGTGGCACTACTCAAGAAGTGTATACTATTTAAATCAAGAGTTTAGTAGAAAATAAAAATACCTGGAAAATGTATTGATATCAAAATGACCATCTCAGAATACTCATAGCCAAATTATACAACAAAAATATCTCTGTGGAGGTTCTCAGGTTTTAAATTTAAAAGAAAAAAAGAAAAAAAGGAACTACTATTGGTGAAGTACATCTTGGAAAATCACTTTGACAGGACAGAGCTCTCAGTTGGGCAATGTATAGTCATCTCTTTACCTACCTATTTAACTTAACGTGCAGAGCCTGCAGACTCCTCACAGCACTGGGATCTCACAACTTTCTTGCTGTGTGGCAGGAGTGCCAACCACTCAGTTTTTTTTTTTTTTCAAATGAAGTCAGTTTGGTAATGTGGTTATTTAGCTGACTGAATAAAGTGTACCACTGTATCCCAAATGCCATCAGAAAAATTTGAAATCACTGGCTTGTGATGTCTTGGTGTCATATTAAAATTCTTCTGCACATCATTTGTTGACCTCTCTCTTTCCGTTCCTGGCAGATCAGGATCTGTGCACCAGGCTTCCCTCCCACTTTTGTTCTCTGAATGAACTCATAGCTTTGTTGTGAGGTCCTGGTCTCCATACCATCAGCAACAACACATTCAACCCTGTATCAAAACTTGGGGATTGGCATAAATACAGTCGACATCTCACATCTCAACAAGCACATGCACAAAAATACCCTTCTCATCTGATTAATGGCAGAACTGGGGAGGATGCCAGGCCTGATTCTTCTGGAGGACAGAATGGGAGAGTGGAGGCTGTTGCAGCTGTGGTTTTGGAGCTGTTTTCTGCACCCCCTCGCTGCCCCCACTCTTCAGCTCCTCTCTGGCTCCTCTAGGGACACACGCCTTGGCGAGGCCCCAGGTTCTAGGGGAGTCAGCACAGGGATAGGGAAGAAAAAGGGGAATGAGAGAGAATGAAGGAACAATAAAAGAAAAACAGGTCTAAACTTAAACTAAATCTATTTACAGGGAGCACCTACATGAACAAAAGATAAAAACAATGTGCGTAAGGAGAGTTGCTGGGAGTTCATAGGCAAAGTAACACTGGATTGTTTTATATCACTTAAATAGCACTGTAAAAAAAGCATATATTGAACTTCTTATTACAACTGAAGGACTATAAGTGTCTGATCCTCACTATATGAAACTTATAACAAAAGTTAAATCTGCTTGAGGTTACATTTTGGTGAAGCTCTGTGTATCTCTGCATTCCTAATATTTGAATAGATGGATGAATACAGAGCAAGCACCATTAAAAACAATTATGTCATGGATTGTTATGCATCAGAAAATGAGCAAAACATTCATTCACATGAATTGATTGGGGAAGTTGTATTCATGCAAACATCTCCCTTGGCATGACATTGTATCACAGACTAACTCATATTCTTCATATAGTTATAGTTACTTTGTCCCTCTGTCCTCCCAAATAGCTTTTATTAATAGGTTGTCAATATTTATGCTGTCTTTAATATTTCCCTTTGCTATAGTGACAGTCTATCATTCTGTAGTGAAACACTTTCCGTTGGAAATTAGCCAGTCTTTTTCACAAAACCCAATATGCTGTGTTTTTCAAAGCACTTGTTAAGCTGATTAGAATTTAAAGGATATGCTCCTCATCATTAGGGATGTTTATGAAGAAGGAGGTTTTACCAGAGGAGTCTTACTCATAAAATTAGATGTTTATCAGCTAAGAGCAGCCTATTATTCATTACCTAAGGCTTTACTGGGATTCAGGACAGGGTGTTTGAGTATGTCTGTGCGTGTTGCTCTAAGCCCTCAGCGTGATGGCCTGCAGTCCCAGGCTGGTGTGAATATGAGGCCTTTTCTGCTGCTCCTCTCCCCCACTCTCAGTGTTTTATGGGCTGTGTGCTGTGGTGCCATGACCTCCCTCTCACCCCGGTGCCACCCAGCCGGTGCAGGATTCAAGAGCGCACAGCCCCTGCCAAAACCCCATAGCGCCACATCTGCAATCCATAAACGCCAGGCACTCTACTGCTCTCCTACTCCCTTGCCCACACCAACTCAAGACTCTCACACTCCTCCATTTTACCGCTTTCTCTTTCTGACCCACTAACTTTTTATTTAAATTTACAAATTATTTTGCATACCATTGACGGCTTCCTCCCACCAGTGCTGGTTTTATTCAGACTGAGTCTCCCCTTATCTTTCATTTCCTCACTGCCCCCTTTTCTCTCCTTCCGGTTTTTCATCCACATACAGTGGAAAAATCTCTCACCCATTATATCTTCAATGGGAGCCAGCTAAATGTGGTGGCAGTGAACTTAGAACCACAAGACATTCCTGATCTAAGAAGCACAGTTGGTCACCATGTCTTCTGATGGTGGCCTGTGCAATAATGAAAAAACACACTTCACTCTTGGGCTGCTTTATTGTGTTGCAGTTGGTTGCAAAATGGCTAAATGTTTATCTATTTAAAATTTATAGTGCCAGGTGAAAAATAAGTGGGATACTGGATAGCTATACTTAGCCCCATTTTTTTTTCATTGTAATCAAATGAAATGCATATGAACTTTTACTCCCCTTTATTTATTCGTTTGTGGTTTTCTCTTCATCCCTTCACCTTCTGCTTTCCCAGACATATTGGCATGTCTTTGTTGTTCAGCCCCAACAGAGCCTTGGATGAATCATGTTGCAAGTATGCGTGAATTTCAATTTTAATGATAAATATTAAGATTCATAAATCAGTGTTTTCTTAAAAGAGATCTTATGGGGCATGAACGGACACAGTACAAGTGTTAGGTTTTAAAGTTTGATAACAGTCTGTGTGTTCTGGCTTTTGCAGAGAAGAAGGCTTCGAGTCAGCGTGGGACCACCAGGGAGAAACTATAGTCTGTGTAGGAGCATTTTTCAGCCTTAAACCAGGGCACCGGGAATGTAAAAACGTGCCCAAAGCAAATAAAGTAGTTTCCAGCGGGTCGCTATCTTTAGGATTGTTGGTGCCAAAATAGGATAAAACTGTTTACCCCGCTCCCCTTTTGTTTAAAAAAATAAACTATACATACAGTATACACACCTGACTTTCAAATTATGGAGCCTTTTTTTTGCACAGGGCTGATCATAAAGGCCTGTTCACAAATTATTGTGACTGCAAATTAATGAAATGCTTAAATTCTAAATACCAGTGAACATAAAACTGGTTTATTTTAGACACATGAATCTTTCTGTCATGCTCAACTCAGCAATAACACTTACTATCCTTCAAAATCTGCCATTAACTTGTCATTGTTGAACATTAGTTTAATTAGAAAGTCTTCTAAACACGGAATTATGCACAAATCTGACCCATTTTATGTTAATGACCACAAAATTGTCATAGACCTACTTGTGATTATTCATCACTGCCATCTAGTGGATCCTAGTCACACTGTTCAGTGTAGTTTAAAAACTCATAGTGGCAAGAAAAAGTATGTGAACCTTTTGGAATTTCATCGTTTTCTGAATAAATTTGTCTTGAAATGTGATCTGATCTTTATCTAAAAAATAAAATAAAAAATAAAAAACACTACACACTGCAAAAGTGACATTATAAGGTGTTTTAATTAATGTATCTTGTCACTCCACTACTCCATATCATCCAGGTCCTGCATTTCCACGGTGATCTCTCTTTTTACCCAGGGTAAAGACAAGGGCACATAGGGGTCATACGTCCAGTGAGGGTACACTCTCTTATACAGATTCATAAGGACTGTGTCTTGAGATCGCAACTGATTATCAAATACACACTTCATATGACCATGGGTTCCTGAAAAAGAAATACAAAGAAAAAAAATGAGTTGTGTCTTTTTTTTTTTTAAAGCAAGACATACTGTAATTGACTTTGTTCTCACCTAGAGCTTCCTTAATATGGCCTCTGCGACCCCACTTGGTTCGCAGCTCCACTGGTTTGAACCACAGGATATCATCTTTACCAAGAACATAAAAAACAGACAACACTGTTAACATTAATAAAACTTAAATAATGAGTGTCGACATTTTGTAATACCCACTCACCTCTGTTAAAGAACATGTATCGAACAACTGCAGATCGCCGATTAATTTTGAATGGGTGCCCACTCAGAACAATTCTCTTGAGCACAATACGCTGTGGGTCACAACTAAGCAAACTGCCTGTCGCAATCAGATCCTGAATATCTATTAAAAAAAGCACAAGCTTAACAACCCGGCCCAGGAACGGCATAGGGGATAATAAAATTAAACATAATTTAATAGATTGGTCATTAAAGCAGCCAGACCACTAATTTTAAATTCTTATTTTCAAGGACAGATATTTTCAAGGACTCTTTATCTCACCATCATTCCTTTGTTTGAACAGCAGTGCTCCTGCAGGGTTGAAAGTAATCGGGGCATACACTGACACAACAGTGGGGGCATCAGGCCTGAGAAAGCGCTCCATCTTATGCTTGTCAGCTAATGAGGAGTAGACCAAAATATATACATTTAATATACTAGTCCCCTTTAAAAGCATTTTTGTAAGTATTAGTAGTTCAACGTAAAACAGATCTACAAAAACCTCAATCCCAAGCCCAAATGTTAGGTAGTTCTCAGTGCTGACTGATCTAGTAAAACATTAAAAAAGCAGTAAACAAGAAGATACTCTTTAAAAGGTCTACCTGAAGTGTGCTGAGAAAAGATGGGAGATGCCCTGAATCTCCGAAATCCACAATGGATGACAAGCTCTTCTTTTGATTTAATTGGCTCTGTGTTGCTTGGGTGCCTTCTGACCAAGAGATGCATTACTGACATCTGTAAGGAAAATAATTATGAGGCCAAAATTACTATCCTTTACTTTTTCCGTGACAATCTCCTTACTAAATGGATGTCTATTGAGGCATACCAACAAACCTTTTGTTCATTAGGCAAAAGAGAGACCAGCACTAGTGGTCTGCTGGCCTGAACACTCTCCATCACAGAGGGTGGAACACCAATGATGTGCAGAGTGACATACCAGCCCACCTAAGACACAACATGCAGTGTCACATGGAAGCACAAGACACAAAATGAAAATGTAATATACATATAAACTAAAATTTACCATGGCACCCTCATCTTCAGCTGCAGCCTCATTTAAGATGCGCCGACGGGTGCGTTCAAAATTCTGAAACTGGAAGATCCGAGAATAGTCGGGAGGCAAGTTTTCCATGGGATCCCAAGGAGAGGCACGGAAACTCTTTAAGCCTCTATAACGCTGGAACCTGAGGGACCAAAAATAAAGTTTTTTATTTTTCCTATACCTTTTGATAACTTCAACATTTAAGAACACAAGTTGGTTTGACCTTATTCTAGCAGATGTTTCCAGGGGTGTATCCACTTCATCAGGAAACAGCTCATTGGCTCGAGCCTCCCTATACCGTTTAAGGCCCTCTTCTTCTGCAGCTTCATCTATGTGTTCATCATAATGCTGATACGCTTCAGTTCGCTCTGTGGTGCACACCTCTTCCTCCTCTTCTTCATCTTCTTCATCCGATGCACAGCTTGAACCAGGTACCTTAAAGAGTAGATGGACACAGCTGAATATACTCACCGGCCACTTTATTATTAGGTACACCCTTTCAATTGCTTGGCAACTCAAATTACTAATCAGCCAATCACATGGCAGCAGCTCAATGCATTTAGGCATCTAGATGTGGTGTAGTCGACCTGCTGAAGTTCAAACATCAGAGCATCAGAGTGGGGAAGAAAGGGGATTTTGAACGTGGAATGGTTGTTGGTGCCCCACGGACTGGTCTGAGTATTTCAAATAAATGGTTTTATAGCAAAACATAACCTACTTAGACAGTCAATATGGATTTAGAAAGCATTTAATACAATTGATCATGCAAAAATTGAATAATGGGAATTGCACCTAACTGGGTACAATCATATTTAACTGAAAGAAAGCAGTATGTACAGGTGGGCGAACACATATCAAGATGGACAAGTATTACATGGGGGGAGTCCCCCAGGGATCAGTACTAGGGCCAAATCTATTTTTGATTTATATAAATGATTTATGTCTGGTATCAACTAAATTAAAATGTATTATATTTGCGGACGATACCACCATTTAGTATTCAGATAATGTCTTACAACAAATGGTAACTGAAATTACATCAGAGTTAAACAAAAGGAATGGTTCAATAGTAATAACATTTCATTAAATATAACAAAAACAAATTGCACTATTTGGAAAAACTATTTGGTGATTCTATGGTACAAAAGGTTGCGGCAACATTACTTTTATGTAATAACTAATTGTATATATAACAAATATAAAAAATTATCAAATAATTTGAAAATAATTTATATAATAACTAATGATAATTAAAATGGTAGGAATGATACCCTTTTTTAATATTAATTGTGAATTGTTGTGGTTGTTTGTGTTTCATCGGTTTTGCCTTGTCGTTTTAATTGATGTATGTTTTTATTTATTTCTCTCAATGGTTAATAAAGGTAGGCAAAATAAGTCGCAACTTCAGCCTACACCCTTAAGTCAAAATGTTTTGTTTAAAATGAAAAATACAGTATTTTTATTATTTTTTGGCTGAAAAAAACAAACCAAAAAACAAAAAAAAAACTGCCATTCTTTTAAATTTTCATGCACAACCATCTCTAGGGTTTACAGAGAATGGTCCGAAACAGAGAAGATATCCAGTGAGCGGCAGTTGTGTGGACGAAAATGCCTTGTTGATGTCAGAGGCAAACTGGTTAGAGATTAGAGAAAGGCAACAGTAACTCAAATAACCACTCGTAACAACCAAGGTCTGCAGAATACCGTCTCTAAACGTCAAACCCTGAAGCAGATGGGCTACAGCAGCAGAAGACACCAGGTGCTGCTCCTGTCAGCTAAGAACAGGAAACGGAAGCTACACACAGCACAGGCTCACCAAAATTGGACAATAGAAGATTGGAAAGATGTTACTTGATCTGATGAGTCTCAATTTCTGCTGCAACATTCAGATGGTAGGGTTCAGGCTGGTAGTGGTGGTGTAATGGTGTGGGGGATATGTTCTTGGCACACTTTGGGCCCTTAAGTACCAACTGAGCATTGTTTAAACGCCACAGCCTACCTCAGTATTGTTGACCATGTCCATCCCTGTATGACTACAGTGTACCCATCTTCTGATGGCTACTTCCAGCAGGATAATGCACCATGTCACAAAGCTCAAATCATCTCAGACTGGTTTCTTGAACCTGACAATTAGTTCACTTTACTCACATGGCCTCCACAGTCACCAAATCCCAATCCAATAAAGCACCTTAGGAATGTTGTGGAATGGGAGATTTATATCATGGAATCTGCAGCAACTGCGTGATGTTATCATGTCAATATGGCCCAAAATCTCAGAGGAACGTTTCCAACACATTGTTGAATCTATGCGACAAAAGATTAAGGCATTTCTGAAGCAAAAGGTGGTTCCTCAATCAGGAATAACATTATGACCACTGATGGGTGAAGTGAATACCACTCATTATCTCGGCATCTTTTGTTGAGTGGGATACATTAAGATGCAGGTGAACATTCTGTCCTAAAAGGTGATGTGTTAGAAGCATGAAAAATGAGCAAGCATAAGTATTTAAGCGAGTTCGATGAGGGCCATATTGTGATGGCTAGATGACTGGGTCAGTGCATCTCCAAAACTTGAGCTCCTGTGAGGTGTCTGCATCTATTAAAAGTGGTTCCAGGAAGAAACAGTGGTGGCGCAACAACAGGGTCATGGCTGTCGTTGCATGTTGGGCCATGGCTCATGATGCACGTGGGGAGCAAACGCTGGCCTATGTGCTACATTCCAACAGATGAGCTCCTGTTGCTCAAATTGCTGCACAAGTTAATGCTGGTTCTGAGTGTGTCAGAATACACAGTGCATTGCTGTTTGTTGTGTTTGTAGCTATGGGGCTGCATAGCTAGGGTGCCCATGTTGACCCCTGTGCTCCGTCGAAAGCCCCAACAATGGGCATGTGCACATCAGAACTGAACAATGGAGCAATGGAAAAAGGTGGTTAGGTCCGAGTTTGAGGTGTTGATTTGGCTGGACAAACAACTCCCTTTCATGGAGACTCCACCTTGCAACTTACAGAACTTAAAAGGATGCTGCTGCTAACATCTTCTTGCCAGATACCACACATAGCACGCCTTAAGGGGTCTAGTTGAGTCCATGCCTCGATTGGTTGGAGCAGTTTTGGCAGCAAAAGGGGGAACAACACAATATTAGGCAGTTGGTGACAATGTTATGCCTGGTCGGTGTACAAGTCAATCTGTGTAACTCTGATTGAAAGGTCAGTTAGAATTCAGAATTCAGTCAGAAGAAAAGTCTCAAAGATGACAGACAGGCAAATGCTCACAACACATTCCACAAGCCAGAGTCTGCCAGACACATGAGGGGAAGGAAGAAAACATGGGGTTGATTCACAACCCCTCTTACATCCTGGCCAAAGCAATAATAATAATTGTCATTTCAAGTACCAGTTTCCCTTTGTTAACATCTTAAATATGCATTCCTGTGTACTCACCTTGACATCAAACTCATGTTAACAACTAGAAATCTCAATGGTCCTGAGAGAGTTTCCTAGACGTCTTTTCAAACAGAGTTGCAAATAAATAAATAAATGGACAACCCCTCCCTATGTCCAGACAGGAAGTTCTGTTCACTGAAGAGGAAGACAGGAGGCTTCTCCTGGGACTCCTGCTCCAAACACTATTGTTATGGTCAGCAACCTGGCACTACAAGCAAGAGACAGACACTGTGGAAACAAACAATGCCTCTCAGACCTGAAGTGCACCGTCTGGGGGTCACGTATACTTCAGCTGAGGAAACACTGATACCCGGCTTTAATAGGTCCTCATGTACTCCACAGGAATATTATTAGCATCCACCCTCACTGTTGCTATGACAACAGGTTGAGTGAAGGAATGTTTAGTTTTATAATTAGTTTGTAATATGTATTTTTTGCATAGCTATATAATTACCAGTGAATGAACATCCTCATCCTCTTCATCTCCTTCCATGGCTTCATCCATCATGTCATCGTCATCATCATCCTCCTCACTGCTTTCTCCATCCACGTCACCATTCTCCTCATCTTCATCCACAATCCATGAAGCCTGATAATCAGATGTCCCTTTGGGGACCTTCATCATACGTTTGTTTTTTCTGGCTTCTAATATGACACAGGAAGAATCATTTCAGTTCTTTTCTTGACTAAACTTTGTACAGTTCGAAGTTTCATGTAATATTTCAAGAATTTTAAATAAAGTCCCTAGTGAATGACCTGTGACCTTCCAACGTTACAGAAGTCTTACAAATACGAGATGCATAATAAAGATTTTTATTCTGAAATTAATCTTTAAGCTATTTTAATAATAGAAAGCAGTAAAATACAAATATGCTGAGTACCTTCAGCCTCTAGTATCTCAGTTTCTGTGGGCCAGGTTTGTTCGCCGTCCATGGGGTCCACCTCAGCCTCGGCCTGCAAACTTTCTCTGCGAGTTGCATCTGCTTTCATTAACACTCGAACTGAAGTTTCCTCTTGACCTCCATCCTGGCCAAAAGACAAGACAAAGTACTAGGTAAATTATAAATGTATTACGTTACACTGGACAATTAAATCCTGTGATTGTTATACT
Organism: Perccottus glenii; assembly: GCA_024416835.2. NCBI lineage: Eukaryota > Metazoa > Chordata > Actinopteri > Gobiiformes > Odontobutidae > Perccottus > Perccottus glenii. The sequence goes on from CM044550.2 coordinate 15,646,113, forward strand.
AATACAATTCAACATAGAATTCAAATATAAAACAGCAGCAATAAAATAAATAAGAAATCTCAATAACTAAGAATAAAAAGTTTCAAAGAATTAAAAATTAAAATGTTCTGTTGCAAAATGCATTTACAGTTGTGCTCATAACTTTACATACTCTGGCAGAATTTGTGATTATTTGGCAATTTTTCAGAGAATATCAATGATAACACAAAAAGCTTTGTTTACCCACTCATAACCTTAACCCAGTGGTTGGGTTAGAGTTAAGCTGTCATTGATGTTAAAGGTGGCAATATGAACGATTAAGAACTGGGGAATGTAAACTTTTGATCAGGATAATTTGGGTAGTTTCTGTTGTCATTATAATGTAAAAAGAGTAAACACAGTTGTCTGACAATTAATGGCTTCACCCAATCACTAACTATGAGTGAGTTGTGTTCTCATTTATATTCTCTGAAAAATGGCCAATCAATCAAAGTTAGCCAGGGTATGTAAACTTTATATGTGAAAAACACTGCCCCCAAATATATGGCTGTCAGCATTGCAAGTAAAAATAGCATAAATAATAAAAATTAAACAAAACTCACCATCATGTCAACATCTCCCCCTTTGCCATGCTTGGCTACTCGAGGTGCTGAACAGTTCAGAAGTAGAGGATCTGATGGCGCATCAATTTGACTGAGCTGAAAGTCCCCATGCCCACTGATGTGAACTAGTCTGTCAACCAATAGAGGACAGCCACGGACATACCCCGAGACACAAAGAGTCCCAAGACCAGTGTTGCCTTCAATGTTAGGGGTAAATGTGACGTTCTGAGCTAAAAGGTGAGAACGTCTAGAGCGAAATCCCAGTTTTCTCTGTCTTTGACTGCCTAGGTGTCTTAGTAGTAATGTTGCTTCCTGCTCGGTATCCAAAGAGAATAGACGGGCATCAGGAAACCGGGCCTCAGTTATTTTTGACATTGTTTTCCTAGATTCTACCCTCTTCTTCACTGGAAGATCTGATAGACCCTGGCAAACTAGTGCTACAAAGAAACATCAGATGTGAGATTAGACACAAATACAATTGGTTTTACAGAGAGTAAAGAGTACCCAGAGAGTAATCAGCCTTTTCTCACCATGACTCGGCAGACCCTGAGCAAAGAGAGATGAGAGACAGTAGTCCCCATAGCTGTCCCAACCTTCAATAGAGTCCAACACAAACACAAGGCTGTCTGCAACTTTTGCAATGTCCAGCAGGGAGTGTAAGTCAGCTGTTCAAACAAAGTGTAATACAAGGTTAAATTAGAAAATAGAACAAGACAATGCTATGTAATAAATAAAAAGTACTTAATAATAATGTGATAGTTACATCTAAAAGCATCAATCTAGATATAGACTGTATTGCAGACTTAAGGTGAAAGATTTAAATTTAAATCAATAGCCAATCATGACTAATAATAATTTCTTACGAAGAACTAGAAAATATATCTCAAACTGTACTGTTATTACAGAACAATTGCAACATCAATATATCAAAGAACAGCTTTTACACCCAAAATATGGTACCGGGCTGCATAGTATGAGTTACACATAACAATAACTATGTTGAATATTATGATAACGATAGGACTTGCAATATTTAAATCCACTTTGCCACAGTAAAAGTTTAATTGGATTATATATAAAGAAATACACGGGTATACACTAGCTTCCACTTACACTGATCAAACTGCTTTCTGTTGATTTAGTCATGCTAAAATGTGATTTAATGCTGATCGGTCAATTGTTTAGGCAAAAAAGTGTCAAATGTGAATCACATAAAATTCCATAACATTATTGCAATACAAGCAGTTCTTAGTGATGTGGATATTGCAGTCGCTAATACTGCAATGAGGATAAGGATTTGCTATGTATTGTACAGCCCGAACATAGAATTTAATATAATATTCATAAAGTTAATGCAGATCTATATAATACACACCTGTAGTTTGATTCAGAAATATGAATCTTTGTTTAAAACGAGGGAGAAGTAATCCAAAACTTTCTGCAACACCACTGATGCACTGTTCCTGGTGCACAATACCCCCTGCGTCTTCCCCACGCAACAGTTTGGTAACAGCACTGGCATTGACTTGGGCATGGAGCGCCACAACAGCCACCAAGTGAGGAGGACCATCTTTACTGCCTAACCGCCTTTTCTCTGTTAACACCTAAACATACAAAAGTAAATCAAGGACATGCTCATCAGATAAAATATAACTGCTTGTTTTAAAGAATTACCATATCTTTTTTATTCCGGCGTAGCTGGTTTGCTTTGTTCCTCCTGTCCATCTTTCTTTGTTCTTTCCTCTGCTTTTTGGTGAGGACTGTCACCGAGACTCTGCCTGTTAATAAAGTAATATTAACTATATAAGTAATAGAACCATGTCAAATGTTAAATAGATAAAATAGAATTAAATAAGAACATAGTTATAATGCTTGAAGACAGAAATGGCAAAACTAAGCCTTTAAAGCACAAAATATACAGTTAATTTAATTTTTTTTTTTTTTTTTGTATTTAAAAAACAAAGTAATGGTGTACGGCAAGATTAGAGTTCAAAGTAACAGACTTAGCTAACTGTATGCATTACAGTCCTAGCCACATCAAATATTTTATAGTAGCAGCACAAATCAAATTTGCTAATTTTATGTACGCATATTAAAAATAATAGTTATAATACTGGTATCGGGCTTTAGGTTTAAAGAGGACTTTTTTCCAAAAACGTAACACGTGTGTTCACTGCGCCGTGCTACAGTTACTAGGACAAGTGGCGCAGCAACGGCTCTCTGACTTACAGCGACACACAGAGCCTACCTTTGTTTTCTCTTTCAATTTCGCCTTTTGTCCGGTGCTTGCCATGTTTGTGGCCTTTATTTTTCTGTTTGTATATGCCGGGTCTGTGTCCTTGTTGTTTTTCGTCGTTTGCAGCCATTTTACCATGTGCGAAAGTTAGCTATACTTCCGCATCGCATTAGCGTCACAATAGAGGCGTGTCTTCAGATTTTCCGGGAGAGTTTTCAGAATAAAACCCATGATGTAGAATTTATTTATTTTTTATGTGGACGTACTCCTCAAATAGAAGACATTTAAAGGGTTTATCAAGAAATAGCTCTTGAACCTTTTTATAAATAAAAAAAAAAAGAAAATCACATATCTACCTATTGGTTAGATATAATAATAGATCACTGAAACAAACAGAAATCAAAATGTTCAATCAGACTGGATGTTCAGTCAGGGATACTTTATGCCTCTTTTTGTGTCTGAGTGCATACATATTGGTGTATGTATGCACATGTATTGTATGTGTATATGTAAATTTACACAATTTATTTGAAAATATTTATATTGTATAGGCTATATATTATATACTTTCAGGTACACATATAACAATACCTTTGCATAGCCTATGTATTGTGTTTAGGTTACACAGAGGTACTAAATTAAGAACTGGGTGTTCACGTGAACAATAAACTGGACTGGTCCCACAACACCAATGCCCTCTACAAGAAGGGCCAGAGTTGGCTCCAACTTCTGAGGAGACTGAGGTCCTTTGGAGTGAGCAGGCTTCTCGGTAAGGACTTTTAGCCTCCGCTATCCACTATGCTGTGGTCTGCTGGGGGGCAGGTAGCACAGACCGAGAAAGGAAGAGACATTCATCAGAGACAACAGCTCTTACTGACTGTGGAGGCTCTGAGCAGCTCTGAGGAGCTTTTTCCTACCTGCTGCAGTTAGACTTTATAAATCACATGCTCAGCCAGTTCATTCTTTTCTCCCTCCTTTACTTTTTAAATATGTAGTTTTTGTTTTTATTTTATATTTTATTCTAATTTAAATGCTGCTAAAATTATCTATATATATTAAATTATTCAATTACATGCAATTCTTTTTCCGCCGCAGTTTAATTTTATTAATAGCCTAACCTATGTTAATGCAACGCTATAAGCAAAGAGTTTATGGGTGTGTTATTGATCGCAATGTTTAATCAATTAGCTGGTATCTTCGTCGGGCCTGTTTTGTCTCCACCTAGATAATAATTTTGGGTCAAGGGAGAGTTTACAGCAGCACTGCCACTCTAAGAAGTTTTACAGCAGCAGTCAGGAGGGAACTGCTACTGCACTGTGCCGGAGTCAGATCCGCCCAGAGTTTCAACGTAACTCAACAACAAAGTAGTCAAATTATTTCATGTTAAGTTATACGTTTTGTAACAATATTTCGAGTACATGTGTGGCTTTTGTATAACTTTTTAGAAGGTGATTGAACGCCCCTGGCATTTTCCCTGCGTATTTTGACCAAGGGAGGCGGCGGTGCGCCTGGCAGCCATCTTTGGATCAGCCTGGGAGTGGGACTCGACAACTCCAGCTCCCACTTACTTCGGGGTGGGGATTTTAGTCCTTAAAATTTAGGAAAATATATGTTTAAATCGACTGACAGCGCCGGGGGCCATAAGTGTTTGGCACTACTAAATCACTACACTGGGAATGAAACGGGAGGACTACTTTTATAATCTCTAACTGTTGTGAATTACACGACATTGTCCACATCGCAGAAGCCTGGCCTGTCAGAAGAGGGTGAGTTTGAGCTGGCTAAGCTAACATAGCAAACATGAGAAAGGTTGGCATACTTGTAAAGTGATTCCAAAATAATGGTCATTGAAACTAGTCCAGTTATAGACCATTTATTTATAAAGTTTGTAATTTACAAAAGAATATGTCATTTTTATGGTTATTATTGTTTCATTTTGTGACACGTAACTTAGCCCAGCTAACTTTTGTGTGCTGCTAACATTAACACTGAAGATTACACTGATGTTTAGTAATGTATTTTTATGCACACACTTAATTGTTGTGTGTTTTATGCCCGATGCTTTGTTAGTTGGTCTCTATATAAATGAAAGGCTAAAAAATTTAGCAAGTGACAACTTAAAAATAATTCTTTGATGTACTCCTTTTTAATTGTCTCGTGCTGCAACTTCAGTGAGGCACTAGTTAAACACAAGAAATACCACTTATTATGGTAGCATCGTTAATATCATACATTACCATAAGTACATTACGGCAAATATTACTGTGATTTATATTCAATTAGGTGATCTAGTATAAATGGTAGACTCGTGTTAGTAAAGATGATCTCAAAACGTTGTTATCATATGGGTGTGAGAGGAGGCATAGTTTGTATTTCACACTGTCACTCACTGTAATGTATATGTCAAAGAGTGTTTGTTAAGAGAAAATTACTTACTGTAATTTTATTACAGAGAGGCTACTGTGTAGTTCTGAGTGATGACACATCCCTGTCTAAGAAGTCAAGTTCAACATTGTGTTAAAGTTGTAAAACATTTTATTTCAATAGGGGGGTTTAAAAGCAACACATGCGATTGCTGCTGTGTCATTATAGTCAATTAATCAATAGTTAATATACTTACCTGGCCCTATTCCAACTTCACAATAGCAGTGTGAACAGGAAATGCTGAGAAATGCAGCAGTGAGGGCATACATTGGGAATTCCAACCCTCCTGTTGTCCTGTCTTTCTGCATTCTTGTGCATGTGTGCTAGTTGGAATGTTAGGTTGTTATATAAAGGTATTTTCATCCAGTTGTGTTCACCATAGTCACAACTTCAATATGCCATAAGTCACAAGCAAGTAGTAAAGAACAATGATATATAAAAAGGCACAGTTCTATATGGAAATGAGCCTTTTTTTCCTGGGTGAATCACTGTCAAATAGTGAGTTGTTCAGTCTTGTGGTGAGACAAAAGATGTCTGCTTAAATTAGGGGCTGTTTCTTTTCGGCTGGGAAAGGTCTTGTGACTCTAGCATCAGCTCTCCATCTATTTACTACTGATCATCTGAGGCGCATGGACTTACTAAACTTGAAGCAATCTCTCCTAGCCTATATCAACATCTGCATTACAGAAGTTAGGCCTGATGTGAAGTTCTTAATTTCTCCTGAATTATGTTTATGTCTTATGAAACGGCCAGTTAAACCTTTTTTAGTTCCAACAAACCCAAAGAAAAAAACATTTGAAATGCAGTGAGTTAAACAACTCCATCATCAAAATTGATAATTTATAACCCTACTTGATGTAATATTGATTACTGTTGTTTAAATGTTAAATCCCTAGACATTTTGAGACTTTTGGTATAATAGTATATACTGCACTGTAATTAAAGGTGACCAAAATAAAGCAAACTGATGACACTAAAGTGTCAAGAGGCTAAGATCTGTCTATTTCAAAACGCATCACTTAAAAACACTTATCTGTGAGTAATACATTACTATTATTAAGTAGTCTTAAAAGTACTCAGTTATTCGTATTTGTGGGCATATATTTGTTGTTAAAAAAGTATTGGGATGTCCATTTAAAAGTGTTTACCAAGTTTTCACTTGTTCAACAAGTATTACTGTTACAGGAATGCTTTACTTGTGGCAGGCAAATTGGAATCTTCCCCAGACTGAAGTCTCAGACTCAGTGTCTGTTCAAGATAAAGAGCTTGTTTTTTGATGCATTTGTTTGTCACTGAAGGTGTAAGGGAAAATACTTAGGACACAACTCACTGATTTCTGAACTGTTGCTGTTACTATGGTAACTCTGTTACCTTAAGGGTCTGACAGGCCATTTTCCAGTGTTGAACTTCACAGTATTGTGATTTGTCTAATGGCATGTTTTGAGGTTTCTGGTGGGAATAGACAGATTTATTGGTTTCAGAAATTTTACTAGACTGCTTATTTGAATATGGTGTTTCAAAGCATTAATACTGAATATTTTTTCTGTTATTTTAGCTCTGAACACATATGAGGCAATTGTCCTGCAGATGAGACATCGGCGGGGGCGTTTAAGTCGCTGTCGCAAACCCAGATAGTTCCTGGCGACAGCGGCATTGCCTCCTGTTTTTTTTCCAATTATGCCCAACAACAGTCGGGCGGGGAGTCTGAAGGACCCCGAAATTGCAGACCTCTTCTTCAAGGAGGACCCAGAAAAGCTCTTTTCAGATCTGCGTGAGATTGGCCATGGCAGCTTTGGTGCTGTATATTTTGTGAGTAAAAAAAATAAATAAATAAATTCTTTCCTATCCTTAGCTTTGTATACTGTGCTGGGTTCTAACAGACTAGTTTTTGGTGCACTTATGCTTTTTGTTACCTTGTGTTGTTAAAATTGCTTCCATTGTTTTCCTCACTTGTAAGTCGCTTTGGATAAAAGCGTCTGCTAAATGACTAAATGTAAATGTATTGCTATACAAGTCGTTATTTGCGATACAAATATTGAGATCAATAATTTGCAATAACAATAGATTTGTGATATATTGTGCATCCCTACCGTGAATGTACAGTGTTTTGAAGTCACACTGTTGACAGTTTAGAATGCTAGCTAGATACTTTGAAATCATAAAATATGAAATTAATTTTTCTAGGTGCAGATTGTGAAAATAGTGTAATGAAACAGTTGCTGGTTTTATTCTACCTCTTCAGTTGTTACTTTTTACTTCCATGTTTTAAAAGCTTTTTGACTAAGCATCACTAGGCATGTATTTGTAAAACAAAGTAGCCAGTAAACACATTAGAAATCATACATCTTACTGCAAAGGTGTGTTTCAAAATATTGAATTTAAAACTAATTTCCCTCAAGGCACGGGATGTGCGGTCTAATGATGTGGTGGCCATCAAGAAAATGTCTTATAGTGGAAAGCAGCCAATTGAGGTACAGAACCTTTTTTTAATACAAATTAAAATTATTCCGATTAAAAACATCTCTTGCTGTATTGGTCTTCCTGTCCTTTTTTTTTCAGAAATGGCAAGACATAATTAAGGAGGTGAAGTTCCTTCAAAGAATACAACATCCAAATAGTATAGAATATAAAGGATGTTACCTAAGAGAGCACACTGCCTGGGTAAGGTTATTACTGATAGTCACGGGTGCTCCAATCAATCATTTTTAGACCAAATCCTGAAAGCAGTATTGTCCGATCATTGAACAATCACTGTTCAATGTACTATTACTCTTCTTTACCAGAACACAATTCCGTTATTATGGTGCATTTTAACATGTTCTATTTTTATCTGGCTGTAGCGTGAGTAAAAGCATGGGTATATAGACTTAAGATTTTAGATTTTTTTGGCCCTAGGTCACATACAAAATTTGGGAGAAAGATTTTAGGCCAAATAATCTTAATAAAACCTACTTGTTGATTATTTAAACTTGGCAAGGACAACTTTTTGTTTTACCATCTGTGGTGAAATTCTGAAAGAAATGAAAGTTATCTCTATTGACAATGAAACTGTCAATGATTGCACAACTAACAGATTAATTTTAAGTGTTCAGTGGTAGGCTCTATAAATATAATTGTGAAGTCAATGTGATAAACAGAAACAATTTTATTTTAAAAAGCAGTTTTCCTTGCCACTCATAGGGAATTGTTGGTCTGCTCTGTGTCTTCATTAACGAGCCATTATAACACTATAAGCCCCAATAACATTATGCTGGCTGATAGTGATTGGATTTATATCAATTGGAGCACCCATAAAGTATTATAGCCATTTTGTTCTACAATAAACACATTAATTACTTTGTTTTATTTAAATGCAGCTGGTGATGGAGTATTGTCTAGGCTCTGCTTCTGACTTGTTAGAAGGTAAGTTTGAAACACAAAGCATGCAACCTTTCATGTATAATTTCCTTTATAACTTTGGTTCTTGTCTTATTATGCTCTAATCATACTGTCCTTTACTAGTTCACAAGAAACCTCTGCAAGAAGTAGAAATTGCTGCAATTACCCATGGTGCTCTTCAAGGGTTGGCCTATCTTCATTCCCACAACATGATTCACAGGTGAGTCCTAGGGCACAGAGTGCTTATCACTTCTAGAGTTTTGTCTCTGTGTGAACGACCAATCATTCATCCTTGTGTTTGTGACAGAGATATAAAGGCAGGAAATGTCTTGCTGACCGAGGTTGGGCAAGTTAAACTAGCAGACTTTGGTTCTGCCACCATTGCCTGTCCTGCAAACTCTTTTGTTGGGACACCATATTGGTATGTATAGTACTCTAGAGTTCTCTCAAAAGTACACATTAAGAATGCCTCTTTTTAAGATTTTGTTGTCATTACAGGATGGCTCCGGAGGTAATATTAGCAATGGATGAGGGTCAGTATGATGGCAAAGTGGACATCTGGTCTTTAGGAATAACCTCCATTGAATTAGGTATAATAACCACTGTATATTATATGGTTTATTTATTTAAATATTTATCGTGCTTGCTAGATCAAATACTACATGCTTATTATATATTTTCCCCACCATGTATCGCCTTAATGTAATTTATTGTGCGACGACAGCGGAAAGGAAGCCTCCACTATTCAATATGAATGCAATGAGTGCCTTATACCATATTGCACAGAATGAGAGTCCATCACTCCAGTCTAGTGAATGGTAATTTTTCACAAAAAATCTGAGATTTATATTTTTATCAAGCTTGTTAAATAACTTCTATTTCTGTTCCTGAAATGTAGGACAGATTATTTCCGAAACTTTGTAGATTCTTGCCTTCAGAAACTTCCGCAGGATAGGCCAAACTCTGAGGAGCTTTTAAAGGTGAAGTTTTAAAAAGTTTGAAGTTTCTTTGACAGTTTGTTCATGTCTTTTAAATTTGTAAATGCTTTTCATTGTTCTTTTCTCAGCATGCATTTGTTCAGCGAGAGAGACCAGAATCGGTTTTAGTGGACCTAATAAGTCGAACCAAGGATGCAGTGAGGGAGCTGGACAATCTGCAGTATCGCAAAATGAAAAAAATCTTGTTTCAGGAAGCCCAAAATGGTCCAGCAACTGAGGCACAAGATGAAGAGGAGGTACACCGTCTGACCTGTATTTGTTAAATAAAGTTGCAGTGTTTAATTAAATAGTGTTGCCTAACCTATGGTTTCTTGTGGTCTGTGATTGTGATATATTTTCAGGAGCCAGAAAACATTGTGAGCCGTACTGGGACTGTGAACAGTGTCGGGAGCAATCAGTCTATTCCTAGTATGTCAATAAGTGCCAGTTCCCAGAGCAGTTCTGTCAATAGTCTGACAGATGCAGGTGATGACAAAAGTGAGTTGGATATTGTGGGTGACCACACAGTAATGTCCAACAGTTCAGTCATACACCTCAAGCAGGTAGGGACTCTTAAAATCCACAAAACATTGTCTTTTGTCACTGTAAAGGATTTTTATTATAACCTGTCCTGGATGTTTATATTTACTAAAGGATGAAGAGCCTGTAAATGAAAACAGAACAGAACTTCCGACTCGACCAACTGAGCCACAGTCTCCACCTGCACCTCCAAAACCAAAACGAAACCGTGAACACTTTGCCACTATACGCACAGCCTCTGTGGTAAGTAAAAGCAATAATCAATCAAATGTAAATTCTCTTTTGATGTGTAGGGAGGTTTACAGTCCCTTGAATGAGGGTCAAAACATCTTCTAACTTTAACTCAAGTATAGCAAAATGTGAGTAGTATGAGTATTACAGAGGATCTATGTGCCCTGCACACAGACAGACAGTTGAACTGTTTTGTCTTCTTTGATTTCAGGAAGCTATAATATATATATATATAGTATATATTTTCAAACACGCACACACTTATGTTTTTTTTATATGCAAAAAAGAAACACTTTTCTGTCACGCACACGTCTTCAAGCATGCAGCTTGAAAACCTTTTGCTTTGCAATCATTTAACAGAACTGCGTCACTTTTATCATTATTATTGTTTATTTCAGCTTACCCGCCAGATTAAGGAGCATGAGCAAAATTCTGAATTAAGGGAGCAGATCTTGGGCTACAAACGGATGAGGCGGCAGCATCAGAAACAGCTGATGGCACTGGAAAATAAGATAAAAGCTGAGATGGATGAACACAGACTCCGTCTTGACAAGGAACTTGAGAACCAAAGGAACAGCTTTGCCCAGGAAATGGAGAAACTTGTCAAGAAACACCAGATGTCTATTGAGAAAGATGTAAGATTACAACTTTGCAATGCTTTTAGAGGCATATCATAGATCTTTTTTTACATAATGATGTTCTAAACATTTTACAGGCAAAAACGTTTAGCAATGATGAAAAGAAGTTCCAACAGCATATCCAGAACCAGCAGAAGAAAGAGCTCAATAGCTTCCTAGAATCCCAAAAACGGGAGTATAAGCTACGCAAAGAACAACTAAAAGAAGTATGGGTAGTTCATTGCCAGTCATAGATTACCATTAAATGTATACTGATAGTAATTTTCTCAATTGTTTTTTTTATCCTAATCGCATTTTACAGGAGTTGAATGAAAACCAATCAACACCAAAGAAAGAAAAGCAGGAATGGTTGTCCAAGCAGAAAGAAAATTTCCAACATTTTCAAGCAGAGGAGGAGGCCAACTTGCAGCGTAGACAGAGGCAGTACCTGGAACTGGAGTGTCGCAGGTTCAAACGAAGAATCTTAATTGCCCGGCACAATATTGAACAGGACCTAGTGCGTGAGGTCAGCATATTCTTCTACACTGTATTGCTGTGGCTTTGACATTCTTGCCACAATTCAACTTTGTTTAAATTTGCATTATTTTAATTCATACATTTTACATCAATCAATCATTTTTTCAATCAACCTTTTCTGACCGTATTATATCTCTCTTTTGTTAGGAGCTAAACAAGCGCCAGACTCAAAAGGACTTGGAACATGCCATGCTCCTACGGCACCATGAATCCATGCAGGAGCTGGAGTTTCGTCAGCTCTGCACCATTCAAAAGACGAGGACTGAACTCACTCGTCTGCAGCACCAGACTGAGCTCACTAATCAGCAAGAGTACAACAAAAGGAGGGAGAGAGAACTTAGACGCAAGCATGCCATGGAAGTTCGTCAGCAACCAAAAAGCCTCAAGGTGAAGAACCCAGTGGTTAAATAGGGGGCAGTAAACACAATAATAGTGTTCATATTATTATACAGACAATTAAAGAGCAAAAATGCAATTCAGTATAAACATAATGTATAACTCCTACCGTCACATCTTTAGTGAGGATAATACTTAGATGTCTAATGTCAGATATTTATTTACAAAGTGGCTAGTCACATTTTTATGCTCTCTTTAGGCATGCCCTTTTCTCAGCTGTGCAGCCCTTGTGGACACACTATTCTGCATTAGTTTTTTTCTTTCTCTGCTGTACCTGCTCATTTCTTGTCTCTGATAGGTCAGAGGATGTTTCTAACCACTGTCTAGAACTTAATCTGCTAATATAAAAGCGTCAGCTAAATGAATAAATGTAATGTAAGTTTCAGATAGAAATTGGACTAGCTTTGTGGCACCAAAAATACAGTGTTAACCCAAAGTTACCTTACAAGTTTGTAGTCCAGGGCCCCAGGCAAATAACATTTAACATTTGACATGTTACATTAAATTCATTAATACTGATTAATACTATTATTATTTCTATGCTAATGAAGTTGATTAAATTTAAACTACAGTATTAGTGAAAAATGGTAATCCAGCATGTTCAGCAAAAACACAGCCAGCTTCCTTTTTTAATTTGTGGTTTAGGTAAAACAAAAATATTGATCAAATTTGTTATATTTTGGCAGTCCAAAGAGCTGCAGATCAAGAAGCAGTTCCAAGACACCTGTAAGATACAGACTAGACAGTACAAGGCACTGAGGAATCATCTGCTGGAGACCACACCAAAGTCGGAGCACAAAGCTGTCCTAAAACATCTCAAGCAAGAACAGCACCGCAAACTTGCCATCTTGGCAGAGCAGTATGATCAGTCAATCAACGAGATGCTTTCCACTCAGGCGGTGAGTATGTGAAACTGTTACAATGAATATTGATGACACTTGTTCCAATATACATAACATTATTTCAACATCTTACACCCCAATTGAATATAATCTTGATTCTCACCCTTGATTTGTTCTCAGCTTCGTCTGGATGAGACTCAGGAGGCTCAGTGCCAAGCCTTAAGAATTCAGCTTCAGCAGGAGCTAGAGCTTCTCAATGCCTACCAGAGCAAAATCAAGATGCAGACAGATTCTCAGCATGAACGAGAGAAAAAGGACCTGGAGCAGAGAGTATCCCTCCGCAGAGCCCTATTGGAACATAAGGTTTTCCTCTCTTAATTATTATTGGAGCTCTTGCTGTGACGTATGCAAAATAATACTTGTAATGGAAAGTGTAGCAGACTAACATAAGAAATGTCTAAGTAATTTTGATTGCAGTGCAGGTAGAAAACATTTACATTTACATTTACATTTATTCATTTAGCAGACGCTTTTATCCAAAGCGACTTACATTACATTACATTACATTACCAGTGTTACAGTCACTGGAGGCAAGGTGGGTTAAGTGTCTTGCCCAAGGACACAACGACAGTATGAACTGTGGGGCGAGCGGGAATCGATCCTACTACCTTCCGGTTGAAGGACGGCCGCTCTACCCACTGAGCTACTGCCGCCCCAGAAAACAGAAAAAATAAGCAAATGCTAATACTTCTGAGAGAGATAGTATTGGGACATCCCATAAATATTGGGACATCGACACAATTGTAATATTTTTGGCTCTATACACCACCACAATGGATTTGAAATAAAATGAACAAAATGTGCTTTAACTGCAGACTTTTAGCTTTAGTTTGAGGGTATTTACATCCAAATCAGGTGAACGGTGTAGGAATTACAACAGTTTGCATATGTGCCTCCCACTTTTTAAGGGACCAATAGTAATGGGACAATTGGCTGCTCAGCGGTTCCATGGCCAGGTGTGTGTTATTCCCTCATTATCCCATTTACAAGGAGCCGATAAAAGGTTCAGAGTTCATTTCAAGTGTGCTATTTGCATTTGGAAACTGTTGCTGTCATCTCTCAATATGAGATCCAAAGAGCTGTCACCATCAGTGAAGCAAGCCATCATCAGGCTTAAAAAAACAAAACAAACCCATCAGAGAGATAGCAAAAACTTTAGGTGTGGCCAAATCAACTTTTTGGAACATCCTTTAAAAGAAAGAACGCACCGGTGAGCTCAGCAACACCAAAAGACCCGGAAGACCACTGAAAACAACTGTGGAGGATGACCGAGGAATTCTTTCCCTGGTGAAGAAAACACCCTTCACAACAGTTGGCCAGATCAAGAACACACTCTCCAGGAGGTAGGTGTATGTGTGTCAAAGTCAACAATCAAGAGAAGACTTCACCAGAGTGAATACAGAGGGTTCACCACAAAATGTAAACCATTGGTGAGCCTCAAAAACAGGAAGGCCAGATTAGAGTTTGCCAAACAACATCTAAAAAAGCCTTCACAGTTCTGGAACAACATCCTATGGACCGATGAGACCAAGATCAACTTGTACCAGAGTGATGGGAAGAGAAAAGCATAGCACCTCATCAGTGAAGTGGTGGTGGTGGTAATGTCATGGCGTGGGTCATGTATGGCTGCCAATGGAACTGGTTCTCTTGTATATATTGATGATGTGACTGCTGACAAAAGCAGCAGAATGAATTCTGAAGTGTTTTGGGCAATATTATCTGCTCATATTCAGCCAAATGCTTCAGAACTCATTGGACAGCACTTCACAGTGCAGATGGACAATGACCCGAAGCATACTGCGAAAGCAACCAAAGACTTTTTTAAGGGAAAGAAGTTAAATGTTATGCAATGACCAAGTCAATCACCTGACCTGAACCCGATTTCCGAAGGAAAAATGCCCCAAGAACAAGCAGGAACTAAAGACAGTTGCAGTAGACGCCTGGCAGAGCATCACCAGGGATAAAACCCAGCGTCTGGTGATGTCTATGCGTTCCAGACTTCAGGCTGTTATTGACTGCAAAGGATTTGCAACCAAGTATTAAAAAATAAAAGTTTGATTTATGATTGTTAATCTGTCCCAGAATGTAATTGGTCCCTTTAAAAAGTGGGAGGAACATATACAAACTGTTGTCACCGTTCACCCGATTTGGATGTAAATACCCTCAAATTAAAGCTAAAAGTCTGCAGTTAAAGCACATCTTGTTCGTTTCATTTCAAATCCATTGTGGTAGTGTATAGAGCCAAAAAGATTAGGTGTGCGTGCGTGCGCGCTTATTTAATGCTTGTATAATTTTTCTTTTTATTTATTGACCTCCAAATTTTTTTCTTTTGTTTAAGATTGAGGAGGAGATGTTGTCCTTGCGAAATGAACGTTTGGATCGAATTCGGATCCTCCTTGAGCGCCAAGCCCATGAAGTTGAGGCTTTTGACTCTGAGAGTATGCGCCTTGGCTTTAGCAACATGGTGCTAGCAAACATCTCCCCCGAGGGCCTCAGCAATAGCTTTCCTGGAGCTCCAGGAAATTGGAGTCAGCAACAGCACCCATCTGGAAGTTCCCAAGGACATCTCTGGGGCATTGGCAGTTCTGGTTCACAAAGCAGCCAATACCGCTATCACTCCAGTCCAGGAGCAGCCCCTGGGCAGCAAGGCTGGGGGCAAGGCATGCAGGGTGGTGGGGTACACCAGCCATGGGGACATCCATCAACAGGATCCCTGGTCTCTCGTAGCAGTGGGGCAATCCAAAACAGCCCCCAAGGAATGGGGAGGACACCTTCAGGAGGACGTAGTGATCCAGGCATGAGCAGGAGTGCCAGTGTCGCCTCTCAGATATCAAATGGCTCACACCTTTCCTACACTTAGATACCCTTCTGAGCAGGGCAGTATAAATAGGGAGATCTGGAGTTTCTTTAACACAGCAGGGCAGAGAAATAGATATTTTTTGCAGGTCTGTTTTTCTTCTACAGTACCCCTCAGTGTCCATCTCCCTTGTACAGTGAATGTGAGAAGAAATACATGTCACTCAGGTTAAAAGGGCTGCAAGAGGCACAGCCCCTGCTCATGGCAGTTGATCGGCACTCATTAAAATTTTATGTTTATGTTACACAGGCAATTTGAGTATCCACACACAATACTCCCAAGTTTATTAAAAAGCTTTCACTTATAGATTAAAATGGTTTGTGCTATTCACAGCCATGGCTCTCATTTTGCACATGAAACACTGATGACTTTGGCTTTGGCATGTGTCATCAATGTCTTTAGGCAGGCATGATGTGGTATTTAATCACAGCAAGCCCATTTTTGTTAAGGATGCCTTTCCTTGTTCATATTCATTTATACACTGGCTGACTAATGTTGGTAACAGCATAGCACTCTTCACTTGCTTAGCTGCCATTGTACAAGCCTGCTGTAATGGTCATTGTGATTAGTTTGACTATTTAGTAATTGTACTTGCTATATTTCCTATTTGAGGATTACAACACTGCTACTGTGCCTTTTTAACTTTTGATTTTATAATTTTTTTTATTGTTGATTTTAAACTTTAGCAGCAGTTTGAGACCCATGCCAATGAATGTTTAGATACACTTTAAAGTTTATTTTTTCCGCACCTTCATTGGCCCAAAATATAAGAATGAATAATTAATGTTTGTATAAAGGATGTATAAAGGAATGTTGCTGCATATTAACTATATTGTAACTGGGTATAGAATGGTGGTACTTGACGGTAAAATAAAAAAAAAAATCCTTTCATCTCTCAATGTTGGTCTGAGAGGAATCATCAAAAAGCTGCAATTGATTTGCCTTTAGAATTGTAGTAATAAAAATTTAATTTTATTAGTGCCTTTTTAAAACCGCTGCCTTTTTCAAAGCACTTTACATAGCGCTTTATATAAGGATAAATGTTCAGCTGGATGTTTGTTAGTATGTGTTACAATGTTAAGAAATCTACATAACTGCATGTTTTTATAACCCAAAGGCTAAGTTCCCAAGTACTAAAAGGCTTGATGTATAATAACATGGAGCTGAAAACACATTTTTATCTATTGCATCTACAGCAATATGTGCACAAGTTTGGCTACACAAAGAAGAATTACATTTTATTCTATGTTAAAGCTACGCTAGTATAATTGTCATGACCATAACAGCAGGCTTGCCTACTTATAAACTAGAACACCATTAAATGTTAAGACCCAATTAAGTAACACTAATATAAAAGGTGCTAGGTTACACATGGTTTTGGCCTACCCCCATAACATGGGTGACTGAATTAAGCACATGCTCTTCTGACAAAATTGTAGCAAATGTTATTTTACGCTCTGTAAGGATGGCCAAATACAATTGAATAAATGTGTCAAAAGCACTTAGGTATTTTTGGTGCCCAAGTACTTCCTTTAGTATTATTTTTTATTTTTTTGCTTGTATACCTTCTTATTGCGGATAATGGAAGATCCTTGAAACAGTCAGTTTCCTTCAGTTTATATTTCCATATTGAGTCATTTAAGCCTTAAGTCTATTTGTTAATAAAGAAAGATACTCCCCTGTATACCAAGTTGAAAAAGTTGGAGTTGTATGTTCATATGTGTATATTTTATTCAAAACATTTAATGACTAAAACATTTTTAAGAAAATAATTTTTAAGACTAACTTTATTTAACTGGCGGACCGCAGCGCTGTTAACAAATATTTTATTCGCAATTGAAATTTGTACTTATTTCAGCAAATTGTACCATACCCCTCTCTTTAGATGCTGGGCCTTTGTGTAGTAAAGTATGCCTACCACTCTACTTTCCATTTTACAACGAAAATGCTGTTCCTGTTCTTGCGCAATGGGGTTCTAACAAATACAATTTAAAAAATGTTGGTACAAGGTTCTCCTAATTGTACTCTTAATTTCCTTCCTGATAAATTGATACTGTGCAAAAGGTTGAGAATATTTATTGTTATCTGTACATGTCAGCAGCCAAGAGTTTGAATGTTAGGCCAATCAAACCTCACATCCATGCCAACCTATACTTTTTATGCACACTTTTTGTTCACTGTCTGAACGTTATGTGTGAGTGGGTTCTGGATATCCATGCTTATTGTGCAACATTTAATATATGTTATACTTTAACTATGATGTCAAAATGTGTCCTACTGATTGAACACTTGCAAGATACTGAATAAGACTCAGTTAAAAAAAATGGCAATGGTCAGACACTGTGCCATAACTATTTTTTAGAGCGCAGGCACCACTTAATTGTTTCATATCCATAATTTTCCCTAATATTAAGCTCATGGCAAGGAATAAGTAGATTCAAATACTTGCTTGTGGGCAAAAGGCTTGAAAAGATGTGGTTGTGACAGGCAATGTATGAAAAAATATTGCATTTTTTTTAAGACAGTATTCTTTGGCACATTACCACTACAACTCATAACCTGTATTAAAATGTATAGATGGTGGAACATGTTATTGAATGTTTGAGAGATTATGCTATATAAGAGATGGTTACGTACTAAATGTTGATTTAAATTGTGTAAAAATTCATAAAACACAATAAAACGGATCAAATTGACTTTTTGGTTCGTGTTATATTTACCATTATGTTGGCAGAGGGTTATCAAACACAAATCAGTTTTAATAAAATATTTTTTATCAAACGTGGCTTGCATTTTATTTTATTTACCGGTTTTAATTTAACGAATTTGCACCATAGATTGTATAAATATATACAATTTGCACACTCTGAGTATAGTGTACACAAAGATGTCTGAACTGGAGTCCCCTCATGGTCCACGGACCACAGTTTGAAACTTAGTCGCAAGTTCACAAACCGGAAGCAATGCAGCGTGATGACGAGCATCGTAAACAATCTGAAAGTTAAGCTAATCCCAGAAAACGGAATGCAGTGTCAAAATTTAAGTCCGGTCTTGACTTGAGTAAGTATATAACCTACTTTTATCTCATGATTCTTTTTTTTTTTACACCCAGTAAGTGCATAGTTAGCTTTTAGTGTCAAAGTTAAAGCTCTAGCTAAAGCATCTGCAGAATGCGACAGTCATTGTGCTAGCTCTTTATGCTTACGCTGATCTTAGCATCAATTGTTTACTATAGCACCAGAAAGGTCATAAATGTTTAAACTGTATTGAATACTCAGTGACAGCAATACACAAAAACATCCGATTAGCCATACCAATCTAATGTAGCTACAAAGCTAACTATTATCGTACTATACATAGCTAATTTCAATTGGGTTTAACTATTAAATTAAAATGGTTAAAGAACAACATAAATTGAGTACTTATTCTTATATATTTTTTTTAGTTACAAATGGCATTGCCATGTAAAATGCATAGATACGTGTTTTGTTTTAAAAAGTAAAGCAACCACATAAACATACTTTCTATCACGCTGTCTTTTGCTCTGGATTGAAACAAGTGCTCCAAGATGTTGTGTGAAGTTCTGCTCTCTACACTATGGTTCCTGTTTGTCATCTTTTGGGTGGAAACTATAAGTGTCTGGCTATTTCTCTCCATGTTCTACCAGGACAGGGCCTTTTACCACTGGGGACATGGGTGAGAATAATCCCTTTTACCTGTAATTACCACCAATGGCAATAACAGTAAATCAAATCGAAAACGCACTTAAAATCTTTTTTTATGTTACAGGGTATATACAGATGATCCAGGGCAGATGATTTACTTTTTGAGCAGGTAATAATATTTTCTTAAATTAAACTACTGCTCAGATGAATCAAGTAATTACTGATTTCAGTTTTAAGTTGTCATGTATGTGTGTTAACGAGCTTTTCTCCTTTCTCTACAGAGTTGATATTCACGTGCAAACAGAAGTGCAGATATGACACAAAACGAAAAGAAAAATATGAATTCTCAGTGCTGCCGCTGTTGGAGTCTGGTTGCTGAAGGACACGGTGACCAGCAGTTTCTTTTGCACGGACTTTTTTATTTTATATTTTTTTTATTTTTTTTATTGCAAATAATTTTGCACTGTCTTTAATATAGTTTAATATTGTCATTGTGAAAGTGACACAGGATTTGTGGACAGTCATCTTCACTGTGTTGGAGAAAATACCAAAAAAAGACAGGAGTGCTGATTTTTCTCAAGTATTTATGCAATGAGGCTGGTTTTATTTTACACTGCCATTCTATGCAACAACAGTTAAACACCAAATCACAATGCATTTTTCATCAGATAAGAGTTATGTTATATGTGTTTTACAGCTTTTAGGTTAAGTCAACATTATAGATGATTATTTTACTCTATGGACATTCCTTTTCTTAACCCATGTTGATGCTTGTTTATTTGTAACATTGTTTATGCTCTTACTAAACATATTTAAGTGATAAATTGCACAATTTCTCCTCCAAGTAAAACATATTAAAAGCATTTTTGGGAAGAAGTAGATTTTAAATAATCACTGACATTTAATCCATAGTATTAATGGGAGGGAAAGGCTATATGAAATATTTATATAGAGAGACAAATAGGATGTACCTATATTCTGAATTTTAAACATCAATGTTAATTTGTTTGCTTGCTGAAATATCTCTGATTATTTGATTGGATTGCAGACAAAATGTCTTCAACGTGCTTAAACTTGTTTGCTTGAATAAAATTGTTTTGAAACCTGTTGTATATCAGCAGAACCCTGAGGTGTGTACACACTTGTGTCTGTGTCACATAGCTATAATTTTACATTGGACATACGATTGATGTTAGGATTTCCTCCTTTAGTGCATCAATTATAGTCTAGGATATGACATGGAGCGAGATGAGAGACTGATAAGGATATGAACAACAAACAGAACACAAACACGGCATTTATGCAAGTCTTTATTGTAAAAGAGGATTTGGTGAACCATCCAGGCCGGTAGAGGACGCTCCCCATGAAAAGTCGCTCTCATTTTTATCCCGGGCCGGCCCACCATGAGCATCATCCTGTCCTCCGACTGTGCAAAATAAAGCCTGTTTCGTTGGAGGCTAGGGTAAAGAGTTGTATGAAGTTGATCTTTACCTTAGCAGCACGGAATTTATGTTGATTTTGTGCGGACAGGAAGCTTCATAAACATGGCACCGACGATTCAAAGTCAGGCTCAACGAGAAGACGGCCACAGGCAAGTGAAAGCAAGACCTCATTAGACCTAACTCTACAAAAGCTGTTTACTTTGTCTACAGTGTATTTCTCATTTTAAAATAACTTGATATTATGATGTCTGATGTGATTAATCTTCTAATCCTTTAGAATAAATATTAGTGTCTTACCCCTATGAGGTACGCTGACGCTACAACGTACAACGTATTCTGGGTTGGATTATGTATACATTTTTTAAAGGTGGCAACAGACCTGTAAAAACGAAATGACCTGCAAGCTAAAGACGTGTTAAGTATTTAAGTGTCTAATAAACCACTATTGTGTTTATTCAGTAGGCCATCATCTCACAGAACTGTCCCAGAGAGGTAAGTAAATGTACCATGATTTTTACAACACTTTAATAATTACTGTATGGGAATATATCTAACAAAAGTGTAGGACCATGTGTGGAAAAAAAAATTTTCGGCTCTGCCCCCTTTTTTGTCGACAGGTCAGGAGTGGTTTGCCGGGTGAAATACTGCAACAGCCTTCCTGATATACCTTTTGATCCAAAATTCATCACATATCCATTTGATCAGCACAGGTCAATATTTTTTATTCAGTGTTTTAATAATGATAATCATCATCATTATAACATTTTGTTGTCTTTAGATTTGTACAGTACAAGGCTACATCTCTAGAGAAGCAGCACAAGCATGAGCTTCTGACTGAGCCAGACCTGGGAGTCACCATTGATCTCATCAACCCAGATACTTACCGTATTGACCCCAGCAGTAAGTAATTGTATTTGTGAATAATTCAGAAGTTCTGCTTGGTTATTAAATTGTTTATGACAAAATTACTAGTACTGCTGGATCCCGCTGATGAGAAACTGCTGGAGGAGGACATCCAGGCTCCTTCCAGTTCTAAGAGGTAAATTTAGATAATATTAAGGTTTGTGTCCTCAAACATTTCATTAACTTTTTAATGGTTCTTCAAGGTCTCAGCAGCATGCCAAAGTGGTCCCGTGGATGAGAAAAACAGAGTATATTTCTACAGAGTTTAACAGATATGGTGTTTCTAATGAGAAAGTGGAAGTCAAGTAAGTGTGCTAAGTTACTTAAATGTGTGTGTGTGCTTGTGGGGTTTTTTTAAACAAAGAAAATTTGGTTTTAGGATTGGAGTTTCTGTCAAACAACAATTTACAGAAGAAGAGATTTACAAAGACCGGGACAGCCAGATTTCAGCCATCGAGAAGACATTTGAGGATGCACAGAAACCGGTGAATAGCATTATGTGTGCAGAAATTCTTTGATAATTTTACACTTAAAATATGTTTATCAAATGATTTTTACCCATTTACTGTACTGTAAATTGTCTTTTTAATGTAATTTACAAATTCTGTGTCCGGTATTCACTTCTATATGTTTATTCTTCAGATCAATCAGCACTATAGTAAACCCAGAGTTACTCCTGTGGAGGTTTTGCCTGTGTTCCCAGACTTCAAGGTGAGCTTGCAGCAAAAACACTCCTGCACCCTTTTTGTAGTAGATGAGACAGTCTATGTTATTGCTACAATAAAAATATCAGAAACCATTCATTTATACATTGTTTTACCCAGACATTAACTAACACTTTAACTCTTTCCCTAGATGTGGATCAACCCATGTGCTCAGGTCATCTTTGATTCTGATCCTGCACCTAAAGAAATATCAGCACCTGCAGGGGTGGAAATGATGTCTCAGGCTATGATTAGGTAATGTAATTCTTTACACCTGTGACATAGCTATTTTCTCAATATATAATTGATTAAGACAGACTTGCTAATCTAGTTTTTTTCCTCTAATTACTATTGTGTAATACAGGGGTATGATGGATGAAGAAGGAAATCAGTTTGTGGCCTACTTTCTCCCCAATGAAGAAACTATTCGAAAACGCAAGAGAGATTGTGAGGAGGGTGTGGATTATATGGCTGAAGATCTGTAAGTGAAGTCACCAAAATATATAAAAAAAAAAACAGCCTGGCTGTATTTACAATTTCTGTTATGTAATAATGTTGTTTTTATTTAGCTATGATTACAAGATCGCCAGGGAGTACAACTGGAATGTCAAGAACAAAGCCAGCAAGGGTTATGAAGAAAACTACTTCTTTATCTTTCGAGACGGAGATGGTGTTTACTACAATGAGCTTGAAACTCGGTGACTATATCTATGTTACAAAGTTTTGTATCTCTTTAGAGATATGTGGGGCTCAGTGGTAGAGCGGTCGTCCTACAACCAGAAGGTTGGCGGTTCGATTCCCGCTTTTCCCCACAGTTAATTCTGACACACCAGTGTCTGTGGCACTGGTGTGTGATTGCCGATGGTCGGAGAGTCCGTAGGGGTGGAATGGCTGCCACGTCTCTGTCAGTCTGCCCCAGGGCAGCTGTGGCTACAGATGTAGCTTACCACCACCAGTGTGTGACTGTGAAGTGAATGAATAATTGATATGTAATGCAGTTTTATTAAATATACCTTGCCTTTGTTCATCAATCTTTACAAAACAAATGCACTAGTCAGTACCCCCATTTAATGTTAAACAGCTTGCAAATTGAAACTTTCTAGAAATTGTCTCTGACACCTGCCATTTTCACTTTCAGAGTGCGTCTGAGCAAGAGAAGAGCAAAGGCTGGAACTCAGTCCACCACAAATGCTGTGCTGGTTTGTAAGCACAGAGATATGAATGAGAAGGAGCTTGAAGCACAGGTGAGATTACGTGAATGACTGCTAGAAAAGAATTGTGTGTAATGCTTCTGTAAGCTAAATTTTCACGTAATTATTTCAGGAAGCACGTAAAGCTCAGTTGGAGAACCATGAGCCAGAAGACGAAGAGGAGGACATGGATAAAGACATGCAGGACTCTGGTCAGTGTTTTAAAACTAGTCTAGCTTTGTGCTGCACTATGTTTAATTAGTGTAAATACATTTTCTTCCTGAATCATTTGTATGTTATGTTCACAATTTCTTATTTGAATTTTTTTTTTCAGGTGATGAGAAAGAGAAGGCCAGTGGCAGTGAGGGAGATAATTTCGGCAGTGAATCTGAGGGCGAAGATGACGAACAGGAGCAACGAGATGAAGATGAGGATGAAGAGAGAGAGAAGCGAAGAAGGAAAGCGAGCGGCAGTGGCAGCGAGAGCGGCGAAGAGCGTACAAGAGAAATGCGAGATGAAGAGGAGATCTTTGGCAGTGATGATGACAGTGATGACAATGAGCCCAAGAACTCAGCCAGGAGCAGCGGCGATGAGGGCAGCGGCAGTGAGGACGAAGGAGGAAATCGAGGCAGCAGGAGTCGTAGCGCCTCCCCTGCGCACAGCGACCGCAGCAGTGGTCATTCAGAGCCACATGCTCAAAGTGGAAGTGGCAGTGAGCGAGGCTCAGATTCCAGTGATGGCAGTGACAGTGAATAGAATCTGTGCTCTAGACTGCTTTGAGATGGCCAGCTTGCCCATCTTCTTTCAGCTCCATACACAGCAAGATGATACCGAATACCCAGCCCAGTCTGGGGCTGTAGGCTCTTACTGATGGGTTTTGGGACATTTATCAAGAATACAGTTTTTATTTGTAGATTTAGTACTTAAACCATTAATAAGCAATTTTGCTGTTTTCTGTCTGATCATTTAAGGAATGATCATGTAAATGTCTATCCTCTCCTGCTCGTCGCATGTCCTTGTGTTACAATTTTGTGATAATAAAATGCAGGTGAAATTTTGTAAGAAACTTGTTTGTTTATGGTTTTATTTTTACTTCTGTTAACCAGAAATGACCCCAATTGAAATCAATGCATTTCTGCAATTAACTACAGACATTTCTCTAATTTTGGATTTAAGATTATATATTTTGTTCGAACAAGAGTAATTTCCTTTTTGACATGTACATTTTTTACTTTTTATTCACATTTTAGCACTTAACAATCAATCAGATGTCAAAACATGTTTGTGTGTCCCTATGCCTGGAGGACGAACATTCAACAGGTCCGAGACTATAATGCTGTCCACACGCATATGTACAAACATCTCTCACTGTGTGCAGCTGTTACAAACTGCTCGCTTCTGGCTGTGACCATTGCACACAGGGGTACTGCATTTCCAACAGCAATTAGTGGCTTTGCAATCTTTGTTTTTTGGACACAACTGGCACCTCTTTCTCTTCTGCTGGCCCTGTGTGCTTCTTTCCTGTGGCTGGATCGCAGCAGTTTTTGTCACACCACACCTTCCTATTGCTTCAGTGATGTAGGTTGGTAGGGTCAGGGAACTTTCCAGTCAACTTTTCATGTGAGGTGTCACAAGCTCCTTTGAGAGTTCCGTGAGGAAGTGTTGTCGTCCATCGGTGATGTCAGTGTAAAATTCAGGGTGCTGTGCTCTGAAAAATGAATAGTCATTTAGAGCGGTGACATCAATCATGTTGTACCAAAGCACCATGGGCCACCTCTGCGTCTGGCGTTTGCAGGTGTAGTTGTCAACTATCTGGTCCATAGTATCTACTCCTCCTTTGGTCTGGTTGTAGAAGAGGATCGCTTCTGTTTTTTTTCTTTGGGCTGTTTTCATCCAATTGTGCTAAGCATCAGAACAGCCTTTCCCTTTTTTCTCACATACTGTAGCTGATCATGCTGCCATTGAACCCAAATTCAGTCCTGTGGACCTCTCTGGACCTGGAAGCCTTCATGACTGGGGGAATGTCTGGCGTGTTCTGATGCAAAGTTCCCATAATAGTCAGACCCTTCTCCAGGAGATAGTTTGCAAGAGGCACACTGGTAAAGAAGTTGTCAGTGGTGATGTTTCGACCTGTGTGTCTGAATCCACTGCACAATGGAGATAATACTTATATATGTATGTTGCTGTGTAAAAATGACCTCCTGGGTGGTGGGACTGCTGACAACAGATGTGTAGGTGGGACAGTATTGAAAGTCAAAGTTGCATCAGATGTGAGAGATTACATCAGAAGTGTAAGTGGGACAGTCAGAGTTGCTACAGATTAAAGGTTCAAAGAAGATTCCATAAGAACTGCTTGGGGTCAAAAATGACCCCACCTGTGTAAGAGTGGGATAGTGATACAAAAGCTGCAATTTCTTAAAATGAATGAAAAAATAAATGAAAAAGCAAATGGCCATGTCACAAACATGTTTTATGAGGAATACCTGAATATGAATATATTACAACTTTTTATTTTAAAGATTTTGAAAAATAACAACCTGTGGGGTCAACTCTTTTTGAAACTGGGTGATATGGGAACACAAAAGATGTAGTAGCATGGTTATGGTAGGGTTTACAGTGGAAATGTACAATTATAGAGTTTATTATTTTATTGATCCACCGCTGTGTTTGGTATTGTTCAAAATTCTCAGAGTTCAGATCATAGTACAATGAGAGAGGACAGCTGGGTTTTTCAGGGAGATCACCTTGTATCATAAAAAAAATCTAAATATGCATTTCATTTTTTTTACAGATATTGTCCAAAGCATTTACAATGAAATTAAGCTCATATTAAAATTAACAACACTACTTTATTTTTTCTTTAAAAAATAAAAAAAGGTTTGTGCACACTATGGGAAACAATGGAAATGTGAAATAGTTCAATAATGGCACAACAGTCCATTGATCAAGGCCAGAAATTGTGTGTTTATGCAAGCAGTTTGAAGAGCCAGAGTTGGCTATTGTGCTTTAGGCAACAGGCTACTAGTGGAAAAATCAAAGATTGTATAATTGAAATTTTGATAACTTTGTATCATGCTAATCACTACAAAGGCAAATGGACCACTTTTGTTCAGTTAGACATCAGTGCTGTAATTTGAATCCTGTGGGGAAATCATGGTGAAATCATAGGTGAAATCTGACTGTGGGCGGAACAAAGCATACGTACCGCTCATACGTATGACGTTACTTGTACGTCTTACGTCAACAACGAAGTAGATTTCTCCAGGCGTACTCTCTTTATTTTCTGTATTGTAATAAATCATTTTGTATATATTTCATGTAAAACTGTGCATCTAAAACGACCGGAACTGGCCTCTGTAAAAGGAAAATCCTTAAGAAATACCACGTATGGGACCTGAATCTACGCTTCTTTCAGCTAAGCTCACGTTTTTGTAACCATTAGCAAAACTGCTATCGCCAAAGCTACCATTTAGCTTTTCCTCCCCTATCGTCGAGCTAAGCTAAGTATTAGCACTTAGCCTAAGTCGCTAACCAGTGACAACTGACAAAGGTAAACAACTAACCCTTCGAGTTCATTGGATGTGCATTTATGCTTACACAACTTTTTGTAGTTTTCTGGCATCACAATTGTATCGATTAACACTGCGATGGACTGGCCCTATGTGCAGTGCTTAGTTAAAGTAATGAGCACAGACAAGCGACATACCAGCAGCAACAGCGTCAACGATAAACAATACAAATCTTCAATCTCATTACTGACTAGGCCGATCTAGCCAACAAATGCTATGCGCTACAACATGATCTTCGATTTGGTGTATTTGTATACCGTTTCAAGCTCATATTATGCAAGGACATCGAAACAAGGGCCCGTTGACTAGAGTTTTCAGCCAGTCGCTTGGGTGTGTTCGTTCAAATGTTGGTCCAATGTTACAGGTGTTACCGCTTGTGCTGCTGTCAGTCCGTAGGTTGTCACGTACGTCTGTCCCGAGTTTATATTAGTATCTCCTAAGGTTATTTATACACCTCTAACTTGTGCTGAAAGTGACCTGTGGCTTAGTGGCCACCTAAAAAAACAAAAAACTAAAATCTAACATTTGTCAAATCAAATTTCCAAGTAGGATTGTTGTTTTAAGATGAGACATTAAAATGTATCATCTTTTGGAACTTTTTTGAAAGAATTGTACATTTTTTATGTAAATCATTAGTGTTATATTGTCTGTATTCGTAGAGATATTTTAACTCTAACAGTGATTATTTGCATCCTTTATGAAAATGTTTATCTTTTTTAGGGAATGGAGCATATAATCTTGGACATGTTACAGTGAGAAGGCATTGCTGCTGCTGCCATTGTCAATTGGTATTCAGTCAAACTCAACATCAACCTACTTCTGGAAGTACTGTTGGAAAATTCTTATTACATTACTGCCTGTATTTTAACCTGTAGCTGAACCATGTGAGGGCATTGCAGCCTGGTCTGAGGGGATCTCAGGACTACAAATTCATCCCCGCTGTGCGGGGTAAGACTGAATCTGTCTGTTTGTCACAAAACAGTCTTTTGATAGACCATTCCTGTTCTCCATTCTAAGGAGAACACGACATGATGTTCCGAGACCAGGTAGGTATTCTCACGGACTGGTTCAAGGGCTGGAATGAGTGTGAACAGACGGTGGCACTGTTGTCCCTCCTAAAGAAGATTTCTCGTACCCAAGCTCGTTTCTTACACATCTGCCTTGAACACTGGTTGGCAGACTGCACAGAGATCCACATACTAGAAGCTGAGGCCAACAATGCAGGTACATTACATGAATAGTAAATGACTCATTGTAACATTGGTGTATTCATTTTGCCTTTTTATTTTTTAGACCATAAATTGAGAAATTTTCTCTCAAATTACAAACAAGCATTTTTTTTTTAAATCACTCATAAAAACTGTCCTTGTTTTCAGCTATTGTTAGCCAGTGGCACCAGGAACCAAAGGAGAAAGTGGTGTCCTTGCTGCTGTCCCATCTGCCTCTGTTGCAGCCACGCAACAGTGAAGCCAAATGCGAGTATATGAAGCTGCTGCAAAAGGTATTAAGTCACACTATTGAAAGCAGTCTGTTTGTGGAAGAAAGCAGACAGCTGTTATCCTATGCGCTCATCCACCCTGCCACCACACTGGATGACCGCACATCTTTGGCCATGTGGCTAAATCACCTGGAGGAACACTTATCCAGTGGTTATGCACCCACCTCACGAACCCCCTCCAGCCCCTACCACCCACAACAGGTATCAGATGAATGGCAAAGTACTGCTGAGGCCTTGGATCCTGGCCACATTTGGCAAGACAAGTCAATCTCATCTAGCAACTCTTCAGCAGGCCAAAACGGACACATGCCTTTCCCAGGTGGGATGTCCTCGCCCATCAACAGTAATAATGCAGGTAGTGTTTTAATTTTTCTTTAAGCTATCAAAGTAAAATAGGTTTATGGCTTGATAGAACATTGTTAATACAATTTATACTCAATTTAACTTGTTTTAATGCCAGGTATTAGTGAATTGCAGCCAAGCCCTCTGAAGAAGTCTATGTCGGTCATCCCCTCTAGTCCCCAAGCATGTGGCTCTGAGTGGGTTTGCCAGGATGAACTAGGAGGTCGACAGGCCTTTATTTCAACAGATCATGCCCCTCTGTCACCCCAAAGCAGCGTTGCATCTTCAGGCAGTGAGCAGACAGAAGATCAGGGCTCAACCCGTAATACCTTCCAAGAGGATGGCAGTGGCATGAAAGGTTCCGAGCAAACAAAATTATGTTATGATGGCTTTGCACAGTCAATATAAGCTTTAACTTGCTCTTCCTTTGTCTTTCGGCTTGTGTTTTCTCAAGACGTTCCTGCATGGCTCAAGAGTCTTCGACTCCATAAATATGCATCACTTTTTTCCCAGATGACCTACGAGGAGATGATGATTCTTACAGAGCAGCATCTGGAGTCACAGGTTTTAAGACCTCTTTTTACATTTTATATTTGGGTCGTGGTTTTGAATATCCCAACCTCCTTATGGTTTGTGAGCATTGCTGTCCTGAAAGCTGGTCATACACACTTGGTAAGAGTTATGTGGTACTTATTAGTACCACTAATTTGCCTCTGTCACTTGGATTCAGTAAAACAAAGTGGTTATTTATTATTATTTTTAAGGTGGTTATTTATTTATGAATTTTCTAGTATTCCCACAGGAGCACAGTTGCTTTCTTTTTATGCTGTCTTGTTTTTGTGTTTCTTATTTTTAGAATGTTACTAAAGGAGCACGGCATAAGATTGCCTTAAGTATCCAGAAGCTACGAGAAAGGCCAAGTGTGCTAAGGTCTTTAGAAAAGGTAAATTGGATGATGGTGTTGTGCTTACTCGTATAATACAGTAA
Source organism: Perccottus glenii (assembly GCA_024416835.2). Taxonomy (NCBI): domain Eukaryota; kingdom Metazoa; phylum Chordata; class Actinopteri; order Gobiiformes; family Odontobutidae; genus Perccottus; species Perccottus glenii. Next base: position 15,676,089 of record CM044550.2, read on the forward strand.
TAGTGATAAGAATTTAGTCATGCTAAAACAACTTGCTGCCAATTTACCCTAAAGAATTTATAGCTTAGACAAAAAAACATTATTTTCATTCCTTCACAGGATATTTTGGAAGGAGGAAACCTGCGTAATGCCCTTCAAGAGTTGCAGCAGATCATTATGACACCTATCAAAGCCTACAGCCCACCCAGTGTTTCACCAACTGCTCAAGACACACCACCTTCAGACTCTGCAAAGCCAGGAGCAGATAAAGAGAATGTCCTAGAGGGGTACCAGTCTCACAACCCACCTCCCTGTGATGGAGACTCTTCAGCCACACCCATCTCAGACAGTGATATTCCTGGACAGTTCACTCGTGTGATGGGTAAAGGTAAGATAAAGATATAGCAATTACCATGTGTGATATTGCAACTGTTTTGCCCAAATGACAACACTTGGTTATTTTAATCCCCCAAAAATCTCATGAAATCTCAGAGTGACTAAATATACTTTTTTTTTTCAGTATGCACTCAGCTTTTGGTGTCAAGACCAGATGAAGAGAATATCAGCGGTTACCTTCAACTTATTGAGAAGTGTCTGTCACATGAGGTGAAGAACTGCAAAAAAATTTTTGGTTTGTTTTATAAGAGAAATATTTCTTTCAAGTAAATGTGTCATTATATTAAGTTACTAACAACATTTGGCTGTTTTTAATTTTGCTGCTGTTTAAACTGTTCTTTGAGCATTTTAATCTTGTCTTTCTCATTGTTAGGCTTTTACAGAAACTCACAAAAAAAGGCTAGTATCCTGGAAGCAGCAGGTTCTCAAACTGCTCCGCCTGTTCCCTCGGAAAGCTATGCTGGACATGCCTGTGTATCGACAGAAAGGGTGAGGCCACTTCTTAATTTGTCTCTCCCATTTTCAGTTTTTAAAGACGTTTATGTGAAATTCTAACTTTTTCATTATCTCTTTATTACAGTTGGACATATGGGTCTAACTCCCTCCCCACAGCAGGATCTGTGAGTGGAGGTGTAGGGCGGAGGGGTCAAAGGCAGTTCCAGATGACACCACGAGGACTCCCAGCTGGACGCATGGGTCTTTTGAGTCCCAGTGGAATCAGTGGGGCATCTCCACGCCACACACTCACTAATCCTGCTTTACCAGGCCAGGGTCGACAGGTGAAAAGGCATATTGTATCATATCATTATTATGTATGAAAAGAAGTTTAAAGTAAAGGAAATCATTGTTTAGTTCAGACATTACATTGACATTTCTTTGCTGGCTTGTGTTGGTGATAATGTTTGTATAGTTTCAAAGATTTTGTTAACTTGTGAATGTGATCCTTTTGCACAGAGCCTGTGGTTTGCCAACCCTGGGGGCAGTAATAGCATGCCAAGCCAGAGTCGCAGCTCTGTTCAGCGAACACACTCACTCCCTGTCCACACTTCTCCACAGACCATGCTCATGTTCCAGCAACAAGGTACTGTCAGGTCAATCCTCTTTAAGAGTAAACACTTTATGCAAGTGACTACACATGGCAAGACAAAACAGCCATACAGTGCAAAATGAAGACCAAAAAAAAAAAGTTACAAAAATAATAGAAAATCAAACACTATTGACCTGTCCGCCACCAAACACAACATTCAATAAACTAGTAAAACAGCTAAGCTGTTTAACATTGAATAAGGGCTGTTGTCAGTTTTACAGCCCTTTTCATGTGGTTTGTTTTTGCAGAAACAGCAAAGCACAAACATATCAGTCATATTCTCATTTTTGAGGGCATGGGATTATAATGCTGCACATAAACTGTGGTCAATCATGAATAAAACTATGAATTAAGGTTTATTTAGTTGCAAAGTTTTTTACATGAATGTGACAAGCTTCTGGCCCAGTAGAAAATTTAATTAAATTTAATAATGCACACTACATGCTTGTTGGTATTTAAAAAATGTTGTGAGTAAGAATATCTCATCTCTTACACACTAAAAGGGCAATTCAAGTCATTAATTGTTCAATATAAATAAAGTTTATTTATTTTTATTTTTTTCTGTAGAATGCCAAGTTCCAGGTGCTGACCTAGAGATCAACCCAACGCTGGAGTCACTGTGCCTCAGTATGACGGAGCATGCCTTAGGGGGTAAGTGTCCTCAGAGTGGTATGGTAAAGATTGGGTTGGGACACAACAGTTTTAATACAAGTAATTCCTGAAAAGACTTTGACTGCACTCAGGAGAGCAGAGTCTGCTACCTAAACAGTGACATCAAACAATGAGATATTAATTGTATTTGAAGTGAACACTCAAAAGAGAGTCCTTTCTCTGTAGCGTTAGGAAGGCTGGGCAGTATAGCCATATACTTAATATTAACAGTAAAAAACACAATTAGTTCACAGCTCTCTGAACTTTAAATTCAAATAGCTGTGTGTCCTACAGTTTAAGGACTAACTTTTTTTAAACTCACAAGTTATGCTTATATTTATTGCAATGCTTTGAACTTACAAGGTGTAAGACGCAGACTACCTAAAGCCAGAAATGCTTTTTATTAATGAACATCCATCTTCTTCCAGTTATCTGGCAGTTTATATTAATAAACAAACATTTAGAATACTTTTTTCTTAGAATACAACTGTTAATCACGAGAACAGGATGACATTTAAAGAAACATTGCAGTTTTGTGTTTTCCTTTTGCCTCACAATTTGGTCCAAAGCAGAAGTCTTTAACATCCAATCTCCAGACTGCAGTAATGTTAACACCTCTAAAGGTGTCCCATACGGAGACTGCCTGTACTGTACCACAGCAATAGAAACAAGACTATAATCTTCCAATAAATCTACTGCTTGGATTTGGAAGGTTCTGTATCTTTAGAGAATAGAATAGATTCCACAGTGCCTAAAATAGTTGTAATTGTTGTAATTTATTACTTCTAGAGAATACAGAAATGAAATTATTGTAGAAGTCAGTTTTTACTGTAAACTACATCTCTCTCTTCACATCAGTTCACTTGCGTTGACTATATAGAGCCCAATATTACATACAATGTTGTCAACAGAGTTTGACCCTCAAGTACAGTAAGGAGTGCGTCCCCAAAAACCTGAAGGGGAACATGCAACATAACTGAGAAAGTAGTAATCCTCTTGTCATTAATTATAAATGTCTATGAACATGTATTTGTTCTCAGCTTAATTCCTATCACTTTGTTGTTTAGTGTGATGTAATCAGGCTTTCTTTAATAAGATAATTCATTTAAATAATAAAGAAAAAAAGGATTATTAAACACTGTCTGACTTTGGCATGTTCATTGAAGTGGGTCAGACTTGTGCTGTAAACGGGTAAAAAACAAAAATAGTAATTTTAACACCATGTCTATTTGAACTTTGTATCTCAAAATTTATTTTACTCTCTAAAGAAGACAAATACAATTAAACAAACTGACTTTTCTTTAGCCATTAGCCAGTAAAGTGAATGAGTAATCATTTAAATATATTTATTAAAGACTACAGTTTGATCATTATATTTACTTGGTACCTGAATTTAACATAAAATAGATGTTCACTTCTTAATGAAAGATTTTTTGTCTTTCTAGATGGAACTGATCGAACATCAACAATATAATAAGAAGAAAAGAGAAAAACACACTTCAATTGAGGGCTGTTTGGTTCCTCATCATCCAGCACAAAATATGCGTATGCTTAAGAAAAACACGCAAAACAGTCACTACAAAAATGACAAAAAAACTGTGTATATGTTCTCTAATATTTTTGTACTTTATTATATACAGCTAAGTTTATTAAAATGAAATACAAATGATTATTATATCACAGGAGAGAGCAGTGGTTAACTGTGTGAACTGCACCATGTCACCTGCAGGACTGTGACATGCTGTGCAGCTCCTCAGGTCGCCATAAATGGATGGAAATACAGTCAAATGGTGCTGTTTTAAAAAGGGCCCTGCCCAATGACTTACTCCTTTTTTCCTCCTGCCTTGGAGCAAGGCTTCTGTCAGAAACATACTGGCAGCCATAGACCTCAGTGAATAAGTTCTAAAAGTTTCCAGTCATATGTAAGGCACTTGTTTCAATAAGGCACTAAATTATAAGCCCTAAAAATTTACCTAACAAAAGGCATTATTTAAAGACATGCCTTGATCAAGTACAAATTCTATCTGTGGTAATTGTTCTGTATCCAGTGCCATTGGTAGGGTTTGTATTGGTTAAAGCATTCTCTTGTTCTCTGTGTTGTTCTTAGAAAACCAAGAACAACACTCAAATTTTCAAAAACTGAGGACATTATTTCGACAATTATCCTTTGACTTGCTTGTTGTCCTATACTTATTTGTTTAGGAAGTGTCTTTTCTCCCAACTTCTACAAAGCCAAAGAGAAGGTTGTGCATTTGTCAAATTCAGAAGTATATCTGAAGTGAAAGGAAACGGAAGTCTATCTTTCCCTCTCAACAACAGCAGTTTGAAGAATTTATGCCGGCTGCAATTTGTTTTGTTATTTTCTGTCCTACTACATAAATGATGATGAATCTCATTTTGTGTCGAGGAATCTCCAGAGGGCAAATAAGGGCTGGTGAGGTTTGTACTGAGGGAGAGCTGACGATATTGAATTGATAAAGGCGAAGAGAGTAGAGTGTTTTCAATTTACACTCAAATGCTAGGTGAGAAAACTAAATGAAACCCTTCTCAACTCTCTGCCACCAGAATGATTGACTCTGGAAAACAGAGCTTGATCATGTAATAAATGCTCTGGTGTGCAGCACGTCATCGCAGTGCCCTTTCCTCAAATGGCCAAGGTGATGATTTGATGAATCATACTTTCCAAGGTGCTTGACGATGTCAATATTTTCTGTTTGTGTCTCATTGTGTTTCACTTTCAGAATCCTAACATCATGTGGTATCAGTGTTGAATCAAAAACTGTCTTATAAAGCCTCTGTCTTTGAATGTGGCAGAGCGGAGGTGCATGTATGTGTTATATGGTCTTTAATATTGGATCACTTTTGGTTGTATCAAAAGGCAGGGATAACCATTCATATTTTATTTCAGCAGAGCCATAGGTCTGTCTAGTAAATGGTTATTTACAGATATCTTTTGCAATTGTATTTTTTACTCTCTTGATATTGTTAACTTATGCTTATTTTCTATAATCGCATGTTTTGCCACACTAATACAGCACTGTTGTAGATAGAGGACATGATGGTTGATGGTGGCTGTAGTCAACAACGGCTCAAAATCTTGCAACTAATGTTTGTTTAGATCACCTAAATGTCACTGTTTACATCTCTGGGATAATGCCCAATTTATTATGTGACATGATTATTGCATTTTCAGTGTAGAAAAAAAAAATCTTTAGCCTTCTCACTGAAGAGCTGGCTAGGTAGAACCTCATCTATAGACTCCAGCTGAGTCTGTTTCTGATCATGCAGTGACAAGAGGAAATAGCAGTCTTGGCAATCAGTGGCTGTCATGTCCAGATAATCTGTTGTGTAAATCCTAATATGCACAGCTCCAGATGTGGTGTTAAATTTTTTTTTTTGTGTGTTTATCCTATTAATGGTCTTGAGCAGTAGTCTAGTCATGGATTTCTTCAGAGCAGGCTCTTGGATAGATCTGACTTGCTATTGCGTCATACTCATGTCCATAAAGAACTTCTGTGAATTAACAATGCTGACAACTTTAAAACTCAGCTTTTATTTTTAATTATTCACATTACTGTATATCAACTGTTAATGTTACATATGGCTCAGATTATCCTTTTCATAACCTCTGCAATTATTAATAGCCCACATTTTCCTACATACAGAAACAGAGGTACTTATTTCTGAAAATGTTGCAGCAGGAGATGGCAATGCTTATCTGAGCCAATAATTTTGTGATTATGTGTAAACACCAACAGCTGGCCAAGGAAAGTGTGTACTCAATGTTTACATTCCACTGATGTGTGATATGTTTTCGGATTTTTTATTTTTTTTGCTAATTTAACCAGTTGTATTCTCCCTGACCATGCATCAGCTTGGAGGTACAAAACATCAGTCATCTGTGGAGACATCTTCTTCAAAGTGGTCCTCAGATCATATTAATATCCTTGCCAGGCTTAATTATTGTCTTTGCAGTCAGCTGAAGGCTATAATGATTATTGTCTTGTAGGCTACAATTTATATTTAAGTCCAAATACCCCAAACATTTTCTAATATTTTATGAACCCTTTGGCATCCGTTGCTTATACTTTTTTACCGTCACTCGTGTGAATGGTCTGAAGTGCAGCATTCATCGGATCACTGAGTTTAAATAAAGAGTTCACTTCTTTTGCAACTTTACTTGTGGTTTGTCATTCTGTTTATAAAATTGCGTTGCTTCCTGTTATGTAGACGTACTTATACGTCAGTAATAAATTACCATAATTACACATGCTGGTTACGTTAAAAAAACGTTACAAACTGCTTCCGGGTTACGGGAGTCAGGAGGTTCAAGCCATTTCTGTAGCTAGACTCCTTTTGGTAACCGCGATTTGTTAGGTTTTCTTTATGTCAAGTAAGTAAATAAAGCTTTCATTTGGGTGTTTCTGTTTTGGGATATGTTCAAGAAGGTAAACTATAGTGCCTCTGTGCCAGAACAGTAATGAAAATGCTAGTTAGCACATTGCTAGCTGCTCAGCTAAGTTAGTCTTCCGGCTATGAACAGCTGCTGCTAACAACGCTAGCATTGCAAGACTTCGTAAAATCAATCGAGAGTGATAGAAAAATACATCTTTAAAATATCTTGTCATTAGCAACTAACATTGTCCTAAGTAATGATAATTGGAGTTGTAAAAAAAAAATTCTGTCCAACTCCAACCGCAGGAGCTGCGAGAGCTTACTTCCTTAGCCAATGTTTTCGGCATTTTTCAATTGCGTGATGAAAAAAGGGAGGCAATAACTTTAAAAAATAAAATAAATAAATGACAAGGCTAGAGGGCAATTGTCTATGGACAAACGAAGATTTAACTCGACGGTGCTGTATTTTGGGACTGTTTGTGTACCTCATAGTATGTAATTTGAGTCACACTTTAAAATAATATGAAAATTACTTAAAAGCAGCTTTTAAGAACAGTTGTTTGTTTTTGCAGATTGTTTGAAGTTGTTCAGCACAATGCAAATACAGTAATGGAAACTAAGAAGATGATGTAAATGGAAAAAACCTTGTTAAAAGTTGACTGCATTTACAAGCACCCACTGCCAACTTACTGCAGTTGAGCTGTCCTGCCAAACTGTTTGACTACATAATCTCATGACATGTCATTATCAAAGGATTCAGGTAATCGGGGAAAAGATCGAGAACGAGGAGCTCGCCCGAAAGTCAGACAGAGTCGGTCAGAAGAGAGACGGGACACAGGCGTTGGATGTAAAGGTGGAAAGGAAAAGAAAAAAGGCCTTGCTGCTCATGAAACAGCAGCAGAGCGTCCTGTGAGCGATGGCTTTGAGTATGGTGAGCTGTTAAATGACCTAGAGACCGGCAACCATTTGTCATCTACTACTCTAAAGGAGAGCTGGAGGCAGCAAGGATTGGAACTCACTACCTTATTATTAGGACAGGAGAGGGCAGCAGCTAGGCCAGAATTGGGAATAGTAAGCTCTGCTGCAGAATTGCCTACATCTGGTGATGCTGAGAGCAGAGGATCAAACAGCAGTCGCACCTTACGGCAAAAGATTCAAGATGCAATGGGGCAGTGTTTTCCAATAAAGGCACACAGTGCAGTAACACCACCACCTCCCCAGGCCTTTTCATCATCAACAGCATGTCCATCCTCAAAGCGTAAGATCCATCTCAGTGAACTGATGTTGGATGACTGCCCTTTCCCCGTTGGATCAGAATTGGCTCAGAAGTGGTACCTCATTAAGCAGCACACAGCGCCCATTACGCAGCCACCCATGCTTGATTCAGCAGCAGTCTGCAGTGCCCCATCTTCAGCTATGGCAACTGTAGTGGAAGACGTTGATGACAAGTTGCGAGAACGTAGACGAATCAGCATCGAACAAGGTGTCGAGCCTCCACCCAATGCAGAGATCCACACATTTGAGGTCACCGCTCAAATGAACCACCTTTACAAACATGGCCCTAAACTGGCACATGGCATGAATGATATCACAGGAACTGACAGTGTCCATCAGCAACAGCTGCTTCTTCAGCAGCAGCACCAGCTACTGCTCCAGAGTTGTCTAGATACTCTAGATGAAGTGGTGGCTTCTGCATCAGCCTCTGTCCACATGGCTGACCCTGACTCGACTGATGATAACACAGATATTACAGCGACCAACGTGCCATCTACAGCCATACTTCCTCAGACTGAGCATCACAAATGTAATGATGCCTATCGCATTCACACTCAGATTGATTACATTCACTGTTTAGTTCCAGACCTCCTGCAAATAACCAATCTGCCATGTTACTGGGGCGTGATGGACCGCTACGAGGCAGAGACGCTGCTGGAGGGAAAGCCAGAAGGAACATTCCTACTTCGTGACTCTGCCCAGGAGGACTACCTCTTCTCTGTTAGCTTTCGCCGCTATGGCCGTTCACTGCATGCTCGAATTGAACAGTGGAACCACAACTTTAGCTTTGATGTTCACGATCCCAGTGTTTTTCATGCTCCCACGGTTACAGGTTTGCTGGAACACTATAAGGACCCTAACTCCTGCATGTTCTTTGAGCCTCTACTATCCAACCCCATCCATCGCACACATCCTTTCAGCTTGCAGCACATCTGCAGAGCAGTCATAAACAGCTGTACAACCTATGATGGCATTAACATGCTTCCCATTCCAAATGCTTTGAAAAAGCACCTGAAAGAATACCATTACAAGCAGAGAGTGCGTGTACGGCGAATGGATACCTGGTGGGAATGAAGAAAAAAAAGTTAAGACAGTGAACCTATTTTAATGAGACTGAACAATGCATTAGCTTATTCTTCAGTCACTAGTTTGCTGTAACCTCTTCTGCACTGTACTTAATTATATCCTGGGCTGTATGTCTTTGTACTTGTACTAAACTACACTGATAGGACTATGTAATCTGACCAATATTGCACAAACAGAGTCCTATATATAGTCTTATGCATAAATTAAAAAAAAATATCTTATGTTCATATGTTCTCATCTGTACATACTTTGTGTTTCTAAGTGTAACAATCACCTTAATTATTTGTCATTGAGAGTAAGTGTCCTAGTGTGAATGAAGATGATTATAATAGACTTGTTCATCAGTCACGTGCTGGGAAGGTGAAACACATACTGACAAGGTTTTCTTCTTGTTACTGAGGTGTGGAAGTGCAGCGTGTCTGCAGAATTAATAATCGTTTTCCTTATTGAGCCTAGGGGTGATTATAATGGGTAAGAGTACGACGCATATGCTACCTGTTCTTAAAAAGATAGCAACCTGCTGAATTTCAATTTGGCTCCCTTTTTTTTCTCCCTTAAAGAGTACACATCTAGAATGTTTGTCGTCCAATCATTCACCAATAAGCCTTTTTTATCATTACTTTTAGGCACCTCGTTTATTCCTTAATAAGTCAGGAATCGCCGTAGTCATCAATTGGGGAAAAACCCCGGTTGGAAATGGTCTTAATTAACTTGTTAACTACAAGAAAAGCAGCTCATTACAATTCAAACGCACTAAGCAGATTTATTATTTTGACAGTCATTTAGTTATGACTGTTGTGCTACTTGTCAGTTTGACTTTAATGAATTGAAAGTCCATAGTCCAACAAAGTGAGTGATATGGCACTATAACCCTCCAGGTCAGCAGGTTATCTTGACAAACCATCTTGTAAATTAGCACTGATGAATCATAATTCCAAGAAGATTTAATGAACAAAGATATGAGCTTTCTCAGCAGAGTGAAAAGAATACTACCAACTAAAAGTGAATACAAAATGGCTAGCTACTTAATTCAAGCACCTGTAGAAGGTACACTTTGGGTCAGAGTTGACGTAACATTGAGAGTAGCTGGGTTTGTTGCTAAAATAACTTTTAGTATGCAATCACTCCTATAACCAGCAAAAAAAAAAACTATCTTTAAATTTGGGTCTATTTGTTGTCTAAACTTAATGCACAGTAGTACCTTTTTTTCCTAATGCAAAGTAGTTGTAACATATAGTACATTGTAATACATTAAAACAAGCATCATTACGTATACCATAAACTTCTATACACCACAACTACTCTCACATTGCCGTGTTGAAGACATTTCAGTCGAAACACAACTTCATATTTTTCAATAAAATACTTTTATTTTCACATACCTAACTGAGTACCTCGGATATTTTTTCATCAAGACTGCCGTATAATATGCTCAACTGTGAAGAATTTTGGCCAGTCAATTGTTCTGTTTTCCACTATTAGTATTTACTTTGTCACTGCTGAATGCTGTATTACACCAAGCACAGCAGGTGGCTCTAAAGAGCTTTAGTGCGTCACATTAGTTGCTTCAAGGAGCCTGTTCTCTCTGTGTGGTGTGCAGAGAGGCTGAATGTGGCTGCTGCAACTGGGGCCACTGTGGCACTCATCATTTAGGTATTACAGGTCCTGGGGGGAAAAGGAGGACTTTTCTCTGCCTGGATCAACAGACCCAGGGGAACTGCATGCTTAAGCAAAGCAAAATGCTGATTGGTTACACATCCTTAGACTGGTTGTGCCTGTTTGGTGCTGCTTTTTCCCTCCATTGAAGTAGGAGATTGTCCTGTAAGCCAGTAATCTCTACAGTTGAGCATCAAGGAGGTGGGGGGTAAGCTTGGAATAATCTTGACACCTGGGGGCAATTATTTCTCCAAGAATCTTAACATTTGCCCTGAAAAGACATGACTACCAAGCTTCTCTGATTTTGGCGAATGCATCCATATGATCCAGATAGACTGTGGACTTGACTACCAAGAGAAGCAAAGTGTATCTAGGCCATTAATTCATGGGTGGGTGTATCCAACTGATTTCAAATTCTGCAAGATGCATACGAGTAGATACAAACCCTCTGATGCGCCCAGAGAGGGGGCATACATTTCTGTGATAGAGAAAACACTGCAGCGGAGTTATTTTTGGTCAGTGACTCCTGTTGAATTGCAGCTTTGAACATTAACCGGAACACTCTTTCTTGCCTATTTCAAGTCATGTCTGAATTATTCAACTTTTAGATCTGTAGTCTACTGTTTCCCCATTTGGAAGTACACAGAGCAATATGACCGATTGATGTTATGTTTGTTTTCCTAGAAGCAAGCTCTAATAGTACAACTTGCAGTGTCATTTAGGTGATAGAATAACGGAGTGTTGAACAGGCCACAACAATGCTACCATATTGATGCGAATGCAGTAACTGACTCTGAGGGGCATATCCAAGGGTCATATTCTCATAAAGTCATTTAACAGTTCCCATGTGCAGGAATGTAATGTACATGAAAGTCAAACAAAGCTTTTTCAGATTAATTGAAGATTAAACCTTTGTAGTGCTATGCAATAAAATGTTTGCACAAATGAAGCCAGAGATATAATTATACTGTAGATAAACATTGTTTTGATAATAGTTAATTGTTGTAAGCAGCTGTCTGAAAGGCTCATGCATCACTGCTGAAAGGTTTGTTGTGTAAATAATAAATACAATTGTATAGCCTAGGTACACTGTTACTAATTACTGTTGCACAACAGGTGCATTGATCAATATATTACTGTACAAAAGGAGAAATGAGAAAAGATTGCTTGGACTGTTATTGCAGCCTTCATTTTCCTAAAGAGCGAGTAAACCTGTTTAAAGGTGCAAGATATATTTTGCTGTGTACAGTAAAAAAGGGAAACAGTTATTTTGCTAATGAGTCAATAGAAATAAAGACCACAAATAACCACTAAGTCAGTGTCAATTTTAAAATATGTTCTGTGTCAGGTTAAATGAACAGCCGTCAGTAACTCAGAAGAGCGGGAGAAAGATTAGGTTTCAGCGACATAATGTAAGAAACGGGAATTCCAACTATAAGGCTGGAAGTCTTCTCCTTAACTAATTCTTAAAGCTCATTAAATGGTGTGCATTTGTTTAGTGCTTTTTGTACCTGGTTGTACCAAAGTGCTTTACATCGTGCTTCATTAGCTGTCATCATAAATAAACTAGTGTTACCTGTTTCCTGACTTTGATTTTGTGTTTTACTATTGCTGTTTTACTATTTGCGACAGTGTATGCCCTACTCACTAAAAACATCTTGGTGATTCTCCGGTAGAAAACCTAAGGGACACTATCCATCTTTACCAATCCTCATAGGGTATTTTTTTATTTAACTTTTGTTTATCCAGGAAAAGATCCATTGAGATTAACCATCTCTTTTTCAAGGATGTCCTGGCCTATTTGTAAATGCAGTGCTCTTTCTAACCATGAAACTATGGCTTTTCTGAAATAAATCTTTGAAGCTTTTGCCTTCTGGCACTTGGGGCACAGTTATGTTTTTTTCTGTCTCGATGTGTACAAAGTGTTTTTTTTTTAGGATTTAGACAAGGGGTGCACGTGGCAGAGTGGTTAGGCCTTTCTATGAGGAGTCTTCTCCCTCCCCGTGTTACTGTGGGTTCTTGGTTATTGGAGTACATCTGTTCGATGACGTTGGATTGCTGCTGGCTTTGTCCTCTCTTCCAGGTTTATGCGAGATAACGAACTGGAGGTGCTGCACCTGGCTGTGGGCGGGGCCCATCAGTTTAAAAGTTGGCCTGCTCAGACCCACTCTTTCCCTCTCACCTGGCAGCCACAGCTTTTGTCTTTGCCTTTTGGTTATACTAACATTCACACATGCTTGTTACCACTGAATTACCTGTTATACTCTTCAGTGTTTAGTTTACTTTGATAAATATATCTTGTTTTAACCTTTTAAACCATGTGTGGTCTCCCTTTTGTCCGAACCTTGAGCCAGTTTGGGACATCATAATAACAACCTAAAGATAGTAGCATTGGTAATATTCTACCCACCAGTTGTTTGTCATTTTTATGCAATCTATACTACATACATATGGGTTTTTAAAATGACATCTTTGGGTGAAAATAGGCTATGCACATTGTTAGACTTTTTTTCTTGCTTTGGACAGGGCTTTTGGAATCAATAAAATAGTTTTTATTTAAGCATTTTAACACAACACATCTTGATGCATCACTGAATACAAATCACAAGAAAAATATAATTAATAGTTGAATGGTCTCTTTCTTTCTTGAAAGTAAGTCTTTGTCCTTAGGTACAATTACCAATTAGCCAACTGCTGGTTGCTCAAAAGGTACAGAACCTCTCTTTGTTGTATGTCTTTTTGTGTGTACACTGTGCAGTGCTCTAGGTACACTGCCTTGGCTCTCTAAAGATGAACAGCTAAGTGCCTTGGACCTATCCCCACACCAGTATTTCAGAAACCACTAACAGGGTGTATTTGTGCTTGTGGCCAGGGCAGGTGAAATGAAAGGACAGGGGATAGCTTTTGAAGCACCATTTTAAGGGAAAGGTGTATTGGTCTGGCTACATCAGGAATTGTTTTACCTCTCTTACGCTGAAAAATGAAAGTGTTAAAACAATCTTCCAGAGAACTCATTATAATATAACATTATAACAGAAACCTTAAAGAAAATGCAACTTCTACTTCCAGACCAGGGTAACATTAATATGATGAGAGTGATTGTGCAGGGTCTGATGTGTTTGTGAGTATTTGCATTCTGCGTGATATTTAATGGCACATTTGTGTAGAAAACCGCAGGAGTTTAATCACTTCCATGGTTTCCTGTCAAAATCTGTCATGCATTTAGTCTAACTAAATAGTGCGCGTCTAATGATTTACTTGAACCAGACGTCAACTACATTTTCACAAATGATTGGATGATGTAAGATTTTAGACTGCTGCACTTTGCAAGTGTTCTTTGTAATGACTGCCTACTGCACTGGCTACATTCAGCACCATGGACCACTCACCACATGTGGTCTCTAGCCCTTTTCGGAGGTTCAGAAAAATCTTGGATCTTGCTTTGTCTTAACCAGATTCACAGATGCAATTCACTACAATGTAATACATACAGATATGCTATACAGACATTATGGAATATAGATAATGTTCACCAAAACATGTCTCCAGAAAGCTGTTCAGTTTCAAGAGTCATTTTTTAATAGCTTGTATTTTGTTTACTGTATAATGTGTAAAAATAAAACATGAGTAATGTGCTGCAATTTGAGCTATTGTTGCTTGAATAATCAAGAATGTCTTCCTTTTCAGAACAGTTGAGAGCCAAACTGTTTGGCACATGGTGGGAAACAGTTGCCATTTTCCAGTGCACACGTCATTGTAGGAACTGGAAACACTGAAAACAAATGTTGTTGGCACAGGTATGCATTGTATATAATTTGCTGTGTATTATGAGAAAAACTGTAGTATGGTGTATAAGTGTACCAAGAAAAGATTTGATGTGTTCAAGACTTAAAATCTTACATAGTGCTTTACAGTATATGCACTTTAGGGTAACAACAGACCATTTATGACTGTAACGGAAGAGGAAGGGTCCTGCTATTCTTACATCTAGAGAACAAGCTATGACTTTGCCTTGATTGTTTGTCCTGCTAACAAAAATGTTCACATTGTAGGAAACTGCTAAAATATCTGATTTTTACACTTAAAAGTACTGATTAATAAGCTGATCCAACAAATTCAATAGGGTCTGTGTCAAACCTGGTGCACTTAAGGGTGCCATCATCTGTGATCATGCAGGTTTTTGTCTTTAGGGCTTAAGGGAGTTATTTGGGAAAGGTTATGACTAATAGGGACAGATGCATGTATTCATGACAAGGTGTTGTTTCTGCTGCATACGACCTGACTCCAGGTAGTTATTTACTGCTTATGTTTAATGGAAAAAACAAATTTCAGATTTGTTAATGTTGATGCAACAGAACGATGCAACAAAGGAAGTCTTAATGTTGACTCACTATCATGTCCTGGGCCTCGAGGCATAGGTTCAAACCTTAAAAGACCGTTCACAAACATGATTGTGATTGAAATACTATCTTATATGTGAACCCCTCATATCCTACCTTTATAAAATTGTCCGACCTTGCCTTCACGTAACCGTTCAGTGGCACATTCACCTATGACCAGTACAGGTAAAGGGTACCCAGTTAATAAGTGAGTGAGAGATTAAAATATGAGCCCTTGTCAATCTAATATCTAATGATATGTTTTAATGAGCCTGTGCAAAATTAAGGACAAGGTTCATTTCATTAGCCCTGATTGTCAGAGTACTATAAAGATTGTGGGACTACTAGATCATTATTTTTCACATGTTCAGTAGTCTAATAAAGCAAAAAGTACAGACAAGGATTTTCATTTTGACATCTAATTTGCCATTGGAGTGTTTTGGGTCAAAAATGACCAAACCACTTAACAAAATGGAATAAACTGTAGAAATAGTTTGACAGCTAAGAAAAGGAGCAGTGAAAAATAAAGTAGGTGGTGTTGGGCAGTCCCATGCTGAGAGAAAAGGTGCCATAGTCTACTTATAAAAATCCATATTAAAAGATAAAAAGGCAGACTGGAAATTGTGTTACCTGCTAAGGATTGAAAATTCATTTGCATGCTCTTCCCAACCATAACGAGAGCTCATTCTTGAAGACGGACACACACACTGCTGACACACTGCTGGAGTGTGTTGAGTGTGCTGCCCCAGAGCCAGAAGCAAAGGCAAAGTCAGCACATTCTGAATCCTGCCCACATCTACATATCTACATGCAAGTGCCAAGAAATGAGACGATAAATCTGTTTTTCCAGCGTTTGACAAGAGCCTGAAAAGACCTTTTATGTAATGAAGATAAAAACCGTGTAGACTTTGAGTTAGGCCAGCTTTAATGGCCAGGTACTGTATATTACACTTTGAATGGAGAGTATTTGGGGAAAATTATTGGCTGTTTGGTACAATAAACTTTGATATGATATCACTGCCAATTTGGGAAATCATTTGCTGGAGCCTATGTTCAAGCGTTGCCATGCACAAAATCTCTAATACATTATCAAAATGAATTGTGTAGAAGAGATTGTATCCGGTTAAGAGTTTCTGTTCTCCATGCCGCAGAGCAAGAACAGGAAGGGCTATAGATTGAATTACAAACAGAGGGAAAACTATGCTACCTGCTGAGCTGATACAGCAGAAACTGAGAATCATTGTGTTCGTGTGTTCATCTCCAAGGACTTGGCATGTTTTTGACCATTTTGCACTGGTCATACAACTTCCTGAGTGCCAGCCTGTTCTTGCTTTTGCATCTCATGGCTAGAAATAAAAGCTTTGAAGTAATTTAAAGCTAAAGATTTTCTCACAAGTTGCTGGAAATAGCTCTCACTGTTCACAAATGCAGTCTGTGTTTACTGATTTTAATGTTTACTGACATTGCTTTTTAACTCTTAAGATCGACAGATAAAAGCTACGATTCAATGGCAGCATCGTGATTTCATTTTACTGCTTTAGGGAAGGTTTTTTTTTTTGTTTAGCTCTAACGTCTTCTGGGTGGAATAGGTGTGTTGTTGTGTCTCAAACACACACGTAGAAATGCTTCAAGGATTAGAAGATCTACTTATTTTTTTCTTAGCTCTGCCACTAAGAGACACAATATTCTTGTTGTATCAAACGAAACCTGAATGAATACTAATGTGCTCCACAGAGCTTGAACTAAAGCCACGCAATATGTATTTTTCTAATGTCTGAAATGCCAGCAACCACAAAAAAGGCTTTGAGTTATAAAGTCTTGAAGAGAAACAAACTGATTACAAGAATAGAAAAAAAAAAAACTTTGTGAAACTGTAACTCAACACATAATGAAAAAGTTAGATTGATAAACTTAGATTTGAATGTTTATTATCTACATCCTCAAGCTTTTGATTTTATCAGCATCCAACATTTATTTGGATAGTAATTGTTTTGCCATCCAGGGAAAGAACTGCAGTTTGGGCCAAATGTCTGTACTGTGGAAATTACTGTAATGATTTTTGATGCTTACACTAGATAAGAGTTTCCATTTTCTAGAGTTACTTATATCATGTGGCCAGATAGCAGACTAGGATTCGACAGGCTCTGTTTTTAATTAATGCTCTTGTCTGTTGATTACACGTGTTGCGATGTGCATGAGTGCAACCCTTGTACGTTCACACATTGTCAACACACCCTGATGGCTATCTTTGGCTATAATCTAGAAAAAAGTCTGTCACACGGTGTTTAATTAGTCTGGAAGGACAGGTTAAACTTAGGAACTGTCACGGAGCCCAATTCTCTTACAGAAATCTTGTCAGACTGCCTCAAGGTCCGGTCACTTTCAGTATAATAGACAGCAGAAACGATTTGGTTTCTGTTGCTGTCGCCAGGCAGCTGCAATCATGAGCGTGTCTCTCTCACTCTCTTGCCCGGTAATTAGAAGCAGGGAGGATGAGGGAGAGCTGGAGTTTAACCTTCACATCTCCTTGTTTTACTAGAAGTGAGTTTCCAAGTCACATTTAGATAATTCTCCTGCACACTTAAGTCTTACTTCCCACTTTTCCTCTTGTGTTGCCATTCTAGTGCAACAAGATCTACGCAGTTCCCTTTTGTGGTTGTTTGTTTTGTACAATAGATATTCACCTAATGTCATCTGCCTAATGAAAGAATCATTTACCTATTGTTATCATACTGAGCAGATTCTGTAAGTAAATTATAAGAAAATTAGACAAATCCTTTTTCATTGTACAACTAATTTTGTATGCCAACAGAGATACTTGGCTTTGTGCCCTTCACCGTGTGCACCAAGGGAATCCCAAATTCCTCTCGTAAAAGCACAGGAAGCTGTGACCTCTTTTGAAAGACTATGAATCATCCCGTTATCTCCATCTTTTCCGTGGCAGAGGCTTTTTCTAGAGTGTCACTTGTGGAGTCAGGGCGTGGTAAATGAAGTGGAAAAGCATTCGTAATGACACTGGAATGGCATTCTGTGAAATAAATTGTGGGATTGAATTTGTATAGCTTTGGATATGCAAACAATATTATGGCCCAAACTGAAAAAGAGTAAGTAAGTAAGAGCAAGATCTATTCAGCAGTCCTCCTTTCAGCGCATTCCCCGACTGGAGTAATGAAGCAGACAGTCATTAGCATGTCCTGTGTGCGTCTAGTCAAATTACCTCTTGGCCTTACTGGTTCGACTCAAAACAACCAGCTCTTCAAGTCAGCTGATTAAATGCAACGAATCCCTGTGCTGGACGATTTTCTGTTAATTGGTGTTGAAACCTCAAGCCAAGTTCACACTTAAATAATTATTCTTGAGATTCCTATTTAGTATGCACAGCATTTATTTTCACCAGGGATCTCATTTATCCAGAAAATGTTACACTTTACATTTGTTTGAAAGACGGCTGCAAATTGAAAAGGTAAACTGTCTTTAAGAGGAGGGCCAATCAGATGCTTATATTTGTTTAAGTGAATATATCCACTGCAGAGATTCACTTTGATTTGTTCTATTGTTTGTGGCATGCACATTAGATCTATATCTGTACCCTACATTTCTGTGGATGGAATCTGATTTTCCCAACCGCATGTCTCTGAATTAGCAAACAGTCACTGACAAATAACATAAGGTGCAGATGAAATGCGTGTCAAAATTTGCAATAGAAAGGAACTGCATTAATCCTGTTGTTCAATTATTCAGGTGAGTGAGATCCGACAAAGATGAAAGACACTGCATTGATAAAAGTAGAAATTCCTGCTCCCCGTTTCTAATCTGATTGCAAGAACAGAATGAATTTCAAAGGTCACTTAACTTCTCTGCAGACAGACATAATGGATGTGTCAGTTTCTCTGTCCAAAACCAGGCACCCGGCACTTGTGTGATTTATCTGCACTAAAATAACACACACTAATGTATACAAATGGTTCCATGAATTGAATTTTTTGAGAAGAAAAGCGTTTAAATAGTCTGACATTGGTGGATATTGGATTAATAAATTTTTTGACTTAAATAAAAACATCACTGCATTTTTATAACTTCTTGTCAAAAATGCCCCACTTCCAACCAATTTGCTGTGACAAATAAATACACTCATACAAGTGCCCAAGGGAAGGATGGCAGTGCTCACATGTGGCAAAATGCCAAATTGAATTCTTTAGCTGGCCTTTTGCCAAAACACTAAGCAAATTTAGCTGGTGCTGTTCACCAAGCTGCTGTGATTCATGCAGCTTAAGATGACTAGCAATAACTGTCATAGATATATACTGTATTAGTTATGTAATGCCAAAAATATCTCTGGACAATATAAGTTAAGTAAGGTGATTTCTTAATGACTCTGACATTTCTAAGTGTCCTAAAATAGGCCACACTGACTGTCTTTAAAAGGGGAGATGGGACACCTGGTGATCTGGAGCTGGCCAGAAGCCCAAGAGTGAAAGAAAAGATAACCTTTAAAATAAAATAAGACTCATCCTTGTCTCAGCATCACTACTGTATATTGCTGTGCAGAGAAAAGAGATGAAATCACTGTTGACTCAAGGTTTTTCACACAAAATCAGATCTCAGTGTTCTCAACCTAAGCTTTAACATGTCTAAGGTAATCCTTAGACATACAGCCCATACAGCTGGGGTGTCCAAAGTTTTTGCAAATAGCGCCACAGTTGATGAGAGGAAAATTTCCAAGGGCCAACAGTCTCTACAAGTACAGGTTATAGTTGGATTTGAACAATTTTAGTTGGATTTGAACAAGGTTTTAGTTGGATTTGAAAAAGTTTTAGTTGGATTAGTACATTTGTGTATAAAGCTGTTGCTGTTAAACAACAATAAAGTTTATCTCTGAAGCTGAGGGCCACATAAACGCTCACCATACAGTATATAACTTATGACTCACTTTATGTCTTTCAGAGTAATATGTTTTCTATCTAGTATTTTACTCCAGAGTCCATGCTGATTACAATGCATTATTGCTGATTATCATATTTATTCTGAGAAAAACATTTTTAGAATAGAATATTACACCTAAACACAGCATGATGCAGAGTATTGTTAACATCTTGCACATTTGCAGGGTGCAAAAAGTGTGGAAAAAAGCACTGTGATTCCAGAGTACAGGGCTTTGGCGAAGAGACTTTTGATGTGATAATTGGTTGCCCCATGTTCCTTTTGACTTAATGATTCCTACTTATCAGTGGGATAGAACTCGGGAGAAGAGACTGCTAATCACTCAGAATCAGTGCTGGCATTGATTATTGCTCTCGAAAAGTGAATATTCATGGCTTACACCTGGCTTTGTAGAATTATATTTTCCTCTTGCAATCCAATATTTTGAAGTTTGTAAGTCAAATTTCCACTTTCTATGTACATATTATCACGTGCAAAAACATCTCACATCTGGCAAAGGTGATGACGTGCTAATATTGTGTGAGACTTTAATTATAACCTGCCAGTGAAACATACTTGCTTATACTTCTGGTTCCACTTGGAACAGCATGGGTTGGAAAGGCATGGTTGGATACAAGCCTGGAGAGGCTTTTGTTTTTACTGCACTGTGTGCAGATAGATGTGTTTCTATCTAAAATATAAACTGTACTTCTAGCTAACCTTTAAAAATGAAATTAAGTAGAATAAAGAGTAAATCCTCCTTTCTTGCAGTGCAAGAGGCTAGCGGCACTGCTCCAATAAAGAGTCAAAGAAAAAATAAAACTTTACATTTAGAAAGGTTTTCTACGTTTTAGGAACTTGCTGTTATGTCAAAAGTTATGCCCATGTTTACAATGTAGACAGCAAATTATTTATTTATTTTTTATTCACAAAGAAAGACACATCATTTATAGAATATGTTTTTTACAAGAACAAGATATTAAAGAAAACATTACTGTTGTTTTTTCTTTCTTTCTTTTGATTCTCAGCAAGGTTTTTCCATTGTCCATTTAACAGTTCCACCTTTTTGAAGCTGTACCAGACTGCTGGAACCAAACCCCGAGGCATTAACAAAGAAACTTTTAGCACAACGTCTGGCACCATAAACTCAGTCTACTGACTTCTGTGGCTTCTCAGGTCCATTACATTTATGATGTCACACGCTATTTGTTTTTATTGTATGTTCTTAGGGGTTACACATTCTACATTGTCAGATTAAAATATGTAAACATGAAAGTAAACATCTTCTGACTAATCAGTCAGATGAACAGTGAAAACTCAATAAGGCTAAGAACAGAACAACCAAGCAACTACATGCCCCTAACATCACAGTGAGCGGATGGGTAGTGTGAAAACACACAGCTGAAATAGTCAAAGCTAAAATGGTAGCCTATTATATTTAAAATGCAAATTAAAACCTGACGTGGAGAAATACTGTTTGATTTCCCAACTTTGTACTTTCAGAGAGGCCAAACAGCTGCAGGGAGCCACAGCCCAGGTCTGTGTGGGTGAGTCAGAGCCATCGGAGCCTCCAGTCTCATGTCATTCCCCTTTAATATTTTTATTAAGGTGAGTACACTCACCAATCCCTTTATAAAACTTGTGTCATTGTTGTAGCAAATTTAACTCTCTGTCCTGAGGAAATAAACTGGGCAATAGCTACTTTTTTGTGATAGATTAATCCCCAGTTGCACAAGTACTCCACCATCTTCAGATTGAAAACATATTTTATAATGCTTCACTGAGGCATAAACAGTAACACTGTATCAGCTTTATCTGCCCTTGAAATGTTTTAGCCTGAAATAATTACAGTAATAATGGTTATTATTGTAATTACTACGTGCTAATGATTTTATTTTTGTCATCATCAGGTCATTTTAGATCAGTGTTGATTGCCACAGTTGATAACTACATGTGGTTACAAGGCTTGAAAATGTTCCTTTTACAGTTGTGCTCATAGGTTTACATGAAAACAAATTACAGAATTTGTGATTGTGATTTTAATCATAATGACAACAGAAACTACCCAAATGACCCTGATCAAAAGTTTACATAACCCAGTTCTTAATACTGTGTATTGCCAACTTTAACATCAATGACAGCTTGGAGTCTTTTGTGGTAGTTGTGGATGAGGTTCTTTATTTTATCATATGGTAAAGCTGCCCATTCTTCTTGGCAAAAGCCTCTAGTTCCTGTAAATGATTGGACTGTCTTGCCTGAACTGCATGTTTGAGATCTCCACAGAGTGGCTCAATGATATTGAGGTCAGGAGACTGAGATGGACAGTCCAGAACCTTCACTTTATCCTGCTGTAGCCAATGACAGGTCGACTTGGTCTTGTACTTTGGATCGTTGTCATTTTGGAACGTCCCATGCACAGCATCATGCACGGCTGATGAGTGCAATTTTCCTCCAGTATTTTCTGATAACATGCTGCATTCATCTTTTCCTGTGTCTTTGTAGCTCAAACATTCCCAAAATGTCAGTGATCCACCTCCATGTTTCACAGTAGGAATGGTGTATCTTTCATCATAGGCCTTGTTGACTCCTCTCCAAATGTAACTTTTAAAGTTGTGACCAAAAAGTTCAATTTTGGTCTCATCACTCCAAATGACTTTGTTCCAGAAGTTTTGAGGCTTGTCTCTGTGCTGTTTGGAGTATTGTAAGTGAGGTGCTTTGTGGCAATTGCGTAGTAATGGCTTTCTTTTGACGAATTGTCCATGCAGCCCATTTTTCTTCAAGTGCCTCCTTGTTGTGCATCTTGAAACAGCCACACCACTTTTTTTCAGAGAGTCCTGTATTTTAGCTGAAGTTTTTCTTTGCATCCCAAACAATATTCCTGACAGTTGTGGCTGAAATAGTTTTTGGTCTAGCTGACCTTTTCATTTTCCACTTCTGAATTAGAGTTTGAACACTGCTAATTGGCATTCTCAATTCCTTGGATATCTTTATATCCCTTTCCTGTTTTATACAGTTCAAATTACCTTTTCCCGCAGATTCTTTCACAATTCTTTTGCTTTCCCCACAACTCAAAATACAGAAACGTTGGTGCAGCACTGGATAAAAGATGTAAAGGTCTGTCAGAAGCCCAAAATCTCACTGACCTTTTATACACACACACTGATTACAAACAAACAGATCACAGGTGAGGATGGTTACCTTTAGTAGCCATTCAAACCTGTTTGTGTCAACTTTTGATCAGGGTAAATTGGGTAGTTATTGTTGTCATTATGATTTAAAAATAGTAAACACAATTGTTTGACCACAAATGGCTTCACCCAACTAACCATGAATGAAAGAAAAGTTTTTGTGTTATCATTCTTCGAAAAATGTCCAAAAAAATCACAAATTCTGCCAGGAATGGAAACTTAGGAGCACAACTGTATGGAGTAAGCACAGTCAGTTCCCCTGCTCCTTCAGTCAAAGGACAATAGTGTAATAATTTTTGACAGTTTGATATATACTGTATATATATTTTTTTAAATCTTTTTTTTTAGTATTATTATTTACTTGGCAAAACGTTCAATAAAGAAGTAGCAGTAATTATGTGACTGAGAAGACAACAAGATGCTAAGAAAAACAAAAGAAGCATTTGATTGGACACTAATGGGCTTTAAATTAATTCATGGTAAATAATAGCCGTTGGCAATTGCATTAGTAGAAATAATTCACAGGAGCAGGTTTTATTATTTAAATTATGCTGCACCACTGGTTTGTACCTCACAAAACACAAAAAACAACCATTACCACGTCCCTTACATTAATGTGCAACCCTCATTACTGTGGTTGTCGGCACAACATTTTTAAACACATGAATCCTTTATGTGTAATTGCTGCAACTTTATCATTGCAGACATGAGCAAATGGAATCATGAATATCCATTAACCATCCACACAGTATAAATCCTCTGTGGTAACCCCACTGACAGGATCATTTAGATAAATACATGTTTGCATCAGCCTTTAATTGTATTTTCCAATTCAACTTTTTACACTTAAACAGAAAGATGCATTTAGCTGAAAGAATTACCTTTGTTAAATATCACATCTAAAAACACAAAGAGGTCAAAATATAATTATGGACAAAACCAGGGCAACGAGTGTAATTTATATAATGATAATTATACAGTAGCTGTGATTTTTCAGTTTTAATACTTACAGATGAGGTTGGGAGAATTAACATACTCGTTGTGTGTTATTCTGTAATTCTTGGCAGGAATTCATGTTGAGCATTTGTGTGTTTTCAAAGCAGAAACCTTGAGGACTTTGAAGTATTCCCAGTGTAGGTGCTCAAAGCTGCAGTTCCTGAGTTTTGCCAGTGGGCAGGCTACAAGAGGTGAAAAATCTCCTAGAACACACTTGGTCTCCAGGGCTATTTTCTCGATGGTAACTATGCCAATGGCATTTTTTTAGCCTGTTAGCTTGATGCTTGATGCTTTACAACCTGAGGACCACCTGTAGTCTCAGAGCTGCGACACGTCCGCTGTAGATGTGGTTTCTGTCAAATACCTGTCAGTAGTGGTAACATTAGCTATGCAACAAATTACATGGACAGTCTAAAAATGTCTGTCAACCTTTGAATTATGCATTTATTCCTTGATAAATGTTGGTGATTTCCTGAGAAATGAAAGAGAATAACCTCTGACTGTGAGTCCATGTGGCAGGGCACACAACACTCACACAAACCTGTCACGTAAGACAACTCTCAAACCTCAGATCTACACATTACTTTTGACAAAATAAATACATTTGTGACAATCATAATTTCAAGAGTTTGTATTTCTGTTTTTCTTGCATTATAATTAGAGATTAGCATTGTTAAGGACTATAGGATTAAACCATTTGTCATGAAATACCACCAATAGTTCAATGCCCCAAACTTTGCACTTAGTGATGAAAATCCACAATGTACTGAAAATGAACCAGACGCATTCGGCTCATTGTATGTGAGTGAAGCAGAGCTGTCAGTTTATTCCAATTTTCCAGTGGCCTGCAGGATAAGTGTGACGTTTGAAAAGGTTGAGCTGTATATGACACCTGAAAGCAAGTTAAGGGAACAACCAGAGAGCTTTTCTGCTGGCTTTTCTATACTGTTTAAAATGAAAAAAGCATTTCATTTCTTTCTGCTCTTTTTTCTCATGCCACCCAGCTTTTATCTCCTATGTTCCTTTAGATGATTTTTGAAGTGTTGGAGCATTGAGGTGCTTAGAAAAGAGAGAAATGTGCCTCGGGGAAATTGAAAAACAAAAGAGAAGCTTTCTTCAGCCTTGCTACTGTTGAAGCCACAAACATATATCAGCGCTGCCTGTGAGATTATATTTTGTCAGAAATCAGGGATTTTTTTTTGTATCTGGTGCATCTATTGTCAACACAGAGTGGAATAAAACTGAAATATATTTACTGGAATCCAAAAGTGCATGCTTTGTATCAACTACTTAGAGTGCAATTTAGCCAGGAGTGAAATG
This sequence comes from Perccottus glenii, assembly GCA_024416835.2. Taxonomy (NCBI): domain Eukaryota; kingdom Metazoa; phylum Chordata; class Actinopteri; order Gobiiformes; family Odontobutidae; genus Perccottus; species Perccottus glenii. Next base: position 15,701,417 of record CM044550.2, read on the forward strand.
TGGAACAATGGCAGTGTGTGAGTGTTTGTGTACAGCAGTGTGGGCGAGTGCATATGTGTGCTAATGGAAAGCTAAATCATAGTGCCTTGTTATCATTGCTGCTCTGTGAATTACTTTGCGGCAGCAGGGTTACAGTGTCCACAAAGGCACCTTAGAATAACTCATGTGAAACTTTTGTTTTTAGATTTGCTGCTCAATGGCTGCTCAACATAATAAAATATGCCTCTTTTTGGTCTTTAAGTATTTTAATTTTTAGTATGTAAATAGGAAGCAGGTTCACAATAAGCCTTGGGCCTTGGGTTGTGTTTTATGTGGTTTGTTTGTTTTGTATGCTTGTTTGAAAAAAATACATAACAAAAAAATAATAATAATCAAATATATGTTGTATATTCAAATATTGTTGCTGAAATAAAAGAAATATGGCTGCCACCCTTCTTGAAGTATTTAAGCAGACACAAGGTATGTTCCCCCTTCTGTTGTTCATATTAATATCACATTGAATAAGACAAAAGGCAAGGCAAGGCAATTTTATTTACATAGCACAATTCATACACTGGGTAACTCAAAGGGCTTTACAGAAATAAAAGGCAATTTACAAGATTTAGATTAAAAACATAAGAAAAATGTAAACATTTTAAAAGAAGAGTGCAGATAAAAACACTTTAAGATGTAATCCAGGCGGAGCTAAAGAGAAAGGTTTTTAACCTCCTTTTGAACATTATTAAAGTTGAGGCTGTTTCAGATTTTCACTGCTTCACCAGGTTTAGTTCTAACTCTGGGCACGAGCAGAAGGCCTGTCCCAGATGTTCTCAGAGTCCGAGGAGGTTCATAAGCAACTAGCATGTCAGAAATATATTCTGGTGCTAAACCATTAAGAGACTTGTAAACCAGCAGTGCTGTTTTAAAGTCTACTCTCTGAACAACAGGGAGCCAGTGCAGAGATTTAAAAACTGAACTGATGTGGTTGTATCTCCTGGTTTTGGTTAGAAAACAAAACAATACATTACATTTTGAGTTTGCAAGGCCTCATATTCAAACCAGATTAGCTCTAAATATATTTTTATTCATTTATTTTATAAACACAAATGAACAGACATAGTCCAAGGAGACAATAAAGAATATAATATATGTAAATTTTGAGAGCCTTAGCAGTTGCTATTAACTGAGGAAAACACTCAAAAATGAATTGTTACTGACTCGTAAAGTAATTTTAATGGCTACGAATGGTAAATGGCTGCATTTATAGAGCACTTTTATACCTTTTTTTTTGGTTAACTACATTACAGACAACATCTTGACAACAGAAGAGTTTTAAATTTAAGGTTTTGGGGACCCATTTTGAGCGCAGTGAGGCGGTGAGTGACTCAGGGTGCGTCTGAAAGCGTCCCGTTAGAGATCTGATAAAACTAGAGATGCGAGTGAGCGTCTTTGATCTCCATCTACTTGAATGAACAGTGGCATAAATTGCTGCATCCACTATCAGCAGAAGAAATCAAATAAGATCTACAAAGCATGGGTCTGGATGTGCTCTAACTATTGTCAGGGGCCAGTGAGATATCATTAACGTCGGAGTTGTGGGAGCGGATAGATAAGGCTAACAACTATGTGGAACAAATGAAATGGTCAGCTTTTTTTGATACATGTTGTATTTCTTTTTGTCTTTTCATATCAAAAAAGTAATGACAAAAACAAAAAGCAACATCAAACACATGCCTTCTGCTTTTTAGGTCAGCAATCAAGTTGGCAGAAGGTTTTACTGCATCATTGTCAAACTATCACCGTAAATCATCTCGATGTACTTGAAGATTGGCTGACACATACCAGCCTAGAGCGAATGTACACAGCCACAGTTCTATTATTGTCAAAGCAAACATATTTTTCTGTAGAAAATCCACAAAGTGGGCTGCCAAGAGAGTTTCATTCTTTCATTTTTTATTTTTTATTTTATTATTTCTGAAAAGATGGAGCACAATCAATCTCAGACATCTTGTGATAATGAGATCACAATCCTTATTACTGAGATTTGTTTTGGGATTTTCCACCTACCCGTGTAAATTGTTCACATCGATAAGGTAATGCTGTATGCTCCAAGTATTCAGTGCAAACTTTGTGACATTGTGAAACTGTTGTACTTATAGCACAAATGTCTTGCATAACAATACAAATACTTAAACACATCTCCTCAAATAAAACAAAGCCATGTTTCTTCTTAAGGATTTGGGGGTAGAAATCACCACTTTGATGCTAACATTATCAAAATGTCTTCTTCTATGTAGAGTGTGAAATACCATAGACTCCCATGTTTTATTCACTCCACAGTTTGGACAGTATCTGTGAATGTCTGCAGCTTCTCTGATGAGGCTGAACCATTTTTATGTAGGCACCAAATGAACTACATCTATGTCCTCCATTCACCCTGTTTCCTGTCAACCTAATGTCTACTATCTCAAAAAGGCCTAAAATAAAATAAAAATGAAAACAGCACCAACAAGATGAAATCAAAGAGTTCCATAAAGTCATCTCAAATACCAAAAAAGCCATTTTCGGTTTGTGCGCATCTCCACTTAAATAGTCTATATCTGCCACTGGCAAGTCTATAGGTTATATTTTAGGCTCAGACTAAGTTAGAAACACTGACCTGACTGCTTCCTATCTAATGGATCATAAAGCACTACCTCTGGATGCACTCAAAATCCAAGCAACAAAAGTTCCTCTCAAGAAGTTATCCTTGCCTTAAGAAAGGTCAACAGATAAATAAATGTGATTTTAACTCAAGTGGCTGTAAATTGTTTCTATCAGATAATACAGGGCCGACGTTGAAACAAAATTGAGCTTGTTGTTTGCAGTATGTGACACCTTATCTCCAGCAGCCACAAATCTTTTTGGGAGGAAAAGAGGAGTGCGCACACTTTTAGCACAGGTTCCTCCTTTGCTGAAGCCCGTGAGAGTGTATTTTCTGTCTAGACTGTAAATAACTTCTTCATTTAAAAAATACATGGCACCAATATTAATCTGACCCTTTAAATACTGCATTAATCCTACCATAAATCCTTTCTTCAGGGGTTTTGTAAACTTCATCAAACAGATAACGTATATTTATGATAACAAGCTGATAATGTTTGCTCTGAGAATGTTCAAAAACCCAGGCCATAAGCACTGATTTCTTTAGCCATTTTCATTAAAGCCAAGTAAAAAGCCTTTCTCGCTCTCTCTCTTTCTCTGCAGCTTCAGTTCCATTTGCAAGTGGATTTATTTTTCTATCCTAGGAAGCAAATGTTTGACAAATTACTTTTATTCAGCACAGCCCAGTGTTGCTCCTTGGATATGCAACACACATACTTGAAGCAATGCCTTTTGTAATGAGAAATATATTTGGTTTTGTACAGTAACGACATTCCAGTTCTGAGTAGAAATGCACATGCATCGGGACTTTTGTCTCTAACCCACAAAATGAAAGTCAATGTGTCAATGTTTGCAGAGGTGATCCTTGTCTTTACTTCTAATTTTGCTGCAGCGTTGTTAAGTAATTACAGTATATAACGTGTAAAGGAGAAGAGTGTTGTGTAGCTTTAGCAGAGTCATCTATATCCCACTGATGGAGATATCAACACAGCTGTTGCGTTTTACAGCTCCCGTTGCTGGTATCAGTGCTTATTTGCGCCTTGTTTATGAAGCTGTAAAGCGTTTTGACAGCAGGCAGAGGTGTGTGTCTCCCTCTGTCTTTCTGTGTGTACAAGCAGGGTGCCGAATTATGCATGAGCCTTTCTTCTCTTGGGATCACAGGATTAAACACTCACTGTTGATCACAGAAATGACACTGGGTTTATGTCCAATTAGATTTTACTTTTACGAATTTTGAGTAGGCCAATGGACCATTTATATTTACAACAACAGATATTAGCAACGGAAGCAAATGTGTCTTCTTTGTTCCGTAATAACGTGGCAGTTTGAATAAATCTGGATATTTATCAACACATGACACAATGTAACTAACAAAATGGATTATAAAGCAACTCTGTATAAGTTTTGAAGATATGCGCCATCTAAAGGCCACTGATACAAATACGGTGACTCAAAATCACGTGGCATGCGTCCCCACAAACAGCATAGCCTTGTTTCCACTGAGGGGTATGGTATGGGTTGGGTCAGTACAGGGTGGTTTGGTACGGGTAACCCCTAAAGAGGCACATGTTTCCTCTGTGATGACGTCATCAAAGTGCTACAAAAGTTGTGTTTTATAGTTGAGATACAAAACGGATTTGAAGCAGACTTGTCTAGCTGTGTGTAGCTGCGCAAATAAATCTTTGTGTGCAGCGTGACAGGCTGAAGGTACAGTCATGTGTTGCTGCAGTAAACATTCAAATGATTATAATTTATTACAAAAACAAGCTGTCATTTATTTGAATTAACATTTTTTAATGTTTTTATGTTTGCTTCTCATTTTTGCTCAAGTAAGGATTATCTATTGTCCAATCAGACCACTGTGTTTAGCTACACCTTTTCCAAAGTGTACCACAAAGTCAGATCCAAGCCCCCAACGCCAAGATGAGCTGTCCCCAAAGTGGTATGGTGTGCTTTTTGGGGACACTTCAGACCCCTTTTGGTAATGGAAATGTACCAGAACCTGCCCCATACCATTCCAAAAGAAATGTGCATGTGCATTGTAACAGTAGACAAGTGTCTACTACAATTCAAGTCATGGTTTGGCTCTTTATATACTTCTATTGTCCTGAATAAAATAACTGGAATGCTGTTCCCAAGTTATTATTTAAGACAGCCCTGCGTAATTTTTAGCCCAAAAATCTACATATATTCTCAAAATAATTTTGATGGTTCTTAGTAGAATCATGTCTATCTCACAAACACAATACCCTCATCTGGATAAAAACCTCATGTGTATACTTTCCTGTAGCCGGGATAGGAACATATGAGAGATTAAGCAAATGACGCGCTCTACCACACTACACATATAATAAAGAAAATAGGCCAATACAATGGACCCTTGCAGAGTCGTATTTGTACAAAATGCATTGAAACTACCCTACGTTTCAGAAGAAGAAATGTTTTTTCTTCAAAACTTGCTGCTTTGAGGCTCTGCTTGTAAACAAATACAGCGCTGCTGAAAGTTCAGTTGCACAGAGAGGGATCTGCGCCCTCTACTGGCGTATTCACAAGCAAGGACCATGCCACAACCATGTTGAGTTCACATTATTAATTTATTTATTTGATTGGGACAGTGCATGTTAATGAACATATATGAGACACAACCACATGAATGTAAACATGCCAGATTGATTCTCACACCATTCATCGAACCGCCTTCCTTCCGGTTGAAAGACGACTGCTCTACCACTGAGCCACTGCCGCCCCTGCCTGCCCACATGTTTATTGAATTTAAATACAATCCAGAAGTAGGTGATGAGATGACAGAGGAGGTAATGGTAAAGGTTGGAGACTGTGGGGATTCCGGCTCTGGTAGTTCACCCAGCTAGGGACCCCCCTCCTAGGGTCTAGTCATGAAAGAGAGGATGCTGAGAGAAGATAGGTAAGATGAAAAAGAAAGGAGACTAGGAGGATGGGGTCAAGAGACAAGCAGTGTTGAATAAAACAAGTATAGACAGGGCTTCTGGGAAAATTGAAATTATGGTTGAGGTGTGTTTGAAGTGTGGTCTTGCTTAACACATTAAGTGTCGCAGGGCTGCTTTAAGTATGATAAATCACAGACAGAAATAAAAAATTCTACGGCACTATTAAAAAACAATTATTCAATACGTAATTATTTAAAATAATTTTTAACAAGCACTTACAATACTGAGGATAATAAAAAATCCAAATAATTATGTAGACAAATTGCTGCTAACTTTTAAAAAGGCCAATCACGCGTGAGCCCTGTCTCAGCTGGAAATGCATTCAGGTGCTGAATTACTTCCATTGCCCTAATTATATATTGAACAAAAGCTGCTGTTGAGCTGCAGCCACATAAATTAAACTTTTAGTCAAACTTTGACAGGCACTTTTTATTGGCTTGAATGAGTGAATAATTTGTGTTTGTTTGATGGTATTTTATTGCTACCAGTTTGTTTAGTAATTCTGTAAATGGAGACAATTAAGACATATTGCATTTTTGATTGAAGGCTTGCTAAGAAGCTCAAATAAATCTGACTGTGCTTTTTTTGCTACATTTTTCTTCACAGTCTATCACGCCATGCATCAAAGGAAAGTTATTCAAAGTCTTACCACATTCAAAAAACAAGCTAACACACGAAAGTAAGTTCTTCAAAGTATTTTACTTTCTGTAAGCTTGAAAAGTTGCTTTTTTTCCCAGTTCAGTTTCCATTCTATAAACCACAAAACCCAAAACTGAGGTGGGTATATTTACATGAAATTACCATTAAAGTTTAGGTAAATGTAGCGTAAAACATCTGAATCGCAACATCTATGGGGAGACTTGGGTGGATCGAGGTGACGCTAAGCCAGTTTGTTTACCAGACAGATGGAAATGCTGTTTCCTATTTATGCTGGGCATGAGACACCAACGGCCCGAAGCAACCATAAAGAGCACAGGGAGGAGGGGGGCAGCGGGAACACACTCGTCTGACTGCAGTGATTTTGTTTTAAGTAGATGGCTGGTACATTCGAAGAGTTTCTCACACACGACTCACACTGTCCTCAGTTATGAGGGGAAGTCCTGACAGGCGCAGTCCCTTCTGACAAATTGAGGCCACTGGGAAATAAAATCACAGTGGTGGGTACAGCGGAATGACATATTGTGAACTATTCAAGTGCCTGGATTGCTAACAGTTTTTGCGACCTCATGCTCAAGTCCACTCTAGCGTCCATTCAGCGTGTCCCTTGTCCCCACTTTAATTGTGCCCTGTCTCAGCCTCAGAACTGGGACTGGGATTACTGAGAGTCAAGGAGCTCCTTCAGATCTATCCAAGAGTTGGGCAAATTGAGTTCAATATCCTGCCAAAGAGTAACAGCTGCCAGCTTCCACTTATACACAGCAGCGTCGTAATTGCACATGACAGGTCATTGTGAAAGGTGCATTTCCAACTGTGTTTGTGAGGACATTAATTATAGCCTGTGCTTTGTGGAAGAAGCATATCAAAGTGTCCAAACACACTGGTGAACATTGTCTTTAAGGCACAACAACATCCCTGCAGCAAAAGTTTAATGAGAAAGGGCAGAAGCAAAAAGACATCTTGAGGTGATGTATTCACGGATTTGATTTAGACTTTTTTTGTCAACATCAAATCCTTGTGTGCTATTTATTTAAAGACAGGTGGAATAACACTGGTGTATCATGGTTCAACAATAATAGCTTAGCCTTTTTTTTTTAATTAATATTCTTCTTCTGTCAACACAAATGCACAAACATTGAAGCTGTTAGTAGGTTACCATGGGGATCGACTGTGAGAGAATGTGACACTGAAAGCCTAAGATTTACCCTGAAGTTAGCTCAAAAAACCCTAATACAGCTTTTCAGTACAGGGCCCAGGTGACATTGTGAATTGTGTACAATTGTTTTTTAGTAGCAGGTCTCTTAAGGGCAGTCTGCAGTTCATGCAGAAATTTATTTTTCCTTTTTTTATTGGACAGTAGACAGACAGAAAACAGGGAGGGTAATGGCAGAAGGCAAATGACCTGAGTAGGAATCGAACCTGGGTCTCCCAAGTATATTGTATGTACTCTACCAGGCAAGCCACTGAGGTGCACCGGGGAAACACATTTTTTTTTGCAAAATGGGGATTCGGGCAGAATCTGTGTTGAGCATTTAAGCTTGCAGGCTGCCCAAGGTCACCGCAGCAGTGCCTTATAAGGTAAGGGTTTTTTGTATGATTTGGAGATTTTTATGATTTTCAAAGCTGGACTGACAAATTTAAAAAGGGGAAAGGGAGGCATGTAAATGATTGTCAAAGAGGAAGAAGCTTTTGGCTGGAGGCAGAGAGAAGCTGTGGGTTTAAACACATGCTGCACCCATATCTGCTCATACAACTGTTCAGCTCTCCACTGAGAAGGAATAAATCAGTTCGCTCAGTAACAATGCCTTCATCTACTTCCCTCCTGACCATAGCTCTTTAAGCTCATAAGCAAAACAACATGACACATTTCATTAAAACATTACAGCCTTTTAACCAAAAACATCCACTGACTGTCAAATTTAATGTGCCATGAGATGAATAAACTGTCCATATCTATCAGTGTGCAGTGTTTTGTCATGAGACTGGCATGTTGCTGGTGGTTTTAGTGAAACATCTGCTGTTTTATGGTGTTTTTTGAAATAGCATTTCAGGCCTGTAATATTGATTTTTGTGTGTGCCTGATATCACTGGCATATGGCTATGCTCTCATGATAGTGAAATATTCATTGCAGAGTCATTTCACACATGTCCATTATTTGTAATTTAAAACAGCATGGAAGGGTTTTTGACAGGGAATAGCTTAGATCTTGGAAAAAGTGGCATCACATGGAAAACATAACTTGATATTGATGGTTTCAACTTTTATTTCTGCTTTATATTGATGGGCTCAGAATTTCCTTTCAGGAGCAAATCTGAGCGTGTGCAACTTGTGATTGGTGACTTTCTTTCTGTCTGCTGCTCCTTTTGTAAATGGGTGAATGAGCGCTGTTGCTACTCAAATTGGTGTATCATATCCAGGTTAACTAAATGTCTAGAATGCAAACTTTACAATGAGCTAATATTGGGGAATGGCAATGTTATGTGAGAACAAACAAGCACATAATCATATTGTGACATTGCTTCCCAAGAACATTTGCACTGTGCATCTGCAGCTAAGTCATTTAAACGGTGCAATAATTTGGCTAGCTGATTTATCACATTGAGGTCCAAGAAAGTATGCTGACACAGTAGTTGGGCAATGCCATATCAGGTTTAATTCATATGATGTAGCAACATGTTTTGATGCCACTTATACGCGACACACAGACACCAAGAAGCTCTTGTTTCTATAAAGCAACACATGACCTTGTTTCTGTAAATGACACATCACTGTCTGCTGCATCAGACACGGTTGACATGTGGTATTTCCCCTGACAGGAGAAAATCATTGAGTTATCAGCAAAGCACAATTCTTGAACAGTTTCTGTTTTTTGGTTCACGCTTCCAGCATCCTCACAGTTTTAAATAGTAACATTAATTTGCTGCTCAAATCTTTTTTTTTTTTTCTCAGAGACTGTTGCATTTCTCAGGTTCATACCTTGTTTGGGAAGTGAAGCGAACAAAGCCTTAAGGGGGTGCTTTGCTGTCAGAAGAGCTGCACACAGGTTTACTCTCTTCTCCGCTGTGCTTCTGCCTTGTGGCGTTATCAGCTCTGAAAGATCTTGACATGCAGACAGTGATGCGGATTACCAAACTTAAGTGGCAATAGCTGCTGGAATGCTCTGGAACAGCAGGTGACAATGATCACTTCTTATCACTTCTTCAGCTGGTAATGTTTAAATTTAACCTCATGATTATATACAGATGGAAATTCACCAGTGACTGTCATATGCCAATAATAAAAAAGTTGTCTCCAGCTGACTGACACAGGTATAAACACCATTTCCCCAGTCAAATCAGGCAAGCTCTGATATGGTGCAGTACATATGTCAGTCAATAAAGTGAGGCACTGAGAGTAAGTAAAAGTCTAAGGACATTCTTATCATCCATTTTTGCATTTGTTCAAGCAGAGGTTGGAGACCCTGAAATACAGCGGATTAATGTCTGCTGTGATAACCGACGGGATGTGCCATTGGACTTGCAACTGCAATCCCCAGGCCTACTGAGCCGTGACGCCCTTGCAGAGTGTTCCATTTATTTTCTAGGATTGAAATAAAAAGGAAATAACTAAATCAAATGAATGAATGAAAAAAAAGTGCTGTGTAAATTTAAAAGCTGACTGTGGAACTAAAGTCAAAATTGGGAGTGGAAGAGGCACAAGCAACAGCAACTTTTTCCTGGGTGCAGGAGCTGAGGCACTTGATACTTCAAAGAGGGGTCAGGCTGCCCTCATCACCACTAGGTGGGTTTCATTAAGTTGTCATTCTGGGCTCTCGAGTGCAGGCTGCTTCTTCACGGGCCCAAGTTCCCTACACTGTGTTTACTAGAGCTGTAGTGCAGTGTGAGAGTGGGATTTAAGATTGTATGAACCACACACACGAACACAAATTAATGTTGACACTTTTTCCTAAAGAAGATACAATCCAAGTTCTCAAATAAATGTTTTAATGCAGTTAATATGACATAATTGTCCTTTTACCTGAGGTGACTGACTTAAGGCCAGCCTGTCAGTACAGTCTTCTAGTATACAAACCATAGCTCAATTAAAAACACCAGTACGGGTACCAAATGGGACAAAAATGTCACTAGCTCTGCAGTATGTTGTTGTGCAGTGTGCAGTTGTGTATCAAATGATTATAACTGTTACTGTAGACAGTCTGAGGCTATTTTAAGGGACTGACAATTTTTCTTGGACTATTGTTGACCTTTTGGAAATCCAACTTACACTCCAACACAAAAGTTATTCCAGCACATGAATATATTAATGCACATTTCTGCCTTTTATTGATAAATCAACTCCATATAAGATCATCTGACTTGGCTTTGATGAGTTTTAAAGGCATGTAATTATTTTCTAATATTGAATAAATATTGTCTTACCTTTTGACCGGTAAGACTGATGGTGTTGGCCTGATTTATTGAGGAACCTATAGCTCATGATGAAAAGCTACAGAAAAGCCACAAAAGAATGAATTACAGTTGCCATACTTCACTTCAGGAGATTCCATGTTAACTAAGTGCATTCAAGCACATTTTAACATTCATACATCTATACTATATATATTTTACATTCATATTATAAAATTAAAACTCCTTCTTTAGATCAATGACTCTACATGCCGCATTGACCACACCCAGTAATGCATTTTAAAACTAGGTTGACTTTAATACAAATGCCTAAACCTATATTTTAGCACATACAAATCTAATTAGATTTTTTTTCCAGAATGAATTCTAACAGATTTAACAGGCTTGACAGATGCATGTGAATTTGGTATATGACGCAATATGAAGAGGAGGGTTACCTCGATACAGTCACATCCCGTTTATTCAAATGTGATATGCTGCCTGTGTTAGTGTGTGCCCTAATAAGTCCTTAGACTGGCAACTAAATAAATACTTATGTTAGAAGCATTCCATCCAAATGTGAAGAGCTTGCATTTGTTAGTGGCAAATGGCACATGGAATAAACATAATATTTGTCCGACTTGGTTGGGGGAGGAAAAGCTCAAGGAAAAGCAAACCATCAGCATTGAAAAGACAGATTTTGTGGCTCAGAGACACCGCTAATGGAAATTTTACGCCGCCATTGGACCCTTTACAGAAGAGGAATATATTCACAGCTATTGTACATGCTTAAAAAGAAGGGCGATCTGAGGAGGGAAGCAATTAGTGCTGTTTAATTTAATTGTCCACATATTCATGTCTAATTGCTGTGCTCATGCGTGTCAAGCCATTGGGTGTAAGAAAAGGGGCTGTTTACTGGGAATGACACATGAGCCCTGTACAGAGTTATCGCACTGGCTTTGAATTGTAGATTATGAATAAATTGACATAGATTACATATAGGCATAATACATACATAGTAAATACTATAGTGATAAATATACCGTTTTTTTGTGTGTGTTGCTACTGGCACTATTATAGTTCCCTTTCTTGCACAGGGCAAAGTGCAACAATTAAAAACAAACCTGTCATATGTTTTTTTTTTATGACAAACCAATGTGTACAATTAACTGCACTTGCCTATGTGAAAAAGCTTCATTAGAAAGTGTGGCTTCCACCTAGGATTCAGCGGGGCTATAGCTGTGAGAATACCACCGCGACATCATTAAACTAAGCTGTATCATTAAAACAACACTCAATACATTCTTTATGGAGTAGCCTCAGCGGTGCATAGAAACACTGAGGACAGTTTGCAGCAAAACATTGAGCTTAGTTTCTTTACTAATCGCACTGCCAAGACTCTTGATTACAAACACAGTAACCAATGTGAAATGAGAAAATCTAAAAATGAAAATGTATAACATAAATGGGGGATTTGTTCCAATAATACACTCTAAAATGAAATGGTCAGATGAGAAATTCTATTTATCGAGACATATAATTACATTTTTAAGCAGTAGTAAATCAGGTGTGTCCATGTTTGTGGCTGCAGTTACCTATTGGAAAGACATCAGGATGAAATATTGGAATGGCTGCTGGAGGCTGAGAAGATGCTTGTTTCAGCATGTTGTGCATGTCACCCTTCCTACCACATCCCCCAATCAATGCTAGCTTGACAAATCCTCCTTTGGACTGGGAATCATATTTTCAAGTGCTTGAAGGGCATTTGCTCACCCAGTCTCTCACTATGACCTGGCGGCGACTCACATTTACAACCTTTTCACATCATTTGACACAAATAATCCACTTTGTATTCACAGGCTGACTCCAGGATGTCATAAATCTCCACATTCACTCCGTCTGCCAGCCATTTCACTAAATAGAATATACATACCACTCAGGATTACAATTCAGTGTGACAGTAGAGCAAAGAATGAGGTTTTACAAACATTGTTTTGTTCCTTCAAAGACATTGAGAGGAGCTTGATGCACATATATGTATATAATTCTTTATTTTAAGAAATCTCTAATAATTTAGTGAAAACACCAAATTTTCAGTTTCCTCTTAATTCTGACTCATGGGCAGACTAAAAGCTGTTTGACCCAAGCTCACTATTGCCGGTCGAGGAATAGAACAGTGGTACCACCTTCCTGACTGTCCAAACTGTGTCCCACTGAGCTTAAAGTCTTTTAAGTCTTTGTTCAAGCCGCAACATGTATGCATCTAAGCCTTATGGAAAAAGCAACAAAGAGTCAAGCGACAAATAAATCCCATGTATCTGTTTGCACATAACAACATATCCTTAGAAATTTATTACAGTGCTAAGAAAAACTCAATACATTTTAATTTTAATATGTTGTTATTATTATGATTATGTCATTACCATGTATCTGAAATGGGGCGGGCTTAATACAATGCTATTTTTCTGATTGGATCTATATGTTTTTCAAATTATGTCCAAAGGCACTCTGCATAATGGTACTTTCTCCTGAATTCTTTTGCCATAATTAATCAAACTCAAATTGAGAGGGACCAGACTAATTCTTTGTAGAGAATAGGAAAAGAAATAGGATGGCTTGTCTGGCAAGAGAATTATAGTCATTCACTATAATTGTTGATGCATTTATCAAATGAACAAAACCTTATATTTTAACCAAAGAACAGCATCCTGACCTCCTGAAAAGCCTGAGACAGAGAGTATGGCTGAGCCTCTCCTGACTTGGCCTATATTTTGACAGCTGCTACAGACTTCTTCCTGCTCAGTCTGTGCACATGAGTGCTCCTGAAGTGATGCTGTAGAGTGAATGTTGGAAGGCCTTTGACCCATGATGATCAGCTGGCTGTGTGAGCCAGTTATGATGTTCAACTCTTAGTCTTTCACTTTGTAAGTTTGTCTTCCTCTACAGTATTTGACACAAACTGACCTCTGGCATCCCATAAACTTTAGGCCCCAGAAGAAACTCAACAGAGGAACACAGGGTCCAAAGGGCAGAATTATTATATCTTTCTCCTTGTTCTATTGGGGCTGCCAACATGCCTCATACTACTTTGGTAAGGTGAATATTTATCTCTATTTATAAAAATAAAACATTTCCAGACAGTTTTGCCACTATGGTGGAAATTAAACAAGTTATAGCTGAGATCAATCTGAATACTCTTCAATTTATAGATCAGTGATAGGATTTTTTTTTAAACATAGGCAGAGTGATGCCATCTTGCTGGGACCTACTAAGTGGGGAGGCGGAGCGTCCTGTTCTCTTTGTGGTCCACAACTTGTAATTGAGGCCTGTCATAATACCTTTCATATAGATTAGAATAAACAATGTTTTAATTTATTTGAAAATCCAACACAAAGGTTTTTATTCTCCAAGCTTTGAATGCAGTCTTTTCAGGTCAAACAATAACTATTGATAAAAATAAACAATAACATGAATGTCACAGCTAACATTGTTCTGAAATGTCATTACCTTGTCCTGTTTAGTTTATGGTTTTATGCATCCCTTCTATAATTCACAAATATGAAGAAAATATGCCACTGGTTTAAAAAATATATATTTTTTTACAATAAATATATGTAGGCTTATATGACATGTGTAACAAAATTGTGTACATATATATATATATATATATACATTGTCATTCTTAACTATTTTAATATTGTAGTCAAGCAAATACATGTCATGCCCTAAATGGCATTTTTGTTTCCTCCAGAAAATGATGGTGCAGCTGCACGCAAATGAAAACACCAAGGCTGCTAACCACACTCTCAAACTTTCAAGGTGATACCTGATTCTTTGTATCAGCAGGAAACTGTTGCCAAGGGAACAGAATTACTTGACTGTTGATAAAGAATGTCAGGCAATCAAGAGAGAGCTGGATGCATTGGAGCACACTGTGATAGGGCGGCACCTCCACCTCTTTTCTGAACAGGGATGTGGCAGAGCTGACAATCCATCAGCGTGCAGTGGATACTTGTCAGAAGCACTGTTCAGCTCTGTTGTCTAAATCAATGTGTGAACAGCTTAACTGTAGCTGCAGAAGCAATGTAAAGCAAAGGCATTCATAGTGATAGTCATTACCTGACAAAAATAAGCCTTTGAAGGTCACCCGTGGAGCCACAGCCAGTTTTACAGGGAGCGGCTGCTAACAAATGTCAGCTCTGCATTCTCTCAAGACTTCAGCGGGGTAGTCAGTTAAACCCGAGATCTATAGCCTGACATTTTGTTTCTCTTTCTACAGTGTCTGCTGAACTCAGGAGAGAACTGTCAAATGTGAGCACAAAGCCCTCTTGTCTTTATGTAACATAGCTAGTTTAATGCTACTTGTTTCCCACTCTATGCTTGTTTCAAGTGGGAGCTTTCACATCCATACAGGGGTCAAGTGAATATTCTGCTCAGGAAATGCTACAAGCTCAGAACATTCTATTTTACTGTATTTCTGCTCTGCCAAACACATAAATTTAAAAAGAAAGGTACAGGACAGTGTATTTGTTGTAGGTTAATAGTCATGTTGTTTAGGCAACATAAATGTTATTAAAGTTATTTACTTTATGTGTAATGGTTCATTATGGCAGCAGCCTTCAATGAAATATCAAAGAGGAAGTGACATATATACAAATCCATATTTTTTTCTGCCTCGTTGGTGAGTTCCATCTATAACAATGACATTAAGGGATTTAACACGGTTTCCTTTCTAGAGCTTGGGCTATTACACAATGGTTTAATACAAATTAGCTTTATCTTTGTGCCCCTTCATTCAGGTAATGAGGTGAAGAGAGATTTTACTGCAACTATTCAATAATCCTGATTTGCAGATGGCCTTTAAATATGTCACAGAGGCATGTAAATTAAGCAAAAGAGTGGATATCATCAATTATTTCAAGTTGAAAATTTAAAATAATAAAGATCTTTGTATGTAACTAACAACTGTGATGCACTGAGGCTTACATTTTGCCTGTTTGAGTGTTTTATTAGGCACTCCTAAAAGCAGAATGTGTGTGAGAGAGCGCTCACTGCATACTTATCTAAATCATACTCAGTTCATAAAACTGAAAGCTGCAAATTGGAAGTAATTATACTCCACTTAGCACAGAACCACCTCTCTGAGGACTCTTACAAGCTAAAATATTTGAATGACATCCTATGACAGAACATTTTAGTCCCACTTTTGTTTATATAATTAAAATATCGTTTTCAAATGTTCAAGTTACTTTTGGTGAACACATTCTGATGTCAATTTGCGGGGCCCAAAAGATGTGAAAGCCATATTTAAGATGATTTTAGAAAGTTAAATAAATAACACCTTTCAGTGATTGTTGGCTTGTTGCTGCATGAAATTCATTGACAATGTGATGCGGGCCTATTTGTTAAGCTCCTGGCAGAACGGATGCAGACAAATATGAAACAAAAGACTCAATTTTACACCAAATCACAATCAGATGAATTTATTTCATTAAATAACTTCCTGGTATAAACTCAGTTCAGAACTGACAAACCATCTCCAGGGCTTTTTAGGAAAAGCTTGGTGACATCAGAGAATATTGTCACCTAGAGATAATAACTTTGTTGTTTTTAAATATGGACCAACTAAAATTTACATCCAGCTAAAAACACATAAAACACACTTAGACCACGAATGATTGTACAAACCGATTCCAAAAACGTTGGGACACTGCACAATTGTAAATAAAAACAGAATGCAATGATGTGAAAGTTTCAAATTTCAATATTCAATTCAGAATACAACATAGACAACATATTAAATGTTGAAAGTGAGACATTTTGAAATGTCATGCCAGATATTGGCTCATTTTGGATTTCATGACAGCTACACATTCCAAAAAAGTTGGGACAAGTAGCAATAAGAGGCCGGAAAAGTAAAATGTACATTCAAGGAACATGCTTGGGTATAAAAAGAGCCTCTCAGAGTGGCAGTGTCTCTCAGAAGTTAAGATGGGCCATGCTGCGGCGAATGGAGCAATATCAGAAAGAAGTTTCTCAGAGAAAAATTGCAAAGGGTTTGAAGTTATCATCATCTACAGTGCATAATATCATCCAAAGATTAAGAGAATCTAGAACAATCTCTGTGCGTAAGGGTCAAGGCCGGAAAACCATACTGGATGCCCGTAATCTTCAGGCCCTTAGACGGCACTGCATCACAAACAGGAATGCTACTGTAATGGAAATCACAACATGGGCTCAGGAATACTTTCAGAAAACATTGTAGGTGAACACAATCCACCGGGCCATTCACCGTTGCCAACCGAAACTCTATAGGTCAAAAAAGAAGCCATATCTAAACATGATCCAGAAGTGCAGGTGTTTTCTCTGAAGCCAAGGCTCATTTAACATGGACTGTGGCAAAGTGGAAAACTGTTCTTTGGTCAGACAAATCAAAATTTGAAGTTCTTTTTGGAAAACTGGGACGCTCAGATCAGAAGCCTGCATCTCTGATGGTCTGGGGTTGCATGAGTGTGTGTGACATGGGAAGCTTACACATCTGGAAAGGCACCATCAAAGCTGAAAGGTATATCCAAGTTCTAGAACAACATATGCTCCCATCCAGAAGTTGTCTCTTTCAGGGAAGACCTTGCATTTTCCAACATGACAATGCCAGACCACATACTGCATCAATTACAACATCATGGCTGTGAAGAAGAAGGATCCGGTCCTGAAATGGCCAGATATTTCACCCATAGAAAACTATGGCAGTTGAGCAACTAGAAGCCTGTATTAGACAAGAATGGGACAACATTCCTATTCCTAAACTTGAGCAACATGTCTCCTCAGTCCCCAGACGTTTGCAGACTATATAATGTTATATATATATAATATGTTATAAAAAGAAAGGGGATGCCACACAGTGCTAAACATGGCCTTGTCCCAACTTTTTTGAGATGTGTTGATGCCATGAAATTTAAAATCAACTTATTTTTCCATACAATGATACATTTTCTCACTTTCAACATTTGATATGTCATCTATGTTGTAGTAAAATATTGAAATATTGCATTCTGTTTTTATTCACAATTTGTACAGTGTCCCAACATTTTGGGAATTGGGTTTGTGTACTGAGAAAAAAAAGGACATAAATTTTCCACTACTACTGCTTCATCAATTTACTGCATCACTCGCAGTTAGCGCCGAGGTGCTAGAGCTAATTACCCGAAACGTTAGTGGCATCATAAAATTGGTCTGCAATTTTAACACTTATGGTTAGCTTTTATGAGTTACACTTAAGTCTGTTGATCCACTGCCTATTGCCTACTAGACTCATAAATAAAGAATGTTACGTCTTTAATTAACAACTGTTGATTTGTTATTTATCCCACTTATGAAATTGGGATATTATCAGATGGAGTACTTTTGTCAACATTTGGCATTCCTGTTTTCTTGGCTGTCATGTACTTTCTGCTAAGAAAGACACAACCACTAATGACTAACGACCAATCAGACTGCAGTAATGGAATTTGACTAATTTGGATATTTGAGTCTCGTTCAGCAAAATGAACAAATCCTTTTTTGAGTCATTTCATTCCTTTTGTTCATTTTAGCAAAATAAAATTAAAATATTATATGTAACTTCCCTAACACATCTACTACTTACACAAATACGTTGATCCCACTACAAACAATACAAAACTGTAATGCTATAGGAATTAGAAAACTGTAATTCATTTTTTAGCTGGATCTTTGATTACCTTATCTCTATCTGACAAATCTTCGGGTTTAAGTCCAAGTGTCGTTCATCACGTGACAGCCCCATGAGCTTTAGCTCAAAACGACTCAAACCCAAAGACTTGAAAGATGAATCAGACTATCAGACTGCACTGGCTCCTTGCAGGTGCATTTGCTCATGGCACTCCTTAAAGTATATATGCATAAAGTATAAAAAGGTCTCTTACAGCTCCACAGACACAGACACAGACAGCAACAATGACTTTGTCCTCCTTTGTTGTTTTGGACTTCTGGCTCTATATATGAGGTCTGCCGCTGCTCATTACGCCGTAATCACGTCACAGAGCAAGCTCCTAATATGTGCCAAAGTTCAGATTTGTCAACTCACGCTTAATCGCTCCACTTCATTCACGCAATTTTCACTACCCAATTTTCTTTTTGCACCCCCTGACTCAGACACCACTCACCCAGCCTAGGGTCCTTTCCTGCTTTTCTTTTATAAAAGACCAATTTTTCCTCTGCAAAATACATTACACCGAACTGAGGTTTATAGCTCACTGTAAACATTTACAGCATTTATCTTTGCCTCATTAAACATTGCGTTAATTAATTGGCAATATTTCCCCCGTTTCCCTGTTTTTTTTAAGCTGTTGCACTGTGTAAACTTTAGACTTTTACACCCGTATGTCACGCTATTGCAAAGGTCACATTCCATGACATGTTTGTTCAAACACAATAAATGAAGTCCAGTTTTTGATCCAATGTACAGATTGGTCAGTGGGTGAATGAAATTGCAGTCCAAATGGAGTATTGGATCTGACATTGTTTCATTCACACCGCTCATCACTACTGAGCAAATTGTAAAATCACTTAACTTGAGGGGTTGTCTGAATCGAACAAAGACAATTTATACCTACCCCACACTTGCCGTTTCTATGGCTCTAGGGCTGGCAGAGCTCCAACCGCTGGCCACTGACATACACAGAAACTGCCTGACCACTGCTAAAATGCTTCAAGTGCAAGTAACTGCTGCCAGCACTCTGGGCAAATAGGTATGGGTTTGTAATTGCTGTAAAATCGAAGTATCCCGTATAACTGCACTTCAAGTACTACATTTCAAGTACCATTTTGTAAACACTACAGAATCCTATTTAGACATTACAAACTGTTTAAAAAAGCACATTAAACAACACAATGTGCCTTCTCAACTTTGCCAAGTTAAAATCATTTAAACGTATAAAACCAGTCAGCTAATATATGCTTTCTAAATAATTTATTACAATTGTCCTTGTGTTAAATATAAATAAAAACTGTGCTTTTACTTCTCAAATAACAAAAGCCAAGGGTAACGTAGCTCAGTGTAATCCCACAGGTGCTATATGCTATTTCCTTGCTCTGAGTCCAAGTCCAATTCCCTTTTGATAAACAAGGCTAATACAGTCCATTTGTTAAAGGACATTGAGAAGTGCAATCTGCAGCTCATTGGTCTGTTGAGTCAGACTTTAGTAGTTTCGTGAATAAAATAGATTTTTCTCGACAGACAGTTTTAGCGACAGATGTATATGAGGGAGAGTAAGGGAACAGATGAGCTAGGGCAAGGAACCAAACCCGGGGTTAGGTTTTTGGGTTTACTTTGACACTGGCTGTATTTATTCAAATAAAAGCCTTAAATGAATGTGTCAAGATTTTGTTTTTAAGGCAGAAATAGAAATTAGCTGAACCTTTCTTTTTTTTTTTTTTCACAAGCACCATCTTCCGTACTAACAGCTGATAGCTCATTCATGTCCATCTGGTTTCCATAATTGTATTCATTTTTAAATGTAATAAAGGTTTTCATTACCGAGTTGCTGTTAGTAGATCTATGGTTTATTGGATAAACCCTTCCTAAGCGTCTCTCAGGGTCCCGGCCTGAGAGGCACCTATGTGATGTGTGCTGATGCTGCTTCCAGGACTTGTTAGTAAATCAGTTGGAGGACAAGTGTAGTATATTCTTTTTTGCTATCATTATGTTTCCAAACTCTTGCCACTGTCATTTGACCCTGCCATTGCTTGTTGTTTGTTGCCAAGGATTTATGACTTAAGAGGCACAATGTTTTTTGTCCTTTTGTAGGTCACTATTATTGGCAAATTACACTCATGGAGGTCAAACTGCAAAGTGCTTGTCCATTTTAGTCATTGAACATGAGCAATATGTATATACATATACAAATGCTGTTCTGTGCAGCCTCAAGGTTTTATGTATGTTTGTAATGCCAAAACAACAATTAAACGCGTTCAGTCAATGTTTTTTCCTCAGTTCTCTCGCACCACTTGCCAACAGCGGTCCAACCGAAAACTCTGACACCACACACAAATCTGTGGCCTGTGCACTGTAAACGAATGAAACATGAAGGATTAAGTCAAAGTAAAAGCCCTCCCTGCAGTTTTAGGTTTGTGTGTGAAGTCTCTTTCATGTGGATGAGTAAAAAGTGCTTCCGTCAGACATGGAGCTCATAAACACACAGCATTACTGTAAATATAAACCATGTTTTGAACAATGGTCTTCAGATTCAAGCAATTGCAGGTGTTTTTCTTCTTTTTGCGGCATTGTTTTATGCAACTTCTAATGTTCTAATGATGTTCCAGTGACCTGGTTCAGACTGTGATAACGCTGTTGAGGAGCTAAAGCACAGTCGCACTAATTAGCTACAGATCTTTTACACTTTTAGAACGTAGAACTAAGCCCTGACCTCAGTGAGGGGCCACTGCTCTTAACTATCAATATTTCATACATTAAAGGCCTGTAAAGAGGCATAGAGCTGCGGCCTGTTGAGCATTACTCAAAAATAACCCTGACATTCTAAGCACCAGGCATCTGTTTTTCTCTTATTAAACTACTGAACTGAAATGAGACATGAATCACTTTGGTACACTATACAGTATATACACTTTACAATTAAAATGAAAATGAGGAGGTGGATGTTAGGTTGTATAAAACCCTAAAATGAATTGTGTTTCATTTGAACAGTTTCTCTTGAAAAAAAAATGCAAACATCTCTTTATTATATGACATTTAACAAGAATAGAACCAGCTTTCCTGTGAGTCATATATAATATAAAGGCTGCACTGAAGTTAATGAAATGTGTTGTGAACACAACCTAACAGGAGAGTGATGTGTCAGAGGTGTTAGAAATGTGCTATCTTGTTCTAAAACAACTTAACAGCAGCAGTTAGTTTGTGAACAAATGTGAAGATTCTCTGATTTTTTATTGTGACATATTCCAGAAAGACACTTTGTTCAGTATAAAGATAACTAAACATATGCATTGACAGGGACAGTCTATTTAAATGTATCACATCTTGTCTATATTCTGCTCAATAATCCAGTACCTCTGTTTATTCATGCAGAATGAACATATTTTGCATGTTGAGCCAGCTAAAGTGTTAACTGGAAAAGAAATATGCCATGTTTAAAATACCGTTCTTTTCATATGTCAGTCTGATCCTATGATCCTGCAGAGATTGTTTGGGGCAAACACGATATTGGTCAGGCAATGCTGCTGTAGTGGCTCGATCCACAGTTGGTGCTACATGAAAGTCTCTATTGAATATTGACTGATCTGCCCCTGGGGAAATTAATGGGGTATCACAGCAAAGAAGCCTCGTTCAGAAGTAGTTTAAATGACAGTGACAGAAAAAAGGGAAAGAGTCAGCTGCTGGCTACAACACTGAGCTAGTTTTCTGTTGAAGCTGCAGAGCTGCAGGTGCCTAAGGCTGGACTCCACCTCCTCTGTCTTCCTGCTCATCGTCGACTCCAGTGCGGAAAGAGCTACAACAGATCTTTAACCTGAAGCGCTGATTGTCCAAAGAGGGATTTGTGGATAAAAGAGTGTCAAAGCTGCACAGAGACAAAGCTGTCATAGTCACTTACTTTTCCAATATAAAATGACACATCTCGCACAGGAGCTCACAAACTTACATTTTGCATACCTTGCAAGTCTGGCAACAAACGATTGCACCCTGAGGAAAACAAGCAAGCTTGAAAGGGATAACAGACAATAAGCATTCCTTTGGTGAGGGTTTTGCTAACGCTCAATGCAGTAAACAGAGAAGCTTAAACAGTCTGTCTCCCTGTTGGACAGCTGTACTAATAGAATTCTGCACTGTCTCACTTATAGCCAAGTCCCAGATCTGCTCTAAATGCCACAAGAAAACGAGACACTGTGAATTGACAATTTTATATCTCAACTGAGGCCTAATGTGAAAACAGAAAGAGGAATTCCTGAGCTCAAAAGCAAATGGTGTGCTTATACACAAGCCTGTGCGTTCACACTTGAAGGACTTCAGCACACCCAAAACTTTTATTTACAAATTCTTGCTATGAAGGGTTAGATTCTCTGAAGAGCCGCATACGCAATTGAAATCCCTTAGTAGCCCATAGATTCTTTGAAAGAATAAAGACCTACTGGACACATTGCATCGCTAAGCGAAGGTCGTTGGATGTAAGAATTGCGGGACGGTTGGCAATGCGAGACTGATCAGGAATATAAAATAAGGCACTTGTTCAAAGTTTAGCCTTATAAGCAGCTGAGGGTAAAATTTTCCTGGGAGGAATGTGAAAGCTCACAAAGGGACACTAATCTAGGTAGCTGTGAATAAATTCTTACATAGCCATCATCATTTATTTCATTTCCTTTGTCTCCAGATCACATAGAAAGCTCACTGAAACTGCTGCCTTGAACAAAGTCAAGTAAAGTGCCAGAGACACTCATGGGCTGTTTGTTTACACAGTGTTTGCTAATGAGGATACTTGCTAGCCTGTGAGCGCTGACCTGCCTTCATGATTTATTTGTGTCCTTTGGGGATTCACACAGAGTAGCAGTGTCTTTACTGGGCAATAATTCTGAAAGGCAAAAATAACTTTCCTCACAAAACCATTAGTGTTTTGATCACACTGCTTTCCCTGACTAGCACATGTCCACTAATTGGTTCAGACAAATGGTTCAATCTGAATTACATGTTTAATTTTTTATGGCATAAAATGATGCAAAGCCCTGTTGTGCAGTGTGTACGTGGACATCATCAATGACACGCCAGGCCGAAGAGGCTAGGCTTTAATGTTCTCAGCACAGCATTCATAGTACAACATGAGAATACCTAGCCATCTCTGCACATTATATATTGCTCATCAGTAGACCACTCACTTTAATGTGGTGTTGCACCATTGAACACAAGTAATGCATAAACCACCCTCTGCCCTGAAGGTTGACTCACCCCTGGCCTCGAGTGTTCCCCTCTGATTCAGGGGGCTCTGACATTCACCTGCCTGCCCTCATGGCAAAGTAACAGACCAGTAGCTCTAACCTTTACTCAACCAGTGATTTAGCCTGCCTGTCTGCACTGATAACCCACTCTATCAGAGCCAGCGTGAGAACAGGAGATGAGGCTTGCTCTCTGGTGCTATTGGGCCTTTAGTCATCGCCACCCATCCTGTGTGTATTAGCTGGCATCCTGCTTTTATCTCAGCCTCAGTCGCCTCTATTCCACACACCCACTGAACCTTAGCACTCATCTATTCGACAGCACAAAACCAAGGCACAAAACCTTGAAGCTCACCTACACAAATGCACACAATGACAGCCTCCAGATCCCTCTAGTCAGATGTCCTTTCACTCACTCCAAAGCAACATTGGAGCTCCAAAAGGGAAATAAAAAAAACATCTTCAGTAAAAGGTTTTACAGGTGCATTCCCAGAACATACAGTCTGTTTTATTACTAATGAGTCTGAGGAGGAGGGAACAGGGAGTACACCTGAAAGGTTTATTTGTATGTCAATTTGCTACTAATTGGGCGTACTCACCCTAGTACAAGTTGTGCCTGAGTACCATTGTCCCGCCTTCATTGTCTCCCACTTCTCTGCACTCACATTGATATAAGAAGCTTTATGCAGCCAACCTCTTGTAGGTCATTGTATAGAGCTCTTTGGTTTATTAGAAGTGCAGTGACAGCTATATTGAACGACATCATACTGTTTTCCCACTGTTACATTGAATAATAGCATTTGCCCAACTTTTAAGAGTCAAAAGTAACTGTGCTCATTCTTAATTGGTATTGTCACAGAAATCTTCCAACAACAGTATAAAAAAAGCCGAGGAACTGGGCTGAGCATGAACACACTCACATAATGCCGTGCTTTTGAAATGTGGTAATGTGGCACAGTATAGATTGCCAGTGTGAGTGCACCCTAATCATAGAAGGTACACTCCCTAATACAGCTAGTTAAAACAGTTTTAATAATGTTGTAAACTATTTTCAAAAGCAGATAAAAGTTAGTTAGTTAGTTAAAAAAAAAAAAGTACCTTTGAAAGGTAAATTAAAGACATTTGTGAGATTATTGTTTCACTGTGAGCTATGGATAATGCTGCTCTTTGTTCTATCATTCTCTCATTG
Source organism: Perccottus glenii (assembly GCA_024416835.2). Taxonomy (NCBI): domain Eukaryota; kingdom Metazoa; phylum Chordata; class Actinopteri; order Gobiiformes; family Odontobutidae; genus Perccottus; species Perccottus glenii. Next base: position 15,726,194 of record CM044550.2, read on the forward strand.
TTTCATGAATTGGCTTAAGCGTCAGTCCCACAGCATTGACTGTTCCTCTTAGAGACATAGTCCATCTGCATGATTGACAAGATGTGAGAATAAAACCTTCTGGGTGCACTGAACCTAAGGGTAAACTACAATGACTCACCATGCTCTAGCTTATATCATACTAACTTCAGAAAATGCCTCTGCAACACATTTACATTTTACATTTACATTTACCTTTGCAACACAATACACGGACATCAAAATAATGTTTAACTTGTAACAATTAGCTCTTCTAAAGTTAGCCACATTATGGTCTTGATGATTATAGTCCAAACCTATGTCTCATTAAGTTTTTACATAACTCCAGTTTCTACCATGTCAAACATCAAATATAAATATTAATATTACCCACATGACATCATTTATTCTATTTGGGTGTGCTGCTGTGAATCAGTACCAGCATATATCTGTAAAAGCTGGCTGTCAAAAATAATAATGACATAGAATAATAATCAGATTAAAGGACAGCTGAGCGTGTTTGTTTAGAGCTCAAAGGTGAGCAGCCTTCCAGTGTGAGTGATCATTTTTGAGAAAACACTGGTTTACTGAGCACTCGAGAGTCAGACTGGGAATAGCTGCTACAGAGCCTTGTTCAGGTGATAGTGAACTTCCTCTTGTGTCATTTGAAATGGAGTTTCGTAAAGAAAAAGTCTCCCCTACTGCATATGTGCTCATCATCTTCCTGTGCTGCTAATCAAAGCACTGTCCACCTCATAACACTACGCCAACACTTTAGGTGCTAAATTAGCCATGTTGCAATGTAGCCTGACTGACGCTTTCATCTCCTCTCTGAGATGCTTCTGCCAATCTAGCTCATCCTCAGACTGGGGTATGATGGGACACAAAAGAACAGTGTTTCTGAACAGTGGTCTAGATCAGAATGGTTCTTGTGTGTGCAGTCAGACTGTTGCTTTTGCAATAAGAGTAATACATGTCTCAGTTGTAATCAGTCTTTTGCCTGCTGTTCTCATCAAAATTCTTTTGAATGTTTTTATCCTCACTTGTAAGTCGCTTTGGATAAAAGCGTCTGCTAAATGACTAAATGAATGTTCTGTTGCCATGGCACCTTGAAGAATCTGCTGGAGATTTTTTTTTTCTAGAGATCGCAATTATATTTTTCTGGCTTTATCTCATACTTTGGATTATTTAGAGACAAAATGAGTGCAAAATGTAAAAAATCAAAAAAATTAAAAGACTAATGTGCTGCTGTGAACAAATTCAATTTAAATTCATTCACAGCTATTCAGAGAAAGGTATGATTTGAGAGCTCTTGGTGGCACTGTGTGGGGATACAGAACATCTAAAAAAAACAGGATATATTGAACTTTTTTATTGTCTTCTTGTGACATTCTGAACTTTCAGAGTGGCATATTAAACATACTGTATAGTCAGCTCAATTTTACATTGGTGTGGCAGCTTCTACTCCCTCTATTTTCAATATCTGCATAATCTAAAGATGTACCAAACACAGTTTTCAGGACTTTAGCCTTTAATTGTTGTTTTTGTCTGAAAGTACAATTTGATTCACTAAGTGCACATTTTGCTCAGCCCTGCAGACTCAATTATATGTTATCATCTGTGACATGGTTACTCCATGTGATAAACGCATCCCCAACTCTGATCTCAAATATGTTAATGCTCTAGAATATTATCTCTGCTGATGCTGCTTTACAATCCCTTTGTCAGTGTGTGATGTCACTTTGTATGGGTCTTTAATTTCAGGTCCGTGTTGTTCAATAGTAAGGTCTTAGTTATACTAATGTGTTACAAATCTTTACATTATTGTTACTTTATGTTCAGGCTATGCATAATCAATGCTAGTTTGTTACCTATATTTTTGTATTTGTTAAATTTTAATGTGTGTAAGAGGTTTGTTTCAGGACCAGTTGTTGTCAACAGTAACAGTTAGTTAGTCAGTAGAATCTGACATCTGACTTTATGTTCACAGACCTTAACTGCTCACTCTCAAGATCAAAAGGAACCACACAGAAATAAACTCCACATATCAACACATGAGGAAAAATAGACAAAGCTTTCATGTCATTTCAGCTTCCAGAGGTACATCATTTGTAATCAGTGCTAAATCTGCATCCCAGGCATCTATGGGCACAATTGACCATTTCCAGGAAGTAGAAAAACAAGAGTGCTGCATATAGACATTGATTAAGTGTAAAACAACAGTCATGATGGATGATTTCATGCCCCCATGCAAAGTAAAAAGTGTTCTTTCAAAGACTTAATTACTGAGTGTTTGAGTTCCATTAAGAGAGAAAGTGTCAAGAAAAAAATTATAAATAAGGTGTAGAATCCACTTTGCAGAGGCCTGACTACCCACGACTGCTTTTTTTCTTATTGCCATTGAGAATGTGTCTTTTCTTGTGGGAGGAGGTGATTTAAATTTCATTAGAAGAGCAAGACCTTTTGGATCTCACATTTTAAAAGCTTTAACCCAAGGTAAATTAATGGAATCTGTTTTTTAACATGACTATTACATACTAATGGCTTTTGCAGGGAGATTCTTTTCAATGTTTTTGAATACTATTCCCATAATGGAGAAATGTATCCTAAATTAAAGCTCTGACTGTGCAAGCTTTTGTTGTTCAAATTCATAAGATGTCGAGTGAAAGAACAGTACCTGCACACTAGACACCTCATGTAGCATAGAGCAGATCAAGAAGATAACACATAGAACATGAAAGCATGGCTGTACTCACAATAAGAAAGTGCAGAACACTCCATATGTGTAGTTGTGTAGAATTTGTGATGGAGCTCTAATGGATAGTGTAAACAGCAGTTTTTGATGAGAACTGTTGTCACTTGAAAAAAAAAACATTTGAACTTATTTAGGCAGCCTACTTTTGTCTCTGTCATTGTAATAATTCTGATCCCAATTCAAAGAACACACAGGTGAGAACATTCAATGACACAGTGACCTAATTAAGCATCACTTTATGGACCCTTTGGGCTCAGACACAGATAAGAAACCCCACTGTCCTTAATAGAAACTGATTTGAGCAATTTGTTAAAACAGCAACAAGGGCAACTTATATCTAAAATGGCATTTTGTGGCAGACAGATACAAATACTTCTCTCCTGAACCTAAATTGAGCTACCTCAGTTGTAATCTGTTCCAGGTCATTAAGCGCACACACTGAGGATATTAGCTGCTGGATAATCTCTGCAGAAGCAACTCTTATGTTTTATACTTTAGTCAGTTGCAAGCTTTCTCATTTGAGCGAATGGATGAGAGCAGCTTATTCCACTATTATGTTTATAAAAGACTATAGTGTGTGGTAATTTCATCAATTTGACCAGTTAAGATGGACAATCTTTCAGTATCACTGTAATCAATCACTTTTACAGTGCATTACTGTGAGAGAGCGCTTCGCCCCATGGAGTGCAGCTGATATAAATAGCCGATTGGCTTCCTCCGTTGCTTTTTCTCAATTTCTATCAGTATTCACTGAATGCATCCTGTGCACTTAGCTACCTGAACAACACACTTGTATGCTTATACAACTCACCATCCTGGTTATGCCCAGGATTTTGTCCAGGTTTAGTTATAGGTTTACATATTGCTGTATTGATGATGTCATAGAATAGCATCATCAACTTTGAGGATGCATGCGTTTATATGATTCCACCTTTTTGAAGTTTTTTTGGTTGCACAGTGTAAGGGCACTTGAAGGAACCTACTTAATATGAACTGGGCTTAATTATAAGCATAGTCTCTAATATAATCTATATTAGAGCCTCAGACAAAGACGTTCTTTCATTAGTTACAAGATAAATAAACTTTGTATTTTGATAAAAATCACTGTGTTGTTAGTCACAATACCAACATGGTTGCAACAGTCCTTGTGCTCTGCAACACACAACAAATGATTGAGAATGAGCTACTGTTATTACTGCTTTGGTTTGACCATGAAATACACCCCCTGATTCTCATTATAGAAATCATTGCATACTTATACCTGTTATAAAAATGTTTTCTGAAAAATTATGAGGCATTTTAGTTTATCTTTTGTGGTAACCTTGTTATATCTCTGTATTTAATTTATTTCTGCATCCTTGGGGTCTTGCACTTGGGACATTTTTTGTGCAAATAGGTTATACACTTAAAATGTCCTTATTGCCTCCAGCTAAATTAAAACAGCAGACATGTTACATACTAATCAGCTCCTCAGTAAAAGTGTAGCTCTCTGTGTAGCCTGGTGATGGTATTAAAGCTGGATTTGACTTCATTTGAAGTCCACAGCATTTCTCATCACACGTGTTTCCTCTATATGAACACACAAAGTGCTTCTGTATAAATATAGAAACACATTGCACTTATTTTTTTACAATTTGGAGATGATACACTTTTTATTTTGATTGTTTCATTTGTGTTTCCTTTTATGCTGTAAGACAACAAATCAGTTAACAGTAAAACTTCATGAAAGGTAGGTCCATGACTGTTTAAAAAATGTATTTATAGAGCACAATGTGTTTTTTGATGATATTGCAGGAGGCAGGTGGAGCATTATGGGACAAAAAGCATCAGGGGATATTTTTAACTCAATCTGAGATATTTAAGTGGATATTTTTGTTTATGTTGATTGTATTAAAGACAGAAAAGTCTTTTAAATTTCTCTTTTGTTGTTGTGGTTTTAGGTTTTGACCTTAACTTCTTGGCCACTTTATACATGTAGTCAGCAAAGGGAAGAAACAATAAACTAGAGCAAAGCAGTGTTTATGTGGGGCTGGGATGGAGTTTTTTAAGTGCAGCAGTGACCCAGCAGCCTCCCACCCCTCCTTTCCCTTCTCCCATTTGCAGTATCTTGTTGTGCTGGACCATGAGCCACCAGCCCATCTTGGAGTATCACAAACACCTCGCATAGCGCCTCCTCTCCACATGGATGCTACAACATAAAAATCTCATCTACACCACAGTAATAACCCCGTGTGCCTCTCGTGTCTCCACGCGCAGCTCAAGTGACATCACATTGCTGCAGTGCTGCACTGTCCGTGAAAGGTGTCAGTCCTTTCCTCTGATACCAATCCTAGTGCCGTCCGTTCAGCGGCCACTTTGGCGGAGCTCATGCTACAGACATCATGGCGTGAAAACATGTATTCATTTATAACGGGATGCTTATTACGCAAGTGGACGCGTTCTGAAGACGCTGTCTGTTCTCCCGGGCACAACGTGATTTTCTCTGCCTGAAGAAATCCACCGCATTGTTTAGTGGAAGAAGTCGTGTATGAAAAGTAATCGCTCATATGGGCTGTATTAGAAGAAAAATACTATCTGAGCTTGGGTGGGATTCCTTCATTGCGCTTGAGACGGAGGAAGTTGTGGCAACAAATTGCTACAGTAAGAAGAACGAACAACTGCCGATGAGACAGGCGTGATAACTGGGAGAAAAACCACTGCTGATAGTTTTCGACCTTCGTGGTTTTATTTTTGTGGAGTTGGCGCACAATTTGACGCCAGCCTCACAGTCGTCAGATACGTTTGATACCGACTGCAGTTTTCTGTCAAGGGTCCATCTGGACTGCGAATTCTAACACGCGCGAGACTCATTGGAAATGAAACCTTCCCGTAGCTTATTTGTAGGTTACAAAGCACTACGCGGGGACCTGATACGATCACGTACTGACGCTTTAACCCCATTTGGAACACAACTCCGGCACATCTGATTCTCTCCACAGCTTTGGGATTTTTGAAATGGATTGCATCTTTTTGTGTTTTGTTTTTTAAGCCACACACGGATGGTTGTGGAAATTAAGGTGGGGTTTTAACCCGAAGCAGGGAGATTGGACGAGACGCCGCTCCCATGTTGAAAACAGCAGATTGTCTTTTGGATTTTTAGCACAAACCAGATGAACCTAATAAGACTAAAAAGAAGCATATTACGCGTGCGGTGGGAATAAAAGAAACTGTATCTAACAAGGCAACTCTGGGCGAAGGAAACCATGCTCAACCCTTCAGCGTCTGCTTTATTAGTCTCACTTTTGGTAAGTCACTTGGACTTAGACTTGGGGAGAAAGACTGAGAATTCTCTGAAAGAGAATAGACACCTTCTACACTCACACTTCTACACTCTATCTATCTATCTATCTATCTATCTATCTATCTATCTATCTATCTATCTATCTATCTATCTATCTATCTATCTATCTATCTATCTATCTATCTATCTATCTATCTATCTATCTATCTATCTATCTATCTATCTATCTATCTATCTATCTATCTATCCTCCCTTGTATAACTACTTATGCTGTACCTCATGGAGCAAATCTTCACGTGGTGAGGCACTTATTGCTGGTATTAATGCTGTTAGGCCATTTACTGTGTGCAGCAAAGATGCTTAAGCAGTGACACATGAGTTGAATGCCCAGAGACAGGGAGAGTGAAAATGGCCTGGGTGTGTCTGCATCAGCATGATGCATGCATATGGGCCAACACTTCATAAATATGAGTACCAGCTTTGAAATAGTCCCCATAGGGTAAATTGTACTAGATGCTGAAGTGGCTCCTTCACTGTGGCCTGACCATATGACTAAAACTTGTTAATTAACTTTAAGGGTTTCTGGTTGCATTGGGGATGATGCTGCATGTGTCATGTTGCCTTTATTTAACAATCAGAGCAGATTTAGGGATGATAAATAGCCCCTGAAACACTGATGCAGCATGAGGATGATCTCATGGGCACTATAAATGAATGCTGCCAATTGTGCTCAAATGTTTAGCTCCTGACATCCTTTTTTCCAGTTACTTAATAAGCTCAAAAGGCTCATCTTCCACTCAGCACTTCTAGAGAAGTTGCTCTCTGTGTATTTTGGAACACAGAGGCAATGGAGGCCAGAGAGGTCACTGTCTGGTCTTTGGGATGGTTCAGCCCAATCACTCAAAGAACACAGGAGATGGAGAATCCAGGGTATGATGTACCTCTAGCAGGTGCATGGACACAGTGAGGTTATAAATTTATTAGATTGAGGTGGGGTTAGAAGTCAATACGCTTACACTAAAGTCAAGAGAACATCCCTCATGTAGCTCAGCTTTATCCTCATTATTCCGTCCAAGACATCCCCTGGGGAACTTGCAAGCATTTGCCAGCTCTGTAGCTATCAGGGCTTAGCAGCCATTCTTACTGCAGCTTGCAGTGCTACTGGAAAACACTGACTGCCATACACCCTCCTTTGGAACAAGTGAGCTTAGGGATGCAGTCATACATAGCAGCATCGCAGTGGTCAGTAGAGAGCTTTTTCTGCTCATAAAACAGTAGGAGGGAAATGGAAGCTGTCATAAGGTTGTGGCATTGCAACAAGCAAAAGACACTCAACTTTGATGGCTCAAATAAATAAAAGTAGCTATTTTAGGGCTTATTGTTACTGTTTTTCTGTTAATGTTTCACTGGAGAATAAAATAGTGCTTTTAATTGAAAGCAATAAAAGTATTTGCTTAATGCTGAGACCCATACAGGTTTAACATACCAGTCTCAAAATAGAGGTTAATGAGGTTTCTCCTTAGGCGGGCTGATACCCTTGAGTCTTATTGGATTTGTAATTTGAATTAACAGTATATGCACCAAGGCTCTTATGTATTTAGATGTCTGTCTTTACTAGTTCTATGTTGTTAATGATCCCGTCTATGGTTTGCCAGTGTGTTGCAGGATGTTACAGCAGAAGCTCTGAGCAGTTGCTGTCATGTATTTGCATAATGAGAGCAGGCAGGATGGTCATTATCATGCATTATTGCCAACAATCCCATGTTTGGCATCAATAGCCCAAGGTGCACAGAAGAACTGTACAGATTGTGTGGTAGCAGTTAATGCATAAAACGTAACTGTAAGTGACGATGGAGTTTTCTTTTTCTAGGTTGCAGTACACGGGCCGTGGGGTTAGATTAATGGGGTCTCTCTTGCTTGCCATTCTGTTGCATTGTGTTACAGCAGCTACTCATAATGCCTCTGTCATGTGTTAGCATTATGAAATCACAACTAGTAGATGGTTATCTGCCACTGCAAGTATGAGACAGTAACACAAAGCACAAACCATTGATTTATATGCCTGTGATAGACCTGTTTTTTTCCTTTATAGAAGAAATATGGAAATCGCCTCAGTGAGTCATTCAAGATATTCTTTCAAGTACTCAAAGTGACTTTTTAGCATGCATGTAATTTCCCACTGCAACACACAATTATTCACAGTGGCAATGTACAATAAACTGGAATGAAGGACATAATGCAGCCGTATGTAGAGCAAAGCAATAAAAGAAGCCAATTTATTAGAAAAGAAGAGAGGTTAGGGCTCTTGTGTCAATTAATTAAATTTTCAAAATGTCTGTCTTTTTTGTGAATTTCTTTTTTATTTTTTTCATTCAGGTATATTTTGTAAATAAACAATGACACATCAAAGAATGAGATGATGAAAAACCACGAAAGACTTAAAAGGAGTGATGTCAGTGGAAGAAAAGCTCTACCTTCTTTGTAATGTTTGGATTTTGGGAGTCTGCATGGAGAATTGATTTGGTAGGGGGGAAAAAAGGATAATATAAGTGGCAATTAAATTGTTACCACTAGACAGAACAAGATGGACGCTTCTCCCAAGGCAAGTCATTTAGCAGTCTAGATGTGTGAAAAAGTTAGAGAACGCCAGAATAATAAAAACATGCAATGAAACTACTGCTAGCTTCCTTACTCCTCAGTCTGAGTCTAAACACTTGTTCAGAGTCTGCTTGCACAAGGATCAGCAGCTAATGGCTGTGTTAAATACTTTGAAGTTATATTTCAGCAGCACCTACATGGTGTTAAAAATCTCACCATAGACACAGAACAAAGTGGCGCCTACATTTAAAAAAAAATGTCATCTTCACTTTTGTATATTTCCAATATTAATGAGGCTGCATCTTTGAAAAACATCAACACAACCTTGCTATGAATGTATTCCATCTGCTATGCATTCAGACTCAACAAGACTTACTTTCTTCTTAGTTTAGTTTAAGCTGCTACTATGTAGTTACATTGTCATTGCAATATTCAACAGCAATGATAAATGCCGGCTTGAATGCTTGAGTAGCAGGTCTGTCTTTGGTATAACCCTTCTGACCCAATCAATCTTCTTAATGCAGAGGTGACATATTTTCACTGTTTTGGGGGCATGGGCTTGCAGAGTTGAAAGTCATGCAGGTTAAATGGATCAAAAACCTGTGAATGACCTTGTCTGCATTCTGTTCCACCCCTGTGCCTCTTCCCTTTACATGCTGAAATAATCTGCTGTTCCCTGCGATTAGGAACAGGACACGCAGCCCTGGAAACGTGGGCACAGTTATAGGTCACTGAAAGGCTCCAAATCATAAGTGAACTGTCTTTTGAGCCGTTTAACCCTTAGAACATAAAAAGGCATGTGTCATTTGTTGTTGGAGAGCATGAGTGTTTGCCTGGAGCATGCCTTTTAACCACATCTAAGCTTGTTTTTCTGACACAGACTGATAAAAACAGATGAGCCAAGAAGCAGTGGTGCTTCAAGACTGACCCTCGTGCTTCTACTTGACGAATGTCACATAAAGCTATATGATGTGACCAGAATGTACAATGCAAGCATGTGGAGAAGGGACAGTGTTGCAGAGGCATCTTGAAAAAGACACTTTTGTAGAAGAGCTACTGTGCAGATTCTAACACTGTACTGAATTGGCCAGCTAAGTCATCATATCACAAACATACTACATACATCTCTACGGCTTGACTAGAGATGGCAATATCATGACACAGATACTCAGCCGGTAAAACGTGTCACCTGCCGCAAAGCATATGGCGTTTAAACTGCAGAGGAGCATCACATTTCATTTCCAGAGATACATTGCATGCTACCAGCCACTTGCCGATTCCTTTCTAGTGACTCGGATGAGAAAATTATTCGTGGCATGTGTCTCCCTCAAGAAAGAGTGTGCGTTCACCATGCTACTGTAGCAGCCTTTAACTGTGGCTACTGGCAGTGTCTCAGCCTTCATATGGTCATTTAAATAAGGAGCTTTAATATCTCGTAAATAAAACAACAGCTGCGTTATGTTGCAATGGCTAAACTCTCACTGATGTCTTACATGGCACCTTCCGGTCTTCCTCTGTTTACCTGAAGGTGACATTGATTTAGATCATGCTTTCATTTGCTGCATCTGGTCATATTGATCAATATCTTCTACCAGAACAGCATTTCCTTGTGGCTCCCTAGAGAAAACCAATTAACAGAGCTACACACTTTCATACAGAATTTAAAATGCACACAAACACAATCTACCCCACAGACCAATTAAATAATGCATAAGAACAATATTCTATTGTGCTGCGCTACCACACTTCTAACTTGCTCTATTAAGACTTTCTCCTTTGAATCACAAAGCGATAGTCCAAATGCATTGCGTTTAATGGAGCACTCATTCCTGACTGGGGCATTAACAAAAAGATAATGCCTCGATGAATTACTCCTACTGAGTATGTCACAATGATTGGAGATAACTCTGTCATTGCATATTGATTTGTTTGTGCGCATACTTTTATCAGACTGCAGCGATGTTCGAGTCTGTTTCCTATTAAAACTGCTAAAGCATTACATTTTCTTGCTTAAAAGCCTCAACCTTCAACATTGTCTTTTCTCACTTAGGTTGAATGTCTGGTTCTAATGGAGCTACAGTACTCACATAATCTCAGAACCAAACAAAGGATGCTTTCTGAAATTGTTTTTGCACATTTTTTTCTGAGATTGCAGTGAAAACCAAGGTCTGTTTCTTCTTTTCAAAGAAAAAGAGAATTAGTTAGAGGTAATGTGTTTTCTCTCTAACTTAGAAGTAATTCTTAATCAAAGCATTAAGTCCAGAGGATTCACAATCAGGCAACTTGATTTTTCTGTAATGTTTGAGCTGCATAGAAAATTCACCTTGATTAAATTTTACCCCAGACTTAATACTTATGAGGAAAGTTTTGTTGGTGCCTCTCAGAGAAACTCTGCTACTGAGATCCAAGACTAGGCTTGAAAAAAACACCCAGCTCAGAGAAGATGAAAAATGTATTAAAGAAAAAAAAAAAAGAAAAGAAAAACAGCACACTATTCACGTATTTGGCCCAGATCCATGAAATAGGTTTGCCTTTAGTGTAGCCTCTTGTGCATTTATTATTTGATATCTTCTTTATATAGTATGCACAGCACTGGCAAACTGGTAATTTACTGCTGTGAGCCTTTTGAAACAACAAGTTAGCGGGTTTATTTTAAGGTATGCTGTGTGATGTGTGTGGATCTTATAGGCTTCTGAAACCTGTATTGCTCAAAAATACTGAGAACATCTGGGCAAGATTCAAGACATTGATGAGAGTAATTTCTGTACAGAAATATAGCATGTCTTACTTTTGGGAAGTCCATTTCATGATACCTTGATTCATTAAATAACAGGCATGTAAGCACCTCAGTATGTGGTAGAAAGACAAGGTAGATAACCCGCTTGGTCCAAAAAGTGTTTGCCATATGCATTTATCTGAATTCCTTTCTCATTAGCTAAGCTGTATAACTCAATAATCAGCACATTTTTACACATACATGAGCAGAAGGATACTCGGGCGAGGTACATTTCTTGCTGACACAGAGATTGAACTGTGGCTCAGAAAATCCATTCACCCAATTCACTTCTATTGGTTGTTTCTACCCTTGTATCCTCAATGTTTGTTAAAGTTTGTCTATTAATTATATGGGCCTGTGCTGATGTAGTGTGTCCAGCAGTAAACTAATTTCAGCAATACCTCATTTTGCTTGGTATTTATAGCCATGTTTCAGGAGATTGATTTTTGTATTTGTGGAGTGCACCCAGGCTCCCATGCATCCAGTGGCTGATATGCTGTTTAGTAGGCCTTTATAAATCTTTTATAGAATAATTTACATGTCTTGTACTCTCTTAATGGGCCCCCATGCTGACTGTAGTATGGAGTAGCATAATGTAATTTGCAAGGCATGGTTCTCTGAGAATTTAATAAACACTGATGCCTTACCCCTTGTATCAATGACACATATTCTAACCTGAGGGAAGAAAATACGTAAAAAGTGGCACCAAACCATCAGGTTGGCTAATTGGCTAATTTGCACCCATAAAGGCAGAGGTAACCAGTAAAGGGATAAGCCAAGGAGAAAGTTGACATAAAGCAGCTAGAAGACTTGTGAGGGGCTCTGTTGGGTAATTGACTAGCTATAATTGCGTTCCACATTACCACCTGGTCATTGCACCATTTTTAGCACAGAATGAAGGTGACATTGTTGAGGGCAAGACAGTTGCCAAAAAACTACCACAACAAAGATTTTTTTCAAACCCAGAGGATGCTTTTGTCTTTAATGGAGCAGTGACAAAAACACAATATCTTTATTTCTTTTGGAACAATGCCTCAAGTGAAGTGGATCAAGTGTGCAGCTGCTGCCAAGTCCTAATGCAACATCGGGCCAAATATAGCCCATCACAGACAATAATGGCCTTACTTGTGCTTAAAGTTTGTGACCTATCTTTTAAAGCAAGTGTGCAATGCAGTAAAAACAGTAAGCCAGTATTACTAGCCATTTGTAAAATATTTGAAGATTTCTTCCCATATTGATTGATATGTATATTATTATTTCTTAATGCTTCAAGTTTGCATGTAGTAATTCATTTATAGTACGTAAGCTCTCCTAACCTTAAGTAACTAAATGAACATTAGTCAAAGGCCTTGGCATTTTAACCATACAACACAATAGAGTTTGTGTCCTTATACTGCATGTTCAGCTTGCCTTTAAGTGCTAATGTATGAATTGTTATTGACTTTAACTGTGTCATTATATGTAGCATAATAAGATATAGCAAAGCCTTACTTCTTAACATCATACAAAGTATATGCATTACAAAAAAAATAGCTTTAAAGCCTATCAACTATACTATACTGCAGTAAATAAAATGTGACTGCTTGTGGAAACACACTGTTTAAGGGAAATAGAGCTTGTTTGTCCAGTATTCCACTTTAATCTCTGTACGCCACTTACAACTACGACGGTGATCGGGTCAGTGTCAACTGGCTTTAGCTCATCCACTGTTTTGTCTTAAATATAAATACTGAGCTGTTCTAAATCTCTGTGGAGTTGTCTGCCTGTCAAATGCATAAAATAATAATATAATAATAATCTTAATTTATATAGCACCTTTTTAAAACAAAACAATGGATAATTGCCTTAACAAGCCACATTTGTGACTGAACTGGAAAAACAAAAGCTACACACATTCAGACCTCAGCGGTGAAAGAAAAACAACATTGCGGTCTTAGCCCACAGTGCACCTGCCTGTCAAGCTTCATCGACACACACAACCAAACCTTCGTCTGAGAAAAAGCTTCACCTTAGAAGGTCAGCTGTAGATCATTGCAGAGCAACGGTGCGGAGATGTGAGATGATATGAAAGTTTTATGGATTGACACTGGCAAATACTCTACTATGCAGCAAACCACCAAACAAACAGGGTTGTAAAGTGTGAGTGTTATTAAAGTGTGCTGCATGAATGGCTTTTTGGAACATTTCAAGCTTTTATTTATTGATAGTGCTCCGACAGGCTTCTGCAGGATCAGTGTATTAGATAATGCTCTCACAAACTATGATAACTTGATAAATGATGACTGGCTGCATTTGTTGTGGGCTGGAAGTCTATTGACTAAAAGTGCCTCATTTGTGGTGTGTAAGATTAGTAAAACTGAGGATTCAGTGTGTGACAGCTTCCTACCAGATGTTTGGATAGATGGTATGATACCAAAGTTAGCACATTTTCTCAAACGTGACACTACCTCTACTAAATATTCTGCAGGCACAAGCCAAATTAATTTATTTTTATCAATGTCTTTGTCATTTTTTAATTCTTATAATTCTCTAATGTAAAGGCACAATTGTCACATTAGTTTGGTCAAAACTATGTTTTTTGTCAAAACTAGTTTAGCCTGTATGCATGAGGTTGTAAGTGACCCAGAACATTTCTTTATTTATGTTTCTAAAGGTCATTTAGGTAAGGCAATTGCTTTGTCAGTCCAACCAAACTCCTAACAGTGTTGTTTAACTGTTTGAACATCAATGGGCAGCTTGCTCCATTCATTTATCTATTCAGTAAATCTGTCATGAAGACATTTGTATACTTACACCCCCTCAGGTGTGGGCTTGATTAGGCAAGGCAAGGCAATTTTATTTATATAGCACAATTCATACACTGGGTAACTCAAAGTGCTTTACAGGAATAAAAGACAATTTACAAGATTTAGATTAAGAAACATAAGAAAAATTAAAAACATTTAAAAAGAAGAGTGCAGATAAAAAAATAAATAAAAAAATACTTTAGGTTGTAGTGTAGGTGGAGCTAAAGAGGAAGGTTTTAAACCTCCCCTTGAACATTGTTAAAGTTGAGGCTGGTTTTACTTCATCTGGGAGGCTGTTCCAGGTTTTGCTGCATGAAACTTAAACGCTGCTTCACCCTGTTTAGTTCTAACTCTGGGCACTGAGCAGAAGGCCCAGATGTTCTCAGAGTCGAGGAGGTTCATAAGTAACTAGCATGTCAGAGATATATTCTGGTGCTAAACCATTTAGAGACTTGTAAACCAGCAGTGCTGTTTTAAAGTCTATTCTCTGAGCAACAGGAAGCCAGTGCAGAGATTTTAAAACTGGCGTGATGTGGTTGTACTTCCTGGTTTTGGTTAGAACCCGAGCAGCCGCGTTCTGAATAAGCTGCAGCTGTCTTAACCCTCATTTTGAGAGACCAGTGAGCAGGCCGTTACAGTAATCTAACCTGCTGGAGACAAAAGCATGGATAAGTTTCTCTAAGTCTGGTTGAGACATCATCCCTTTGACTCTGGAAATGTTTTTAAGGTGATAAAATTCTGATGATGTAATTGACTTGAGACTGTGGAAATTCATGTCTGAGTCCATGATGACCCCTAGATTTCTAACCTGGTTTTTAGATTTTAGAGAAAGAGACTCGAGGTGGCTGCTGACACTTTCTCTTTGTTTCTGTGGCCCAAAGATGATTAGTTCAGTCTTGTTTCTGTTCAGCTGGAGAAAATTATTTTGCATCCACGTGTCAATCTGTTCGATGCAGTGACACAGTGAATGGATTGGTCCATTTTCACCTGCTGTGAGTGAAATGTAAATCTGAGTGTCATCTGCATAATTATGGTATGGTACGTCACAGCTGCGTATTAACTGGCCTAAAGGAAGCATGTAGAGATTGATATTTTAATTAAAATGCTTATGATTAGTTCTGTAACAGGATTTAGGATTCACACAGAAACTGACACAACTTAAGGAAGACTTAACCTGTGTCACTCGTCTCCAAACCCTCCTTTCACACCTTTTCTGTTAAAGGTGTTAATCACCCATATGAACATGTGTTGGGTTAAATTGAACGCAAATAGCGTGAGCTAATTACTCACGTTGTTTGTAAATGAGGTCAAATATGCGACAAACGAGTCAAAACTTAACCTAAGACAGAATAAAGAAGTTGACAGACAAATGTACAACTAACCACATTAGACGTTCTCACTTTTCTCCGAGCTAGAGTCTTTTTAATCCTGACATGAAAACTGTCCAGTCCTAGTTCAGTTCTGGATTCATTCTCTCATTATCAAAGCAGCCGGGACTAGAGGATAAAGGGCTGTTGTTCAGCTTTGACACTGACACGGAGCTGAGGAGCTGTATTTTCTGATTAAAATAAAGTTCCCTCTGCGTCCATAACGTCAGTGAATCTTTATTATGTTTAACCAAGGCTCATATTTTAAATTTTATTCGTTTCTAACTCATTATCAGGCTACGCTAAACATGTTGAAACTTCCCGCTTCTCTGTCCGTAACCATACGGACCTGCGCGTGTAGCCGTAGCTGTCTTAGAAGTGCCGGTTCAAAAATATGTTTTACACAATGCGCTTGTAATTATGAATAATGTCTTGTGGTCCAGATCGCGGTCCGCCTTTTGAAGACCCCTGAGGTAGTGCACTTGTTCAAAGGCCTCTCAGATTGTCATACATTCAGAAACCAATAGTGCAAGTAATAAAAAAAACTTGTATTTTCAAGTAAAATCCAAAGCTCAGCTGGTATCGATACTTAGGGAAATGAGTATCATATCGTTTGAGATATTTAAGTATTGATATTTATTGAAATATCGATATTTTTGACAACACTAGTCCACTGTATCAAGTCCAACAGAACTAAGACAGAGACTTTTCCCGCGTCAGTGTCCAGACAGATGTCATTTGTGACTTTGATAAAAGTGCAGTCTCAGTCTGTGATGGGGCCTGAATCCTGACTGAAAAGGATCAAAGCAGTTGTTAAGTAATAGAAAGTCATTAAGTTGATTAGCCACAGGAATCTGAGCTATTGATAAAATTGTGAGAAAAACATGGAGAAAATTCTCAGTTTTCTTTACAATCTTATTTTAATTGTCTAGTCGTGCCGTTTAACCAGAGCTTGTTTTGAAACCTGCTTTAAAAATACTTTATGGATTTATATTATCCAATTTAGTTTACAGAGCATTAATTAAGGAAAAGAGATTTGCCAGATCTTGTTAATGTTTAAATCTTAGGGGTGTTGGTGATTCGATGTTAATTTTGAAACATTTTGTTCTGAGTGTTTCTAATTATTAATCCTTCATTTAAAGATGTGTCAGGATTTCCACGCTCAGCAGTGGGATAAGATTAACCAACAAACAGAATAAGCCCTTATTGGCTCAGCCTGGCCTCTGTAACCCAGTGGATGCCAAAAAACAAATATTACAAACATATTGTGTATTGTACAACTGATGGCAAACACTAAAGACCTAAAACACTTGTGCTCCCCTCTATCTTGAACTTTATTTGTTTTGCTCTGTGATTAGATGCTTAGTGAGACCGTCTCTGAGGAAATAAAGGTCTGGTTCATGATAAGAAGAAGAGAACACTGGAGAAATCTTCGAATAGAAAGAGTGCAAAGCATTAGCACAGTAATAGTTAATGGATACTCTTTTGATTTGACAGTTAGCAGGACTGTGACAGCATTTAACAGTAAAGTACTCCTTTTCTATCTTTATTCAGAGTCACTCATAAAATAAAGGGCTTCGATTCAATAAGAAGATATTTATACTTTACATTTCACTCCAGCAATCTACACTGTATGTTGCAAATGGGGTAATTATAACAAATGCATTTTTACTGTCATACACTGGAAAGGCATGTTTTTATATATTGTATAAAAATGTCTTTACAGCTGTTAAAGTATTTAAATTCAGAGATGTCAGTAATTTGTAGATTAGACAGCTGAGCAGGCACAACACTTGGCAGCTGGCTGTCACTTGAGTAGCTTTGGGGAAGAGGCTTCACCGTAGACAGTGAAATCTGTTGTGCATTTTACACCCAACATTCTCCTGTGATCATTACCACAGGAAAATTAGTTTTTTTCATTATACAGTATGTCGACATGATAGGAAATGGAAAACTTTTTTACATGCAAAAAGGACACAAACATATCTAAATTTGATTCTGTTGTCAATTTATCTATCAATGCTATTCTGCTGTGCTGCAAAAACACAAAGGCAGTTCGTATGGAAGCTGTAAATAATGCAACTCTCTCTCGAGACTCTATCTATCAATTTGAGTTTGTTGACTTTGTTGAAATTAGTTTCTATGCAATTGTGTGCCATTGTGCCTGAAAGTCTTGGATCTTTCATCTCTTTGTAGGCTCGTTGATAAGAGACATCACTGTTATTCACAGTGTTGCCATAGCAGCAAACATCACTCAAACCTGTCAGGGGTTTTGTGACGTCCTGGTGGCTCAGCTGGAAAAAGAGTGTGCCATGTAATTGTGGTACCTTCTGTTCGAATGCAGCAGGGATACTTTGGTACATGTCGCTCTTTTTTCTGTTGCACTTCTTGTCACAATCTGGAGGCCATATCAGAAAATATATGCCAGAAAGATGAAGCAGAAGCCCTCTTTGTCACAAAACAATGTCAATAGGCTACTTTTCTTGTAGCATTTAATATGAAAACTGATGTGTAATAAAACAGATCAAACATTTTTTGCACTAAAGACTGAACAACTATTCTTATATAAAATGACAGCAATATAAGTCTGCAAAAGCTAAGAAAGCTATGTGTTTGGCAGCAAGAGAACTTTAAATGAACTGTCCATTTTAATTAGATATGCTATACAGAGACCTTCTGGTGGAAAACAGGCCTTTTTGAAAACAGATGCACCTCGGTGTTTGACTTGAGGGGCTGTGTTTCTCTCAGTGTGACTCTGGTCTAATCGGGTGCCTAACATATGGCTGATGAGCCTACAGCTCTATCATTTTGGGCCAAGCACACTTAATGGGCTCCAAATGATTTAGCTCCAAACACATTTTATGGCACACAGATAGACCTATAAAGCTAAGTTTACTCTGCTTCAATTATGATTAGGAATAACTGATGCCATGTAGAACACAAAGGTTACACAAAACACAAAGTTAATGCTAGTTCAGACATGTATAATATATACTTTATGTTAGCTTTATACACTGCTGGATAATAAAAATAGTTGTAATTTTCTGTAGAATGGACCATTTATATAGTGGGCCCCTTTTTATATTTAAATACAATGTTGCAGATAAACATTACAAATAACATAATCTACATCATTAAAACAGACTGTGGAAAAATTATTAATGAAGTGGAACATGGACCAATAGGTACCAGTCCCTTAGACTATATGTTTTTCTATACTGGTTCTCTTCTGTTTTATGTGGGCATATCTTTTCTGTCAGTACAAAACTCACCTATATTTGGCAGTGATGAGTTTGCTCCAGCATCGACTGCAGCAGGAGGGGCGAGGTGGGGCATACTAAACAGTTCACGTGAACATCTGCTTCTCCCTCCAGATAGCTCACCTCTGCATCTGTGTTCAGGAGTCTACCTGGCTCATGGCCCGCTGCACCCCTCTACTATCTCCACATCTGAGTCATCACTATCACAGTCACTTTCACACACCTTGGTTTCAGATGGAAAAATGGCAGCAGTTGGCGGTCAAATAAGTTTTAGACACTGTGATGATAAAGATTTTTAAGTATTGGACCACAACTTCGGCATATTGGGCGATTCGAAATTAAAGGCAAGAGTGAGGTGGTGTGGGGCTTTCTTGAAGAGGAGGAGCTGTCAGGCATTGAGCTTATTCACCCTCTGTACCTGGGACGCAGTGGCTCAATGGTAGAGCACTCGTCCTATAACCAAAAGGTTGCGGTTTGATTCCCGCTCTCCACACAGTTCATACTGTAGTTGTGTCCTTGGGAAAGACACTTAACCCACCTTCCCTACAGTGGTGTCCCAGCTGTAACACTGGTGAATAGAAGCTTAATGTAAGTCGCTTTGGATAAAGGGTGAGCTAAATGACTAAATGTAAAATGTACCTAACATACAGGGAGAGGTAAGAACAGGGAAGAACAATGAAAAGGATGACACAAGATGCTATGAAAAGGCCTAAGACAGGTGTGTGGCCCTCCTCCTTAACTTAAGATAATTAATCTTATCGCTTAAAAAATGCAAACAAATAACAAATGCATATAGCGCTATTGTTTTTGATCATTATAAATAATTAAGGTCTGCTGCAGACATAAATGTTTTTCTTACAAGATTGCTACTCATATTACTCTTCTGATGCACAGCCACATAAAATGCTAATTTCTCATACTGTTTAATATTTGCATATTTGCTTTGTGAATCATAAATCAATATCAAAACAAAGTGCAAAAAAAGTGTTTATTTAAAAATGCAGATATTTTCACCTTTTTAGTCCATTAAAATGCAAATATCATAATGAGTCTCACCAAAAGAGCGTTAAAACAGGTATAGTTTTTACTCTAATGTCACAGTGTTTACAAACTCCTTGTTAATCATGTTGGATGAGATTACTGAACAGTCTTACACAGACAATTATCTTTAGTCTACACAACAGTGATTCTCACAGGTGATCCAATTGTGTCCCATAAATGAGTTTTTAGGCAATGTGCTGATAACTGCAATTCAATTATGCAGTTGCCAGTGTTGCAATGATGAAGTGCCTGAGATAATCATTTACATATATTTAAGATCCTTGTTGACATGGCAGGAAAAAAAAAAAGATTAGGTGGGATTTGGACACACTGCACCACTGACAAAGCTGTGCAGCATCATGAAGGTGCAGAAATATATAATTTATGGAATAAATGTTTAACTACTAATTTAATAGAAACAAATATATAAATATACATATTTTTTTAATACCAACAGTACAAAAAACATTGATTTCTTTGAATTAATTAAAATTAGGTGAGAAATCTCACATGAGAAATGCAGAGATCAATGACAGTTATTTGTGTGAGTTTTCTTTCAAAGCTGGGCGGGCTGAGGATGGCTTCTCTTACTAAACCTGCAAACCAAATTAAATCAAAGCCACATCTTTTCAAAATACCATGACTTTGACAAGCCAGAGGCAACGATACAGATATGTTAAAGGCTTGGTGATCTAAGAGTTTTTACATGTTACCTTACAGAATTCATCCCCTGGCTGTGTTTCCTCAGATGGAGGCCATCCATGAATAATTAGCTCAGTTTGAGCTTACTCGTTAAGAAGCTTAGAAGTGCTATGAGCTAAAGTATAAGCCGGCTTAGCAAGGTAAGTCTTGTACACCAACTATTGACCACATGTTCATGTAGTGCACAGATATATTTTCAGCATCTTTAATTGGCGGTTTGCAGGAGCCTGACCACACATTATGGTGTATTATTTTTAATCTGTAAATCCCATAGACATTAAGGTACACAGGCAAGAAGGAGCTGCAACCCCCTCTTCTTTCTGTAAATGGTTGAAATGATTATGGCAGGAGCAAAGACTGAGATTGACAGTGAATCAACCTGAGGGTTACTTCAAGCATCATCATTAAATTAAGTCATTATGATAGCCGTTCCTTGGATTGAACCAGACCACTTATTAGAAAGTAATAAGTTAGTGTCACCCTGTCTGAGCTGAGATGGCAGTGTCAGTGGAAAAAAGAAGGCAGAGTGGCCTTGTAGCCCCTGTTGCCTTTTAAAGACATCCCGATTTTCCACATGATTACCTTTGAGAGATGAGCACCAGTAAAGAGCACAACATCCTGTTTGGGTTTCATGGCAGCATTGACTCTCACAGAAGGGGACCTTGTTTTTGTCAGTAAATCAGCATGGCTCGGGAGTCTCATGGCCGTGCACGGGAAACCGCTGGCAGGTCCCATCCCAGAGGTTTGACTTTCAGATCAGACACAATAGTGGTTTCTATGGCTGCCAGACCTGGAGGCTCTACAAAAGAGGCTTAGCCTTTTGTCTCTAAACACCTAGAGTATGCTAATACTTTTCTCTATCTTAATTTTTTTGCTAAATAAGACTGAAGCTACCAATTAAACAGGATAATAATGCTTTCTGTTTCAAGGACAGAACTTATTAAGACTTTGCCACCATTAGAGCAAATTGTGTGTATACAGTGTACTAAATTCAGCAACCACACAGTGTGGTCGAAAGCGGAGATTTCTCCATCCACCATTTCTCCTCATTTTTTCACAACCCATTGTCTCATAGAACCGAGATGGCTTACTTTTACAGTACAGGGAAATGTACAATGTTTTATTTTTTAATCTCTGATTTTATGAAGAATCACTGATGGGGCTGACGTCTCATCACTGCAGATGCATAACAGCATGCATTCTTGCAGAGGGAAGGCTCTGAAGAAGCTGACCCATATTCATTTAACACACTAAGCTTAAAAAGCAGCTAATGTTTTAATGCAGTAAATCTTCTTTGGTTCAGAAATATTTGTTCAGAAGTGCACTGCTTTGGCTCATGGAGAATGCCCTCTGCCACAACTAAATGTGCATATACTGTACATGTTAACTTGTTTGACTACATGACTACAACCAAATGTCTACAACTGGTTCATTTATTTGTTCCAGATGCAGGGCACATGATTATTTTTCATGGTAACAAATGTATTTCTGCAAGCTTGGTTTCTCCTGCATCACACTGAGGCTAAAGTAAAAAGAAAGAAACTCAGTGTTCCGTAACCTGCCAATGAAGATGTATTTAAAGGAAGAGTGACGCAGATGTTTCACAGATTGCCAGGGTGCTGCTTTCTGCTTGAACCGTGTCTAAATTTGGACCACAGCCATGTAATCAGAGATCAGATGCGAGGATCACAGAAAGGTAGAAATACGATTGTTTAAAATCATGGCTTAAATATATTTGACAGCTATTTCGTAAATGATCTTCTGACTAACCTTCATAGAAAGCACTGACCCTCTTAAAATAAACTGTCCTAATCCCGTGTTAAGACTGAATAATACAGTCAACAACCTGGAGAATGTCACTCATTAGCTGAATATTTTGTGCTCTAAACATGGATGCACATTCTTCGCTCTGAAAGCAGTCCCAGAATAGCACGCAGCAGACTGTTGTGATGCAGGACTGTAGCTGTAGGCACGCTCTGGTACATGATCAGATTTCACTGATTTCCTGTATCCTGTTGGTGCAGAAAAACCAGAGGGATAAAATGAATGTGGCGGCAGTGTTTAACTCTTATGGTCCCAGTTAATTTGGGAGTACTAAATGATAGTTGTGGCGATGGAAGGAGGCACAATTACCAAGCCACCGTCGTAGCTCGATGCTCTCTGGCTCACCCTGATATTGGCACAAAGTCACACTGTATCCATTATTAATCACATGCTTCTCAAAGATGATGTCCGTGAAAATTAGTATGCAGAGAGTGTGAAGATTACTTAGAGAATTGTGCCCTTTGCCATGGTCATTTCACCCTGAATTACTCAAAAACATTAGACTTTATTTAAATAGAAAAAAGAAAATAAATGGGCAATGTGCTCTATGATGTTTGCATTGAGATGACAAAGAACATTTGGTTTGAGTCTGTGAGTGTGGGAGTACTTCAGATATGCATGAGCTTGGAAACAACGGTTGATTAAGCAAGTATATATCAAAATGCCTCAAGTGCCTTTTTAAGCACCAGCCGCGTTGAGTAATCTTCAGCTGATAGAATATGCTGGTCATGATGTTTAAGTTAAATTTTACGATCATTTTTATTTTCCATTTCATTATTTTATTTCATTCAATAAATACAACAAACACAATGAACATATAGAGAAAATATATAATGAATGAATAAAAAATATTTTTACCACAAGACATGAAATTTAAATGAACCCTCTCAAAGATAAGTTTACATTTCCAGTTTTTATACTTTGTGTTCTTTGCTCTGAGTTTGTTTTTTAATGCTTTTGCAGCTTAAGAATTTTATGAACAGCTAATATAAGAGGTTGGCTAGTCATTTTCCCTTTTATTCATTATAGAAAATGAAGAGCTTCTATCAGAGAAGAAAATCATTCTAAGGGCAAAGGTTCACAAATTAAGTTTCAAGTAAAAATCCTTCCTTTATAAGGAAAGCTATTAGGCTAAGTTATTAAATTATCGTAAGGATGACTCAAGTCGAACTAAAGGTCTTCTTTCATGTAGTGAACTGTAGTTGAAAGGCAAAGCACTGTTAGAGCGCACTTAGTGGCTGACATTCAGCTAATGAACCGTCATGCTTTAATGTATTCATCCCCCTGCAGTTTGTGAGAACAGGTTAAATTTGTGTGAACCACACAATGAGAACAGCACTGGCCTTAAATTTGTACCACTTTTCCATCAACAGCAGAGTGACTGTAGAACGTCCCCCTTCCTCCAAACCTTCTGTAGCTGGTATAGCAAAGGAATTGCACAAGAACAACAGCTCTCATGGTGGAATCATCAGTTCTTCTGTCTGGAATTACTCGGCTAAATGTTTACTGTGCCTGGAGAGAAGGAAGGAGCTCAGTGACAGCTCTGTGACTACTCAGCCGTGGAAGCAGTGCTCTTGGGCGGCTGTTGGTCTAAAAGCTTTAGATCTGTCGGCACTAGAGGGACACAGTCTTTCCCTAACAAACATAAACAAACAAAATGATGGAAAAATTAAAGATATGGTAGTTTGTGCTTGGCAACTATAAGATGCCACCAGGTGTGTGCCTTAAAGAGTGTGCTATATGTAAAGACAGAACTCCTTTGTATCAGCTCACGTATGAAACCAAAAGTTTGAAAACCTAATGAATTCTGTGTAACAATTTCTTAGTTGAGTTCTTAGTGCAGACCTTGGTGTGGACTTATAGGTATGAAAATGCCCTAATATATGCACAGTCAACCTCGCACTGAGATGCCTTTGAACCTGAGATTCAAAATTGTTCTTTAAGATGTCATTATTGGTTAGGGTTGCCAAATCCCTTCTCCCCGGCTGCTCCACCCCAAGCCCTGAATCCTTCTCAACATGATACCATTACATTTGACTGGAAGCTGGGTGTGTTTTAATCAAGAGGAATCCTCAAAGCCTTTCCCCAGTCACTGTGTTGTGACACATTTCCCTATCTTTCTCCGCAGTGACGTTGGCTCACGTCCTTATTGTTTCTCACCTTCATCCGTCTAACCACAAACACAGTCACTGAGTATGATGTGTCACCAACACAGGAACAGGCACCCCACTGCTGCACTGATTCTGTAGATTGCAGGGTGTACAGTACGATGGGCAGTGTCCCTAGAGGTAGATAGTATTGTTAGTCTCTCAAGTGCAAGACACTTAACCTTGCCACTTAATCACCCATGTTAATGCTGTCTGCTGTGAGTCCATATGCTGCAGAACAAAGGCCAGGGATGAAGTGGAACTGTGGCTTGTCATTTTATGCATTCAGCTGTTTTCTGAGTTGATTTTCTATTATAGCAGTTAACATTTTTGCAATATTTTTAGAGCACATTATTGATAATATCAAACACTAGAAAGATTAGAAAAAGAAACAGATTTATTTAAATACATTTACATCTTTTGTGTAAAAGGGGAGAAATGTATTATTTACATAATACATTTACATTTATATGACAGTAAATAATGAGGGTATGATTGCACAATTTGTGTGACTTTTGGTAAATCATTTCAAAGTAATTAAAATTCTCTATCAAATAAAAAAAAGCCTCCATTGTTCGCTTCATCCATTTCAGCCAACATGGCAAGTCTCCTTCCTGTCCTTTTTAACTATCTCATGTAGTCATACAATTACAATTAATCATTTCTGGAGGCCTGCCATTACAAGGATTATATCAACCTCAATATAATCTTCTCTGCTTCTTTGGAGGATTTTTAACTGAATTAAGACTTTGAAATCAAAGTGTGCACATATGTATGTAATATTGGCTTTTGACGTTAGATTGGAGCAGTAGGATATGTAGTGCTTAACAATGAGTAATAGTCAGGCTGCAGATAAATACTTTAATGTGCTTTATGTTGTTCTCAGCAGTTCTTGTTTTTCATCTGCATTCGACATACAGATACTGTTCACTGTTTCCGTTCCTGTTGTCTACTTTAAGGCACAGTCATGTTTTCATTTTCCCAGTTGACATACTATACAGCCAAGGCGGATCTCCTGTGGCATTTGGGTGGCAGGGGGTATTTTTTATATGGCTTGTGACAATTTATCTAATGTATAAGTATACCTGTCGAATGAATTTGAGCCCCTCCCTTGCAAACCATAGAGTGCCTTTTAGTGGTAACATTCTGTGACTCTTGCACTCTGCTCACAAAAAACACTTTCAAAGGCCGCAGTTGTCTTCGGCCATATAGTGCTCACACTTAATAGAAGATTTCCAG
This sequence comes from Perccottus glenii, assembly GCA_024416835.2. Lineage (NCBI taxonomy): Eukaryota > Metazoa > Chordata > Actinopteri > Gobiiformes > Odontobutidae > Perccottus > Perccottus glenii. The sequence goes on from CM044550.2 coordinate 15,751,966, forward strand.
CACTGTAATATGATGCTCGCTGTAGAGAACTGGCTCAGCTTCACCCAGCAGTGGATGTCGATGTGCTGCTCCAACTCAACAGTTATTAAAGACTAAAATAGGAATATGCAGGCCTATGCTTAGCTATTGTCACACAGTCATTATGAAGCACTGCTCCATACAAAGATTTAATCCAATAATTAGTATAATTTGACACTGTGTTTGCTCGATCATTAGCTTGTTGTTGCCTCTTTGTCAGCACCTCTGTATGGCTGATTGGCTGTTACAAAAGACTGATAAATGAGGGCACCATGTAGGACTGAAAAGGGTAGAAGGTCCACTATCATATGGCCAAATGCTTGTGTGGCTTTGTTAAGATGCAGTACAAAGGCTATTAAGAGGCTGGCAAACAAAAGGTTAATGCACGGCAGGATCACACAGTTTAATTCCCCACTCTGTCTCAGACTATTGGGGTGAAACGTGGAAAGCTCATTCCTCTCCCTGCATCACAAAGCAAAGGGTTCTCTTATTGAGCAGCCTGTGGCCAAAAACTAAAGAAAAAAGACCACTGCCACCAAATCTATATCAGCTACAAGGACACTGTGATGTGGCTGCCATTTGTTCTGCCATTCCCAAGGTGGAGTAAAATATGAATTCATAGATAAATAAGTTATGTTGAGCAATTGATTCACCATTGACTATTTTTATTACATTTTTCACGCCCTTTGTTTGTTATGCTTTCTTAGTATATCGAGTATTAAAGAGCCTTAGGTCTTAGGGAGTAGGGAATAACATCCATTTGTAATGAATGAGTGGAAAGCAGCAGCATACTGTACAGTGAAATATCGGACTTAGTAACTTCCCTAAATATAAAAATGTAACATTGTTTTCAAAGTATAGCCAGCATTTGTCATAAGATTTCTCATTAGAAAATATACTCAGTGGTTGCCCATTTGTCATGCCTTTATTGTACTATTTATTTGCTGACTTCAAAAGTTCTTCTAGATAGGGAACACATGCATAAGATCTTTGGTGTGAATGCAGTTTTTTAGAATAAAACCACTGTTTGTTTGTTTTTTGTTGGATTTGCTCAGCTGCCACCTAGATGCCGAGTTATGTGTAGTAGGTAGCATCATTTATTTTAACAGCTTTAATATGCTTCATAATATACATCAATAAAATGTTGTGCTTAAAATGAGACACATGCAATGGGACTCACATTACAGACCATTAAGCTTGCTTTTTTATTCTGTGCAAATAGCGGTGTGTGAAAAATATTTGTTTATTATCATTTTAAACACACTTGTGGAAAAATTGGAGTGTTTAAATGAGAGCACTAATGACATATAAGCTTTATCATGTTCAGTACAATAAAGGCTGGCGGGAGAATAATGGGCTGCTCCCGACCTATTTGGGCCCTATAATTACGTCCCAATGGAACTGAGAGTACATTGAAATGAGTTAACTTGGTGAAATGGCTGGACATTAGAGACCATACAGACTGGAATATATAAATATATTACAAAAAAAGTTTTCAATTATGAACTGCTAGACTGTGCTCCTGATACTTCTGAAGCTAACAATGGAGGTGTTCTGTGTGTAAATGTGCTTTGCAATATTTTTAAACATATGACGCAAACTAATGTACTAAATTATGTTACTTAAATGAGGCCATCCTTGAAGAAACAATTGCAGTGTTGCATTACCCTTTGTCCTAGCAAAGGTGTCAGCACAAGTAAGGCTTGATATATTTCAAATGAGATCATGTGCTGTCTAGTCTGCTACAGCCGGCCTTTTAGGAGTGCTCGGTTTGGTTGTCACTGTAATTTCACAATCTGCCCAAAGTGCTTTCAAATGGTCACTTGTCTGTATTTTTTCCATATCTCAGCAGCTTTTATAAATATCTTCTTGGACGTATAGTTTTTTTCTGCTTATTTCCAATTTAAACAGTCAGTGTTATATCACTTACACTCTCAGATTCTGACCAGGAAGAAACCAAACATCAACCTCTCTGTGTTTTTCTGGGTCAAGTGCAAAATGAAATACAGTAGGACTAGTCAGGGATGCACCAGCGCTGGTTTCTATGGTAACTGCAGGGCTGTATTTAGTGCAGTTGTTTCACTGCACCCTGCTCTGTGTTTGCAAGCAGGCGAGATGGGAAGAGTGAGGACCATTCCCAAGGGGGATAAGTGGAAAGTGGGGCAACTTCTCCCCTAACGGTCAAACCAAATCTTCAAGCTTGAGAAGGGATCATGTCATGAATTCCTTAGCTTATTTTTGCAAGGAGCTGACGTGAGAGGGGACTTACAATCAAAAACACCAGATGACACAGCTCCAAGCTTTTTTTAGTCTGTCCTCTATAGTTAGGACAATATAAAATCACTATTATACCTTTTGGCCAGTTTTAATAGTAAATGCAGTCATAGTGTAAGTAACCTTCCAAGGTTCAATACTGATCTCTACAGGCATATCTAGATGTTTTATTGGTCAGATTTTCACAATCATTGACCATATTGACCTTGAGTGGCCATTTTGTTTGGTTTCAGGTTAAAAATGGTGTGTGAAATTCAGAAAACTAGTAAAGAGAGGGTTATTGCCTTCCATGCTTCTTGGCATTAGGAAGGAACAACAACTGGTAAGTACACCTAGACTAGTCATGTCCGTATATGTCTTTTAATGTATTATGTTTTCCAAAAACAAATCAGATGATGCCCAGGCGCCACAGAACTAGAAGTTGGAATTAGTGAAAAATAGCCACATCCTGATAAAATAATAGGTGCCAATCTATGACCAATATTAACTGCTATGATTACATGCTTAGAGCGCCAGTGTTTTTTTTTTTATGTTGAGTGTAATATTGCTAACCTTGCGCTGCAGCTGGAGTCTCGTAAGATTTGGAAGTTTCCAAACTCGGGTAAAACCATCTTCTATCGCGCCAAGCCAAGGGTTTTCAATATGACAAATGCGTTTGACGTCAGCATTAGCATTGATGCCAATGTCTTTTGCTAACGCTAAAAAATGTTACACTAAAGGATTTTCTGGAAGGAAAAGATGTTTGTGCTCTATTCATACTGGCTTTTGCATATCCAATACGCTCTAATCATCCAATTTAATGTTAGTTAACATATCTTTAATTTGCAGATTCACTTTACAAATTTTTTTATTGTTATCTGCCGCACTATGTGAAATCAATTGTTGCTATGATTGGCTGAAACAAATCTCATGTTAGGCGAATACTACTCAGTGCTTCATCCACCTAACAGGTTTCCCATAGAAGGCGCCACCCTTTGCAAACTCTTTCAACGGAAGCATTCTTAGATGGTTGTGTGAAACAGACTATGTCATGTGAGCAGTTCTATCTGGCAGAGTCAGGTTATAATATTGCAACATAGATAGTAAACGTATATAGCGCTTTTTTGTACCCTTCTCAGGCACCCAAAGCACTTTTTCCTTCTCCGACTACCACCTAACTCCTCTCTACAATTCTTACTACACATTCATACACCAGTGCAGTGGCCCTGAGGAAACGTGGGTTTAGTGTCTTGCCCAAGGACACAACAACAGTATGTAAAGAGAGTACACTTCATTTTTCTGTATTTGTTTAAAAATATCTGCAAAATGTTCCAGACGTTTTCATCTGCACATCGCGTTGTTAGAGTGTAACAAAAACATTCAATTAAGTTATTATTTATGCATGTAATTGGGTCACCTCTTTCAAATAAATTTAGTCCTGCATAAATGAATCATGTAATGTGGCACATCTAGGCACCTGACATGATTCTGGCATACAGACAGAATCAGACACTTAATATTGTATAGACCTGCTGTTCGTGAAAGTGTGTGAGGTGGAACAAAATGCATTTGTGTAAAAAAAAATAAAAAGACTCATATCTCAGCCAGGTGACTGCAAGATGTAAGAGAAGGGCCTTCATGAAGCCTGCTGCGATAGGCTTAAATGAGAATGGGTGAGGTACTGTATATGGCTGTGGGGAAGGCCTGCAGCTGTTTGAAACTGTTTGCTTCCAGCTACTCACTTCAGATTAAAAAGAAGGACCCAGGTCCACACCTGTCACTGGCACATGAGTGGAACCAATTTAAAGCTCTATCCATTTATGATTATTATTAAAGCAGCTAGACTTTGGCAAACATATTAAAATGGCAGATGGCAGCTCTCCATTTTGAGTTTTAAAGGCTTTTTATGCATTACATTTGACAAGTCAAAGACTGTCATTTTAAAGTATTTTGTTACATTGTCTTATGCACTCCTACTTGTGTGTTTTTTTTGTGCTATAATTTGAGCAGCAAATAAATTTGTATTAGAGTGTGGATTCTGGACCACAAGTGCAACAACAAGCCTAGTTTTCAAACATGAAACGACCTATGAATAATGTGGAAATGAAGGTGTGAGCAGAGAAATGAGCCAGAAAGGAACTGTAATATTTCCACTTGATGTTTCTAGTGTTAATGGAGAGGAAACGCTCAACAGATGTATGTCTCTACAAGAAAAAATAACAACTACTCTTACTTTGAAGATGTGTTTTTCACTTAAATTCACACTTGACAGTCACTGCGTGTTTATATGTGATTATGTGTTTAATCAATGGGGCTACAACATTTATTTTCTGTGCATTTTATCAAGCTCATGTGTGTCCAGGAGGTCTGTGTCATAGACAGGGGCGTCTGCCTGTCTTTTGTTTCTTTTGATTGTTGTAGTTTAATTAATGCTTTTAGAGAATAATGTGTGTAATGTGGAAAAAACAGGAATCTACTACAGAAACCGTCTATGATGGTGGAATATCCTTTCTGACCTCATTGGTATTTTTTGTCCTGTGTGCTTTCTTATTTACTTCAAAGAACTAAAGCATTTTTACTTCTATTACCAGCCAAACATTTCCTGCTTGTGCGACACAATAACTGTGTTTAAAAGGCAGCGGGAAGCCTCATTGTGAAGCTACAACAGAACAATGCGTGCAAGGTTAGCTAATATTGAGCTAAGACAATTACTCCGCTGTCAAATGCGAGAGGATCACTAGACAATGATGACTGATGTTATCGAAGAGCAATTGTAGCATAGCAGATTAAAGCAAACCACGCAGGATTAACACATTCACAATGTTGTTGTGGTATGTCAGCGATTAGAGGAGGGGAACAGAGGCGGGCAGGTGAAGTGATTGCATGAAGAGGTGGTGGTGTGGTTCTTTTAAAGCTCAGCCCTCCTACGTGTACTCTGCCGCAGTCCTGTAGACTCACAGAGGGCATTGAGCCGACCCTATTCACTGCTGCTCACACTGTAGATCTGTATCTGCACACAATAATCCTACATGGGAGGCTGGGGCGTCTTTATACTGTGGTGAGAGGCACACTTAGCAATGTAAAAGGAAGGGACTTGCATACTTTGTTACATTTTCTGCAAGGGTCTCTCAGTTGTTGGATATCAGCAGCTTCTTGTTGGAAAAGAAATGATTTGCTCTGCTGTGCTACAAATGTCATCCCATTTCCAATGTATATGTTTTGGAGGTTTCCATTTTAGCTGTGGTCATTTCAAAGTGTTAGAAATGTCAATATTTAAGGAAAGATTAATTCTTTGTGACACACTGTTAACAGTTCTGAAATAACAAATGTGCCGTGCCATCCAGCGTTCTGTCACAGCAGCTTTTTCATCTGTCTCGAGATGTGCATGTCATTTCAGGAGAGCATGACAAACTGGCTTTCTGCATGATGGAAGCTCATTTATTCTGCCTTCTGTCTACCATTACAATGTCAGATGAATAGAAGATTGTATACAGCTACGTTTTAGAAAAGAAGTTAAACTTTCTGATCTCTCAATGGTACAAATGTCAAGAATAGTTTCTCTATTTTCTGGGTTTATAGGTGCGGATATGATGTCTCTTGTTTGATTTATAATGAGTGAATTTGTAGAAGGGTAATCTACTTTTGAGACACCGGGGGCTGAGAGGAGAACTGAACCGCTGCAAATATAACCACCTCCATTCGACAGAGCTGTCATTAATCAAAGCGTTTGCTGACAGTCCGACGCCTGCTGCTACGTTCCCCTCAGACCCTGTTGTACCATATTTATGTCGATACTCTATACAGGCTCGTCCTCTGTCCTCTCCCATCCGCTTGTCTCCCTGTCATTATTTAACACAGCAGATTGGACTCGCAGCTCTCTTAAGAATACAGAAACTAATTTTCCCATTGGGCTTTTTGTCTCTCACAAGGATCAACATGCCACAACGCACTCATGCACTCCACTTCTTTTTAGTTGGACAACACAAAGCCCTCAGTATAAACCAGCCTCTAATTTCAGATACTTAGGGATTTTGTTTGTTGTTGTGGCCCATATTTGATGCAGGATTTCCAGGGGAATGAAAATAATCCTGACCCTATTCCATTTACCTCTTTGGGGTAAAACACATTCAGATTTATTGATTGAATGCACTTTTTCCTCTTGACACTTGAAAGCTACACAACTAAGAATGCAAACAAAGGAGCAAAACAGAAGAATGCAGGCTCAGGGCAGATAAATTCACCTATTTTGCTCTAGAGGGCCATAGAAGTGGAATAAAGGAGTTTTCAGTGTGAGGAGTAATGAAAATGCATATTGTGCCTCTGAGCAGTATGCTTATGTATTTATACTATGCTTAAGGAAAGTGTGACCTACTATGTCAGAATGAGCAGCATTGTAATGTGACTGTGTGTGGCTTCAGACAAGGGACCAAATCACTTTAAAAAAATAACACTGTTAAAAGACATGTGCAGTTAGTGGAAACTACAGACATTCGCAGATTATTCAAGCAACTAAATGCTTTCTAAGGGAGTGCACTGCAGAACACAGCAGACACACTCTGTTCAAGGCATTTGTGAAGCAAACCTTATGATTTCTTTAATAAATATCAGAAATCTAGTTATGTCATGAAAACACACCGCTGTATTCACCTCTGAAGGTACCAGATTTCTTTTATAAGAAAGTAAAAGAAGCGGCTGTCAGAGGAGCACTCTATTAGAGATACACCCACTGTACCTCTTACATTCTCAAGATGTGTATCGTGTGTGTATTGTTTGTGTATGCAGTAGCTCCTTGGGAATCTCTATCAGAAATCCACTCAGAGATGGTGATCAGTCTGGGATGAGGTGTGATTTCAGGTGTTTTAACAATGCTGTGAGGCTGCGGCACAGAATCCTGATTTTGTTGCAGACAGATGCCTACCTTCATCTTTTTTAGTTTCCTTTAGTGAGGTGCTGTGGGCAGAGAGCAGGAATTCAAAGTAAGCTTGAAAGTCAGTCTCATTGGGATTTGACAAAATATCCAAGAGACATGTGCAGCGTTTGATCACTTGAATAGCTATGCACTAGAATAGATTTGAATATGGCGAAGCATATATTTTAAAAATATTTATTATTCATGGAAATCACCATAAGGAATACAGTAGATGTTTTGAAATGCTGAACATGTGCAGCTTTATATTGATGTGCAAGGGTTACCTCAAGGTGAATCATTAAAATAATCACACACAACTCCAAGTGTTTTCCTAAATGACCATTCTTCACAACTTTGGAGGGCACTGAATGAAAATATGTCTATGGTCTGCCAAAACCTCTCAGATTTCAAGGGAACACTTGAGATTTATTAACTATTGAATCCACTCAAGCTGCACTGTAATTTATCAGGCATGAAAATGTACTGCGAGTGCCAAAGCAGTGGGCAGCTATAAAGTAAATAAAACAACACAATCCAATCAGTATTCTGCTCAGGCCATCCCACAGGTCACACAGGTCTCACAGGTTTTAGTTTCACTTGCTCATCTTACTCAACACAGCACAGTGGGACAGTGGTTAGCACTGCTGCCTCACAGCAAGAAGGTAAACAAGAATACGTATTTACATTGGAATGTATGCAATAACTTGTCAGTTGTGTGATTTTGTTTTGCCGTGGGTATTACAGAAATAGCCTTTTGTGGAAACAGCATGTGGCAATAGGTGCTGTCCGTTATAAAGATCAAATCAAACATCCATTTTTCTGAGAATTTACTTCAAGATGAAAATGAAGACATGGTACTAAGATAATCAATGTTATGTTGTTAGTGATTATACTTATGAATTACTAATTACTTACCCTATTACTAATGTAATGGCTGATTTTAAAATTTTTAATATTATTCATAATGTCATTAAATCTTCACTTTTTTTCATACACTGGACACTGTGTACAGGCTAGTTACATACAGTATAAGCTGCAACCTACAGTGGTGGCCAAAATGATTAGAACACTTAGCATTTTTAAGCGGTTTCAATTGTTTTTTGTTGAATTGGCCATGGGATAATATTAGTGTTGAAGTAGTGTTGAAATATATTGACATGATGCCAGAGAGATGTGCTGCTGTAATTGCTGCAAAAAGGTGGACATACCAATTATTCAAGTAAAAGTGGATAAAAACAGTAGGACTCACTCACAAAAGGAAATCACCGTAATCCAATAAAGGTAAAAAAAGTTGCAGAAATTAAACGTTTTCTGGTATAAACAGTTAAACAGGATTTGTTTCTGAAAAGAAAACTGAGCTTTAGCTTCATTTTACGTACAAGATGCTCAATATGTTGCTTGAAGTACAGATTTTCATCAATAACAAAGCCTAAATACTAAAGAAGAGACCATTTGTATTTCTTTTCCTTCAGCTATTTTTATTTTAGGGAGCTGAGAGGGTAGCCGTTTTCTATTTGAGAAAACCATAACTTTAGATTTGTTTGCATTTAACACTAGCCTCAGATGAGTTAGATGAGACTGAACTGCATCAAACGCAGCTGCAAGAAATCAAAGGCTTGTTCATTTAAAGGAGAGGAACAATAGATTACTGTGTCATCAGCATAAAAGTGAAAAAAGGCATTTGACACATTTGACAAAGATTATTCACATAAATGGAAAATAGCAATGGCCCCAGAACAGAACCCTGGGGTACTCCTTTAGTTACTGAAAGAAAGGAGGAGGACATGCCAAATAGATGTACACAATGAGTTCTACTTGACAGATAGTTAGAAAACCAGCCAACAGAAGTGTCAGACAGACCAATTTTATGAAGCCGATTTAACAAGGTCACATGATCGACAGTGTCAATAAACAGCATTGTGCAGGATTGCACCTTATTTGATATTTGTTGTGCTCACAGCATGCTTCATGAATATTATGAAATGAAATCATATTTTGGAGGCAAAAAGGGTCAATATTTGTAGATCTGACCTGGCCACCACTGTACAGTACAATTTATGTTGTGGGAGATTTTCTTTTTATTTATTTATTTTTCTGTTTCCCCAAAAGATTTTAACTCAAAATGTTCAAAAATCCAGATTTATTTTTTATGTGTTAAAATATATTTAAGAATCTATAATACAAATAATCAGGACACTAAAATAGGCCATAACTATGATAAAAAATGGCCAAAATGTCACTGAAACAGACCAGGGAAATGGGTCACGGATCACTTGGTCTCAAACTTTAGATAATAATGATTTACTTATTTTCCATCTGTCATTGCTTTTACCAAAATGTGGCTAAATATACGGCTCTCAGTTGCCCGTGCATGGCAGAGTAAGCCTTCTGAATGGGCTTATGATGTGATTCTAATGGCTTCGAGCTGCTGTCGGCTGCTCTAGAAGGACTGCTTTTATCTCTCTCCAGACCCAGCTCAGGCTATCGTGTCACATCCGCCATTTGATCAATGCTACCAGTCATAAAACTTGAGTTATCCAAGAATATGGTCTGCATCCAAGATTTAGGCATTCGGAATGATCTTAAGAAGTGTTTTTCAACCACTGTGTCAGTACCCAGTCTTTTTTTCTTCTTCTATTTCTTCTAAATTTCCAATTCTGCCTTATGTGTAAAACAAGAAAACACATTTTTAAAGAACAACAAACATTTATTAATTCAAAGTGAGTGGTCATTGCTTTTGTACAGGTTACAAAACATGCATATTTAATTACATACAATTTAGGAAGGTAGAATTTAAAACCATTGTGCGACTCCACTTGTTCTCGTTGACTGGATGTTAGGCTTCAGGGCATTGCTGATGTCTCTCTTAATTAGTCTAGCTCCCATGTTCAGGTCAGGCAGCTCAGGGCTTTTCAGGCACATTGGCATATTGCATATTGCTGTGATTCACTAATTTTAACATTTACAGGACCATATGCTGTCTTGTGCACTTTTTTAATCCATCTACAATAAGCTTTGTTAACTCTTTAATCGTCATGAAGCTGTGATGGAAATGTACAATTTTTACCCATCACTTTTGTAATAGTGTGGTTTATTTTGACTATTAATTGTAGTAAGGTGGCAGGTCTAGCAATGCAGCAGTCATGCTTCATGCTTCCTGAGCGCAAACCTTTTTCCAAATATTTGAATCTCTAAAACTCTTCCCACGCTTATTAGGAGATCATCTGGCGAGTAGTCCTTTAGACCAAGGCTGTAACTATTTAGCCCTTGAGGTGGAACACATCTCCCATTATATTTAGCAGAAAATGTACCCCTTGGTTTACCTTTTCAGAAGTATAAAGCCATTATATTCTGCCACAGACTGCTTTGATTTAACCTGTAACGTTTTTAACTCAAATTATAGAACCTCAAACTCATAAACATAATGGCCTCATTTAGATGGTTTCTTGAGATAAAACAAGATAGACTAACTCTTTTTTTAATAGACGGTGCAGGTTCAAATGGATTCTCCGCTATGTAACTCTGAACACAAGAGCACATATCTGAGCCAGAAAACGCCACATCAACACAAATTTTCATCACATCTTATATATATATATATGAGATCTGCTGACAAGTCCCATGAGTTTGCAGCCGCCTCCTTTAGTCCTTTAGTAGTTATACATACTGAGATATTTCATAGTGTAGCTTTTAAAAGAAGAGAAATGATCAATAGTCAACTACAACAAACAATAAATCTACTACTCTAAAATGTACTTCCTTGTTGTTTGAATAAACATGGCTTTAATTACTGGATGATGTTCTAATTGCACGTCTTGATTTAAAATGTAGGGTGATGAAAGCACAATCTGTGGCATTTTTAGCTGTAAATCTGTTCCACTGATTCTATAAACAGTTTGTGTAGATCTTTATATAAATAGTATAAAGGTCTACAGGAAAGGTATGAAACGTGCAAAGGCAGAATGTGTCTGTAGTGCAGACATGAAAGGCTATGTATGGCAGGTTTTGCTGAACTGTGGATTAGGCGTGGTGACAGGGGTCGTGGTAAACTCCTCCCGTCTGGGTTATCAGTCTCTGACAGCGTGCTGCTCTCTGATAGCTGCTGCCGTCACAGAAGCATGCATCACACACTTGTCAAAGCGCCTCTCCTCCACCCACCCCTTTCCGCTCAAAGTCAACACCACAGTCTCACCACGCACACACATGCTTACGTGCTCGCAGACGGACGCTTACAGTACACATGCAGACAGCGTTCCCATTATGGTGACAAATCCTGCCTGAGCTGCCTGTGAGTCACGGTGTGGTGTGTTGTACTAGTCAAACTCCCACGTCATCTGCCTTTCACAGATGGATCCATGGGCCGGCCAAGGGCTTGTCGGCTGGACGCTACCCATTCAAAAGCCCTCTTCATATGATCTCATTTCTTAAGCTTTGAGGTGGAAAGGGCCAACTCTCCAACAACAGGAGTTCAGGTTAATCATCGTGGCTCGACTGGGTTTAATCCATTAAACCATGAGTTCACCCGTAGCGGGCTTGGCTGAAGCTTTCGTTGATCCTATTTTCTCTGTATACATATCCGTACTTTTACCCAGACTCCCATTTGCCCCTATAATGGGATTAACTCCAATGACACCAATCTTGAATCTAGCTTTAAACTCTGCAGGGTGAATCTTATTTCACTGGTTATTCCCATAAGGGATAAAACGTGGCTTTGGTTACATAATTAGATTCCTCTCTGACTCTAGTCTAAATTATGACAAATTAAGGAAAAACTGTTAGGTGGGTGCTTCTCTTGTTTTCTTTTGGCCTGGTTAGGACTGAACCGCTGACAAACCATGTTTATAATTGTGTCTGTTAGATGAATCTGTCATTACTCATTGATGCTGTCAAGTGACGTTTAAGTTTATTCATTCATTTTCTACCGCTTTGTCCCGTTAGGGGTCGCGGGTGACTGGAGCCTATCCCAGCAGCTTACTGCCAGTACACCAATAATGTTATGTTCTCTGTGATAATAATTAAAATATGCAACACCTACATGCTTGCCATTAATGTTGACATACTCACCAATAACGTCTGTAACACAGCTCAAAACAAAATAGCTTTCTTTTTTTATAATAACATAGACGTAATGTAATTGACCTTGGATAACCAAAATGCCTCATTTTAAAGATTAGAAGAGCAATCTCATTATTCTTCTGTGTCTGTTATTGCTTAAAGAGACATTAAAAATATGTTTTTAAATAACTTAGCTTTTGTTAGTATTTCTTGAGCATAAGGTCATTTGGACTAAATATGCAGAAAAGTTATGCTTGTCTCTTATTAGTTCAGTGAAGTGACAAATTTTAACCTTATATTTAGATTTCCTTAGAAGACACACAATTCATAATTTGCTTTTGCTTTAATGTATTCATACACTGTACTTCATATATGGGTATGAATTTTAAAAAGCTGTTCCCTTTCTTGATAGTGTAAAATCTCTTACACACACAGTATTATGCTGGCTGTGTAAATTATTCAGCATGCCAAGATTGCAGTGAATTTTACATTTGGTTGGCACTGATTTGTCTGTTAAAAAAGACTTTCTGCTGTATTTGTCATCCTATTCGCTCTGCTCACCTTACATTTGCATAAATGTAAAGGCTAATAATGTAAACACTGTGGTGAAACAGCAAGATAATTCACAATAAAGTAACAGTAACTGTGTGATAAATACAGCGCAATCCCGCAGATCACTATGGAAATGGAGATTATTCAAAGGAGCATAATAAAGGTACAATATAGGATATGGTAATGCCACAGTATGCAGCTATTTAATAGAGACACATCACATTTTTAATGCTTCCAAGAATATTCTTCTTATTTCAAAAAGCAGGTAAAAGAGCTGCTAATGGCCAACTGTTGCACAATTGTGTGGGATTTGTTTTTGTGATACATTGTTTTTGGCCTGGTAATGCTGTGTGTACTTCTCCTGTGTCAGGTCACAGACTCACACTGACTGCTTCTTAATCCACAAATAGATTCAAAGTTCAGATTTCCGAATAACCTCACCTCCTCCGAAGGTGTGCATCTAGCCACAGTCAGAACAGGTCAAAACTTGAAGAAGAAGTACAACTGACAATGTGTTACTATTTGCCTTTTTATTTTTCCGTTCTGATTTAGAGACTACCTCTTTGTATAAATCTGTAAATGTTGTTTCTGCATATCTTGCAGACCTCCCGAGGTTCAGAGTTTAACTTAATCGAGGAGAGAAAGAATATGATTTGGTGTTCTACTGGCTGTAAATATTCTTGTTTTATACTGACATTTACAACAAGAAACACGACTCTATTTTGACATTTACAAGGAACACAGCTAATGATAGACTAGAAAGATGCAACCAGTTACGCTGTCGTAGGCTACATACTGTGCAAGAAAAAAAAATAGCTTGCATATATTATTTCATCTAAAAAAGCAAGACAGTATAGGGCATGAGATGAGCGTCTTGGAGCTCTGTAAACAAGTTAATAGCAAGCATATAGTGCAACCATATGCTGGAATGCAAATGTTTGAAACTCTGTACAATCTCATACAAGATATATATAGATATATACATTTTCTTTTAAAACAGACCATTTTTAGCCATTTTTGTTGGAATATAGTTTTGTTGGAGATAGTGGCTGATTGTGCAGGTGCCTATTTGGCTCAATTTGTACAATATTAGATGCAATGTGTCAGGTTTTCTCAACATTTTGTTTGTAGATCACTGTAGATTCTGTAACCTTCACAATCTGCTAGACATGTTGATAACATTTGGTTGGTAATAACATCTACTAATGCAGACACAGGCTGAGGCTTGCCTCGTTGTTAGCAGGCATTGATGTCCTGAACAACACCTTGCATCACATTTCCAGAGACATTAAAATGTAAAGGAGGAGGCATGATTTCACCCTTGACAATAACTGCAGCACAGTGGCTTTCTTTCTATTCAGCAGCCATCACAAGCTACAAAGGAAAGCCTGAACAAAATAGATGGCAGGTCTGTTTAGACACAGCACCAGAAAAACAGGATTACTGTCAAAAAAACAAAATCAGTTATTGCTTTTTGTAGGTTGTCTTTCCATAAAACTATGGCAGGGTTTTGTGGCCTTCATATCAGACTATTTTCAAATTTATCTTGATGGTAATCTCCAGCTTTATTTTTCAGTGTGGCCCAAGTGTAGCCTCTATATCAAACTCACCATGAGATGAATAGCAAAGAAATTATATTGTCTAACACATATAGACCTAGAAGGGGTATAAGATGGTTTAATGTGATAAAAGCATTACATAGGGCCCCTGTGCCTTGTCACATCATGCACCAACACGTTTCTTATCAAGGCTTTCTCTTTATCCCCATCACTTGGAACCTGAGTCATGTTGATAACAAGTAAAAAAGGTCTATGGCAAGGTGCAAAATGGATTGGGCATCCATGGTGGCTAATTCGAATTCAAGGAATTGAGAGAGCTGTGTTAAGGATGTTAAGCATTAAAGAGTTGTCTTTTTCAAGGGATTATATGCGAAGGAGGAAGTCGGTATTCAGACGCAGTTGACTGGCAATGCAAGATCAGCCTCATCCAAGTAGAACACTTCTTTAGGCATGCAAAACATGCAGACTTAAGTCACATAATCCCTTTCAATATCAGAAAGCCTGTCAATACGCTGGCATAAATGGATAGGATACCACAATGCTTTTGCAGGATTTCTGATGTTTCCGATCACAGTATTTGCAGTGGTAGCTGGAAGCTGGCTATTATTAGTCACTGTAGTGATATAAATGTTACTGTAGATCCTTAGACACCATGATGAAGAAAGAAATTCAAGCCATCGGTGAAATGCTGTCTTGTCTAATAAAACATTGTCAAAAGAAGTCCGGCTTCTTACAACCCAAACTCTGTTGCACAGAAGGTCCCAAAACACTCAAGCTCATATCTGGGGCTAAACAAACAAAAGAGATTTCTGCACAATTGGTACACAGTTTAAATGGGACTCTAAGTGTGGATTATAACAGGGCTTTGCTGTTGTTTTGTGGAAGCAGCGTTCTGTCAGTATGACTAAGCACAGCTGTCTAAGTCCAGCAAACCATGACCGCTTGAGAAAGCTATGAAAACAATCATTTTCCAAAAGAAGTGTGCTTGTGCATGTGCAATGTCAGCAGTTCACATCAAGATGGTTATTAATGTTTTAAAAATGGTTTTATTTCTTCATTGCTTTACCTGGTGTTGTAAATCGTCTATGTTTTGGAAATGACATTTAAGGGGCATTATCCTGTTTTCTGCATAATGCTTATACATTTGAGTATGCACTGAGACCACAAAATAGAATGGCTATTTAACAAAATAGAAAAACAAGCCAAAAACAATATATATTTTTTATTGTTTTGTGTGTTCATTTATCGGCCCACTGGATAATAATTTGTAATGGATTTAGATAATTGATGTGCTTCTCTTTGTAATGGATTTAGATAATTGATGTGCTTCTCTTTGGCATCACACAATAGATGGTATATTTTATGTGTTTTTAACTCTTCTTTTCTTGCAGACCTTAAAAAGCCATCAGAATCCTGACAGCTCTATAAGTGCCCTCACTCTCATGTCTCCAGTAATGTTCTTTCACTGAAATGGCTGCCTTTTGCTAAATTATTATTCTGTTTTTATCAAAGTCTCATTGGAAGCAATACAATTGAGTAATAGCCATTATGACTTAGTATTGATTTAGTCTCATATTGTAGAAAAAATGTGTAAAAACTGTCCATACATGCAAAGTGGGATTCAGCTTTTTTTGTTATGCTGCTATTCTATTAGCCAGAAGTTTGCATAGTGCTGACACATAGTTTATACTCTCTGAGATCTTATCAATACTGTTCAGTGCAGTCAATAAGGCCATTAAAGACTTTGCAGTCAGATACGCCATTAATGCAGCCGGCCAGTTGTTTACATCTGCATTAATAAGTAACTGGTTCAGGGCTGAGTGCATCAGCAGAGAGAAAACAACACTGTGAGCAATGTTGCAAACCTTGCACTAAGAAAGTGGGTAGCTAGAAGATGCTGCGTTAAAGCAAACTGATACTTCCTTGCATGGTGTCTCTCATACCTACTGATTATTTATGTGCTACTCGTAAATGTGCTGAGCATGGCTAAGTGTATAAATAGCATTGTGGACATCATCAGAGACTCAAGCTTACTTGGAGAAGTATGGAAGACTGTGAGCTTACTATCCCTGCTTCAGAACATGAGCACACACTCGCTTTCCTCCCTGACTCATCAATAGTGCAGAGGAGCATCTCTGATCTATGGCCCGCCATAGACTAAGTCTCCTTGGTGACCTCACTGACCTCTGTGCTCACTTTTGCCCAGATTTTTGTTTTGATTTTTCCATAATGATGAAAGAAGTGGATTAATTTCTTTTTGTTGACCCTAGTTCACTGAATTCTAAATGTTGGAATGACTAAGCATTCAGCATTTGTGTTTTTTATTAAAATAGCTACATGACCAGAGCAACTATTAGAGCGTATAGTATTTGACATGATTCTCTCAGGCATTTTGTAATGCTGCTGTGTGTCATTGTGGCCAACAAAAGATTCCCTTTTGAGGACACAATAGGCAGCAGGATTTGTTAGCAGACAACTTCTCCAACCCAGTCTTCCACACTTATTTTCTTTTCCAAGTGACACATATGCATGTTTTTTTTCATCTAAATATTAGGTCTGCAACAGATGAGAATTACTATGTTGAATATGGCAATAATAATATTTCAATATAACCTGCTATATTTGAATGTGTGACAAAGTATAAGTTCAAATGAATTTTCTCTGAACTAACATATGCTGTTTACATTAGTGCTTCTAACTTTTATATTTGGTTGCACTAAAGTTTGATTTCTTGGCCCTAGGCAATATTTTTTTTTTTAACACATTTCAATACTTGTTGCATGAAAGCCATGACATTATTGCAATACATTTAGTTTGTTGTAAAATACATATTATGATACATATATACAGTATATATATTTATATATAGATTTTTTAGGTGTTCTTTACAATAGACTGGCCTATTTATTTGGTTCCATCAACAAGTGGTTTAAGAATAAAGGGCTTCAAATTCACCAAACAGCAGCACAGGACCCACTGAGCTTTTGTATACAGCTTATGTCAAAATGGTTGCACAAAATGTAAAATGTAAACACCACCATAACTGTTTTTGTCTTTATGCTGGTTAGTTTTTTTCTCCAACAGCTGCCATCATGAGCTGTCACAATCTAAAGAAGTTAATTAATTCAGTGACAACTTTCTAAAAAAAATGAAAGAAACCTATGGGTTAACTAAAACATTTTCAGAGGTGTCCTTATTAAAAGTAAATTGAAAACATAATTTGTGATTGTTTTTTAAAATTAAATAACATTCATAAATAGAACACTAAGAATAGCACTAAGACTAACCAAAGTCTGTATAGAAATTGTAAACAAAGTAAAACAGATATAGAAGTTAAATGACATAAAAACATGGGGGTTGTACAATCCTCCAGCTTTATCTTCAAATGCAGGTTGTGATGAAGATGAAGTGAAAATAAGGTTAAATGTATTTTTCATGTAAACCCTGCACAGAGTAATAACATTTACTTTACATTTACAGTCCAATCCAATATCTTTTAGTCTTTGTTTTACACCTCATAAGCTGCACTTCTCAGTTGTGTGGGCCTTTACCTTGCCTTTGGGTTGTTGCCTTTGTCTGGAGCTCTCTCATCTCTGGAGGTCACATTGGCTGCCCTGGAGGTACTGCTAATGGTCAGTGTGCCAACTGTGTGGGCATGCTAAAGGAGCCATATGTTGTCTGTTAACTCACGCTCGGCGCGGAGGCAGCAGTGGAACACGGCTGTTTAGCTTAGCGCACGCGTCATGGCCGCTCTGTGGTTCTGACATTAGTTAAGCATGCAGCAGTGTATTAGGGCCAGGTAGCTGTCCTTTTTGCACCATGTCACTTCTTGTTTTATATTCCGCAAAGATGCCTTCAGGGGAGAGGGATTAGAGAGCGGCAAAACAACTCAGCTTTACTTACCACATACACTCTTGCCCTCCATGCAATTCATTCTAATGCTTAAGTTCACTGTGGCCCGGATCAAATATATGTTTCTTTATTTGTTTTTTTATTGAAGCCTTTATAATAGCAAGTGGGTTTTGGCCTCAAAATGTTTATTCTAGCCTTGTGGCAAGTCTAGTAGAGTAATAGAGGGGTGGATGGATGGTGAGCCTGTTATTTTCACACATGCTACAGACGCCATTATAGAAAAGCCCTCTGGCATTTTTTTCCCCTTTTCACTCTTCATTAAAAATTCTACAGGGTGTTTCAGCTGTGAGGTGATAATGTCTCTGTGGGCATCACTACCCCAGTCACAGTCAGCTATTGCATTACACTAGCAATATAATGTTTTTTATTACTAAACCAGTTTACTTTTATTTGGATAGCTGTCAAATTAAATGTACGTTTTGTTGGTGTGTTGAGACATAAGCCAGTCTCGGTTAGAGAACCAAATGCCTGCTTCACCCATCGTACTGAAGCTCTGAGGCCTAGCTCTTGAACGCTTGAATGCTTAACAATAGCTGCTTGTCCTTGAGGACAGTGGCAAATGAGAAGCCATTTTATGCTGTAGATCGGAGCTGCACAATATACGAAAAAGTATTGTTCATGTATACGTATTATGGAAAACTCATTATACTACTGTAGTTGTTACAGGCTGTGTGCCAGAGAAAGCCTTACTGCCTGAAGTGATATTAAAATGTCATTGCATGTATCATAAAGCATCCTAGTAGCATTTGAAAGCAATAAAAGCATTATTTTGCTAATTCTGGTGCATGAAAGAAGACCAGACAGGAGGCAGTCTGCAAGTAGAGTGACATTTAATCTTTGATAGATGCTTTGAAGTAACTGCTTTTGTTTTTGATAATGCAACCTCTCCCCTTTTTCCGCAGGTCACGCATAGTTCTCTCTATGTCTCTGACTATACATAAAACAATAGCAATTAAATAGCAGAGCAGCGGATCATCTCATTAGCCTGCCTGTGTGCAGTGTGCTGTATGTTTGATATGTGTGCGTAGGCGTTTGATGAAGAGATGGAGAGGCAGTTAGCATGCCGTCAGAGCACGGCAGATTATAGTCCTGCATGGGTTGCTTTGTGACTGTGTTTGCTGTGCGTTTTAATCAATTCCGCGGTGTTGGTTGCTTCAGGGGACATGAACACAAGATGGACATCTCAGGGAAATACAGCAGGCATGAAATTGTACTCTCACATTGCTGTCATAGGGCAATTGCAAAGCAGGCCACTGGGCAGTAGATTACACACATATACAGTGGCATTTCAGAAATGGAAAATTATATTAAAAACCAACAAGTCATAAAAAACAATGGTTTAATACTCTCAAATGTGAATTAAAAAGTGTAAGATGAGCCACAGCGCTAATGGATGTCTCTTGAACCTTAAGGTTTCTGAGTGTCAGGGCATTTTTGTAATAGCTTTGCTTACTCTTGTACAAATGTGGATTTTTGGAAATGTATCTTGTAATCATTGAGTTGTGTTGCTGTTGTTGAACCTGGTTTAAGCACAGCAGGGTTTCTGTGTTTCTTGGGGCAGCGGCAATTCAATTTGAATAAAGGGCAATCAAAGGTATTCAGTGTCTTCATCTAGTCTCAAAAAGGCAGCCAGCCAAAACAACAAAACTGAGTGCCACAGGAGGATTCAAATATTATACATGATCTTGTCCTGTACAAATGGTATAACTAACTAGTTTAACTTCATACTGATACTTGATAAGGACTTTGGTTGGTCCTAAGGATTGTTGGAAAGTAGCTCATTGTTTAGATGTAAAAATACTGAGGCACAAAATAGTTCCCAAAATAATGGCCTCGAGATAATATGATGTAAAAGTATCCAATGTAGCATACAACATGGCACAAAGGATTTTGTATTTGTTAAGGTTGGCTTTAGTTTGGTGTTTAAAATATGGCTTTGAGTCACTTGATAAGCCTGAAGTGTCTGTTGAGCTTACTTCCTGCTCTCCAGACAGCTCTCCAGCTTAACAGATGTAATTGTCTATCCACAAATCACACCTGCAACCTTCTTCAAAACAGTCCAGAATAGGCTGTTCTTTAATTGACACTGTGATGTAGATCTGTCCAAAGAGATTGCCATCACTTCTTATTAGCTGCTATTTTTAACACTAATTTGAATAATTGTAAACTTGTACTAAAATCTCAAAAACACCAGACCATGTTTGTGTAGAAATGCAAAAAGTCAGATGTCCTGGTAGTGGTACCTAGTGTTGAGTTCATGTTGATGCTCCAGGCAATGGGAAGCGACATCACAGTGGAGTGTGGCACGCAAAGTGACACCTGAATAAGCCATTAAAGAATGATGGGTCACAGATCTGTCCAGAGCACTAGTCTGTCAGTGAGACTAAAGTAAAATTATATGGCATACCGTAAAAACACAAATGCATCTGAAAGTGTTTTATTAGACTGATCTGATGATGACAACAAATCTTAAGTGTCATCCACCAATGGCTCCTGAATGTTCTTTTGCTGTTGTTCATAGCTTGCAGGCAGTAAACGTGAATAATTATTGGCAGCTCAAAAGGTTAGTTTGCAAATTTGTTGTGCATTGACAGAATCAGTGCAGCTGTCACTAATGAGCTAAAAGGTATGGCTAATTAAAAGTAATGAGCTGTGCGGGGCTGTTGGTGCAAAGTGCTTCAGCTCAATGGGCAGTAATAAAGGCTATACCATAGTTTTCTTATCAGGGCTAATATTTATCAGTCAGCAATTTTTATTAATACCAGGGCCATATTCAGGTTCCACTATGTAGTCCAGAATCACTAACAAGACACACTATTTCACAAATTATCTAGTCATTCTGAAAGCAAGCAGGTAAAATAATATTTCTGCTCGGATTCCTGATTCAAATTAGATCTTCAATTGAGGCTCTGGGCAGAAAATGATTATTCCACAGCTAGGGAAATCATTTGTATTGAGACTGTGAATGCACAAAAGGTTGAAACATGAATTGAACATTTTTTATGATTGTGACACTATTACAACTGGTGGCGTATGGTTCTCTGTATTATTTGTGCTTGCACATTAAGGTGTGACCATTTATTTCTCTCTGCAGACTGCTTTGAAGTGATCCCTGTGAGGAGCATCCAAAACGACACAATATTCTGGTGAGTGGCCAAATTGAAATTAAAACCCTCTTTACATTTACATAATACACTGACACACGGCACAGTCAGGCTGTAGCCATGAACAGACACTGTAGAGACAAAGGGAATCTACTGGCAAGGCTTTGATAGAGATACTCTGACTCGATCAATTGTTGAGTTTGGTCTCCCTGGGGTCAGTGTGGTTGGCACAATGGTCAAGCTTATTTTACTACATTAAACACAAAGCTCAAGCTGATGTTTCTATCAGTGTACCCTTCATTTCCTTTTGCTTTTTAAAGACAAATGGAGACACGTCAGAGTGCAGAATATACATCTCAGTCAGTTCCTTAGTCTCTATCACATGCAGATTTAACCACATGTTCTCATTGTGAGCAGCAGAGCGCTTGTGCAGTGACACTGTTGGCTCTCCTTTCACAGCGGCAGGGTTGGGCTGGCGCCACGGCTGTTTGCCTCATAGCCTGCGCAATGGGAGTCGGCTCCATTATCAGAGCTGCTGCTCCGCCACCCTGCAGCAAACCCAGCATCCTCTGCTCCTGCAGATTTAATTTCTTATCTCAGTAGGGAAAACAGTGCCTCCGATGAACGGCACACAACATCCCGAGCTGCTCTGAACATGCACACAAAATACATAGTTCATAGGTTGATAAACTTGAGCATGCAGTGCTCTAAAATGTCTCATAGGAATTTGTGTTTGGTCGTAGAGGATTTGCCTTCACTGTAAATAATGACTTGGGAAGAGAAGGCTCCCCTCACCATTCATCCAAAGCTGAAGCAATTATTTATGGAGCTGCCATCAAGGACATATGAAAGATTAAAGAGGATTCCTACTAGGTGAACGTCTGCCACTGTGTGCACCACTTTGTTGGAAAAACTCAGCTTTATCCATGCTAGTGTTTGCAAATACAGTTGTAACTCTTCATCCGCAATAATCTCACATGAGAACACTCAGCAGTAACCCGCGTCACATGTGTGTATGTCCTTTCGTTAAAAGTCTTGCGAGATCACATTATCACCTCTCAGAGAATAGAGCAGCTGGGTATCTTTAATGACAATTTTCCTAAATGCTTTAGTAATGGAGGACGAAAAATCCGATGTGCCTCTGTGAAGCTACTTTGGACTTTTTGCCTATTGTTTTCTCATTTGCTAGATTTTTGACAAGCAGCTAAAGTTTTCTGACTCTTTTTGAAGTAACAGTCAGCCTGTATAATGGGACTTAAAGATCTGGCGTGCTGTGGCTTTTCTAGGCCTTTCCTAACAGCTTCTTCGATGTCATAAAGAGGCACAAGAGAAGTAATTGTTCCCCAATTTTCCCAGGCTTTAAAAACAAAAGATTTTGTCGGGAGCAAGAGACAAGTTATCCCCCAACAGTTTCCTTGCTGCATTACAATTCCTCTTTATTGAGCTGTGGCATGTCAGAAAAGATTTATGAATAAACATCTTTCAGAAACTGATAAGATACTTAGAAAATTTAAACGTTTTACTATTACATTGAGCTCGGACATTAGGGTTTGCATACATCCAGTGTTGTTATGCAAATAGACACACTGTATCATTGACATTATTAAGTCCCATACCTGAGAGAGACGTGAGCACATGACAGGCCACGTTAATAAACACTGCAGATATTGAGCCTGATTATTTTCAGGTGGCTGGAGTTTACATAATGTGGCACTGTGAAACGCTATTGATTTCTTTTGCTCAGATTGTTGCTGGATGCCTCTCTGCACAAGGCCAGTGTCTTGCCTCAGCACTGCTCATTCAAATTGGCAATATCAGCTCATTTGGAAATGGGGATAAAATAGAAAGTTAATAATCCATAGTATGAGGCATAGCAAAGCGTAAAAAGAAAAGGCCATGATAGCGGTCATTACTACTGTAGTTCCAAGCACAACATGAAAGAGTATGCGCCTTTTAGCTTTCAATTAAAAAACGAAAATGTTCAGTACAATTTTTTGATGGAGTCAGGAATTTGGGATCTTATGATTAATTTACAGTTGAGAAGAAACGTTTGCGTGGCCAAGTGATTAAACTTAGGTAAAGTGCAGCCTATTTGAATTCATAGAGCATAGATAGGTCAGATGCTTGTAATTCATTTATCTTTGGTTGTAAAAAGATTGTACTCCTGGAAGCATTTGACTTTTTGACCCAGAAAATGTGGTCAAATAAAGAAATTCTACTCTACTCCTTTTAGCAAGGAGTAGAGTAGAGGAATACATTTAAGGGGGCCCATATGACTAGGAATAAAAAAAAAAGATAACGTAATGGATGTAATGTGAATCTTTTAGGAATACATATTTTTTAAATTAAAGTTATTCCTTTGAGCACTGACTGTTCCCACGCTAACGGAAGAAATAACTATCCATCAATGTCGTCCTTCAACAGATATTATTGTAGCTCAACAGAAAACTATCAGTTTTTTATGGTCAAGTGCAAGTATAGCTGTTGTATAGCTTACAACTCTCCCAACTTTTACAAAGTGTTGGTGGATTTATAAGAAAATAATACTTGTACTGGTTAAAATGCCTCTGATGTGTTATACACAGTATATATGTTTGGAAATAATATATATATATATATTTTATATATATATATATTTTTTATTTCCCTTTATTATCCCAGTGGGGAATTTCATTGTCGACTGCCACAACCAGGGGGCACCCATGTACCTGGTCATGTCACTAACCGGAGACTATAGCATGTTTTTATGTTGAAACCGGAGTACCCGGAGAAAACTCACCTGGAGAGAATGTGCAAACTCCACACAGACAGTCTGAACTCTGGACCTCTCTGGACCTTCTTGCTGTGAGGCGACAGTGCTAACCACTGTGTCACTGTGCCGCCATATTGTCATTCTGAATTCAACAAAAAATGCTATGTTAAAGAAGGACTAATGCATAGAAGCCAATTAACACATTAGTTTTGTTCACATCTAGTACACACTCATTATAATCCTCGGTTCATGTGTTGGTGATTGTCGCTGTACATTCTGTTAGGACAGCTTTCTTAATGAGGATGAAATTTGCTAATATTATGACACTGTGGTAACACAAAGCTCCACCTGGGTACAACAGAGGTACTCAGCTGGAGCCTCAAGAAGATCTCCGAGTCTCAGTGATGACAAGTAATCTGCTTAAATAGCTCTCGGCTCCAACTACACAAGTCATCAGATTTCCTAATTCAGTTTTAACAACAGATCAGCTGAAAATGCAGCCTTCTGTGGTGTTTGTGGGAAAGTGATAGTAAATAAATAAATCACGGCAAGAACATGTATAAATAACGGCATAATGTTTAATTAGTGTGAATTATTAAAGATAGAGTTAAAATGCTTATTTAACAGTTCTCATTCCCCTAAGTTTGAAAAAGCAATTCCTCAGGTTATAAAACTACCCAGTCTGTTTATTTAGAATATTATAATTTGCATAGTGCTTAGTAATAATAATTTAGCAGCCACAAGCAATGTAATTTATAAATGATTGATTAATAACTTCAATGCTGCAGATAATGATTTGGGTAAAAAGAAATCTAAACAAGCCAACACACAAGTTTGGTCTAAATGTTAAGGTTTAGATAGCACACCACTCTCAAAACACCTCCTAATGCCCAAAGCTGATAAATTTAATCATATTCCTCATATCTGTCAATAAACAGAAACATTAGGAGTGGGATTGGGTTTTTTAGCCGTAGACAATGACTGAATATTTCATATGCTATTTTTTTCTCAAATAGTCATCCCACAAAAAAGTAGTGCCAGGATGTTAGCCAAACCTCCATGACAAAATAGAGGTTTTGGAGTCATTTTAAACTGAGACTCTTGCAGACTCATGCAAATGACTATTTTGATGTCTTTTGTTGGCAACTCCAGCTAATCTCAGGGCGCTGTAATTAAACAGAAGGAAGCCGCAGCCCTTTCTTTATCGTGTGTCAGCCTGAGAAATAGCTGTTGCAAAATGCACTGTGTCAAAGTTGCACAGTTGAACAACAACAACAATTAAAGACGAACAATGGGACTCATTTTTATGTGAATGCGTAGTTGAACATTTGTGAATTCATCTTCATTACCGCAGCCACATAGAGGTAAGAAATGGCTCCAGAAATCTGTGAAAGATCTGTTAAACAACAATTACAGGTTTATGAAAATGCCTTCAAATCAACTTGTGTAGACTGGATATGGCTTGTTGCTGTGAATTTTAAACCATTTTGAAACATATTATAAGCAAAACAAATTCCCCTCATTTTGCACAGCCTCTTAACAACCTCATTTTTAAAGAATCACAAGAGAAAATGACTTGGTATATTTAAAAGGCTGTGCCCAATTTAACAGCTTTAAAGCAACCAAGCTCAGTTTAGTGGCTTCTTGATAGCTGCACTTCATCACATCATAAATCCTTTTCAATTATAGAAAAAAAAGGCATTTTTTCTTTTTTAGTTGGCACCACCCAGATTCACACCCACAACATAATCCCGAGGTCTTGACAACATCCTCAAGATAACTCCCATTTATCATCCTTATACAACACAAGCTTGGCCACTCTGTCTGTGTTTGCAGTCCAGCGAAAAGGGTACAAAGAGGGCAGAAAATAGATTTCCTTGATGAGTTTGAGATTATGATAGAGTTGAGCAAACATTCCTCAGTCACTGCAGCCATATGTGCACCACAGCGAGCCTCCTAGTATCACACACTCACAAGCAAATTACTGTCTGATCCTATAGACAAGCTGCAAATAGAACATAATCCTCCGGAGACTTGTTAGGATCTAAAGCAAAACTCTCCAAAGCAAACTCTCAAAGCCTTTCAAAAAAATAAAAATAATAAAAACAATTATAGCAATTCATATACATATTATTGTGGCGCACCATTTTTCTTTTTTACAGTTATGTTCACTATACCCTGTTGTAATGTCTCAGGGGTGTTTGCAAGTAGAGGTCTTGAGGAGAATGTGTAAACGCCTTGAGCACTAAATCTATTGTTGTAAAGAATCCCAAATGAGCGTGACAGCTTGTTCATGTACCACTCAGGAGTATCACAAAATTTAATATGGAACTGTAACCACATTAAAACACTGAACGTCTTGTTTTGGCCATTATTAGCTACAAGAAGGTAACTCTATATACTGATCATACAACTTTTAAAAATAAGCTCAAGGTGGCAACATGGAAACTAGGACTGCATGATTTTAATATGTGACTAAAATAACTATAAGATCTATAACAAAAATAGCACATTACACAAGATACATGCCATCATAGAATATATGATTAAAAAGCTCACCAACCTTTAAACTGTTCCTCTATTTCAGCATCTAAACAGACTACCGGAATATATTACAATCAAGAATATGCATCCACTGACATACTTTTAAAAATCACTTAAGTGAAGGATTGATTGCCAAAACATCTCATCTCATCTTCATTTTCAGTATTGGCATTTGAATCCATGTGCTAATTGCTGTTCAGTGTGCTGGAAAAGGAATGGATCTGCAGCTCATATTGAGTATAGGATCATTATTGGAATGGGCCCCAAAAAGGTGCTTGTGCATTTAAAAAAATGCATGAAATAGAACTTAATATAATCTAATATGTGCATTTTAGAGCTATATAAATGAGCATGGCATGAGATTAGGTACACCCTAATCAAAATGGTTGCTGGACTTTGACTAACATGACCTCCTTGAAATAATATTGTAAAAACTACATTACTACAACTATAAGCCTACAATAAAAATACAGTGAGCATGAAAAATCGATGGATGAAGGACTCATAAATCCATTTATTTGCAGAAACAGTATTTTTAAGTGGCTAGTTTTAATCAATTGGACGGTGTAATGTTACAATATAATGTTACGTATCCTTAAAGCCTTATTGAATACTGCTAAATTTGATATTTCCTTTTTAGCTATGTTTTTTGTCTGTTTCCTGGCATTTATTCTATCTAAGTGGTCTTTTGCTCCTTTTACCTATGTTTTGTTTTAAATCCTGTTTGTATATACAAACTGAGGGCCTTGACATACCTTGAGTTTGAAAATGGCTCGCTGGTTTAAACAGCCTCTCAGTAGGATTTCTTGGAGAAAAGTGGCATGTTTAAGGCATCACGCTGTGAGTTTCTCTGGAGGACTGCGTCAGTGAGACCCGGCATCTCTGGAGACAGCTGTAGTGGGACATCCCGGGCTGCAAGGAGAAGATGAGAGGTGCCAGATTATAAGAGCATGTAGAAATGCATTTCTCTGATCCAGACGTCCCACAAGCACGTCTTATTTATTTATTTTTATGCAGCATCAATTTTGATTTTATGTAAGCCGTTTGATAGACAAAAACATAAATCTAATTCAGAAGAAAAACGTGTGGTTTAAACATGACAGGGTGAGACAAAGCATAACAGGGATTCATATCAGACATCATGTTCCCTTTGTTTGAAATAAACCACCCCTGATTGTGCAGCGCAACAAGGGGAGCTATAAATTATTCAGCCGCTCCCCAATGGCTGCCCATTTACCGTTGCTTACTTATTTCTGGCTGGACGTATTCCGCTGTGATCTGTCTGTTTGAAAATGGCACCAAAATACATGTGACCCCTAAGTAGGACTTTTGTTTTCGCTCCAATGTTAATTTTATTCATCGCCTCCGCCAGTGTTGGGGTGTGTGCCGCAAAGCCTGTAATTGTGATTCTCAAAATGAATGTGAAAAGGGAAAGAACATGGTAAGATTATAAGAGCAACATGGAAATAACAAGATGAAACATGTCCCCGCTCCTTGTGGCTGTGGAAGCGAGTGAGAGCGGAATAACTGAATGCGGTGGTCATAGATAATAACACTGTTTGCCGTATTGTAGCCCATGAAGGACATCTTTCTTGACAGTACAGCATGTCATCTCTCTCGGCCGCTGCGCCTTCATTCACGGTGATGTGCCGTTTGTTGAGACGACTGCCAGGAAAGGGGGAGATGGCTGAATGCCCCCTCTGTGAAGCATTTCTTTGGGGTTTAACGCTCAAATCTTCATGACAAGCTGTCTGTAGATTTTTGGTGGGAGCAGTCGAGGCCAAAGTAAATTCTGACACACATTGCAAATTTTTTTGACAGCAAGGTTTGAATTTGGTTTGTTACAAATTTCTACAGCTAGGATAGGATTAAAATTGGTGCAAACTACATGATATAATATATTTTTTTTCACAGTAGTATAGCTTTTTCCGCATTTGATGTTTTTAAAGGCACACAAGGCGCAATTGGCTAATGTACTTATTTTATCACTGTGCTGTGATGTCTTCAAGGAACCTACACACACAAATTATGTTGGATCGGCTTATGTTAGACTAAATTAGACTAAATTAAAAGATCAATAGCGCCTCTAATTTCTTTGCTTCTTTGATATCGTCCAACTCCTAAATCCCATCTCCCAAATCCAAAATGAAGAAGTTCTGCAAGCTTTTTTTATTTTTTATATACTCATTTTTGTTTCACTTTTTCCTAAAGTTTAGTCTAAAATAAGATGCACCATATTTTTCCTCACTGATTTGGTTCACAAATCTGTAGTGAGTACATGCCATCAACCTGCCACGTTAACCAAGAGGCTGATTAAAGAGCCTAATTACTTGGTGCACCTTGGTCTCAATAAAAGGTGCCTCTATCGATGAGGTCTTAGAAAAACCTTAATTGGGAACTAACCTAAAGTTTTACATTTTAAGTGTCTGGTGTGTCCACAATTTCCTTCGCACAAAATTGTTTAGCATAAAAATGTTACAAAGACCAGAGAACATAAAACAAGAAATATAATTTAAGCATTTTCATTGTTGAGTAAATCAACAATGAAAAAGATTAACATTCTTCAACACTCTTTGCTATTTGTCAGCTAAATAAATGAAGGCTACAAATGGATGTCTTTGTCTCAGTATTTGGTCATTAGTCCCGCGCCGTTAGCCGTATTCAGATGTGGTTCTGAAGCGGAGCTGGTTGTAACGTCAGGGTGGCACTTTGATTAAATCCCCAGCCTTCTCTTGTTCCCCTGCGTCTTCTCCTTTTGGCAAACATTAAATTGGAGCGGGCTGACCTTTCATCAGATGCGCGCAGCAAACTTGAGGGCTCGAGAAGCCGACACGCTAACTTCAATTAATCAAGCAAATAACATTACAGCAGGTGACGAGTATGAGACAGCTGACCGCGCCGTGCACATATTTGATCCATCGTCACCGCTGGCCACCACTTTCAGACTATTGCCAGCATGCAGGGCTGATCTCAGGCCTGCGTCTGGTCTCACAGTCACACACTGCACTGCAGGGCTTAAGGCTATGACTGGTTTCCTCTGAGCTTTGCATTGTAGCAGCTTCACAAAGGCTGAGCAACTGTGTTTGTGTTAGATCACCACCAAATGTCAAAGTAGTGCCAATGTCCTTTGACATTTAGCTTGTAAAGACAGCAACCAACTGAGCAGAAAGATGCTTTAATTAAAACAATGAATCAGAGACAAGTCACGTCAACAGACAACAGGCTACACATATTTAAGCATGTAACATTAACACTACAAGATGATGACAAGGTTTCAAAGGCGGAGGTTTGAAGGTGAAGACGTTTCATTGCGTATCCAAGGGACTTTGTCAAGTCGAAGTGGCAATCTTAGACAAAAACAAGACAGCTCCCGCGCACTGTCTCACTCTTTATTTATATATTTATTTAAATATATAAAAATGAAGAGTGAGACAGTGTGCGGGAGCTGTCTTGTTTTTTTCTGTGATACCCCTTCTCCAATCTTCAGTCCCTTGGATGGTCTGGGGGCGGCAGTAGCTCTGTGGTAGAGCAGCTGTCCTTCAACCGGTGGGTGGGCGGTTTGATGCCCGCTCGAAACATCCCCAAACATCGTAACATCCTGCTCTCCCCCGACAGTTCATACTGTCGTTGTGTCCTTGGGCAAGACACTTAACCCACCTTGCCTCCAGTGGTGTCAGCTGTAACACTGGTAAAGCACTTTGAGGACCTAGGTGGAAAAGTGCTATATAAATAAAAATAAAAAATCTTCAAACCTGCGTCTTCTTTTTAAACCTTTTCTTGAATATGTCCAGGATGACTGAGAACACTACAAGAAGTTTGGTGAAGATGACTACACCATTTGTCTTTTTCTCACACAGTTTACTTTTGAGCAAGTCACAATTGTGTAGGCGTATAGGCATGAGCAGTGCTATAGACCTATATAGGTGAGCTGTGCCTTCTGCAAACCACTGCTTCTACTTCTTTCCTTGCGGCACTTTTGTTCGATGCTGACCACTGCAGACTGGAAACAGGCCACAGGATCTACTGTACATCATAATTTGTCCCAGGTAAGAGCTGATGAAATACCTTCCAAATTCAACAGAATATCTCTAAGCCCGAACAAGTTTAATCTACAGCAACGCTATGTAACTTTTCCAAATAAATAGAGGGGTTATTTAATGATTTTCAGGCTACATATTTGGAGGTCAAAGTTACATTGTGTTGGTTTAGCTGTCAGTTCAAAACAGTCAGGTTATGACTAGTTTGGTTATTCTGGTTATTACAAATTGCACATTGTAAATTGAGTACCTTTCACCAGGTAAATCCACAACAAGACAATCTTTATCGGTGAAGTTCATCTGACTGAAAACCCACAGCATCTTGAGTTCCTCTAGTGTGAAATCAAAGTAATAGGACCGAGTGGGTGGAATAGAGCTTTCCCGGGATCATTATCATTAACTCAATTAAAGTTTGGAGATATCACTTTATATCTGCAAACTGATCTGTGTGAGGTGAAGCTATGGGTTTCATTTGACATGTGAGGATTGAGTCTTAATAATTTCATTACAGCTCTGATATGCTGATCTTTTTTATTACAAACTGTTTTTTAAATAGTGGAGTTAAAGGCTTGAACTAGTTGCTATTGATTTTTAGTCTGTTGAGACTCTTTTAATCAAGTACCAAGCTGAGCTGAATGCACACACATGAAACCCAGCAGAAGAGGTTCCACCAGCGGGAAATAATCTATCAGCAAGTTATGGCGCAAAACGTTTGAAGGTTAGTAACTGTGACATAAAATCCTTTTTTTTTTTGAGGCTTTCAAGCAAGATGACCTGGTCCGCGATGTCAACTGCCTCACTGAGATCAAAAAGGATTCAAACAGCGCAATCACAAGCACAAACAGCAGCGAGGGGAGCTCATGGAAAATGCTCCATGTACCGTAGAGCAGCTTAAAAAACAATTTCAACTTCCCGGCACATTAGGATTCAGTAAACGTTTTACCCTCAACCAAGAAAAAAATGTACAGTTAATGTAAAAAATAAACAACAATGCTGCATCCAATCAACAGCACTCTTGAAGATTAGCACTGGTTACTACAAACTGGCTGGCTGCCTCTTATTAAAGTATAGGGCATATCTGGGTTGCATCTCTGAGGTCATATGCATTTTAAAGAGACATACAGTCTCATTGAACACTCATCGCAATCTTTAAAAGCCTGATAAAGAGCGATTGACATTTCCCCGTTTGGATGTAATTCATGGAAATGCAGAGCACATTTGAAGCAGTCTTGTTTAACATTTTATTGAGTCCCTGTATCTCAGTGGAGGCGACTCATTTTACTCCATGTTTCTGTATCCATTATAGATGGCTAGCTCAGCCATGCCAGCAAACATATGCTTACAACTGTCAACTGGAAGGAGTCAGTGAGAGTGTCGGGAAAACAACTATCCTTCTGAGCTGGAGGTGTCTTGCTGTAACATTATCCTCCATGTATATCAATAATACAAATAATATGGATATAATTGTGCCCAAGTGCACAGTAGCAGTGAGACTAAATACACATGTGAAAACTTATTTATTAAACAACTGCTAAACTGATTTTCTAATTGTTGTTTATCTATCTATTTGTGTTTGTATGTATGCCAATCCTCAGTTGCACTCAATTATGACTTATATCAAGACTGGCCAAAAATATTTTCGAATGGCCATTCATTAGATTTGATTAGATTAAAATAAATGAGATGATCCCTCAAATCCATCCATCAATGGTGAAAGTGCAAATTTAATAAAAAATATATACAATCTTAAGAAAAAATGTAAATATAGAATAACATTTTTATTTATCAGGCTTGTAGTTTAGGATTGAAAGTAGCATTAGGACAAAAAAGACTTGGTGTTTCAGCTGTGTCACTCACGACTGCTGTCCCCTGGTTAAACTCAGCAGCACATTTCTTTTGACTTCAAGTCCACACAGAGCACCGAAGTGCAAGGGCCATTTCACTTTTAAGTGCACAGGGTTCTCAGGGCAACTAACTTTTAAGTACAAAGCTTCAAAAGTGATTAATAGTTGATGTTTTGGGGTTTGTAGCTCAGAGCGTCATGGGGCAGTAAGATAATTAGTGAGATTTTATAAATGCAGGCAGTCCATTAAGGCTTTTTGGACCATATATACCATACTTGGTTTGTTATATATATTATATATACATTCATTTTTCAGAGAATAGAACACAAATTTTCTTTCTCTCATAGTTAGTGGTTGGGTGACACCAGTTAATGTAAAACAATTGTCTTTACTCTTTTTAAATCACAATGACAACAGAAACTACCCAAGTGACCCTGATCAAAAGTTTACATACCCTGGTGATTTTGGCCTGATAACATGCACACAAGTTGAGGTTTAAATGGCTACTAAAGGTAATCATCATCACCTGTGACTTTTTTGCAGACAGACCTTTGCATCTTTTATCCAGGGCTGCACTGACGTTTCTGTATTCTGAGTCATCCATCCATCCATTTATTTCTGCTTATCCGGGGCCGAGTCGGGGCGGCAGCAGTCTAAGCAGAGACACCTAGACTTCCCGCTCCCTTGACACTTCCTCCAGGTCTCCCTCGGGATACCGAGGTGTTCCCAGGCCACGCCTCCAGCGTGTCCTAGGCCTTCCCTGGTGCCTCCTCCCGCTGGGACGCGCCCGGAACACATCCCCAGGAAGTCGTCCAGAAGGCAGATGCCCGAGCCACCTCAGCTGGCTCCTTTCCATGTGGAGGAGCAGCGGCTCTACTCTGAGCTCCTCCGGAGTGACCGAGCTCCTCAACCTATCTCTAAGGAGCGCCCAACCACCCTGCGGAGAAAACTCATTTCGGCCTCTTGTATCCAAAACCCCAAGATACTTGAACTCCTTTACTTGAGGCAAGAGCTCTCCACCAACCTGAAGGGGACAAACCACCCTTTTCCAGATGAAAACCATGGCATCGAACTTGGAGGTGCTGATTCCCAGCCGCTTCCCCTCGGCTGCAAACTGTCCCAGTGCACGCTGAAGGTCCTGACTTGATGGAGCCAACATGACAACATCATCTGCAAAAAGCTTAGACGAGTTACAGTGGTCCCCAAACCAGACTCCCTCCGGGTCCCTGGCTGCACCTAGAAATGCTGTCCATAAAGATAATGAACAGGACCAGTGACAAAGTACAGCCCTGTCGGAGTCCAACATGCACCAGGAACAGGTCTGACTTACTGCTGGCAATGCGTGCGAACCAAGCTCCTGCTCCAGTCGTACAGGGACCGGACAGCCCTTAACAAAGGGCCACGGACCCCATATTCCCGGAGCAACCCCTACCCTTCGCAAGAGACACAGTCGAATGCCTTTTCCAAATCCACAAAGCACATGTGGACTGATTGGGCAAACTTCCATGCACCCTTCCACACTTTGGAGAGGGTATAGAGCTGGTCCAGTGTTCGACGACCATGACAAAAACCGCATTGTTCCACCTGAATCCAAGGTTCGACTATCGGCCAAATTCTCCTCTCCAGTACCCTGGCATAGACTTTCCAAGGGAGGCTGAGAAGTGTGATCCTCTCGTAGTTGGAACACACCCTGTGGCAGAGGTCGCATTAACCGAATATTTTTCGTCATTGACGTTTTTTGCCATCCATCATTTTGACGGATTATTCTGAGGGTGAGCTATTGTAATTCCTACTCCTGACCAGTTGGTGGCGAATGTACATACCTATCAGCAATTATCTTGAATCTGTCGTCTTTGTCACGCTTCATTCAGTTGCAAAAATGTCACGGTAGCTGAGTGTGAGTAGTTTTTTCAAACCGCCAAATAGTTCTGATATTGTTAATAAAGGTGAAAAAAGAGGACATGATGCAGTGGAGGATGAAGGAGGACAAACGGGAAACACTGAGCAGTCACCGACAGCTGTTATGGGACAATTAAGCAGCAAAAAGGAGGTGAAGAAGAGGGAGTATTGTATTCAGTGGGAACAGGAGTTTACGTAGCTGAGGTGGGAAGGAAGAAAAATGTTATGCCACATCTGTAGAAAAGCTAACAGAAGTAACAGATTTGTTAGGGGGTGCACAACAACAGCCATTTGTTATTAAGTTCAGTTAATTTTTGTTATTACCTTTTGTCAAAATCATATTGTGTAATATACTGCGTTCTCTAGAGTTCAAGCACAAAATATTCATAAATAAAACAAATAATCTGTCCTCTATGCTCATCTTGAAATTTCTTAAAATGTGAGTAAAACGAAACGCCATTATAAGTATTATTAAAGTATGACAAATGGCATATACGAAAATAGAGTAGGACAAAAATTTTACAACTCGGTCTGTCAAAATGACGGAGAGTGAGAAAGTCTAGTGCGACCTCTGCCTCCGGTCCCCCTTCTTGAAAAGAGGGACCACCACAGCGGTCTGCCAGTCCAGAGGTACTGTCCCGACCGCCACGCAATGTTGCAGAGGCGTGTCAGCCAAGACAGCCCCACAACATCCAGAGACTTGAGGTACTCAGGGTGGATCTCATCCAAACACGGTGCCTTGCCACCAAGAATTTTCTTAACTGCCATGGTGACTTCAGCCTGGGTGATGGACAAGTCCACCTCTGAGCCCTCGGCCTCTGCTTTCTCACTGGAAGACATGTCAGTGGGATTAAGGAGAACGTCAAAGTATTCTTTCCACTGTCGACAAAATCCCCAGTTGATGTCAACATCTGCCCACCTCCAATGTTTGCAGGGCACTGGTTCCCCCTCCTGAGGCGCCGGATGGTTTCCCAGAATGTCTTTGAAGCCAACCGATAGTCCTTCTGCATGGCTTCGACAATCTCCACCCAGTGTTCAGCAGTGTTCAAAATTAGGGATTTTGTTGAAAACAAAATAAGATCAGGTAGACCAACAAATTTTTAAGCCACAACTGCCAGGTAAATTGCTTGAGATGCAAAGAAAAACATACAAACAACTGAAATACAGGACTCTCTGAAAAAATGTGGTGTGGCTGTTTAAAGATGCACAATGAGAAGGCACTTGAAGAAAAATGGGCTGCATGGTCAAGTCCCCAGAAGAAAGCCATTACAATACAAATGCCACAAAGCATCCCACTTACAATACACCAAACAGCACAGAGACAAGCCTCCAAACCATTTGGAGTGATGAGACCAAAATTTAACTTTTTGGCCACAACCATAAACGTTACATTTGGAGTCAACAAGGCCTATGATGAAAAGTACACTATTCCTACTGTGAAACATGGAGGTGGATCACTGACGTTTTGGGGATGTTTGAGCACAGGAAAAGATGAATGCAGCATGTTATCAGAAAATACTGGAAAATTTGCACTCATCCACCCGGAAGCTGCACAAGGGATGTACTTGGATGCTCCAACATGACAACAATCCAAAGCACAAGGCCAAGTCAACCTGTCATTGGCTACAGCAGCATAAAGTTCTGGATTGGCCATCTCAGTCTCCTGACTGGAGGCTTTTTGCCAAGAAGAATGGGCAGCTTTACCATCTGAGAAAATAAATAGCCTCATCCACAACTACCACAAAAGACTTCAAGCTGTCATTGATTTTAAAAGTAGCAATACATGGTATTAAGAACTGGGTTATGTAAACTTTTATTCAGGGTCATTTGGGTCGTTTTCGTTCACATTATATTGTAAACACAATTGTTTGACAATAAATGGCTTTACCCAACCACTAACTATGAGTGAAAAAAGATTTTTGTGTTATCATTCAAATACCTTGAAAAAAAATCACAAATTCAGCCAGGGTATGTATATATAAACTTATAAGCACAACTATATACTGTACATACTGTATATGTATATATATGTGTACAGTATACTATACAATCTATACTACTGGAAAAGTGGGTGTACGAAATATGTCTATAAACGTGGAAATCCAGCACAGAGCAGCTCTGTAGTCAAACTAGATGATTTGGTAGTAGACAAATAAAAGGCAGCTGTGGAAATCAGATAAGCTCCCTGTATTCCTCCTTTGACACATTGGACACAATCTTATCAAACCTCTTCTCTCTGCATGGTCTCTTCATTGCCACTCGGTCTTGACAAACAAATCCTGTTACAGTTGGCAATAAATTCAACAGTGACACATAAATTAGAGAAGCTTGGGTATTTACCAGCCTGGAAAGATTTGGGATGCTTTCACAAGGGGAAGGAAATGAAGAGCACTTGTTTTTTAACTTGTTTTGTTGATGACTGCTGCAACACCACCTCCACAACCTGTCAAAGTGACAGCGCTGGCAGAGCACAGGCACAACTCTGACATTATTTGCAGATTTGCAGGAAATATCTGGCTAGCTAGTATGATTCATATAGACCAAGTTCTGTTTACAGACAAGATGTCACATTCATTTAGCAAATTATGCTCGTGCTTGGGGCTTAGTCAAAGTGTTTTACCCTCCCACTTTAATGGAGGAAAGTATAGTAAAATTAATAAGCACTTTTTCTTTTTTCTCAGCCAACAAATGCATTAACTCCAAATCCAACCAAACCATTGATCCATTTGAAGGGATTATGCTGCATATATGTCAAAACTTTATTGCAATTTCTTTCAATAATTGTACAAAATTTCAGACTTCTAAAAGCTGCATTACTGTCTCCTAACCCTGCTTAAAGGCTTGTATGTAACAGGATATGCTAATACTTGTCACACTAAGCTCTTGTAATCTTCATGCTTGAATTTGTGAACAGAGGACTGTCTTTGCACATTCACTCACTGCCGGTGGCACACTGTTGTAGCTATGCAAAAAGGCCCGTCCCCTGCAATGTTTCAAACCATTAATCAAGTATGAATTGCAAGGCTATGACTGTTTCCAATGTTACAAATAGAGGTGAGCTTCATATGTGTGCTCCTTGTATAATACAATTTTCCTGCTGAGCATATGCTTATGTTGCCACCAGTGAACCATGAAATCACTTGGTTTTCATAAAGCCGATTTGCATTCTGCAGGTTAAAGCTCAATGGGGCAAGTGAGGTAGTTGTAAAACCCTCATTTAGAACATCAGACCTGTCTTTCCTTATTATTGCTCCTGGAAATGATCAAAGTGTCACTATTACTGAAATGATGCTGTATGGTAATAGCATTGGAGCCAGCAATGCCACCTCACACTGTGTCGCACAGTCACAAGGTGATCTAAATTAGTCTCATATTTCATTATGCGCTCTCTGTGTTTTTACGACCTGGTATTTTATTGCATCAATATTCATACCTGCTGTTCATTTACCTAAGTCATATTCTTCCTAATGTCAGAGAGAATGAATGCACTGTGTTGTGTGATATCCCACAGACGGGCTATACACAGTGTGTCCTTCAGACTTTTAGACCTGCCTGTGGAGGGATCATGACTAAATCTGAAAATTCACAGCTATTCTGTGGGGATTAAGGTAATGTGAAATCTAATCCAATTTGTCCTTATAGAAAAGTGTATTTGGATTTACCACAGTGACATAAAATATAGTATGTGGACATTCAAATCCCTACCCTAAATCCCAGTTAACATCTGCACTTGCCTTTTCTGGAAGAGGTAATACAGAGTCTTCATCAGGTTAAATTAGGAGGATATGGACCTGTTAAAGCGTCAGGAGCATTTCTGATTAACAAACACATAATTACCTACTGTATGTTCACAAAAACACCCGGATCAACTGTGACTCAACATTGGAAACATAGTGTATATGCTTGGGTTAGATCCAAGCCACTGAAACTAAATTGGCAGCAAAATGTGACCAGGCCAGTCTTAATTTTTGTGAATAACATTTGACATCGTCACATGTGACCGATATATGCTAAAATGCAGACAGCTATGATTTGGGGAGATCATATAATATATATATATATATATTTTTTAAATACAACTATGTTAATTATCCTGTATGAGGTGTTGATTCTGTTAATTGAAAGCGAAAAAGTCTGGTATAGCACTATTTCATCTAGTGCTAATAAAGCATAAGACGTTACAAAATAGTTGAGTACACAAGATTTTATATCAGAAAATCTCAGCTTGTACCCGTATAGGAAAAAAGGTTTCCTGCTGTTCCCAAGACAGTCCACCAGAAGCGCTGTTTTTGCTAATACTGAGCTTCAAGTGATTTGTGGTGCTGCGTGACATGTGTTGATGTGTCCATGCATTACTGTCTGGAGAGGAGACGGGTTGTTTCCTCCTGGAAAATTGGAATTATCCATCAATTCTAGCAAAAAAAAAATGCTCACCCATGGATTTATATACGCTTCTCAGTCACTATAGCACATGTCCTGCTTTTATGAGTGTGGACAGCCATGGGTGTAAGCCGACACTTGAGTGGCTGGCAGAGACTTACTACAGCTACAACCAAAAGGCTGTACTTCTATTTTGTAGCCTAAAATGCAAACACGCTCAAAGACAAGTAGTTTTATTATTTATATGGACTCCCAACAAGTTCAGATTTAATGATTTATCACTCCGCAGTTACTTTGGACTGCAACCACATTATGATGTTTGATGTTTAGTCCTGTAAGCTATGACCCACTGTGTGTGTTTTTACATCATATTTCCGAATTATGTCCAATATTTCCCTGAAGCATTGTACAGTCAAAGGAGCCAAAGTGTTTTTCCAAAAAGATGTTTTGGCCATAATAATGAGTTCTTTAGCACACATGCACAATTGGCCTGAATCTCCTTGTTTTCTGTCTTATGTGCTTCCACTTTTGATCTCAGAAGGCGGCACTTGATTCTTTTTTTCTTTTTCCTTCTGTATCCCTTTCAGTTAAAAATAAGTCGATTTCACATATAAAATAGCAAACATTAAACATGCTCCCTTAATCCAAACTCCAGGTCGTTTATGATTACATTACATTACACGTATACGTTATACTGCTTCAGTGATCATTTAAAACCTCATTTAAAGGCTTGTCTAATTCCATAGTGATAACAGAACAAGCCTTAACTATCACCCAGATAAGGCTTTCACAATCCTAGCCACCTCTGGTTCCACCTCTTTGCTTGGTAACCATGCTCGCTAGCAAAGAATTTAGGAGTATTGATTGGCTGGAGAACACATAGACATTCATCTCGTTTGACCTCTAATGCCAAAGGTTTGTAGAAGCTAATAAAACGCTAATTATTTAAACAGACTGGTCCTACAAGCAATTTTCCTTGAAGTGCTTCAGCCTCATCTCAGGTAAAGCCGGGCCAGTGGGATGGGACGGTGACTCTGTGTTAGATTAGCCTTAATGGATCAGACAAAAAACAACCACTTTACTTAATAATCACCTCACTTCCATGGCCTTGTCCTCAGATGACGCTGAGAATATTGCTAGTGGTGAATAAACAGGATATAGCTGATGTATTTAAACACATTAGGTCTGCATTTAGTGACATATCGTCAATATGTTCACCGTTTCAGGGCATTGCTATGCATGCACCTCGATTAGTTAGATGTAAATGGGCTTTGGCTAAGGGAACACAGCTGCTGTAGTGCCTAGAATATGTAGTATGATTGATACCTCACCATGTAGCATATTTGATTCTGTGTATAAATTAAGTCATTAATCAAAACGCTGACAAGTCATGTACATTACTGTGAAGCCTGGGGAAAAGAGGAATGCTCAGTGGAATTTAGTTTGGTGGATTTGCCGAGGATGACATCGCACTTGCAGTTATGACAGCGATCTGGCTATTCTACACCTCAGTACAGCCACGGCAGTTTCCTGAATGAGTGGCTCTGTCTGTCCACTGCTGAGTCATGATGACATTGAGAATGTCCTTTAATAAGCCTGTTATAGCTGCAGCTGCTTTATTGCTAGTCTTCATCCCAGCTGCTGTGATCACTGTGGTTAGTAAATGGTATATTTCTGCTGGAAAAAAAAATATTGTTTTTAGAAAGCCTGTAACTCAGCAAGGCAATATAAAAAGAATTAAGTAGGTAACACAGAAAGCTCCGGAAGGAATTTATTTGCTGGATTCCGCATTAACGCAAATCAGTCTCATACTGGTAGTAATGGAGGTGTGAGTTTTGACATAATCCATCAATAATATTTGGTTAGACACAGCCGTCAGTGTTGCTGGATGTAGGTTGGAAGTCTGACATCCAATACCACAGTTAAATGGTTTACATGAGACAAGCAGGTGGATAGGATTAGAAATGAGAAACTTTACCTTTAAAGTGTTGTTAGGAGTTAATGCATTTTAAATATGGACATCACAAACTGTAAAACACAGATCGTTAATTCTGAGTCATAGGACTAACATGGATTACAGCAGCGTGTCAGATATCGACCAACATCACGGGGAACGAGCTGGTTAAAACCAGCTCCTTGGTGATGTGGTCATACATTCAGGAATTGCCATCACTTTGTCAATATCTAAAGGCAGCACAAAGAATGGCTACCACTTTAGTATGAATGCATTCATTCAAATCTATAATTGACTGAGGCTTTGAAGCTTGTTTTGTCTTCCTAGATGCAACAGCTGATGTTTGGCGTTTGAAAGGCTCTGCACAGGTTTCTTTGGGAGTGCTCATGTTGAGAAAAAGAAAAGTGAAAGAGTCCCTTGAAAGATGAAGATGTATGTACACAACATCATTTTCCTCAAATGCCTGGTATAATTTTCCAAGAAAATCTCCAATTATATTATACTGTTTACATTTTAAAATAAAATACCCCATGTTTCTGCTTTTTTAATAAGGCTAATATGCTTTTATCTTCAGCTCAATATTTTAATCTGTACTGTATTAGCCCCAAGCTTTGGACAATTGAGAAATATAGACATTTTTCAGTGCAGTAACTGACCGTTCTACTTCTGTATGTGCAAGCCACATACACCATGTCTGCATTGACAAACTGAATATAACTGTATCAAGGTGAACGAGGAAATACAGCCATCACTGTTGTCATGAAACTGTATTGTGGCAGCAAAGGAGGACCACTATCTTTGTCTTGCTCAGATAACAAGGAAGCACAGTGATGGATAATGACTTGACAGAATATGTCCTTTGGCCAGAGTAACTTGGTGATGATTTTTTTTTTCACTATCCATTCACTCCATGTAAGGGCCTGGAGAGGAAAAAAGAAGAGAGAGTTGAAAATTCTGGGGCAGCTCAAGGAAAATGGAGTTCTTGATACAGTGAAGGAGAGCCATGTTTGAGATAAAGTGAGACTGTCCTGTCCTTAGCTGACTCTGGACTTATCAAGCTGGGCCAGGTAATGATTTGATGCCTTGGGAGAAAACCCTACTGGAAAATAACTTGTTAGATAATTGTGGAGGGAAGAAACTCTATTCTGCAATTGAATGTTGTTTATATGTCTTCCACCAGTTTTCTTTCTTCTGAAATTATTTGCTCTTGCACATTTGCAACACAGTCTTCCTGTTATGTTTTTAGGATGGACTGACACTAGAACCAGTTTATCTGGGCCATGCTGAAGCACGACTGCCCTCCCCTGTTCCCTACTGGCCTGTGATGACACTTCTCTGGACCGGGCCAGAGCCTAGTGGTGTCTATTATTATAGACCACCTGACATTATGTCAGCATCGCTCTGACACTTTGTTGACTGCTGCTATATCTGTATTTCAAATGTATTCACAGGTTGTTTTGTGAGATAGTGCTGTATATAATATAACCATAAAACTACATTTTAGGCAAGAGGTGGTTTACAATTTAGGCAAGTGTTTAGTGGAGAGACATTGCAATGCCTGACCAGTGTTAATGTTTGCAGTTTGATAGGGCTTTATGGTGTCACGTTGCAGAAACAGCCTCTTATAAAAGGGGAAGGAAATGTTAATATTCAAGACATGATAGAGAGAAAATTGAAGCACCTGCACTCTTCCCTTGTTTCCCCTCTTCATTCCTTAAACTCTGACATGACAGCCTGAGACAAATTGACGAGCTTCGAAGTGACGTATCAAAAAGCAGAAGCTTGCGTCATAAATACTTCATTACCAAGGTGATAGGCCTGAAGTCCTTCGCTGAATACATATTGAGATACAGCAGAGCTGGCTTGAACATGAGTGGAGTATTCTGTTTTTAATGCATGAGGGCTCTCGGCAGACAAATGCCAGCAGTACGGTAATCTCTCTTGGGTTGCATGCTTCTCAGCTGTGGGCAGAGCTATGACACGTCAAGAAGCTTGTTTTGAATTTTAGGGACAAGTGAGAAACTGAAATGTAGTGACCTTGACAGCCACCTCTTCCCTTAAACAGAAAGCTGCAGTAAAAACACCATTAAAGTTAGTTACAGAGCATGCTCTCATATGTCTTGATCTTAAAAACCCATGTTTACCTCACTGCAGTCCCAAGACAGTATTATCCCAGGCACATAATCTCATCACACGTGGGAGCCTCGCCTCTTTCTTGGTTTTGCACAGATAAATTCCAAGGCACTGTCAAAATATGATTAATTTTTCATTTTGTCCCCCTTTACACTTTTGTTCTGCGTTAGCTACAATGATGCAGTGAAATATTAATGACAGGCCACACATTCATAGACATGGTATCTCCGGCTCTCTTCTGGTGCCTCTCCCGCTGTTTATGTTTCTTTCCCGTTGTTTCATAATCAGATCAGCGCTCATATCACACCCAAAGCTGCCAAGTGGAAAAAGGAGCA
Source organism: Perccottus glenii (assembly GCA_024416835.2). Classification (NCBI taxonomy): domain Eukaryota; kingdom Metazoa; phylum Chordata; class Actinopteri; order Gobiiformes; family Odontobutidae; genus Perccottus; species Perccottus glenii. The sequence continues at coordinate 15,795,206 of CM044550.2, forward strand.
AGCTCAGTCAATGAGATTATGAATGTATGACTGCTTCTCCATTGTATGACTGCGTTGAGTTATGTTGTCTTTCCTCACCAGAGTATTGTCGAGGAATAGATAATGAACAGCCTGAAATGCGTCCAAGCAGCTGGAATTCTGCAGGGTTTGTAAGCATTTCCGGAGTTGACATGCAAACTAACCAGCCATGCTTCTTGTCTAGGCGCTGTTTTCCTGTTAAAAGAGAGAAGTCTGCCACTGTTTGGGCTCTCTCAAGGCCAGTGGATCAAGAGGCTGATGTGGAAACCCGCAATGGACACCAGAGCCTAATATCAGGTGAGTTTGCCGTCTGTTTTTCTATTGACTGCAAGCGGCTGCAGTTTTTGTTTTACCCTGGGGCAGCAATAACTAACTCTGAAAATGTTACGTTAGCAGTGGTGCATCAGCAGATTTCAGACGCAGTACTATGTAGAGCACCAATGGGGAATTGTTAGAAAGACGGCCGTGAAACAACAGGTGCAAAGCATAACTGGGTCAAATTTGCAAATGCATTTCTTTTGTTTTTCCCTTGTGTGTGTGTGTGTGTGTGTGTGTGTGTGTGTGTGTGTGTGTGTGTGTGTGTGTGTGTGTGTGTGTGTGTGTGTGTGTGTGTGTGTGTAAATAGCAAGGCAGTAACATAATTTATAGTTTCAGACAGTCAGGAACATTATGTAAGAGTGGCTTTAGTGTCTCTTTATTGATCCCTGTTTCTTGTACATTTGTAACCTTGAGCTTGACACACAGCAGGCAGTGTCAAGAGTCATTTGGCTATTTTTTGACTTGTTTACTAAGGTTTTATGTCTAATAAGTCTGCACAGTCTATTTCAACATGCAAAATATAGTTAACAACATAGTGACCTGCAACAATGTACCAGACCTGCACATAAAGCAACACAAATCAAGTCCTTTAAAATACATTAAACTTTATTATCTCTAAAGAGAAATCCAATAAGCTATATCACTGCAACAATATTCACCAAAATGCAGAAGAAGAAGAATAAAAAAATAAAAAATAAAAATAGTAAAAAAATAATTAACAGATGTATTACAGTTGTTGTTAATAAACAAGTGAGAAAAGGTGTGTCTGTCTGGAAGTGAGTTCCATTTCTTTGGAGCATAATGAGCAAATGTAGCTTCACCAGCTTTGGACTGAACATGAGGTACGACAAGGAGACGAGCTGCTTAAGAATGGAGAGCTCTTTTTGGCTCGTATGCAGTCAGTAGAGCGCTAGTGTAGAGAGGAGCGTGGCCATTAAGAGCTTTGTAGGCTATTATAAGAATTTTAAAGTAATTTCTGAACTGAACTGGAAGCCATTGCAGCGACAGGTAAAATATGAGAGAATTTCTTGATCATACGAGCTGCTGCGTTCTGCATGAGCTGCAGATGTTTTAATGATTTTTGATGGAGTCCAGAGATTCAGTTTACTTGTGATAAAGGCGTGAACACATTTTTTGGCATCGGACTGATTTTAGAAATGTTTTTAAGATGGAAAAAACGCTGACCTGGTGACACTGTTAATGTGACGATGAAAACTGAGCTCTGAATCAAAGATGACACACATGTTCTTTGCATGTTCTTTAAAAGTGAGTGAAAAAGAGCTGAGTTGAGGAGCAATTTAATATCTTTTTGATTTTGGACCGATGATAATAATTCTAGTTTAGTTGCAGGAAACTTTGATTCATCTAGGTGTTGATGTCTTTTAAGCACAGAGTTAATGTTTCCACCGGTTTTACGTCATCCGGAGAGAAGGAGATGTGGAGTTGAGTATCATCACGAAGAATGCAATAAACTTTGACACTGCTTTCCTGCAGTCTGGCATTACAAATGTAGAATTACCACAAAATGTGTTTTGTGAAAAATATCTAATACGAACCAAAATATACAACACTTTAATTAATAATGTTGCAGCCTACATTAACTTTGCCAAGTATCTCAAATGGCGTGATGTACCAGTCCAAAAACTGAAATGATGTGCCCCATGTGTAACACAAAAATGGTCTATCTGGAGTTGTAATATAATAAACTGTGTTGCTAATACACCTGAAATCGGCACATAAACTCAGCTTTATCTTTCACTTGTATATTATATAGCACAAAACTATTAATTAATGTGGATACAAGGGAGGATAGAGTTAATGATCTGCACTGTGTCTTCAGAGAGCAGTCAGCTGAGAATAATTGTGTGCGTCTGAAGTGCAGTTGCTACCTGTATCCCCTTAACATCTGTCTTGTGTACTTGAAGTAGGTTTGCATCCTGAAAATGTCACCTCGCCACACTTAAGTGCTGTGTCTGCGCCAGTATGCTGCAAGTTACTGGGTTTTGCGGGGGGCAGAGTTTAAGAAAAAAGTTGTGGGTGATCCCTGAGGTGCAGTGGTGGAGCGCTCAGAGAGGAGGGCTGTGCTGCTGACCCTCGGTGGTCAGAACCCCTGCGGATCCTGTGGTCAAGAGGAACCGCACACTGCTGAGAACAAAGAAATATGATGGCTCCCAGTTGTCCTCCTCTGGTTCAAAGGGAATGGCAGGGCAATGCTAATTAGGCAGCTTGTGTTAGTGAATTGAACATAACTGCTGTTCCCTTCAGTGTTTCCCCTCCCCTTTGCCGTGCGCCTAACAAGCAGCCTCTACAACAGCCGTTATCAACTGCATTACTCTGCATATTTTTTTCCCACCGTAAGCTAACATGCTCATCTTTATTGGTCAAATCAAATTGGTGTTGCGATAATCTCATTTTGTTTTTATATTCTTTCTAGCATAGTTTAATCCACGTTGTCAAGTCTGAAGTCAATTAGAGGCATGGAACAGGATTTCTAGTTTATTTGACAGTAAAAAAAAGTGCTCTCTAAGAAGGTTGAGAATGCATATTTTAATCAGGGTTTAAGGGCAGCGCAAGGAGGGCGTCAGGCTATTGCCCTCATATACTATATATATATATGTATATTTAATGTTCCAGTGATATTTAATGTTCCATGCATATGTGCCTCTCCCTTCCCCTGCTTGTGTTCTGTGGTCTGCTTCTCTTGTAAGAGTAATCTGAGGCTCACAGTCAGTGTTTCCTGGAATACCAAATATACCAGTGACAGGCGGAGTCAGGTGGCACTTTATGGTTTTTCTGGAGGTTTACTGAATATGCTGCCTGTGAGGAGACCATCTCTTGGTCTGAATCTGGTTAGCTACTGCAGCTCTGATCAGCTACTCTTCTTAAAGCCTGTCCTCTGTCTCTGCTGTGTCCTAGAATAACAAGGGCTTTGTGACTTTGCTAGTGTAAATGTAGCTTTTAAAAAAAATAGCTGTGAAAAATATGCTAGATTCAAATACACCTGCGTGTGCGCATGCATAGTCAGTACAAAAGATGCTTAGCTGCAGGGGTGTTCTGCTCAGCGTCAGGGCACTTTCTGTCTTTCTCTCTCAGTCAAATATCTTTTAGTTAGTGTGAATACACTCAAGGTTGGCAAACACATTGAAGACTGAGTCACTTAAACAGCCTCATCTTAACACACAGCTGACTCACATTCTATCGATTTGTTTGTATATTATACTTTTTGCAGTCTATCTTGTGTATACAGAATACTGTTGTGTGAATTCCTCTGTGGCACATACAGTATGTTTGTCTCTGTGCCGTTTTATCTTCAAGATGAAGATCATGATCATAAACATCTTGGCAAATGACATGTGCAGGTGCGGTCTTATTACATAAACAGTCTCCTTAGTAACAGGCAACACAGTCGAGTTTAAGAATTCATTCATATTAGTGACTAAGAATAGCACAATCAGTGTTTGAGAGTCTCTCCCAGAGCAACAAACCACACAGCCTCTGATCTAAGTTGTCATGCAAGTTTAAAGCCTAGAGTTCATTCATTCAAACTAAAAGCAATCATTTTGTGAGAGCAGGAATCCAAAGAGGTGTGCAAGCCTAAAAGTGTCCGTGTCAAGTTAACATTTCACCACTCAGAGTTTATACATTTATTATTCCTTTTATTGAGGCAAAAATCAGCAGGGCATGACAAATGGCCGACAAACTCTTCTGTCTCCTTTCCTGACAGCTGGAGACACAAGGAACTAAACTTGGAAATCATAAGCAGAAGAACCAGCCACAGTCATTAGGGAGGATTGTGAGAAAACCGAGAAGAAAAATATTCTCTGCTGCAACACATACCAAGTATAGCTCATGTTAATTATGCGCAGCGGTGTATAAATATTATATGTATGAATAATGTTAGGATGCATAGTTTAAGGATGAACTATTTTGCGTTAATGAATATTAAGCAAATGAGAGAGTCTTTCTTCGCTGTTTCAGGTGTGGTCTTCATTTACTAATAAGAAAAATGAATGCACTTACTGGCTAAACACATCAACAACATCACATTTGCTCTCATTGTGGCTGTGCTCCTGTGGTAAGGAAAATAACTAAAAATGGCCATGACTTTACCGACTGCAGCACACAGAAATAAGCTCCATGTTTGTGGCAGGAGAGTGGCCGGTTATGAGCCACAGCTTCTTCATTGTCTCACAGGCTGGAGACAGAGAGGGAGCTCCTAAAGGGGCCTGGCAGAGTCTCTGCTTCCATCTGCCCACATGCCTCACCATGGAGTCCAGCTCGCACCACTTGAGATTGTACTCACGTCCAAGCTGTTACTGTAATTTGCATTGGCTCATAGGCAGAGGAGACTGAGGAGGAGAGGAGGAGCTGCACATGAGGCAGGGGTGTTATAAGTGGTCCTGGCAGCACAATGAGCCTGCCTGGATGTAGCAGTATGGGCAACTGGCATAGGCATTGCTATATTAATATGCAATAATGGCACAGAGCAGGTTGTGTGTCTGACTGGGATGAGGGCTTGTGTAAGTGGATGCTGTAAATTATAGAAATGTTTTTTTTTTTGTCTTTTTTAACATTTACTTATACTCTTGGCTGCTTAATACATTTGTTTTGTGAACTCATTTTTAATGAATTTTCAAAGTCTGTTTTTTTTATAAATAGATGGCCTTATTGTACATTTCTTATGAATGCTTTCACTAAATTTGGCTTCTCATCCTTGAAAAAGGTTTGAATTTTTAACAAATCTTCTGTTCATTTTGGCTTGTTACATTACTATTCCAACTTAAGTCAAATCTCAGAGCAATATTAGGGCTGCACAATATTGTGTGTGCTATATAATAACTGTTTTTAATATTGCCTTAACCATTACCTGTGCTATTTGAATTCTCTTTGACAAAAGAAAAATAAATAAAACTCTCTGGACTAACTTCCACTTGTCAAAGCAGGAGCTAAATTAGTTTAAAAGTTTATCAGTATCAAAGATTCTACTAGGACTAAACCAGGTCTAAACCATGATTTTTTTTATTTGGACGCACCACAGTTTGATTTAAAGTGGATGTGTACAAATTTAGATGATTTTGACAGAAACTAAAGTAAAAAAGTATATGGAAAGTATGGAAGAGTATAGCATTATTCCAATACAAGTCATTCTTTGCGATACGTATATTGTGATCATTAATATTGCAATAACAATAAATTTGCAATATATTGTGGAGCCCTGCATAAATATATAACAGGGCAGCACACGTCACACTGTGTTTGTATATGTGTGAGTCACAGTAGATATAAGTGGCTGGAAAAGCTTTAAAGGCTTTGAAAAGTGCTTCAGTCACTGGTTGAAGAATGTGAACACTGTGATCAATGATGAAACCCATACTAACACTTACAGAGCATGCTGTCTCCACAGAAAGGCCACTCCTGACACTCAAACCCAGGAATAATACCATAACATGAGTTCTTACACTGCTCTCGCTGTTTCACATCAAACCCGGGAAATAATCTTACAGTCTCCTCAACAATTCATTGAAATGTAATGCCGCAGATTTATTTACCAACCATGTCTGATTTTCTGCCGTGCCCATCTGGGACGTGCTTCATGTGTAGACGCTGCCTAATGTTGGATTTTGAATTAAAATCCAGTTTTCTTGTATAAAAAGAACAAACCAATCCTGCTCCATGTTCTCTGATGTCCTCATTTTTCAGGCTTAATTTGTTCCTAACTTGATAGCTTTTGGACTGCAATTTAGTCCAGAAGCTAATTTATCAAATTTACTAATTAACCAGAGAGGAACAATTTCTGATAATGCCACCTCTATCAAATGGGTTGTGAACTAATTATTTATGGTACAGCCACAAGGACAATGACCCATAATGAACTTCCTCTAGCTGATGGGAAAGTCACTGCATGGACACAGTATTTAATGGGAACTGTTGTTAATAGACATTTGTCTCACGCCTTGAATAGATCTAAACTCTTTAATTATTTGTACCAGAAGAAGAAATATGTGATGCAGTTATCCGTTTTCTTGCGTCTAAATAGTATATGACAGACATTTATCATTAACAGTGAAGCTGCAAATCTGCCTGTTTCATAGTGATTTAGTTAAATTAACTAAGCACACTGCAATATTTAGATAAAAAATAATTATGTGACTGATAAGTGACAGCTAAATGTGCTTTTCAATTTCAAATAACAGGCCTGACAGGTTTGTGATTACGGGCTCGCGGCGTGTGGCATGAGCTTGTCTGCAGTCATTCTAAACATTTCTTTGACATAATTAGTAATTATCCTGAAATGTCATGGATTAAATATTCCCCCAAAACCTGTAATTGAAGCTAAAATTGTCATGTACGCATCTCGCTCTTCCTCGCATCATCTGGCTCGACAAAACCTCACCCCCATTTGAACCCCCTTTTGTCGTGTAATAAGCAGAAGAAGACTTGAAGTCTGGATAAACACAAACGTTATTCTGTTCATGTTTTAAATCATTTATTTGCAGGTTGATGTGATGTGTTTGAGAGAAACCAGGTTGACTTCTGGTGGGTTCCTGTTTTATTAATATCTCATGCACATGCAAGTGGGCATGTGGGCTGCTGGGAGAATCTGCCTCCATCCACTGCTGGTGGTAATGTGTCAAGAGGCTTTGCAATTGTAAAATATGTGCACAAAGCTCACGGAGGTGTAAAGTATTCTTCTGGAAATCAGCTTTGCACCAAACACACCTGACCAGTTAGCAGGCCTAAAGGACCCCCATTTCAAACGTCAGTGTGAAAACAACTCAAACAAAAACAACTGCACTGTATTCTTAGGTTGAATAATGCAAAACAGAAAAAACATTTACTATTGTGTGTTTGTTTTCAACAAGTACATCTGCACAACTCTGAATTACAATAAATGCTTTTACAGTACTCGCTACAATACAACATAAATACATTTCTCATACAGTTGAGGTGATTATTTCTAAACAAAATAATATTCTTAAAGGCACCCTGTGTAACCTTTAGCCAGTAGAGGGCGTAGACCCCTCTAGAGACTCACTCGCCATTTTACGGACATTGTTTGTTTTTAAAAGGAAACTATCCTAACTGGTAAGTTTGAAAGAAGAAAAAATAATTAATTAATTAAGTTAATTTGAGTGTATTTTGTACAAATACAACTCTGCAAGGGTCCACTGTATTGCCTTGTTACTGCTCCCTCTGTTTGAGCCGTAGGCAAGTCACTCACGTAATGTCTACGCATCCGGGCATCATTTAGTATATTAGGTTAAGGGTACTGTCAGTGAGATAGGCATGATTCTACCAATCTCTGTCTCATCTCTGTCTGTCAAAGAAACATCAAAATTAATTTGAGAATATACTATATTTTGGGCTAAATGTTCCATACTGACTAAAATGTATGCAGGACTGCTTTAAATAGGCTCACAAGTACTACACTAAAGGTTCTTTCTGGTGTTTTTAGCTCCATTGTGGTGTATTCATTACAAAGAACACATTTCAGATGCAAATAAAAACATGGTATGGAAAGAAAACGTTGCCCAATTGTCAGGTGCTGTTTGGTGGCGGTAAACACATGCAGGTTTTGGCAGGGTTCTTGGTCTGGAATAGCCTTATAATGGAGGAAGCCACTATTTGAATGTATTTGAACAAATCCAACACAAACGTCCACTTCATCTGTGTATTTACTGTCCTGGTGCTGCTGTATATCTATTGACATTGCTTCCGTGGCAGGATTAGTGAATTATATGCACTCTGCCAGTTGTATGCTGTCATTTCCACACATACAATCAGCTAATTTTCTCACTGTTTTATGTCTCTTTCTTTTTATTCAAACAGGAGCACCCACAAATGTCTGCAAAAAGGCAATGTAAAACTCTGCCTCCTCTGTACCTAAATAGTCTTATGCATTTATATTTTGATCAGGAAATGTGAAATGGTGGTGTTGTTCTTTGTATTAGATTTCCAACATTTGAATAAAGATTACACAGTGCCCTGGGGATTCACACAAATTCAATCAGTCTTTGTAAATTGTGCAAAGACTTGCTCTTTTCTTTTTGGGAAAAGTGTCTTCAGTTTTTGACATTCTACCCCCAAAGACAAAACACCAAAGCCTGATGCAACATACATACAAATATACATACTGTTATGTAATCACTCAACCATTTATTTACGCTTTTTCTGCGTCCTATCCTAAAAGGCACACACTGTGACACATTCATTCCATATTGACACTTTAGAGACACCAAAATCAATTGTCAAAATAAGTATTTTCCATGAATTGCCGGTGAACCATGCAATCTTGAACTGACATATTTCCAACAAGTGCTAAGTGACTGAAAGCTTCACGTACTATGAATTGCATCATGACTAATTCCTTTAACTAATACCCATAGACTATGTTTGACAGAAGGTTCTCCTTTAACCTTCTTTGCGGAGGATTTCCTGTGAAGTGTGTCAAATTGAAAGCTGTGTGGTCCATTATTTGTGTGCACCGAGTGAATCAGACTCATATGCGTTACAGCCTCGGGTGAATTTGAACCTCTGTCTTCTATATCAATTTGAGTTGTGTGAGTTTTTCATTTGCCATTCACAATTACAGTGGATTTATTCATGTGGATCCTGTTGGTAATAAATCTCAAACAAACAAAAAGGTAAATTGTGGTAACTGGCTTGAATTTAATAAAACCAAAAACAAAACAAAAAAACAATAAAAAGACTGTAAATGTAACTGTAGTAGCCATATTTGTAATGTTAGAAATACAACCAGTCTGTGATAGAGTGTTGCATTTGTAGAAGGAATAAATATTAGTCTTTTGTAACAGCTTTAGTTCTTTTTAAGCATTTTAATGAACAACTAACAGATGGTGTGCACTATTTCAGACATAGGTCTTTTAATATAGAACAAGTTGGTCATGAATACAATTTCTGAACTGCATGATAATAATGAAGATCAGTGAGGTGGCTTCTGTAATATGTGGCACATATTTCTACTGATGGGTGTTTTATGTAGTGCCATCAAATGTATTTTCAGTGTGCAGTGTGCAAATGGGCTCTTCGCTGGAGTGTGCTAGAGTAGACAAGTTCAAAACATGGATACATAGTACCATGAAAGGACACATACAGAGGAAGATCAGTGCTGTATTGGGCCTTTGAAGGAGGATTTATAACCAAGTCTGGATTTAAAAGCATCACCGTAGCACAAAGTGGCCCCATAAGGCTGGGATCCAGAGGGTCTATTCAGGCCGCTCTGCACTAGAAGGCCAAGAAGCTGCTGTGCAAAGAAATGAGATGACATGCTGAAAATAAAAAGGCAAGGCTTTTGACAAAGGGATGTGAGGAATGTACAAACTGGCAGGCATGAGCAAGAAAATACAACATACAGAGCACGTGCAGCAACAGACAATCACTCTACAACATTGTTTATGAATCTCCAGCTCTTGTCACTGACCCTTGTACATTTTCAAAATAACTATCCCTCGAAATAGAAATCCCATAAGCTGCCTGTCAATGTGTAGCCACTCTGCTTCCTAGTATCACTTGCTACCAACTTCTTATATTTTCATGGCTTGTTTGTCTCTATGTTTTTGGCAAATATGCCAACTTTTCTTCAGCAATTTCATGGAAGATGTCAGTAAATTTGTCACATGGAGAAAAGAATAACAGCTGCATGTGTTGTGGAGGTGTTTGTTTTGTCAAACATGCCTTCTTATAAAATATGCAGCATGAGCCTTTAAAAATAAAATTTGTACAGACAGAAAAGATTCCATTTCCTCTTGCTTGTATGAGATTTCCACACCATTTGACAGTGAACATTGTCTGTTGCCATTTCTCCAGTTAAACTTAGCACACGTTTGCTAAGTTTTGTAAAATCACACAAATTGAAAAGTGGGTGCTGTAAACCAAAGGACACTGCATGTTTCTGTTGTGTCTATGAATCATAAATACTGGTCCCTCGGTGGTTGGGGACCTCTGTTATAAAGTGTTACTCTAACGTAGAGTCTACCAGAGTGTGTGTAGGCAGTGATAAGAGCACACCTAAAGACAGTGGCCAAGGTTTGATTAATTAATTCATTTATTTGATTGGGACAGTGCATGTTAATGAACATACATGAGATACAACCACATGAATGTAAACATGCCAGATTGTAGCTGTAGGCGAATTTCCATCCGTTGTCCCAACATTCACACACATTCATACACCAGTGCAACAATCACACACATTCATACACCAGTGCAACAATCACACACATTCATACACCAGTGCTGTGTCACTGGAGGCAAGGGTTAAGTGTCTTGCCCAATCGAATCGCCTACCTTCCGGTTAAAGGGGGACTGCTCTTCCACTGAGCCACTGCGCCCCGTTGCTGGCTTGTGCCCATCTGCTCCATGTCATTCCTCTCTTTTCAGCATGATAACTTTCTTTCTCTATCAAAGCAAAGAGTTAGAAAAAAATACAGTACCAAAAGTATTTAAACCCCAGAAAGACTTTTGAAGAGGATAAAATCTCATTAGTTATTTGTAAAAGACAAATCCAAGTGTCATGGTGGGAGATAGTCAAATAAAGATAAACAAGTTTCTGGCAAAGGAAAGCAATCAGTTTGTGAAGTGTTCAATAAGCTGTTGAAAAGCCGTACTGCTAATGCCCTGTAGCTTGAAAAGAAAAGCCAGCAACAATTAAAGTTTATGGCGCTGCAGTAGTTTGTGCTTCTCAGTTCTTTGTCATTGAGAGTTTTAAATGGGATGTAATTGAGGAGACCATCTTTGCATGCCGACATAATTATAATATGCAAATTCTGGTCCTATTTACCAAGATAGCCTCCACCTCCTTGATAAGATGTGACCAGAAATCCCAGGGGCTGCAGAGCCGAGGTTTGGGCCACTGCTGCTAGAGACAGAGCTGACTCAAATGAAGTTGGCCTGTCAATAATTATGTCTGTATCCTGACAAGAGTTACACAAGGGCAGCAGGCAGTTCACTGCCAGCACCGTCTAATTGGTGTTTATGCTTTTCTGACAAAGTCGTGTCTGTAAAATATCCTTACCCTGCATCAGCTCTCGGTATATTTCTCTGAATTGAGGACACATGCCATTATTGTCAATGTCATTACAATCTTCTACAATATGTATTCTAGACAAACATATATCAAGATTGTTCATTACTTTCTCATATAGACATTAGAAACAAAACAATTAATCATCTTCTTTCTCAATATTGTACACAAATGAACAAAGTCTTCAATATCAAACCCTCTAATGAACTACTAAAAGTGTAAAGAAAGTCTTCATTCTCGTAGTATTGCATTGAGTTGGCAGCGGTGTTCACAGTGAGTTTGAAAAGTGCTGCAATAACAGAGATTGTTTTTTATATATTATCTCTGCTTCTGTTTAATTTAAAGATGCTAACAAGCAGACCTGCGAGGTTGTCATATTGTAGTTCTTCTATTTGTTGGCCATTACATCTTCTCTTGTGAATTTAGAGAATATACCTTGGGCATCTAAGGTTGCCCTGATTAAATTTCTAACATCTAGAGAAATAACTGAGCAGGTGTAAAAAGTGAACTGTTTGTCTTTCATCTGTTTGTCTTCAGACTGGGGGCAGATTAAACTGTTCTCAGCGCAGAATCGTGATCGTTCTCACATCTGCTCTTTGTGTTAAGACTGCAGCTGCAGGAAAGAGGTGTGACACACAGAAATAGGACAGATTCTTTCAGACAGCTCACTTTTCAGCCCTTTATAGCAATGCTTAGTTTGTTTCTCTGGCTCCTTAAAATCTGCCTATTTCTGTGTCTTTTCTTCAAATACTGTGCTCTGAATTTAATATTGCCATCGCATTATCTATCTGTTATTTTTTTCAAGCACACACTGGTGCAACAACAAAAACAAACAAGTGATGGTTTATTCTTTAGCCAAAGCTTTGCATCTTTGCTCTGTATGTTTGAGTACGTTAACTTCATGGATGTATATTTGTATTTCTGTATGTATTCTTTATGTTTGTGTGTGGGTGGCTGTGATAAAACATGCTCACTTGTAGATGGCATGTGTAGCTTTATGTACATAGAGTTTGTATTTTTATTTTTAACAGAGCTAATGTTCGGTTACAGCTTTATTTTTTACATTAGCTCATGGAGCCAGAGGTAATTACAATAATTGGAAATAGGTTATGTAGAAGCACATTGGGAATCAGTAGGTTTCTTGGAGCTATTCACACACATAGGAAGACATTCTTTGTGAATGGACAATGGGCAGCAAAGTACGGTGTCCCTAACAGCCTCCCTCCTCAGCTGCATGAAGGACAGCTTGCAGAGGCACAAAGGTTAAGCTCTCTAAGATCCAAGAAAATACTCTATATCCCCTCAAGCAGATAAAACAAACCTTACCACACCTAAGAGAAAGCAGCAAGAGCAGCACTTTAGCCTCACAAGGGCCTGCAATGACAGTGCACATACATATCATACCAGTGCACATAAATACCTACAATACCTACCTAAAATACCTTGTTGTTGGATGTTAGCAAACAACAGATGTTTGTAGGCCAGTGAATCTTTGTGTGTGTGTAATAGTTATGTTCATATTTGTTATGTGCTACTAAGTGGGTTTAGTAGCACCAGAATGCTCAGCTGTTAATTAAAGCAGTATGTCTGACAGAAATCTCTGGTGAACAGTGGCATGACTAGGCACAAAAATAAACCTCAGGTTCACCTTGTGCATTCTGCTGTTGTCGACATATCGATTTAGCAGCCAGCGCTAATATTAAGCAATAAAGCATTTGAGGCAGAGCTGCCCTTTTCTTTCCATTGCCTCAGCCATTCATACATCTGTTCACATCCCATCTTACCTTCTTAACACCCATTAAGATTGAGAGCCTGCGTTTTGGGCATTATCTTAATGCAATTCAAAGACCTACATTCTACGTTGAGTTGCCTTGGCAACAAAGTTTTCCCCCTCTGTGATATGCTGAAAGATCAATAGAGTATTCTTGATGGTGTGGCAGAAAATGCTCTAGCACAGATGGCCCTCTGAGAAACCATGGGTTTTGTGGCCTACTTACTGAATACTAACACAATCAAGCAAGGTTATAATTTTAATAAACTAAACAAACTGTTGTAATGAGAATATTAAACTATTTTGATCCAGAGGTGACGGCACATCTTTAACACCAGCTTGAGCTGAGGGAATATGTTAAAAAGAGATATTTCTGCCTTGTTTTAGTGTGCTCTACTATTTTTCTTTATCAACCATCTAAGAAAAGGACATTTGGAGCGTTCAAACAATAAGGAAGCTTTGCTAAATAAATACTTCTGCCCAGGGAAATGGACACTTAAGGTTACTATAGAAGAGACAGGACACAGCCATATTCTAACATGTTTTATCTGGCTGGCCTTTTCAAAACATTGTACTGACTAAATGTCCCATTTATAAATCCTAGACAGTGAGGTTATGGCTAAGCGAGCAGAATCCCTAAAATAAATATAAATAAAACACCCACTTACCTCCCTCTGTGCCTGTCTGAAATGAATTGTAATGGTCCAGTGAAATATGGTATAAATTCAGAATCATACAGCTGTCAGCAGTGAGTAAATTTAATCAACCGCCTTACAAAGGTAAAACATCTTGTGCTCCAAGCTGCTCTACCTCCCTCTGAAAAGCTAGATTTTAATGAGAGCTCTGATTGGACAGCAGTGTTTCATAGATAACGAGGGGCAATGTTGTCTGTCAGACACTAGCCATTTTTGTGTGTATATGCAGCAGTCCTAGTGCAATGAAGCAAACAACTAAGGATTTTTACTGCTGGCTGCAGGATGCTCTGCAGGTTGGAGTAAAATGTCTTTAATGCACCAATGCACAATTTCTCACTTTTTTTCATAATTTTAACCATCCCTAGAAATCTCATCAGACAAGTGTGTGTGTAAATTATAATTAATGTGAGGCAAAAGAGAGGAAGGAAAGGTTTGGCAAGTAATTTGGTGTCTCGAGAATCAAAATCTTAAAAATATTGGCAAGGCTAGAAAATGTGTGGAGCTGAAGACATCATCAAAGCTCAACTTCTTGAAGGTAAAATGAATTCTGACAAATAGAGGAAACCATCAAACAGAAGTGCTATGTACATCTTATTCCCCCAAAATAACTGAATAGCTCAACACATGTTGCTTTTGACTGGCACATTGGATGTGGCAGACACTAAAGTTTTCACCCTGTGGAGTTGGATAGCGGCTGCAGCAGTCAGGAAGAATAGATGCAGATGCAACGTCACTTGTCATATTGTCACTTTGTTGGCATTAACAGGCTCTCTCATCAGCAGTGATGATAAGCTGAAGGCATTACTAGTCAAGATGCCAAAGAGGCTGAAACCAGTAGCAGAGTGGCATCAGCGTGTCAGTGTTTGTGTTCCACTGGGGTCTTTTACGGTTATTACAGCCAAGGATCACTTTTTACTCCTGTCACCACAGGCGTGTTTGCTCCACGAGTGAAATCAATATTGCTAAATGGGAATCAGAGAATCGGGACATTCTCAAAACATGTGTATCTTCCGGCAATGTCTTCATTTCAAACAAAAAAATAAATAAAAACACACCGCCACATTCTCACTTTTTTTTTTTCTTGCTTTGATTTACATGACAGCTTTCTGTCTAATTTAGCGGTACTTCTCAGAGGTCGAGGAAGAGCAGAGCCCATGAAAAGGTCATAAAAACCCATGCTCCCTGCTGACAAGCGCCCTTTTCTGCCTGTATTACTCCATTCTCATAGGAATTCAGAGCAAGAAAAACATACGGCTCATTGTGTGATATAAATATGGTTCAGACACCTTATACAAAAGAACTATTGTGAGCTTTTTGGGGAAATTATATAGTTGAGATGTAATGCAGGCTTATGGTATATAGGTTGTGGTAAAAAAAAAAATCCATTAAAGGGCAGAGACATAGGCTTTTGACAATGTTGGTGCTGCCTTTCATCATCCCAGGTGCCATTATTTCAGAAAAGCTCCATTTCATTTTGAGATTGATATCTAGCCGGCAGACACAGCAATCTTGGTGAGAGTCTGGGTTTTTGCAGCAGTCTCATATAAAGGCCATGATGCTTTTTATTAATTCAAAGAACTCTTTTTTTACCATCTGTCTCTCGCATGTCTTCTACACAGGACGCGGAAGCTGATCAACAATGGAGCGGCTGGTTCTGTGCGTGCTGCTGTGTACGGCCCTGGTCCGGGGAAACAGCTGTCCCGGCCGCTGCATCTGCCAGCACCTGTCCCCCACACTGACTCTCCTCTGTGCTAAGACTGGCCTGCTATTTGTCCCTCCCACCATCGACCGCAAGACTGTTGAACTACGGCTTACTGATAACTTCATCACCATCATTCGTCGGAAGGACTTTTTCAACATGACAAGTTTGGTCCACCTTACTCTGTCCCGTAACACTATCAGCCAGATTACGCCACATGCCTTTGTTGGCCTGCGGGCACTGCGGGCTCTCCACATGGATGGAAATCGCCTTACTGGTATTAAGAGCGATTACTTTAAAGGCCTAGTGAACCTGCGCCATCTCATTCTGGGGAACAACCAGATCCATGAGGTGGACACCAACTCATTTGATGAATTTGTCTCCACCATAGAGGATTTGGATCTTTCCAACAACAACCTGCGCACTCTGCCTTGGGAAGCCATAGCAAGAATGATCAACATAAACACACTCACATTAGATCATAACCTGATTGACAACATTGGTGCAGGGACATTTACACTTCTCACCAAGCTGGTGCGTTTGGACATGACCTCTAACAGATTGCAGAAACTGCCGCCAGACAGTCTGTTTCAACACGCCCAGGTTTTGTCGGACGCCAAAGGATCCAGCTCGTCCACATTGGCTGTTAGCTTTGGAGGAAACCCTCTGCACTGCAATTGTGAGTTGCTGTGGCTGCGTAGGCTGACCAGAGAGGATGATTTGGAGACCTGCGCCTCCCCAGAACACCTCATGGATAAGTACTTCTGGTCCATTCAAGAAGAGGAGTTCATCTGCGAGCCGCCACTAATCACAAAGCACGTTGTCACCAAGCCCTATGTGATGGAGGGGCAGGGAGTGACTCTTAAATGCAAAGCAGTGGGTGATCCGGACCCCGAAATCCACTGGCGCTCTCCAGATGGAAAGCTGGTGCATAATAACTCCCGCACTATCCTGTATGATAATGGCACCCTTGATATTCTCATCACCACTCTGAAGGATAGTGGGGCTTTTAATTGTGTGGCGTCCAATGCTGCAGGCATTGCCACAGCTGCTGTTGAGATCAACATGATCCCCTTGCCCCTGTTTGTTAACAACACAGGCCACATGCGGGAAGACCCTGGCCTTTCAGATATCACCACCTCCTCCAAATCTGGCAATGACACCAAGGGCTACGACAAGCAGGACAGGAGAGTTATGGTGTCTGAGCTGACCTCCTCTTCGGCAGTTATCCGCTGGCCATCTGAGCGCCACATCCCTGGCATTAGGATGTACCAGATTCAGTACAACAGCACAGCAGATGAGACTTTGGTGTACAGGTATGGAGTGGCAAAAAGGGGTGGTGTGTGGGGGGGGTGGGGTGGGGGAGAAGCTGAAGCAGCTGGAGTTGCCATCTGGTTAATGTCACTGTGGTCCATTATAAAGGAGTGACACATTGAAAATATAAAGGATGATTTAAAAAGCATAGCAACTGGTTAAAAAAAGCATCTACACTGCAGGGATCAGACAGGCTTTCAATGTAAAACCAAGTATTATTAAATCTATTCTAATATTGAATGACAATAAGCATTATGTAAGTCATGTATACCATGTATTATTTGTAGCAGTCATTTAGCAAAAGCACACCCCCATAGGGTTGGCATGGTATGACATCATGATATATTTCTTCCTTTAATACTTAAAATCAACCTTATGCTAAGCTCATACAGTACACTCATTTTTTTTTGCAGATATAATGAGTCACTCTTCTGTATAATTTTCCCATCTTGTTTAGCCATGAAACAAAGTGTTGTTTTGTCTTTAGGTGGTACATTATTACCTACAAATGATAACCATCAAAGTCCCCTTAAGGAGCCTCTAATTGTATTAACGCCAATCTTGACCTGAAGACAATGTATGTGTCTTTTGTGTTTAGAGCTGTGTAATTCTGCAGTTGCAGACAAATATGACCTTAAGTGTTCTCACATCAAAACTGTCTTAACATCATGTCCAAGGGCCTGCAGCTGTTGTGAAATATTCTTCAGTCATTGAGCCATGTCTTCCTTGTTTATCACCTTGTAGTTTACCTTCGTTGTCATTTTAAACACAAACCCATTGAGGCTGTTTTTACAGGCATAATGTGATCTGGCCTGCTCTCCCATAAGTCAGGTCTAATGAAGTGTTATGCCTTTTATGTTTGCCTACAAAAGTGACTGATATCTAATGTTACACTGGAGGAGAAACGAGATGGCTGTTGCATTTTTGTTGTGTGAAACTGACACCGTGTGATTTAATACACCTTATGCAAATAGGTAAATGGGGGCATTATGATACAGAAGATTAATCATCTACGTCTTCATGACCACAGTGTTTCATTTCTTTACAGAATGATCCCATCTACCAGCAAGAACTTCTTAATCAATGATCTGGCTGCAGGCCGGGAGTATGACCTTTGCGTGCTGGCTGTTTATGACGATGGCATCACATCATTAACGGCCACTCGAGTGGTTGGCTGCGTTCAGTTCCACACAGGCAGCGAGGTCAGCCAGTGCCGCTTTATGCACAGCCAGTTCCTGGGAGGCACTATGATCATCATTATTGGAGGTATAATTGTTGCGTCGGTGCTGGTGTTTATCATCATCTTGATGATACGCTACAAGGCCTACGGCAGCCCACAGGACAGCAAAAGCAAGGTCAGCTCCAGCATGCACTCTCAGACCAATGGCAGCCAGCAGAGGCTGCAACGATCAGTGTCCAAGCAGCCGTCCGATGAGGGCCAGGCGCCCAAGGAGTGCATGGCGCTGGTGCTCAGGGTGGACAATGAGAAGAAGGAGAATCCCACGTCAACTACAGCCATCCTGGAGGTGGAGCTGCCTCCGCTGAGTGCAGACAAGATGAAGAGGAGAACCAGCCTGGACGCACATTTTTCTGGCCCACCATCTGAGGACACACAGATGGACAGTAGCCTCACAGGTTCCACTATGTCTTTATGTCTCATAGGCCCTAACGCTGGCACCAAAGAGGCTCCGAGGCTCAAGGACAAGAAAAGTGCCCTGGCCAATATGGGATTGCTTCCCAATGATCTGGCACGAACTAGGCACAGATTTTCCTTTGATGGGGGGGATTACTCCATATTTCAGAGTCATAGTTACCCACGCAGAGCGAGGACGAGGTTGCACAGGTCCACCAACCAGCTCAACATGGAGTCGTCGCCCCTCGCAAACAGGAAAGTTACGTTCAGCAGCACTGAATGGATGCTCGAGAGCACTGTGTGAGAAAAGCAATGTAGCCTGTGCGGCTCTGTTACACGCGAGACATAGTATGCACATGTATAATCAGAAAGTTACAAACAGGCCATAACAACATAAGCACACACTTTCCTGTACACAGCAGATGACAAACACAAGCACATTTACCAAGGCAAACTTTCTGAATAGCTGAAAAGTTGATTTTTTTCATCTTGCCTCCTCATCATACTCCCAGAGAGCTTTGTTGGCCATGTCCTTTCTTTATGCAGCAGTGCCTTATCCTAAAAAAATGTACGAATGGAGGATGCTGCTCAGTCATAAACTTTCCTCTTTTTCATTGTCTCCCACAATGACACTGGGAGTGTATCTTGGATTTTTATTTTGTCTTTTTCTGTGACATGCCAAGGGAGTGTGATATTTGAAAGTGACTGTTTCAGATTCAATTGTTTAAAAAAATTCATAAAAATACCATCTTCATAAATGTAAAGTGAACAGCCAGGTATCCTGTTATGTCAATCATGTTTTGGGTTCTTAACAAAAAGAAAAAAAAAAAAAACTTTTGCACAGAAGACACGAGATACAAGGACAAGTATCACCACCAGTCTATACAATAATAGTAATGTTGAAAAAGAACAGAATTTTGCAAATGCCGATTTCTAACGTTAGCGTAGGGAGGATGGACTTGGAAATATGGATTCCTCTTTGATGACCGGACTGTATGATGTTTAATAGGTATTGTTTCAGATGTGACTGTATATTAATCAGTACTGTATCTGGCTGGTCTAGATAAAAGACAACAACAAAAAAGACATATATAAATATATTAAAACATTGGTGTATGTGTACTAACTATGTAAGTAAGTCATATGTCACATGACTTTTTACAAAGCATTTGGGTGTTGGCCGCAAGTTTTTACATTAAAAACCTGTGTCATCACACCTCTTCCTATTTAGTATGTCAAGGTTTGGGCCATTTATCCCTCACAGGGGGAATAAAATTTTTGTGTGGGTATCACGTGTGTTTCCAGTCGTGTTTATTTTATGTGCCTCAGCAGGCAGAAGAGTGTCCACTGCAGCAAGGGACACATGAATCGAGATGATAAATATTTGATAAATAGGTACTATTTATAAGATTTGCACTTCTGTGAAAGCTGCATGAACGGCCGTGGAGTAGAGTGGACTTCCAGGGACATGACAGCTGAACGTGGCACTGAATTTAAATGGTGCTGAGTTGGCGCACGATTTCGTGTACTCCACTGGGGGGAGACAAAACTCCCATTTCATTTAGATACTGCAATGAGGACGCATTATAAAAGGGATTTATGTAGTATCGTCCAGATAAACAAATTTAGTCCTATTTCATTGGTGTTTGATATTGTGAAAGTAATTTCAAAAAGCATACATTCACTTGAAAGCATTACTTTTTCTTTGATTTAAACTTAGCACACGCTAAAGAAATAAAACAAGAAAATGTTCATTGGGGTTTTCATGTTTAAGCCTCCCATTTTCATACTTACTGCACACATCACTCTTCACCGAGCCTGATTTATTATCTTTAGTGGCTATAAAAGAGGTTTCAACATTAACTTGGCAATTTGTGTTTATTCCATTGTTTGCTACTGAAAACCCACAGCTGGAATGTGTTGCTACCTGTGTTGAATCATTTCTGTCTGCTCCAATCTGTAATCATTAGTCAGTCAAACTAAACCCAAATCTGCTTAGCTAAAAACCCGAGACTTCATCCAGTCTTAAAAATTGACCCGGACAGCCAAACTAGCTTACACTGAGAATAAAGAAAAGTGTGTTGTGTCTTATCAGCACTTCTGAGTGCAAAAAAAGTGCCTTGAAGCGGCAAAGAAGGATTTTCCTACCAAAGATCCCATTATACCTTTAATGCATAGTAATGTGTTTGAAGAAACCAATCTTAAGTAGTTTACAATGTATAAAACTTTTTGTCTTATCCATGCTGACCACTTTGTCTTCAGAGAAAAGTGCTGTTTTGTAGTACACCTATCAATTGTAGCTCAAATGCCACTGGTTCCTGCTAATCTGAATATGTTGTTTTTGTTTCCTTACAGTGATTGGATATTAAATAGACACATTAACTGTAGAAAGGCATATCATATTTATTTGAACAGATGCTTCAGTTTAAAATCACATTATTTACAATAAAGGATGCAAACAAGAGGCTAACAATATAAAATTTAAATATTCATTTTAGCCTATATATAAAAAAAATTATACATCATTTTTTACAACATGGTAGCACCTTACTCAATACTTATTAACCTCAATGTTGTTGTCTTTTTAGCTTTGTCAACACTGATTTGACCGTATGAGTGCTGCTTGCGTTTTTTCCTTTTCCAAGAAATGGGCAGTTGCAGCCAAGCCTAATGCAGCCCACTCTCTACTGCTTGGAGAGAACACTTAGCCTATTGACACAGACTGTGAGAATTGCTTCAGGCTTTTCCAGTACACAAATAGTTTACCAGTGCTTCCTTCTGCAACAGTTGTTCTAAAAAACCCAGATGGCACAATATTTTTGTTGCCAGGTTTGTTTAGAAAATATCAGTTTAGTTTAGAAATGCACCTACAATGACTGAAAAAATATAATTGAAGTCTGACAGGTGTGAGCGAAAGAAAGTAAGCAGTGACATGTCACAGGTGGGCAAATATACATGTGCAAGTTCTGCCAGTCAAAAGGTTAATGGCTGCTACTTTTATCCAACAATATAGTTGATGGATACCTGAACACAGGACAACAATGTGCTGCTCTTCTTTGTAGAACTGAAGTACAAAGTGCCCCCTGTTGTGTAGTAGTCATGGAGCAATTCTACAAATAACTACATTTATTCACTTTGATCATGAGGGGCTCATATGGAGGTGCGTCCTGTACATCACAAAGAGTGCTTGTTCAGACTAGTATTGGCCTACACAAAAGCTATGTCACATCATGGCATTTTCTTTTTTGCTTCATCCAAGTGACTTTGCGTGTGTTAATTGATTAATACTATTTAGTATGATTAAACCTACAGCCCACAGGTGAATATTTGTAAAAAGACAAAGCAATGCAGTGAAATTTAGAAAGCCAGAACAGCTGACAGCTATGCATTTTTAACCTGTTTATAAAAGGAGGTTCAATTTAAATAATATACCAGTGCTCAAATGGCAAATGAGTTTGTGTGGTTTATTTATCACCTAAAACACCATAATTATGATAAAATGTTCAACACATTGCATCATGATTATTCAAGGAAAAAAAGGCCTCCCTGCGAAGTGGATATTCAAAAGAGAGAGTCACTGATCAAACAATGAACATGGTTGCCGCCTTTAGATTTACACTTGAAGCAGGAGGTAGATGCCCCGCTAGCTCTCGCCCTGCTGCCTGCTGACTCCACCACTGTACTGTGGGCTTTCAGCTACAGCAGCAGTGATGAGATATTGCTACAAAAAATGCCCATGGAGAAGACAGACAGCACAGTTGATGTCTAACAAAGTACAATACAGGCCTGGAGAGAAGCATCCTCGCAAACAACAGGCTGCAATAGTTTTGTGCTTGTTACTTGAGCACTATCTCAGTCTCCAGAACTACCATCTGAGCTCTCCGCACCTGCTACCTTCCAAATTTTTCTCTTCTTTTTCTTTGAGTCCAGCTCTGAGTCGGAGTCCTGCTTGCGTTTTTTGCGGCTGCATGTCCGCCTCTCCCGCTCTTTTTCATTGTCACTGTCCACTGAGCTGCTGTCAGTATCCCTCTCTTTTTTCACAGTTTTCTTGTTTTTATGTTGACTTTTTGTCCTTTTTCTTCTTTGTCTGTCTTTAGCAGCATTGCTGTCATCGCTGCTGCTGTCACTGCTCCAGCATTCAGCTTTTTTTTGCTTGCCTCCCTCTTCTTTTTTCTTCTTTTTCTTTTTCTTCTTTCGAGAGGATTTTTTGGAACGCTTTGATATGCTTGCTTCTTTGCCAGACTTGGATTTTTTCATTTTGTAGCTTCCAGTTTTTTTTGAGCCACTGGATTTACTACAAAAATAAAGAAATACAACACACATTACTGTCACAAAGAAAAAAAAAGAAAAACCCGGACCCCTTAATAATGCTGCAAAGACAAATACCTGCCACTATTAAACTCTTCAGGATAAAGCTCTTTAAAGCCACTGTGTCCCCATCTGTAACACAAAAATGCATTACCATTTTAGCAGAACATCTTTTACATTATTTTGTGTAGTGGCTTAGTACTGTACCTGTCTGGATCATTAGCCTCAAACTCATAAAGTTTGCGAGTCCAGTATCTGGCTTCTCTGTCGTCATGCTCTGAGATTTGCTCTCTGCTTCGGCTGATATGTTTAAATTGATCTGACACTCGATCACAGTGCATGTGCCCCCTGGAAAACAACCACCGACAATCAATGAATCAAAGAGATAGCTCAGTGTAACAGCTCTCTAATTTAGTTCTACAATACAAGACAAAATCCCAGATGAGCTTTGGTGGCACTTGTTTTCAGCGGGTTTAAATTAAACTGGGACATTCAGCGGTCCTACCTCATACTCGTGTCTGCTGATAAATGTTTGTGTTGGGACGTGTTGACCTCCCAGTCTCGCATTTTCCACATTTCTATTTCCTCCTGGATCTGCAGAGGGTCAGCGGTAAGTACAATAAGCACAATTGACATAACCACCAAGGTTTTTAAAACAATACAGTGGTTCAAATGGGTCCTGCTCAATTATGAATACAGAATGAGAAGATGTGATGCTACAATAATAAAATATAAATCCAGTAGAAGAGGATTATGGTTCCAGTTTTGGTTGTGCTATTTCAAAAATGTATTTTGGATAATGGGTATTTTGCTATGACAGCGGCAATCAGATATCATTACAATATTGTATGATCTAATGATGGTTATTATCAATTTATGATTTTCATAAAATAGCCATGTTTGGTGCTTTATAAGAGTTGCAAATGTTTAATAAAATTTGATCGAATGTGCTTGTATTAATTACACGGTTAATCAAGTAGTTAGCCAGCTGATAGAGTTGTCAAAGCTGCGTTGTTGAATTATTATTATTATTATTATTATTATTATTATTATTATTATTATTATTATCTTAAATAAAACCTCGGAAAAACAGTGAGTACACCCAGTTTCTTTCTCTCTCATATAATCCTACCTTGTTGTGGGCATCTGTGTGTCTGATTACATTTCTTAGCAACGTCTTGCCGAGCGGTTGTTTCGCCATGTCGACACCTGGAAACATACCAATTAAATCAAAAATAATAACGCGCATATTTTACAGTAACACAGCTGTAACTAATGTTAAGCTATGCACTGCATAACGTTACATCTACTTGTTAGCATAGCCAGTTAGCTTGTATTAATTAATCTTTAAATCCAATTGATTGATTCAACATACAAACAAACAGATTAAAATCCCTTTTATATATAACTTAAGTGGGGTATTTAAGTTATAAAATCGTATGGGTATTTGTACTGTACCTTAAAAGAGTAGCAATCAAAAAACATAGCTTAGCTTACAGATGCTACTTCCGCCTTGAGGGCGAGTAGTAGTTGCGTCGCACACAATGACGAGTGAGGAAACTGAAAATGTATAGGTTGCTCGGCTTGTCAATCATAGTACCGCTGCAGTGTTTGGCTACAGCTTAAAAGTGTTGTGTTTTGTGAAAAACAAGAAAAATAAGCAAAATTAGACTAAAATGATTGTTATTGTTCTGAAAATCAATAAGACTCCACAAACTTCAGAAGGTAGGCTCAAATGAAGTCTAGCCCTAGCAACCAGTCCTTGGCTAACGTACTTCCTCTAGTAATCGAGGTTTAACAAGGTCTTAAATAGCAGCCTAAAGTCTAAGAAGAGACAGCAATGCACACGTGACTGTAGAAAGCGATGCATTGCTCAATAAATTGCTCTTTCTTATTATTTATTTCTTTAAATATTCTTGATAAAATTACATGGGTGTCAAACCACAAATTACAGAGAAAATTAGAAGGCTATATTATTATCTGATGCCTCATTGTGTAAACACATTTGATTATTTAATAAGATGTAGGTAAATCAAAACATGATACAAATCTGTTGAATGAATCTCTAAATCACAGCGACAAAGTGTCAACAGCCATTCTCATTTGTTTTCTTTTCACCCAAAATCTTAGCTGCAGAATCCATCTGAATTATATTTGACAACAAAATGAATGGAGTCTCAGAAGCAAATCTTATCATTCTGTGCTGCTCTCTGCATATCTGTTTGGAGGTCACTGAAATGAGAAATAGGTTGTGTAACTCTCTTTTCAAACAGGCACAATTACACTTTAAATTTAAAATCCACAGTGGCTATGCAAACAATATGCTCTTCTTTTTCATCTCATTTGATTTACAAATTGCCCTACTGCATGTTGCCCCTGTGGCAAACTGCTTTCTTCTCCTAACTCCACAGCAGTATCTCTCCACTTTGAATGCCAAAGTCACTTTTTTATTTATTCTGCATTAATAGAAACTCCCATTCTCTCATTCAAACCTTTGTTGGTGAATATTAATCATCTGTTTGCTAGGTTTTCATTTCTATTGAATATTAAAACAAATCTAAAGCGATAAATAAAAAGTCTCACTGAAGCATGTAGCATACTGTTTCAGTTTTACCAGCACAAGCGCTGACTGCTATACACAAATCTGCTACACTTTTTTTCCAGCTCATTTCTGGAGCTTAATGACAATGTGCTCTGCCAAAACACACTCTAAATCAAAATCAAAATCATTTAGTTACTGCTTTCAGGTTTGTTGTGCAGGTGCAAGTATTCTTAATATAAATATTTGTAAAGCTATGCCCAATATAGATAATAATATACAATTAATCTAACTACTATAACGGACGTTTTGCTTTGGTATATTCTCATTGTGAAGTATTTCTGTCAACAAAGTAATTATTTTTCTTCATTGCTTTGTATAGTCTATAGTCTATATAGTGTATCTGTTTTCTAATTCTATTGCATACAGTCCAAGCAGAACAAAAAGGTGGAGGAAGATGGGCGTTTTTTCTCAAGGAGTCCACCCCGCCTCATTGTGAAAGGAGAGGGAGGTGGGGGAGGGTACACCCACCCAGACACACCATGTCTGACATTCATGCTCACTATAAGGAGGCAGGGTTGTTACAAAGACAGTGCGACCAAGCAGAAAAGAGAAAGACGGGGCAAGGGAGGAATTAAATGCAAAAAAGTGGAGTAAAAGATGCATAAGGGCTGCATCACTTGGTGTTCACAAGAAGCAAAAAACATTGTGTTTGTGAATGGGAGCTGCTGAGCTCAACCACAAGGCGAGTGCAATGAGAAGCCGCTGAGCACAAACCTCCTCCTTCTGTCCCTGCGTGTGTCTGCCACTGCCAGCTGATCCCGAGCCCTGCTATGATTTAGAGGTATGCGCTATGGCTTTTCATTAGGATTTGGAGCTTGATGTTTTCGGAATATGCTGCTGCAAAGGATTTGAACATGCTGTTATTTCTGATTGAACACAGTGTGCGACGTGGAGACTCCTCTCTGGGCTGCTCCCTCCCTGCTGCCCCTGGTTGTGTTTTTGGCTATGGTTCTGACTCAGAAGCAGGGCATCACCCAGATGCGGGTCGCTGACTGTATGGGAGGTTAATCCTGTGAATACCAGCATGGGAGCCAAACAGATGAAATGGTAAGAGTTGTTTCTCATTGTTCCTCTTGATGCATGAGTGTCACATAATAGGCCTTCCAGCTAATCATCTTAATCAATAGGTGATGTCTCAGTGTTTGAGCTGCATTTCCCTATGACAACAGGAAATTAATGCTTAAGGGTTATTATTTTGTGTTTACAGCACAGGAGGTGAGGGTGTGTCCCTGTGTGTGTCTGTGTGAGCAGAGAGCTGCTATTGCCTAGCAACGGCTAACTTCCAGTAGCTGCTAATCCATGTTCTGATTGGTTAAGATATTACACATTACAATGGTGCATAGCTTTGTTAAGCATAGCTACAGCATCACTATTTGTCCAACAAAACCTTCTGAATGTAACCCCATTTCACTTAACATGCAACTTTTTATGTAGTGAAGCCAGAACTAAGAATAACGTTATTGTATTCACAGATGCCCATCTTTGCCAGTGCTTAATTTTAAGCTTATTTCAAATAGTCCAAATTTGTGAGGACTGTTACGTGTTTCATTGGCATTAGAGATAAGCAGTGGACATCTTCAGTACTTTGAGTTTATTGACTTGAACCCTGAGACATTGAGGGTATCTTGGAAATGTCATCATCTGTAATGGCAAGATTAGTTGCATGCTTTGATCCCCTTTAGAAAAACACTTTGGGATAATCAACACAAAATCTGATTAGATGTGACCCAACACAAATAACTCTGGCAGAGAAGCTGGCAGAAGCCGTCTGCACCATCTTCAAAACACAAAATCTATGAACAAAACCTTTTGCAGAACAATTTAAGTCATAATTTTGGTATTAAAGTAAATATAGTGCAGTAAAAAGTAACACATCTGTTTTGGGTTTCCATGAGCTGTGATATTAGTTTCTGACGACTAATGCTGTTGTATAAGCAGAAAATCCCAGTGGCTTACATCTGGACATTGCTGCATATACAGTATGTGGGCACAATGTTTGACATTGCAAATGACATTTGTCCTACAATTGTGTGGTTTCTAAACTCAGTTATACTTTTCCTGATGTTTTCTTAGACTGGAATTAGAGAGATGAAAACCTGTCCCACTATGTAGCTTGTCGTTTTTCCCATTTAGAAAGAGACTTCACCCACTAAAGGACTATTCATAATGCCATAGGTCACAGGGCATACTAGCCCCCTGGTGTGTGGCTGCTGACAAGGAAATTCCCGTGGGAATAATAATAGAAAATAAATAAAACGCAAGCTACAAGACTCTAAAGCCGTTCACAAAGCGTACTGCATAATGTTTTGAAATTACAGCCAAAGGGGGAGCAAACTATGTAAAGAATTTCCTGTGAGAAAAATGACATTGCATGCATTCCTGCTTGGGCTGTGATTTTCTAGTATCATTACATTATATATACTATTTGTAAAAAAAACAAAACAAAAGTCAAAATGTCATTGATGCTTAATTCCTAAGGGCGTTGTTAAGTTAGAATTATTATGGTTTAAATATTCTTATGGTTTTATATTTAGCCCTTGTTGTTGCTTAAACTTCCATTTTTGTGCTCCTTGGGGAATTATAGAAGTCTGTATTTCCATTTTATGTAGCCTGGCCTATTTATTGCCATTCATCCGGCAGGAAATGCAAATACCCACCATCTGTTTCAGTCTCTCCTCAGCCAGCCCAGCTCACTCCCCCAAAGAGGAGTATGTTATCACCCATACCACTGATGGCTCTAAAGAAGAAACAGCCAATGATCAGTCTGAGGACCTGGGGGAACCTCGGGATGACAAATCTGAGCCGACAGAAAAGAAATCTGTCACAGGTTGGTACAATCTTATAGAATAAAGTCTGACGCAACAAATCTTGTTTTTGGAAAGAAACCAAATCCTTCCCTGCTGCATCGTGCTTTTCTCTGTATTCATTTTAGAAGAGATGCTGCTTTGTGGATTTTGTCCCTCCCTCGGGCATGATGGGCATGATGACGAAAAGTCCTGGGTGGAGCAGCTGGATGCCCACCAAGAGCAGCTGGAGAAGGAGATGCAAGAGGCCAGGAAAATGGTGTTCCGCCTACAGGTATTTGGTGGCCTAATAGACTGAAACAAACAGCACTCCCATTGCAAAAATACCCACTGAATGACAACACACATCTTGAGACATTGGGAAATACAGTGTAGCATACTGTACACTGAGATGTTAACCCACACACAAACGTTTTAGTAGCACGTTTATACCATTTTAAGTTTTGATTTAGCTCGGTATGACAATTGACAAGCCATATTCTTTCTGCTCTTTTTGTGCTATTAAATCTCAATTGTACTATACCTAAATGTATAGTATAGTGAAATTTACTTAATGGTGAGGTTAAGCCTGTTTAATTATTCAGATCGAATGTTTTTTATAGGTGGAGTAAGTGACTCATTTTGGCTGTTAGCATCCATAAGGCATTGGATGTTTAAGCTGATCAATTAAAGTTGGCCAGCTAGCAAAGGGACAGGACAATCTTAACTTTTCTACCATTTAAATCATGTCACCCCATAGTACAGTAAATAAATAAGATGTGGGACAATACAGCGGGTGCAGTGTTCTGGGCCAAGAACACATTTAAATGCTCTTATTCGGCCCAGATTGGTATTTAAATTTCTCCTGTAGACAGGCTCCAGATCTCTGAATCACCATCACATGCCACATTTTGTTGAGTCACATTGTATTTTGTCAAAATGAATGAACAAAACATTCTCTCAAAATTTTAGACATACTTATTTCTAGGTCAACCCTAAAGCCTTTGCTTTGCATAGACCAAATATACTATCACTGTGCAGCTTGTCAATGTATAGTAAATTCATATGACTAAAATTGGACTAAAACGGTATATGATTAAATAATTATTAGATGGCATATTAGTGATGGATAATTATTTTATTTTTTTACTTGTCAGTGGAGGCTGTGTGTAAATAGCTGTGGAAGTGGTAATAATACAACTAGAGACTGCATTTCAATCATACATTAAAATGTATTTTAGGCAGTGTCTGTGGGTTTTTCTTGCAGGCCCTGCTGCTTCACGGCTCCCTCCCTGAAGAGGACCAGGATAAGTCAGTGAGCTTCGGAGACAGCCGAGCCAACACTGAACAGCAACTGGTACAGCGCCCTCTCTCTGTCTACTTGAGATGTTATATTACTTTCACCAGAGCCTTTGTGATAAAACATAGATGGTCTGGTCCTCTGTTAATGTCATTTACACCCACCACTTCCCTTTTAAGTGGTCTCTGTAAAGCACAAATAAGGCTTTCTGATCTGGTAGCTTTTGCTGTCATACAGGCCTCCTCACACTGCCTGACATTTCCCATTCTTTAATTACCCTGCTTATCATTTTCCTTTTGAAGGTTCTAATCCGCAGTCGGTTGGACCAAAGCATGGAGGAGGCTCTTGATCTTAAGGTACAGTAAGCAAATGTAATTAGGTCTTACATTGTGCAGATGAGAACCCTTTTTTTGAACAATGTGGATCTTTATGTTTCCTAGCGGGAGCTTCTAAGACACAAACAGGAGGTGCGCCACATTCAGGCCATTAAGGTACATTTTGTTCTCAGATGGTCCAACTTGAATTGAAGATTAATCGTTCTTAATATTTTTTCTGTACCACTCTCAACTAATACTGCACTCTTTCAATATATTATTAAGAATAATCAAGTTTAGTAGTCACATTCTGTCAGTAATGCAGGTGGATAAAGCAAATCTGTATTCAGGTCTTCAGCTGCCATTTCTTTGATGTACTCTTCTGTCTCATTAGGATGCTCTGCAGCAGCGCCTGGCAGTGCAAGAAGACACAGTGCTGCAACTCAAGCAGGAACTGCTGAGGTGCAACATGGCTAAAGATCAGCTGGAAGGGGAAAATGTGAGACAAGTGATGATATCCTGTTTGATAGTGTAATATTTGACCCAGCTGACCTCAGGCTGCAGTTTATGTGAAAACAATGTAGACTTCATATTTCAACCTGATATGTTCTGTTTGCAGGCAGAGCTCAAACAAAAATTGAGTGAACGGAACAAATTACTGAGTGAATATGAGGTATTGTCTTTTATTATTTATACTGCAGTGCCCTCTCAGGGTTCACACATGCATTTATGTCTTATGATTTATGACATTCATCTGGCTTGTCACAACAGCAGCAGGTTGGGAGGAGGGACAGATTAATGCAGCAACAAAAACTTGATGAAGCTCAGTATAAAGCACATGAAGTCAACCTTGGAAGGGTATGCGTTATCACCATTGTAAATTTGTTGACCCATGATTACATGTTGACTTAATGACTCACAGAATGGAATAAAAAATACTGCATGACAATAAAAAAATAATTCTACTTCACAGGGAGAGGAGCTACAGCTGGTACGAGAAGCCTTGCGCAGTTTAAGGGACAGTTTCTCTGGCCATGACCCCCAGCATCACACATTAGACACTTTGGAACAGGGTGTGGCCAGTCTCATGGATCGTTTACACTCTCTAGATACGCAGCTGAGACATGACAGAAGGGTACGTGGAACACAATTCTTCCCCTTATGTACCAATGGGTACATTTTGCTTATTAATTATGAGTAATAACTCCTTCTTCTAGGAGGAATTTAAATCACCGGGGCGCAGGGCCAACTCTACAGACCGTGACTCCTGGCCACCAAGCTCAAGTGAGGCAAACAAAATCTTTCTTTGTTGAATTTGTCTTCCTCTGCGACATCTCATCTCTGACTGTTAATCAAAGTATGCCGTTTAATTAGATTGTGGTGTGTGCAGGACATTATTGACTGTGACCCTACTGCCATTTTAGACTGTCATTGTGAAAAGCAGTCTTTGGTGTTTTTGTAATTATTCTCAGAAATGGCGCACTCCCAAAGTAGCCCCGGGTTGGACACAGCCGTCTCAACCAAAGTGCTTTACTTTACTGATCGCTCGCTCACTCCGTTTCTGATCAACATCCCGAAAAGGTGACTATATAAATGCTTTATGCTTCATTTATGTAACAGTGGAAATGTTTGTTCACTTTATACATTTGCATGTGTTTTCAGCTAAATGGTGTTTGGGTGAAACCTGCATGCTCAGGGCACACAGCTGTATTCTTGAGCTACAAATGTATGCCTCTTTGGCCTGGCTGTTTAAATGTTCAACCTAGGAAAGCTTAATGTCTGTGTAGGTGTGCTATATTACATCTGCAATGATAATGAATGACGGTGTGTACTTACAGGCTTGGTGAGGTCACACTAAGAGACTTCAAGGCCGCCGTGGACAGACAAGGCAGTTTTAGATACCACTTCAAAGCCCTTGACCCTGAGTTTGGCACAGTAAAAGAGGAGGTAGGAAAATTACAGCCCCTACTTCTTTTCTCTTCACAAGGCAAATAAATGTCAACTATAAAGTATAATATGCTAATAATAGTCACAGTATGTCTGCCCTATTCTTCAAAAACTCTGCTGGAGAACTGATTTGCATCTCAAGGACTTGAGACCACTGACTTGTCATTTTCACTTCATTTCAGTGTCTAAATCTTTGTTCAATATACATGTAAGTCTTTCTCAATTATATCTATTGTTAATGCATGATGTGTAGGTTTTTCAGGATGGAGCAATTGTACCCGGTTGGGAGGGGAAGATTGTGGCGTGGGTTGAGGAAGACCATGGAGAGAGGAGGTAGAGCCCAAATGAAGAGAGCAGAACTTCAGACTTGTTTTAAACTCACTGTACGTACAGTGCAAGAAACCACTAAAATAAATTGTTATTGTGATGCCATAACACAAAGTTGTACAATACAATTATGTGGGACCAATGGATGTAACACAATTAAAATAAAAAATGTAATATGAAAAATGCCATGACACACATTTTTATTGTATATTTGTTGATGATGTTTGTCAGCTCATATATGCATTATGCATAATGTGGGACTTTGCTAGCATTGAATGGTCAGTAATGCAATACTTGAAAAGTCTGAATTAAGGAGAAAGTATTTTACATTGCAATATATACATTAAAACATGCTCCATTAAACTGTAATCTGTGCATAGTTTCACAACCTTACAATAGTGTTTACTGACTTTTTCCACATTGTCAAATTGCCAAATAGTGTTTCATGTTTTAATAAACACAAATGACTGCATGGATTATCTATCATGTATGTTTTATTTTGTTGTCAGTCATTGTCTGGTCATATGGTCATGTACACCATCATTATACAACCCACCCATACACCCACACCTACCATAAACAAACTCTACATTTATCAGTGTACCAACTTTTTTGCAGCGAATAGGCCTTCACAGCACAATGTGACTCAGTCACAAACTAATTTATTTGAAAACAGTTTTTAAAGTTGTTGGTAGTAGCTAGTATATTACTTTGGTCACTTTTGGTGCAGGTTTTACTGTCAAATAATTGTAAGATGAAATACATTTCTATAAACCATAACTATAAAAGATTTACTTTCAAAGTTGAGCTGTCGTTTTTTTTTGTCAAAGACAGCAGTTGCAGAGTCTTCATTTACAAGATTAGGGAAGTCAAGAAGTAAATAGTAAACGTCTTCAACTTCTAATAAGACATCATCCTGCAAAGAAAAATAACTTTAGACTAGCACAAGCAAAACCAAGGCACTGAGGGCAATTATCTATTTTTCCTGATCTATGCACTGATATACATTGGATTAAGGAGCCGTTCATTATAACATTGTTCAAGGTTGTGTGAAACCCCTAACCTTGGAGATTTGCAGCTGGCATTCTGACATGGTGGAAACTTTTGGCAGCTCGACTGTCAGCTCCATGCTGTGAGGAACTCCTGCTGTATCGGGCTTCACCTCGAGGTGGTACACTGGCTTCTGCAGCGGCACAAATGTGGAAGAGATGACCTTGATCAGATCCTTCTTTTTAAGCTCCGTTGGCTTGTGAGCATCTGAGATCTCTTGTTCCTCTGAATGAAATGAGGAGATCTGCTGTAGCAGGAAAGCTGGGGTCTGACTGGCTAAGAAAAATCACTAGGACATATTAACACAAACTACAGAAAAAGCAAACACAGTTACTAGCAAGAGCGAAATGTCTTATAATAAAAGATCATCTTTACTTTGTGTTATACCTATTTCATTTCCTTGGTCTGATTTTGTGGCAGTACTAGGCCCCTGTTGAAATCCAAGTCGGCGGTATACGTTATCCAGGTTATTTTTTGGGCTTGAGCTAACAAGAGTGTATTGTATAGATAACTTTAAGTTGTGCTGCTGCTGTGCAAAGTTAATGAGGACAATGTAGAGCTGGTTCATCTCTGTTTTGTTGCCCTTACATTCCTGGAGCACCCCAGGATTTACTGCTACATCTAACACAGAGTAGCGCCCTGCAGGTGAAACAACACAGGTTTAATGGTCATATCAAACATGAAGCTTGTAAGACTACATGTCATTTACCTTGACCTCTGTTTGCCCCTGTCTCCAGTTTTCCTGCACACAAGGGTAATGGCTTGCTGGGATGCTGAGGAGCTGGCACACGTTTCCAGCTACAAAGGTTGATGTACAGCAGCCCTTCATTTGGTTCCTGTTGAGGACACAGATGTTGTGTCATAAATAAATATTGAAACATGGAATTTCAAACCTATAAACAGAGACTGATGTGACAGCTCCATATGTGACTCACTAGGAACACTTGATGTTTTTTACTGCCCTATCATAAAAAACACTTAATTTAAATCTCCATCAACTCAAAAGCACATGCAACGGTTAAATGAGTTTCAAAAATATACAAGCAAACTTCTTGAGTCAATAAATACAGTTTATCTCACTGTCAAAATAAAAAAGCTGTTCTGAATAAGTATGTTTTTAGCTTTGCTTCAGAGTTTGGTCAGTAACAGCATGTAACTCAAGTGGTAAAGTCCTGGACAAGCTACTGCAAAGGAAAATCACCTCACTGGGTTAAATATGTGTTATAATAAAAACAGTCTTTAGGTTATAAAATTTAATCTTTTTTAAGTCTTCTGTCTAACATTTTAGTTTGTATTTTTTTTTTACATTTTGAAAATTATAACAGAAATATTTAGTATAAAAACAAGGTTAAAGAAAAAGCATCTGGACTAAGTTTTCATGGGGAAGACGTTTTGTCTCTAATTCCAAGAGACTTTCTCAATTCTGAGATCAACTGGTAAGAGAGCTGAGCTTTATCTCTAGAGGGAGGGGTTTGACCTCCCTGGTCCCATCAACTTAGGTTTCAGGTCAAGCCCTTCCTTCTAGAGATAAAAGCTCAGCTCTCTTACCAGTTGATCTCAGAATTGATAAAGTCAATTCTGAGTTCAACCAATGCTTTTAACCTTTTCTTCAAAATGACCTGAATGACTGAATCTGAATCTCCACAGATAGGATGAAAATGTTTAGTTTTGACCATAAAAATTGTATTATCTCCTTTAAGTCCCTTTGAGTCCTAACTTTTCATAAGAGCAGACACAAAAGAGGCTCAAGACTGTTTTCCACTTTTCAGTATAACCAAGTTTGGTTTGGAAAAAACACAACTTATTGTTATTATTTATGTAATTTAGTTGTTTATGTGTTTTATTATTAATCTCAGGAACTATGTTAATAAAATAAATAAATAGGCTATTAATTTGTTTTCCAATTTTGTATTTCTGTTGTTGAATGTACCTGAATGTACATGAAGGGAAAGATAAGCTAATTGCTCAATCCATAAATTATTAGCATTATTGGACCCACCTGTGCTTTTAGCTACTGCTTGGCCAGCAGCAGTAGAAGAAGATATTTCCTGTGAACTTACCAGCATGTGAGTGCACAGACACGACTCGAGTACTGGCGCAGCACTGAATTCAGCCCCTTCTTTTATTTGTTTGTCAATGATTTTGCGATAGGCCTCAGGGTCATCCTGACACAGATCATCCAGCATGGACCAAAACTGGTTGGCCTGCAGCAGAACGTCCTCCGTGCAGCCAAAAGACGACATTGCAACGTAAGCTAGCTTAAAAATGAGTAACTAGTTAGGTAGCTAGATAGCGTTAGGTAATAAATAAAAAAACAATCGAAAACAACCTTAAAATGTTATTGGTACTAGTAAATAATTCCCACCGGGTGAAAAAAACAACACAAAGGGACAATTTTTTTGATTTCTAAATTGACAACGAAACAATGTGTAGCTAATTTGTCCAAAAGTGCTAACCTAACCCTTTTCAATAACGATACTAGCTAAGCGGCTGTTGTCCGTTTCTATGGAAACAGGGGTCCTTTCATTGAAGCGCTTTACCAATGCCCTCCGGCGGTGAAGAGAATAGTTGCAGCTCAGTCATCTAGGCATGAAAGGCACTGTTCTCATGTTTATTACAATAAATTTATTACATGGTTATACCTTATACATGAAAATGTAAAACATAAATATGCAATAAAATGGTTTGAATCAGCCAAGGCCTATAATGACAAACCTTTAAGTTAAAAATGTGATTGTGTTTTGCAAATGTCTCCAGCAGTAATTCTTCAGTATCTTTAGCTCTGATTTCTCTTCAGAAATTCTGCAAAGAAAACAGTTTAAAACCCACATTGGGCTCAATTTAGTACAGCATATTGTAAATACTGTTTATAAATTAATGTGACTAAACTTCAGTCATGTCTCACTTCAATCATGTCATAGATCCAGCCTAAAAATTCAGCCACTTTGGTATAAACACCCGGATGGTTGGGTTCAGCACAGCCAGTCCCCCAGCTGACAACTCCCACCAGCCTCCACACATTATCATCCTGGCAAACCAGTGGGCCCCCACTGTCCCCCTGAAAAGGTACACATTACAGACTGTCTCCATGTGTTTTCTCCATAAATAATACACAACTGAGCTAAAGCCTAGATGAGCTTTGCAAATTTCAATAGGCCAAATCTGACCTGACACGCATCCACTTTTCCTTCTGTGTATCCAGCACAAAGCATCCGTGGTGTGATTTCACCATTGTACATGCAGGAGCTGTTACACTTCTTTGTACTTATAATAGGAACTGGCGCCTCTTTCAAAGTGTCAGGTGAGTGTACTACAGAGGAAAACAAACATCATGCTTTAGGCTCCATTTAAAAAAAAAAAAACAGTATAGCTGCAATTGCCTTACTGCCATCAGGTTGTGTATAACCCCATCCAGAGATCCAGCACTGTGTTCCTCCAGGTAGGTCATAGTCATATTGAGGCAAGCACACTGGCCTTATTGTATCTGGTTTCGAAAAAAAGGAAATTAGTGTTGCAGTTATTGACTTCTTTCATATCATTGCTTTAAAATTCTATGAAAAAAAAATTTATTTATACTGTCAAGTTCTGGTTCTTTGCTTGTGTTTTAAATTTCAGTTTTATGTGCTAATATTTTATTGTATTAAATAACATGCAGAGCTCTAAAGTGAAACAGCCAATACATATTATTCATTCTGCCAAACTGACCTGAGAAATTCAGTGGTGTCCTCAGTTTCATCAGAGCTATATCACTGTCATGGCTTCTGTGATTGTAGTTCTTGTTGTAGATAATTTTTTCCACAGCATAGCCCATGTTTTGAGCCATTTTATCTGAGCTGCGTGTTACAATACCAGCATAGACCACCCAGCTGGACACCTGAGGTAGTCTGTAGCTGATATTTGAGCAAAGGAAAGGTAGACAGACAAAATAGAGTAGTTCTCCATTTAGTGTTGCAGCTGCTAATAGAAATGATTTTAAATGATGTGAATAACCTCTGAACTTTGGTGATGAAAAGGTCAGAGGGCTTACTTGTGAACACAATGGGCAGCTGTGACAACCCAGCGGCTGGTGATGATGGAGCCTCCACAGGTGTGACGATTGCTGTAGTAAAGGCTGACCTGCCATGGCCACCTGCCCAGTGTGGCCTCCACGCCTCCGATGATCCTGGGAAGCTTTGCCCGCGTCCCACACTCTACACAGAGATCCATTCATCACCAAAGAGGCCAACACTGGGAGGGTCTAATACTGCTGCAGCAGGTGTCATCCATCACTTTGTCTGCCATTTACGCACACCTTTTCGCTCAGAAATACTAAAGAACTATGGGCTTTTATATTTAGAGCAAATTCAGTCAAAAAAAGTTTAATTAGCTCACCAAAACATTGCAAAGCGATAACCTTCCCTGTGATACAGCTTCCTCTAAATGAAAACAAATTGAGTAACTAATGATGCATAATTGAGAGTAGAGGCAGAATTTTGCAAAGACAAATTGCTTTACCTTAACTGCCACATATTTTCCAGACCACTTTTGTGTTCTGAGGCAATTTGTATAAAGCCATCAGTGTAGTTCGGCCCAATATCAGTAAGATTTACTCCTTTATGTTTGGTCAGCCTGAAAAGAGACCACATGCAAAATGGCATAAAGAAAGAAATTATTTTAAAAGATAAACAAAAGATTGTAAGCATTAGCAAAAAATAAATAAAAAAGAAAGAGGCCCTTCAACCCTGGCTAATGATAAACTTGTGTGTGCAGTTTACTTTGAATCATAACATGTGGTGCTGACAGACCTTAGATAGCCCAGTTGTCGGCAGACCAGTGTACCCAGTGAAGAGTTCCACCTCTCGTAGCACACTGGCAGCCAGGTGGGCAGCTTCCCCAGCTGGATCTCTAGGAGAGAGTTCTCCGGGCTGATTCTGTAAAACACTGAACCTGATTGATTGAAAATCCCTCCAGAGACAAACACTCAATCAACAATAACAACTCGCTTTTGTGATTAGCAAAAGCACCAGTTATTTATCTTAATGTAGGCATTACAAACAGATCATTATGCACTGTGTTTTCATGTCAATCAATGTACATCTCTTAGGAGTGTGCAATACAACAAAGTGGCTCTTTGAATAATAATAATGCGGCAATGAAACAAGACTCCAGAGGTCCAGGATGACCTGGTGTGATGAATCACAGAACAAACATCCACACAGGTCTGTATGTTTGATTTATCAAAAGCTATAAAATGGCTTTTTTTTTAAAATAAAATAATAAATAGATACGGTAAATCAGACCTTTTCTGGAGTCAGTGATAGAAATGTCTTCAGTTAAGTTGCAGAATGAGGTTTCTTTGGTGTCGCCCAAACCTACTGGACTGTGGGTCGAAGAAGGCCTCAAGAGAAGTTTGACTGCATATAGAAGATATTACAAGACTGTGACTTTCAGGTTGTATCTACAAAGTTGTAAAACTTTCAAATATATAGATATATATTTTAATAGCATTAATCCCTAATTTTTTCCAAATGAAGTGGTGGTTACATCAGATACAATGGCTTACCTAAAAACCAGACCCCAACTGCCAAACCTCCCAGCAGTCCAATAGCACACACTGCTGTCAAAAGTCTCACCAGTCTGTGAACTAATAGTTAACATGGAAGACATTGCCACATAGCACTGTACAGTGCACTGAGAAGAAATGTCATTAAAGCTCAAAAATAGATGATAGTATTCTGAAGTTTAATGCCTCAGCAGAAGTACCACTGGAGCTTACCATAAGCTGTAGAATGAAACCAAGTATTGGACTGCAAGTCTTTGGTGTCTGCAATTCCTGATGCCTTCTCTGATGAGTGAAAGGTTTGAGTGACAGCTGCTGGGTTTTCAATCACTGATAATGTGTCACCATCACAACTCTGTAAGCAAGGAGTCAAGCATTTTTTTCTTCAGACAAACTACGTGCTGACCAGCTGCACATTGACACTAGTACACTTGCCAGAGTTTGTGTGATTTTAATTAGGATTTCAGAATTTCTGGAGATTTGTCATCAACTGGCCAGCCCAGATGTCTGAAGTCAACCAGGTACATACTGTATGCTTTTCAAACAAAGAAAATAGTTTCTCTGTTGTATTTATCATTGTAGAGGACAATCTGACAATTTATTTGGATTTGTTGTATCAGTCTGGAGTAAGCAGTTGTTGCTGAATGATTATTTATTACAGAAAGCGTCATAGATTTTGCCAGCTACAATACAAATTTACAAAAAATAAATACCTCTGCTTCCTTACACTACTGTAGCTGAGTGTAATCTAATATTGGTCTGAGAAATAAGAACAATTACAGTGAGATGTCAAGTAAAATACAAGTTAATGTAAGAAGTGCTCTGTGAGTTGATTGTGTGCAGTAACAGCAGCTGTTACTGTTAACCTGGTGTCCACATGAAGGTGAATGCATTAGTAATTTTCAGGTTAGACAAGTAAAGTTGGAGCAGGCGATGCAAAGTTTAGTTGTTCTTTCTTACCATGTTTTCCTTCCGTACAATCCCAAATAAATGCAGCGGTGTTTGGGCTCATCTGTAAGCCTGAGCTGGAGGCAGTGGTCTGTTCCACTCGCAGTTGATGCACCATTTAACAGAATGCAACTGTGGATTTTCCCCTCACAAAGAGACAATGAGGTCAGCAGTGGTGCAGAGAATGAGGCTGTTGTTTGTCCAGTGGGATCATGGGGCCTGTGGAAGCAAGCTGAACCAGGTCTTTGTCGAAGGAGCATCTCCAGAGATACCTCTAAGCTGGACATTGATAGGACACAGCGTTGCTAGGTAACTCTGTTACCTGTGCCAAAAATGTTCATTTTCACTGCAATACAGGTGATTACCTGACAGTTTGTAGGTTCAGGGAGAAGGTCATTATTGCAGATTGTTGAAAAGTCTCATATCTTGTCAATGGCTGTCATTTGGAATCCAAGCTATCGTCTCTCAGCACTCAAGAAGAAAATAAAGTCTGGTTTGTCGATTTGCTGACATACAAGACTTTCTTTTTTCTAGTCACATTTTCACTCAGCAAAATATTTCAGTTACTATATTCTCTTTGGAGGAAGAGACACCTGTAAGAATCTCTAAAGGGAATATTGCTCTAAGAATAACTTAAGTGAATAATATTTTTTAAAAGGATCATTGAAACTAATTAGTAATTAATACTTAGTAGGTATTTTGAAATTTTTTTCTTTTGTGGAGGGGGATTAGCCAGCACCAGCTGTCAGTTTACTTATTTGGAGAAAGATTGCAGAATTGGTGTAAATTGTGTGTGATGGAGAAACAGCTGAAATTCATACCACAGAGGTTATGAGGTTAATAATGTTTGATTATATTAGGCTGGGCTGAATTGTTCTCCTGCACAGGCAAAAACAGCTACTATTTAGTCATTTTCACACTTAATGTCTCCCTCTTCTGGTCAGGTCTGTTGTCACAGGCTGTTGTTTCAGATACTGGAGAATATGTATAATAACCAAAAAAACCTTTTTTTCACTCAAAGGTAGGGGTTGTTGATGTAAATAATAATGTCAACAGAAACTACCCAAATAACCCTGATAAAATGTTTACATACCCCTGTTCTTTTTTTCAGAGAGTCCTGTATTTCAGCTTAAGTCTTTTGTGTTTTTTTCTTTGCATCCCGAACAATCTTCCTGGCAGTTGTGGCTAAAATTTTTGGTTCTTATTTCATTCTTTTTCCACTTCTTAATTAGAGTTTGAACACTGCTGATTGGCATTCTCAATTCCTTGGATATCTTTATAAATCTCTTTCCTGTTTTATACAGTTTAATTATCTTTTCCTGCAGATACTTTAAACCATTCAAACCTGTTTGTGTCACTTTGTGTGTATGTTATCAGTCCAAATTCACCATGTATGTAAACCTTTGATCAGGGTCATTTGGGTAGTTTCTGTTGTCATTATGATTTAAAAAGAATAAACACAGTTGTTGACAATAAAGGGAGTCACCCAACCAATAACTGAGTGAAAAAAAGTTTTTTGTTTTTTATTCTCTGAAAAATGGCCAAAAGATTCTGCCAGAGTATGTAAACTTATGAGCACAACTGTATGTATAAAATTACACAGATGTATTATACTAGATTACCATGTCTTTAAATTGAGAAAAGTGTTAAATTTGGTTAATTCTCTTCCAATTTTATCTTATTTTCTTATGAGGATTTTTGTTACAAATGCTACATCAGTTGCATTGCGTTGGGACATTTGAATGCACAGGTCTTGTTTCTAACTGGACAATGTTTTAATCTATTTGTCTAAATCTATTTATGAGCAAGTCCCTACACAACAATAACAGTCTGTCACCTTGCATGGCTGGTGTCACAGAAGCCCAATGTGGACTACATTTATTCATGTGGCACAGTCTGAGGCTCCACTGTGAGGAGCCTGGCTGCAGCCCAGTTTGGAGCTGGCCCCATCCCTCTCTGCTTCAGGGGCCAGCACTCTCCCTGTTTGTTGTGCAGAGATTTGATCAGCTCTGCTCTTATCGCAGCCATTAGTATGTGTGCCTCTTTCTGTGGCCAAACCTTGAACATCAGATGCAGTCTCTAAGTCCCTGCTCACATGTCCCTTCTCTGACTGAACGCAGGAGAAGGGAGCTACTTGTGAGGCATGGACAGGCTTTGCACAAAGTCAAGCCCACCAAGGCTTTTACACTGATTCATTGATGTGTGGGTTATCTTGAGAGTTGGCTGTGACCTTCTGTGGAGATGGCCATTAATGGATGGACTCACCACAGATAGAGGTAGTCTTACTGGAGCCTGTTGAGGAAAATCTGTTGCTATAGACCTATGACACAAACAGAGCTCACCTTCTTCCAACAACATCAACTGAATGCACTATTTCTGTATGTCAGAGACTGCACGTTCTTTCACAAGTCACCCATTTCTTATGGATTATTCTATGCATACTTTTCTCAGCATGGTTGTTAAAGTTGCACTGAGAAACCAGGCCCTCTGCATTAATTTTAAACAAATTTACTGATAAAGTCACAAGAGATGAGCCCTTTGTGACATAAAACTCCTGCAGTGTACGTAAGTAATGCATACGTATATGCCTTTGCTTTGCTATTTCAATTCACTTGAACTTTATTCATCGCCGAAAGAAAATTCCGTTGTTAGGTCTCTTCAAATTAATTTATATGGACTTCATCTGCTATAGACTCATTGATTGTACAGTCGTATGGCAGTCGGGAAGAAGGAGGTCTTGTGGGGTTCTGTCCTGTAGCTCATTTATTTCAGATGTCCACTGGCTGTGTGGCTGTGTAGGTTTCACAAATAAATATGTTAAACACACCTATAATTCTATAAATGCACTTACACATTCTTCTGCTTTTATTAATACAAATGTATATCATTTAATAATCTGCATTTCAAGCTACACACCAATGATTACAATACAAATTTAGCAGTTAAAACAACTGCTCAGACTTAAGTTTCTACAAAGCTGTTACTTGCTCTGGATGGGTTGGCCATTCAGATCATTATGTAGCACAGACTGAGACCACTGACCACCTCTGTAATTGTGTAACTTTGCTTCCAGCAAATGGAGCCTCTGTGAAGCTGTAAATCATCTTGGCTCCACTGTCTGTGACCTGCTTTTCAGCTCTGGTAACATGCTGCCATCTTGTGGTAGACTTCAGTTTTTCTTTTATTATTATTTAAGTTTAACCTTGCA
Source organism: Perccottus glenii (assembly GCA_024416835.2). Classification (NCBI taxonomy): domain Eukaryota; kingdom Metazoa; phylum Chordata; class Actinopteri; order Gobiiformes; family Odontobutidae; genus Perccottus; species Perccottus glenii. Next base: position 15,838,024 of record CM044550.2, read on the forward strand.
ATGTCAGTCAGATTTGTATGTTTTCTTTTAGACACATGATCTAAACTTAAAATAGAAATTTAGATGCACCTGCTTTGAGCTCTTTTCCAGACGTCCTATTATCACATCAGTTGGCGTTGTCCTGTGTCGATGATAGATTTGAGCGGTGAGCAGGTCTAAATAGGATGCAGTTATGCCTGTATTGGAAGTGGCAGGGTGAATAAATAGCTGTCATGTATGTGTTTGTGTCTTGTCTTGTAGAGGCTAATGATGGTGAGGGTGGCTAAGAGCAGAGCAGATGGTGGCTAATGTGGTTTGCTTTAGCTGCCCACCATGCTTACTCTAATTAAACAGAGGCGATTACATTAACACTGGCTCCCACTCAATCTGCTTCTCCGCTGAGCGTCCTCTCTGACTGAGACAGGGTGGGATCAGGGGCGGATCATCACAAATGTGACTGGGAACATATTTGTCTGAATGCTAAGTTAATTTATTTGTAAGGTGAGGATTGTTTGTCAGAGCAGAGCATTTTTATAACACTTTATAAGCTCTTGAGCAAAGCATTCATCTCCATCTGCGCTGGTTATGGGTTCAGTGGTCAACAACATTTTACACAGGATCCACTATGGCGCTGATGGTAATATTGGGAAGATTTTAATAACACAACAGTTATAAAATATGCTACAAAATTAAATATTCCTGTTAAAATTTATAAAACAGTAATAATTTTTTTTAGGATTGAACGCATTCTGCTTCCTCTCTTTTAATTGTAGTGTAATTGATTGTCTTGCAATTTGTCCCAATCAGTCTTGGTAGCGCAGTTTTTGCATTTCTTTTTCTCTCTTTAGGTCATTTGCAAAAACTCTGTGAACATTTGTTTGAAAAAACTACTGTCATTGTTCCTTTGTTAGACAAACTGTTGTAAACCTTACAATTCTTGTCCTTGTGGCAATTGTTTCTTGGCTGAAAAACTTCAAAGCTTTGTACAAGTGTGTGATTATTTTAGAGAAAACAGTTGTTTGTTGGTGAGGAAATAGATTAAAACGCACATTAGACCCATTCAAACATTTATAGTGCCTCAAGGGGAACTTTATAGGAGCGATGATAGAAGAAAGAAAGACTATAGTAATAATGAGTTGCATCCCACAGACAACAGCTGAACACTACTTGCTTCTCAAAGCACTTGTTATTAAGAGGTCGGCTGTAGTCGCCTGAGTCTCATGGACACTGTGCTGGAGTTGTGGCTTACCTGAGATACGCACACATTCTTGGATTTTTTCACATTAGCAGATTTTGTAATGCAGACTGCAGCTGTGGCTCTGGGACATTGTATCAGAGGTCACCACAGAGCCGGGACATACTCCAGCTGTTTAAAAGTTGTCCAGATGACACACAAAGTTTGTAAACAGCTTGAGACGCAGCATTGTGTCCAGAACAGAGAAGGGCTATACCGTGTTGACCTTGGATAAAACAGGCAAATGAGACAGGATGCATAAAATAGTAAACAGTTTTATTCTTTTTTGAACCATGCCACTGAACACTGATGCATACAGAGTTGTGCCTGAATTCACACTGAGAAAACACTTTCACACACTGTGTTACAAAGCTGTAATGAAGAGGGACTTTACTGCACACATGGCAAGAAGAACAACCCTGATTGGATACCAGGTCGAGCTTTGATCTGGCCCTGAGGTAGACAGACATTGACATAATCTAAACAATGATAACTACATCTTTCTAGAACACATCAAATAAAAGGACATCGGCAGTATCACAACATAGAAAGATCAAAGAAAACCCCGTTTTCAAACAAAAAGTGCTCTGTTTCTTTTGGTCCACCAAGAAAATCCATTATAGTGCATGTTCATGTAGAATAGATACAGTGAATGTGTATTTTCATGGCACTGAGTGTTGTTGGCTACTTAAAGGCATTGGTAATGCCCACAGACGCCAAGGTTTGCTTTACTCACTGGTTTCATTCAAAGATCTCAGTCCATTGTCACTTTGAAGGGAACTATTTGAGACAAGTGTGTACTTTTTTTTTTTTTACATCAAAATTGCTTGGAAGTTGCATTAGAGTATCAGCCACTATCACAGTATGTCGCTTCCAGTTGCAATGTTCAGACAAGTGGATCTACATGGCAGTCTATTTTTAATTAAGTAACAAGTAACAAACACTCAGAAACATCTACCAATAGCACAGACCCATGTACTCAAGCACATCAAGGCTCTACTTATAAAAGAGGCACAAGGGAGGGGTCTTATCCAACACTTACAAAACACACAGTAAGATGTTTCTCAAATCATACCAAATGTAAACAAATTACTGTAATACAAAAATACAACATGTTTAACTCTATAAGGCCTGTGTTAGGCTCACATAAGGGATTAACATGACAGTTTGTACATTACAGCTACACTACAAGTGACAATTACCTGCTCATAGTGACTCAGTGTTCTTTTCATATTGAAAAAAAAACAAACAGTTGTTTTCATGTTTTCTTAACTTTTCATAGAAAACTCTGATTCTTGGATTTGTAAGACATCTATACTGTATATAGGTAACAATAAAAAACTACACATAAAAGCCATCTTTAGGCATTTTTACACATTGACCATCAAACTTAGAATGATGGTGTTAGAAAATTAAAATTTTGATGAATTAAACAATTTGCAGTAGGCAGAGGTTGAAAACTTAAAATCATCTCAAGATGCTGTCTGTGATAAACACCAGCACATATTTGGTAACAAACATAAATAGCAAACCTATTACATTGCAAGTAAACTCAACATGTGAGCCTGCTAGCTTGAAACAACAACACCCACTGCAAAAGAGACAAGGCAGTTAAAGAGATCAAGCTTATGAGGTCAAAACATGGCAGCCATTCAAGTAAAAACATGCAAAAAAAATAATTAAAATGAGTCAGTGGAGTCAATGACTCCAAAGGAAAACCAACAGGAGAAAAACTAAATGGAAGTCACAGGGAATCTGGAGAAATGTTGAGCCAATGAAGCCTTCATGGAATTATTGTGATCTGCATTTGATGCACAATCCTGAAGGTAACTTTAATCCCAAACTCTTGCTACACATAGAGGCAGTGACAGCCATAACATATTCATTATTTTGTGTAATAACTAAATGGATGTAAGTTCATATCTGTGTGAACCAGGGCTGAAACAACACAACAACAAACATCAATATTCATCACATGATTATCAAGAGTTTTTGCTTGTTTTTAAGAAATTTCAAATTTATTTATTTTTTAAACACTGAAATATCTTTTAGCTTTTAATTGGGCGAACCCAGTTTCTGCCTTCAGTTAAGTTAACTCAAAACTTAAACTTAAAATAGTTGTTTGTTTAGCCCGGTGCTTCCACCTACATCACAGATTCCCATAATCCATTGCCAGTATATCCAAACAAATGCTCCTTTTATGTAAACTCACAACCTCTATCTTTTCAGCATTACAAACTCTAGTTAGAAAGTTCAGACAGAGCAGGGAGCATGATTGTGTCAGTGTGTGTCAGAGTATGTCAGAGTGTGCGTATAGTCCAAGTCCTGCTCAGACGTAACAGACGTACAAGTATGTCTTTTCTATTCTCCAGTCGGTGGGCACCTCCTCCGGTTTGTGGCCCTTCATGTGCTTCTGCATGGCGGCCAGGCTGGGGCAGAAGTCCTGGCAGATGGTGCACTGGTATGGAGAAGCTCCATTGTGAGTGCGCAGGTGCTTGATCATAGCTGAATAGTCTCTTGAACGTTGGTGACACAGCTTACACTCAAATGGCTTCTCCCCTGAAAAATTCAACAACTCAACGTTAACCTTGTTGACCGGGAACAAGAGGCTTGCTCTGTGAAATACAAGTCACCATGAGCCCTGGACTCTGTATGTGTGGTGGCTTGTATAGTCTGCCTTGTTGATTATGACATTAACCACTGGACATCATCAACTATACACTGAGTACCCTGTAACATATTTCATCAAATTATTAATTAAATGTAGATAAATTACATACAGTAAATAATTAAAGTACTGTCCCGTTGTAGTTTGTGTGACATCTCTTTGCTGCAAAATGAGGAAAAAGCTGGAATTGGCTATTTTCCCCCATGTTCTAGGAAGGTGTTTTACAGTGTGTTAAGGTGTATTGGGTGCAGTTTTTGTGCTGTCTGAGCTCTGACCTGTGTGCACACGGTAATGTGTCTCCAGCTGGTGTTTGAGGCTGAACCTCTTCCCACAGCCGTTGCACTCGTAAGGTTTCTCTCCTGTGTGGATGCGTTTATGGCCTCTCAGTGTGCCATCGTCTCTGAAACAGCTCCCACAGTATTCACACTCGAACGGGTGGTCGCCTGGCAGAGGTGGCAGAGGTGACAACAGCAGCATAATTAACGTAAAGCTAACCTCTTCCTTTGCTGGACACACTGTGTTGTATAGACAGCTAATTAAGTCACACAGATCTTTATGCACATGTGAAACATACACTTTGATATGCTGATGTTGGGCCCTGAGACACTCCTCCTGGCTGTCTGCTAATAGCTAATAAAAGTCCTCCAGGCATGAGCCGCTCTGTTCTCTATACTGTAGTTAATCTATTTCTCTCCTTGGCTGAGAGTTTGACTCATCTCCAATGACCTATGTGCCTCATTATCTCAGTGTCCACAGCAACAGCCAAGTCAGAGGATACATTGCTCTCCTCATTACAGGCCGATTCTCCCCAATCCCCCACCCCACTGTGGAGCAGATGACATTTACAAAATGTTACTTCCAAGCAGAATGGCATACAAACAAGATACGCTGCCATGGCCAAAACTCCCTTCACTTCTGTCTCTTCACATCAATTATGTATTTCTCCTGTCTAGACATCAAGTCGTCCTGACAGCTGGGAGTGTTATTTAAGGTAAAGGAAGAAAGGGGGACATCTTGGCAGTAAATATCTCTCCGTCTCCTCCGGCACTAAGACTCACCCTCGGTAAAACACACAGACAAGTCATTTCCATTTGCTTTTCCTTCAATATTTATTTGGGCTTCCTCTATCATTTTGGGTGAACCACAGTAGAACTGACAGCCGTGAATTGCAGAAGCCCAAAGGCTGTCTAAGAACCCAAAATATAAACAGGATGAAATTGCCCAAAATACACACCGGCCATAACGGTACAGTGCTGTCATCAGAGAGGTGAGTCATCTTATAGAGAAGCAAAAAGTAGGGTGGCAGAGGATGCATACAAATCAGCTAAAACCTTAATGCTAATAACCTAAGGAAATTAACCCTCATGTATAAAATTATAGAATTCATTGTCTTGTTTTCTGTGTCTGATTTTGATACTGCATGTGAAATACATGCTGCTGTGACAGGACATCTTACCTGTGTGCGAGCGCAAGTGTCTTTTGAGAGTGGTGTGGCTGGGGAAAGGCCGCTCGCAGTGGCTACAGATATAGCTGTGCATGCCGGCGTGGACCTCCATGTGCTGCTGCAGGGCCTTCTGCGTCTGGAAGCGCTTTGCACACAGCAGACAGAACACCGCCATGTCAGTCCCTGGAGAACGCACAAGACACAGTTATTTCAGTACAGGGCCTTAAGTGGGGAAACTGGGTCACTTCAACTTTGTGTGAGTCCTCTGAGGGAAAAGCTTCTTTCAAAGAGCAAGTGCCTCCACCTAAACTAACTCCCCTAAAAGCCCAGAGGCACTTTCAACTGTGAGTCTTTATATGTTCTATTTTAAACCATGAAAGTCATTGTTTTCTTTAAGAATTTCCCACACAATGCACAGCATGCCAATCACAGAATCAATGGCTCCTTCCTGGTGTGTTAGATGTGTAATTATTCTCTTCATTCCCCATCAGGAGTCGGCTCCAGTCTGTGAAGTCCTCTGTCTCTGTGCTCAAAGAGCGGCTGATAGTAACTCCACCCTAAATGATGCCTACACCGTGTGCTCTGTGCAGAATGTTAAGTAGTGATATCAAGCCATTAAAGGCAGGACTGCAGGAAAAAACACAATCCAGTTTAATCCTGTGTGTGACCTGGCATCTCTTTGGGGCTGCTTTCCTGTTGCATAGAGGCTGGTGAGGAATACAGATAGGCGGTCGCTGGCATGGTACTTCAAGTCAGAATGGCTATGTGAAGATCCATTGGCTGTCATACTCTCAATGATTAAACTACAAGCTGTGTATGGCAGCATCCAGATCCATTCTGGCAGTCGCACTGACTCAGATTCATGGGAGCGGCTGGACTAAACAACCGGTTAACTGGTTTTGTTGGACTTGATGTTCATGTCTTAGAGACTAAAGCTTTAATGTGAGATTATGAGCTGCTTATTTCTCTGTCTGCTCAGGTTGCAGATCATTTACAATGCTTGCTGCTCCCATTGGTCCTGACTCAGATTCAATCAGACATCTCCAGCGGAGGATCATTAGTAAACAGAAGACTGTGCCAGCACTTCATTGGAATTCAAGTGGGGTTGCTGTGTCGCATTTAAAATGCAGTCTGATGAGGTCCACTAAATCAAATCATTTGTTACTGTTATTGAAGTGCCTTGAGGCAACTGGCAATTAAATTGGAATTAACGCAGGGAAAAGGATACAGCACACTCATACTAAGAAGGAAGAGTGTCAGACACTTGCTTTAGGTTCAATCAAGTTAACAGACAAGCCTGTTCAAAGAAGAAAAGAAACAAATCTAGTAAATTCCCATTTTTGGGAAGGAATTGAAAACATTCAATATGCTTTGTGTTTTTGATCCACATGTCTTAATTTGCACAAACAACGCATGACATTTTTGGGACATTTCTTAATGCAACTGGGCAAAAATGCACAAAGCCTCTTTTTGTGTGGCTGGACTGAAAATGAAGGTGCCTTTTGTAAACAGAGCTCTGAATGTTGATCTCTGTACTGCACTAATACAATTGATCATTTGTAATCATTAACAGAAAGAAGACAGGATGAAAGACATTCCCTGATCTTAACAATCCTGCAGGGAGCTGATCCACTGGAATGACCTGCACCTGTTCAGAGGCTTTAGCCTGTGGACTTAAGCACAAAGGGCACACAATGAGGTTCAGGCCCTCATTGACCAAGCCCATTAGTCATAGGTTCCTTGTGCAACTTCGACAATCCCTGTCTTTATGGTATTGCTTAATGACCAAGGCTTTTTCTCACCCACGATCACAATATTTTAGTTGAAGACAAAAGATCGCCCCCCGCCATTCTGCACGCCTCAGTTCCCACCCCACTCCCACTCCTTATCTGCTGACCATACAGGAAATCCTTTCACTTGTGAAACAGCTATACTTTCTGCCCAAGTCATGCTTAACTAACACTGCAGAATCAGGATGGATCTAAAAATAGTTCAAATCTTCAACAAGAACTCAAACTGATCTTTCTCCATCACATGCTCTGGGATAAGAAGCAAGGATCTCTTATCAATAGACTTGTAATATATTAAGCTGCCAGCAGGGGGAGGGCTTTCTGCTCCAATGTGTCCAGTGGTGTTAGCTGATGGCAGAGCCTTCAACTGAATAACACACCCTCTGCTTTAGATACTTCAAAGCTACTTTAATCATCCCTTCTTCGTGCTCTTTTTGTTAAATGTTATATATAGTAAATTACTTTCAATGCTGCCTGCATGCTTTGTGCCCTCTGCTCAAAAAGTTAGGTTTACACTGAAGTATCTTGGTGGCGGTAAAGTGTCGAGACTCTCAGACGCTCCTTGATCTATATCTCGATTTTTCTGTCACCAAGAATTCTCCAACTTGAGTAAGAAACAACTGACAAATATTCTGTCGAAAGAATGTCACTCTTGATCTCATGTTGACAAATGGTGACAATAGCTCTGCAGTTGCTTCGATTTATTCTGCACAAACATTACAGAAAATAAAAATAACGGATATTATATCGAAGTGTAAACATAAAACTTTTAAGATAAATGTTTGTGGTGGCATTCTCTTTGCAAACCAAAAGCATTTTGAGTTGTTGAGTTTTCCAGTAAGTAATAAGTGCAGTGGAGCTTCTTTATGAGAGAAAAGCCTTAAAGTTAGCTGTCATTGCCCCCTGCTTTCTCACCCTTAACCAGACAATGGGCCTGGGATTTAGGTTAAAGGCACAGGATGACCCTGTGACCCTTGGCCCTCAATGGGGCAAATACCAATCAATGGTATTCCTGAATGGCCGCATAGTTGACTGTGCATTGTTTCTGTGGGAAGCAGCTTGAACAGTCGGAATTTGCCTATCATGTCAAAATAAAAATGTGCATTTCCTACATTATTGAGCTGCTTGCCTAATGGCCAATTAAGTTAAGTTCAGTAATTCAGGGCAATTTGAGCTTGTTATGCCATCCACAGCTACACTGTGTGTATACTCATGTGATTTAACATGGTCTGCTTTCATACATCGGCCACTTATTCAGTCCAACTGAGGTGGGAGCCAGCCAGGCTCTCACGCTGCCTAAGAAACAAAACCATGTGTCTAGGCAACCAGATAGGATCATGATCCTTGTTGGGGTGAAGTGTTCAAGCTAATCCCTTCATTCACAAATAAGCACAGCCTGTTTCTTTTCAAGCATCACACAAAACTTTTCCCACCCTGAGAATCTGGAAGTAAACCCACTGCAAATTGAACAAGAGATTGTCTTCAGTGACTACTGACAATTGGATAGTTTCTTGTGAGTTAATCTTAACTTTAGTGTGAACTCCGCTACCCATGAAGAATATGGAGAAACTACAGTATTTTAATTTGACATACACTACACAAAAAAAAAAAAAAAAAAGAAAAACACTCCACTTTTAAACACATTTGGATCTTTACTAGGATCTAAACTGTATGGAGAAAAGCAAAGTGCTTTGCCTTGAAACAAAGTATTTAATACCATTTCCAGAAAGAAAAAATAGATTGAATTTGATAGATAGCCCAGACGTTATTATTGCATCATTGGTGATCATAATGAGCACTTAGAGAACAGTGTGAAGGCACCATAAACAGCGTCCTTAGGCCCTGTTAGTGCAGTGTGCTCACTGTTGGCTGCCTCAATGATACCCAGTTAAACATACACAGTCATGCATGCTGCATCATTATGTGCACGGTCTCACATGACCCCGTGCATACATGCTACTGTATTCAGACGGTGGCTCTGTACACACACACACACAGAAACACTACAGTACCTTAAACAACCCCAGGTGATCATCAGTAGCCTGCTAATCTACCCGAGTGAGGAACAACCGACTCAATAATTAATGCAACAAGAGATACGTTGCTCGAGTTTAACCACCATTCCATGGACCAGTTCATTGAGGTCACACACTGTGCTAATGTTTTAGTCGCTTCAATTCCTAGAATGTTTACAGTGTTTTTATCACTTTATTCCAATTCTCAGAGCATTCAGGCACATTGTGTGTGCCATTTCAGTACAAATACATATAATGAAAAGCAATTTCAAGCAGCAGTTTAATACATTTTAAGACATGTAAGAATTACAAGTGGATATTATTAGTAGTTGTGCTATGATGGAGGGCACACAATTAGGTAAGGTAAAAGGTCTGCATTAAGAGGGCTACATTGTAAAGCTGGGTTGTTTTTCAGTGGGCCACAGGACTGTTTAATTAGGGCTTGGACAGAAGGTAATATTATTCACTTGGCAAAGCAACCAGTAATGTGTGGAAACAGTGCAGCTGCTGTGAGTACACAAAAGCAACACTCTTTGGCCTTTGCCTCGAAGGCACGGTGGCAAAATGGTTAGCTAGCATGGTCTGAGGCATATACAGTCAATTTCTGTGCCTGCTGTAGATAAGCTACAGCCTTGAGTTCTCCAAAAATGAACGCTAAGTGCCCCAAAGCCTTGACTTCTCTGATGAAACAAACCTCTTTGTTGTGAGAGCAATTCGGAGACAGATCCATTCTTTTATTTTGGGCACTGACAAGTAGGTCAGAGGAGACTATGACAGAGCTGTGGTGAGGAGTAAACAGGAGCACATGATGTTGTTTTTCTCTCAGTCCTGGCGTCTAACACCAGCAGCCATCCTCCTGCCCTCAGGAAGTCCTCAAATACCCCCTACCCCGTCTCTTCTCATCGCTCGCCACGCCTACCACCCCGTCTCTCTTTGATCTCAAACTTCTGTAACCCACGGCCATTCACCTCTGACATATCAAAATGGTTGAAGGGACTTTCACTGTAAACTAGTCCCACAGTCAGTGTAACCAAATTGCTTCAGAGGAAGGTCTCCCATATGTAGTATTATGTTTCCGCTAAAGGGGAAACATGTAACTGCTGAGGTCTGACAAGTGTTAATCTGTTGAGAGGAAGCTCATGTGACTTGCATGACATGACACACCGAAACAATATTACCTTCTGTTATTCTACATAAGAGGTGAGTTAGCTCAATGGAGGTACAGCAACCCTCAGTTATATATAACCTCCAGTGGCCTTTAGCTTATGTTGTATACCAGGCTGAGATCATGACAAAATAAGACAGTAATGCATGGCTCTACTGTGCTCTGGATTTGATGCCAAGCTGAAACTGAGCTGGGGATGTTTACAACCTGGGGAGATGAGGGTAGAAACTTCTGGGCATCGTTAACACCCCTCCATGTCCACATGCATTAACTATTCATACTGTGTGTGCCACCTGGAGTTACAGTTACATGCCAATGCTCCTGAGAGGGCGATCGCCTTTCTCTGACAGTAGCAGAAAAGGTGTGGAGTCTGTCGGCCACATGTACAACAATACACTGTGTCATCTCAGAGCCAGAACACTTCTAACTGATTCAGAGTCATGTTATGTAAGGCAATATTTAAGTTAATAACCTTTTTTTAAGTGCTGTCCTGACATGTCCAAGGTCTGGATAACAGCACGTAATCCCAGATTGCACTAAGCTGAAATGTGTTCAAATCCAGAATGATAATTAAACGTAAGATTGAATACAAAATGTGCATCTAGTAATGTGAGGAGGAAGCAAGGTGTCTGTGTCTTTAAAACTGTGACCCTGGTGTTGTGGCAAAGTGGCATGCAGTGGGTCTTGATGCCAAGAGATATTAGTGGGTGACATGTGAGAGAGCCTCCCACCTCTCTGTTGATAAATTATGGAGCATCATAACGGGAACAGTTTAACCCAGCCAGCATGACAAGCACATTTGGAGCCATAATCACAACAGTCTTTGCAGCTCAGCGCTGGCTCTGTCCAGGTTAAACACAGTAATGGAGGTAGTGATGGCCTTTGTAAAGTACCTGTGTGTGTTTGTCGATGGGCTTCCAGAGCATCCTCTGAAGAGAACGTTGCCCCGCACTGATCACAAACCAGCGCTTCTGCAGGTGCTGTAGAGAAATTTAAAAGAAATGTGTTTTAGACAGTACGTTTGTAAAAGTCATTTAGAGTTTAAAATGAGACCAGAGAGAAGGAACAAAAGCACTCAAATTCAAACGTCACCATAAGAGTTGGTTTTATGTAGTTGTGCTGTTCAGGTGTTAACACAAGGAAGTAAATGAACAGAGCGTAATGAAAGAAAGTGCCATAAAAACATAACTCGGGGCAAACAAAGGCACTGGACAAGCTGCAACAGCCCTTCTTTTCAACAAAAAGGAGCCGCACTGAAGAGTTTTATTTACCATGGCCTGTTATCAACCTCTGAACGTTGAGCTGCCTGAGAGGCCACAGAAGGACCGGGTGTTCTGTCTACAGCAGACATTTCCCGCCTGCGGCACATTCTTTGTCAAAAAATACTGAGAGTCAACACCCAGAATCCCATCGCAGTCAGTATAACTACACCTTCCCAGCTCACCTTTGGAATGCCCTTGTCTAGTCTGATGAAGACATTAAAGAGACAGTATGCGTCCTGCTTGCAGAAAGACTCAGTCCTCACACCTGAACACACACACAGCTGTTGGGATGTGGGCTGGCTCTCACAGAGATGTAAATCGGTCGCAGATCTATACTGGCCCAGGGCTCATTCACTGATCTATTTTCTGCTCAGCTGGCTTTAAATGAAGTTAAAATGACTCATTAAAACACCCACAAGCTTTGGGAACTCTGTGCGCTAAAGCCTAAATGTGGTCCTCTTTCAACTTTTACGCTGTACACAGACACTGTGCTACTGTTCCCTGTGCTCCACAAATAATAAAAAGCCCCAATCTGTTCATTTCTAAAAACAACAATTTCTGAAAACAAACTGTTACTGTTTTGGAATAGCGTGTTTTGTTACATGGAGCAAAAATAAAACTTGGTGGAGAGTAGTTTTATATAGTAATAAAAGTACAAGTGTGTAGATCCTGATGTTGTGTGATGCTGTCCAGTGTGGTATGTTGTGTTGTGTGTGATTCTGTGATAAGGGAAGGAGAGAACATAGTGCATTGTCTTGTGCAGTCAAAGGCACGGAGTGTGCTCTCATCCATAAACCATCAAACTGTCTCCAGACGCGGCTGCAATCGTCCTCCATCAAAACACTTTGTCTGGCATACCAAAATAAGAGCCAGCATCGAGCTGAATACCAAATCAGCCCATTAGAGCGGTGGAGCACTCGCTCCTTAGCAACCAGTGGGATCTAAGGCTGCTATACCAAAATACACAGCGACAAAGAAATGAGATACACATCTCTTTCTTTGTAGTATTAAGGGGTGACACATCAGGATAGCGACTTTATGCAAAAATTCAAACAAGGTTAAAGGTGCTGCTGTTACATGTCAGAGGCAATTGAAAAGCTGTGCATGATGCAGAGGTGTGAGAGTCAAGAAAGGCTAGATGTGTGGTTAGGGTTACTGAGGATACTGACGCAAGGCCGACTCAGGTGAATCACTTTAAACTGAGTTTAAAGAAACAGACTCTCTTTCATCTGTCAGCAGTATGTCATTCCCAAACAATTGTCAGAACAGGAAGACAGGACAGGGACCTTGCCTTGTCTGTACATATTCCTACTGAGGATTCGGCTTCTGTTTTAGTTTCATTTTTAGACCCCACTCCTCTCTCTATTTTGGATAAAGTAGCTGGGAGAGCAGTCAGGTCTGATTAAGTCTGCATTTGGGTACAGTGTGTTCCTGGACACACATCTGCGAGCGAGCCATCACACACGCTTCAGAACACTGGCAGAACACCCAGGCCTGCCGGCAGCTCATGATGTCATCACTCAGAAGGGGCCGAGCTGGCCGACTGCCAAAGTCTCTGAAAAAACACAGAAACGATTCAACCAAGAGGCTGCAGAGGGAGGCAGGGAGGGAGAAGAGGTACATGGGCTTAAGCATGGAACAGAAAGCATGATCCAAGTATTGGGAGCAGCACTAACGGGGAGTGCGTCTGCCGGAGAGGGGAGGGGCAACTCGTATGGAACAGGTGCATCTGAAAGGCGGCACTATTAAGCAGTGAATTCTGTGAGAGGAGTGTGTGAGGTTGTACCTGTATGAGACAACATGTGCATCCTGAGTCGCATGCTGTCCTGGAAGTGTTTACCACAGAATTCACAGCCATGGCCCTTCTCCTCAGTATGCAGCCTCCTGTGGAAAGACAAACACTAATGTGAGTGTATTGTCAAGGACTGAGCTGCGAACACAATTGTGATAATAAAAGTATCTACTTTGTGCCTTTCGCCTGTAAGGTCTCCTAAACTCCAAAGCACCATTGTCCTCATAACAAGAGGAGCATGTTTTAATCCAGGCAAGAATCCCTCACTGAATGCAACATCATTAGTGTAAGAGGCCCTCGGAGTTGTGAATCACAACGCATGAATGCTAAAAGAACACAGACAATAGGATATCTGGCTAATTTCAGAGTGCCGACAAACGCGTGCCTCCACCCGCCAGCGCTGTAAGACACTGGGCGCACACACACATACACACCCCACTCATGCGCGCAAAATTACACTGATCTAAACATGCATAGTGCACGCATATACGCTTTCCCTGTAACTGCAATGAAAAGGAGAAAAGAAGATGATTCGCTGAAGCTCCGCCGGCAAAACCTATCATATCATATCACACACATCCAAGCATGCAAGGCATCTGTACTGTTATCCTTGTATCACCCCACTAACAGCAGAACAAATGGCCTCAAAACTGATGTGGTCAAAATAAATGAGCACACAGAGGTAATTTAGCATACAAGGAATTAGTGACCAGCATTAAAACATTCACTCCACCATGGAAGAAAACAGCGTGCCTCCAAATTGTGGACTTGTCTTCCAGGCTATAGTGTGCACCTTCAAATCATTGTTTTATTATACAAATTTAATCTTACAAATTTAACTTTCTATGAATTAATGTGCCCCCCACACACACACACACACTTTAATCCATCTAACAGATGTGAGATTACAGAGCATTTGTTCCTCACCATAGTTTTTTATTTTATTTTATTTTTTAACAGATTGGTGTCCTTAAAGAACTCTCCAAAATGTCAGCGTGCAGACCAGGTATGTGCTCAGTGACCTGGTTACAGACCTACAGCAACTTCATTACCTCCTAAAGCAGTGGCACCAATGAGACTCCTTCAACCTGCGGACATGAGACCATCCCTGTGAGTAAGTAACACTACACACTAAATATCCCGCAGGACGCTCCGTTTCAGTGAGCACTTTAGCCACAGCTCTGGAGAGGGCTGATGTCAGTCAGACGCGGTTGGGGGGACACTACAGACTGGTGCCACGGGACTAATGATGGGTTAGCTGCACATAAGGATTCACCACTCAAAGGCTGTTTTGTTTGTAATGATTAGTGATGAGTAAAACGCTGCCAAACCATCACAATTATTACCGTCTAAAATCAGGATAATTAGAGCTGTCATTGAGCTAGTTTGTGTGCTTTGGTAAGTTTTTTCATACAATGACTAAATCTCATCTGTCAGGCTCATACATAAAAAGGGAAATAAACAAAACAACACAGCGGGTTGGGAGGCAGAAGTTATCCATCATCAAGCTGAAGCGTCCAGCCGGTCCCCGCTGAGAGGTTTCTCTCGGCTGATGCAAAGGAATGCATATCAAATAGCCTGGGAGACAGCCTGTTGTGTGAGGCACGCTTCTGCACAAATAATCAAACAGAATTTAAAAACCACGGCTTTGTAAATAACAGCGTTACGTGACACCAAGGCCTTTTTATATCAAATCCCTCACAAAGACCCAATTCAAACTTGCCGAGATGTCTGACGAGTAAGACATGAGTGCAGGTGTCCCTGAGAATACATTTACATATTCACTGCAGCTATTTCCAGCTTTTTTACTGATTTATTGTGTTTTAATTTTCAGGGAAAATATTATTAACTTTCATTCACTTTCAGATGGATATTGTTCCTGATGACTGCTCAGCTGGCATTGCCAATACACCTTGACACTTATATTATAAGTAATAATATAGATAGTAATAATAGTAATTATTACAATACATTATTTATTTGGACTGAATGCAAATTATTTTATCATCTAAAACTTCTTATTCACGATCTATTTGTATATTATCCATTGAACTGTCCCAGACACTGCACACTGAGCTTGTGTGTGAACGGAGGTGTGTGCGTTACCTGTGCTGCTCCATGGCCTGTCTGCTGTGCAGCTGAAGTCCACATTCACTACAGCATTGGCCCTGAGCCTGGCCCTCGTGCCTCATTCCTGCTGCAAACTGGCCTAGTCGGCTCAGAAGCTCTCTGTGGAGCAGGCCCTGGTGCAGCAGGCCACCATAGGCCCTGGGGTCCAATGGGACACCTAAGGATGGGGCCACGGACACCTGCATCACCCCATCCGCTGTGTGGTTGGCAGCCAGAGAGTAAATGGAGGCCATGTGTTTGTCTCCAATTCCAGAGAAAGAGTCCAGAGGGTTCCCTACTGCTGCTCCTCCATCCTCTGGGCTCGAATGCAGTTCCCGGGCACTGGTGATGACACTGCCTCTCAGGGGTGTCCCGGGCCCTTCTTCATGTGGCTGCTCTGAGGCAAAACTCCTCTGTCCAGGGCTGGAGGACCGTCCTTCACAGACCTCCGCCTCATCCACCTGCATGCTTTCACACTTGATGTTGGCAGGACCGAGAGAGGAAGCCTGGGACAGCGCTGCTGACTGCTGCAGGGGGCTCTCTGTGCCCCTCTCGTGGGGGCTCAATGGTATGTTGTGGGGCTCTGTGTCGGTGGGGCTTCTGTCAGACATGTACAGGGCCAGGTGGTGCAGGGCGGACGAGGTAGTGCGTGCGGGCCCATCCTGTATGGAATGCTTTTTGGACATCAACATGTGTCTCCAATGGCGGGCTCGTTGCTCACCATGGTCTCCAGGACTGTGGTTTCTCAGAGCTGCGTCCTGGCTCTCCTCGGCCTGGATAGTCTCCAACACCTTCAGACACTGCTCCTCCAGGTACTCAATCTCCAGGATCTCAGCAGCGTACAGCAGATCGTCCAGGTCCTCAGCTGTGGCCTGTAGTGAGGCTGTGTAGGCGTACTCTAAGATCTGCTGAAAGGTCTTAGGGGACAGGAAGTCCAGAGCATATCGTAGGCTGCTGCGATGGAACAAGATCTCAAACATCTTGCTGGTGCAGGCCAGGACCGTGCGATGTGCAGGGAACTCCTGGCCGTCCACCGTAATGATGACATCACACAGTGTGCCTGTTAGACGCATCTGATTGGCCCGTTGCAGTAGCCTGCTGGAGTGACTGGGATTGTGGAGCTGGAGCACACCCATGTTTGTCAGAGCCGTTTCCCCTCGGACCTTGGCCCAAGCCACGCATGAGGTGTGGCTGTCCCACCTGGTTCTCTTGGCCTCAGATGTTTGTGGTCTGTGGTTTGTGCAGGATCACAGGATCATTAGCACCTGTCTCGGTTACAGTGCGACACAAAGCACATTTAATTACACTCAGCTCTACACTTTGATTGCAACTTTTTTAATTCACTTCTTTAATTTAGGCTAAATGGTCACTTCATATTTTTTACATTTTTAAGAATATAAAATGTAAAGTAATGTCAAACTATAGTAGTAGTCTGTGTTTCAGGCCCTTATAATAAAGTAGTATTATAAGTAAAGAGCAGATAAGAGGCAGGAGTTGGTCGATAAGCGCAGAGCAACAGTTTCCACTGGTGGTGATTATAGTCGGAGGTCTTGTTGAGCGCGGTCACGTCGCTGTAATAACGTCTGCATACTGAGAGGTGACGCTTCAATTTATCAAGCGCCTCACACACATCTCTGCACTCAACAGGTAGGCCTGCTATTACCAGCCGCCCTCGAGGCTCATTAGTTCATTTAGGCTGCGCTTCTTTGTGATTAGACGCGTTAAAGACAATTAAAGCGCTCCGCTAAAAATCTCCAAATAAGTTATCAAACTCTCTAATTGATGAGGGCGTGATAATGCGTGGCGGATACGTGTTTGTTAAACGTCTCTGTACGTGATTATTGTCGGCTGTGATGTTTATAGGTCTGGTCAGCGACAACCGACTGATGCTCCAGGCTTCATCCTCAACTCAACCCTCTAGACCAGAGCGCATCAGGTGCACATGCACTAACCGCCTTTATAATCCACACACTTAGCGACAAATTAAGCTCCACTGCGCGCTCATGCAGCCTACTGTCTGTTCGGGCTTTGGCACACCGCCTGTTGTCTGCAAAGAGCCATTTATCCTAAATACATACATTGCTCGATTAAGTGACCAGGCTGCGCTTAATCAAGTTTCAAACACACTGCTCTGACTCATTTAGCCTACCACATAAATGCTATAACATTTAATTACAACAATCCACATTAGGAACATAATTAAAAAATAAATCAAATAAACACTCAAGCACCTAAAAGTCATACTAGTTCACGCACCGGAATGACCCGAGTGAAAATGTGAGTCAATAGAGAAAAAGAGAAAAGTGCGCAGGGACAGTTGTTCCTACCTCCGCGTCCTCTCGCCCTCCGCTGATTATCCAGGCAACATCATGCTTACACATTTCACAGTACGCGCTCCAAACTCACTCCTGCTTC
This sequence comes from Perccottus glenii, assembly GCA_024416835.2. Lineage (NCBI taxonomy): Eukaryota > Metazoa > Chordata > Actinopteri > Gobiiformes > Odontobutidae > Perccottus > Perccottus glenii. The sequence goes on from CM044550.2 coordinate 15,855,897, forward strand.
AAGTAAGCGAATCATCAGCCAGCCGCCACAGTCAAGCACGGAAAGGAAACGCGGGCATCCGTCGCTCAGCTTCAAAATAAAATACGTCACGATCAAGTTTCCGTGTCTTTCTGCAGCAGGAAGAGACGCACATCTGTTTTACTCGTTTAGTCATTAGCTATGTTTTGGTTCTTGTTGAAACAGAAAGAGAACTTAATATTTCAATAAAAAAAACTTCACAACTGTACAATTAGGCTTATACACAATACAAATAAAAGGTAACACCAGTGATACAGTTTTGCTGAACCGAGACAAAAGATAGGTCCAGTGAAAGTGTTATATTCGGTGGTAGTTTTTCCAGAAACAGAAATGTAGGTTAATTAAAACTTTATTAAATCCTATTGTAAAGCATGGTCCTATAAATGTGAGGTGTTCTAATTTTTGGGCGAGGAGAGCATAAGGCACATGTGGCTCCATAGTAACAAATGCAAACTCACACTGGACTGTTAATTCTTAAAAAATATATTAATATAATTTTAAGTAGTGACGTAAATTTCTGTGTAGAGTATCAATCTGTGGAGTACTTTGTCTTTAAAAGAGGGTTTATATCTCCTGCTTTATGTCAAGAAACCCTCAAAATGAACGTCAGGCAGTTATTTTCAGGCTCAATAGTTTGAGATCAAATGTTATCCTACATAGTGATGCTTTAAGATGCACTCGTTTTATTTTCACCAAATTAAAACTTTTACATTTAATGTGCCACAGTGTCAGTATAACATAAGGATGCTTCACAACATTAAAAAAACCTCAACATTGTTCCTTAAAAGAGATGGACTAATCTGCGCTGGAACATGTGCCGAACAGTACTAGTAGCCTTTATTGTGAAGAGAGCTTCCCTCATTACCTGAGCCATGCTTGTTGTTTGGCGCTACTTTGACTGGCTGCAAATCATCACCCGGCCGACGTCACGGCTCTGAGTGATCGCCCTCTGCTCCTCGTCTCTCCTGCTGCAATCAGAGACATGCGCAGGGCATCTCAAAGACTGACAGGCCACCGGGTTAGCCACTTTCAATTCAAAAGGGCAAACACAACTGCCGGAGCGGGAACCCGGCTCACTTCTGTTGTATTTAGGAGGCAAGTGAAAAGTGAACTGAGGTAAAGCGGGGCCTTTTAGTGGCATGTCTGAAACAGGATGCCTCGTCAGGTCAGGGCGGTCTGCTGTGGTCACTGACTTTGTTGACACAGCACCAGTTTGTGGCTTCAGGTTACATTAGCTGTAGGAATGCCACTGCTGAAAATACCAAAAGCTCGCTGCTGCTACACAATATTTTGACATCCAAGCCGGAAAGTGTTAGCTTAACTTAGCTCAAGCCCAAAACTGCATTATAGGTTACAACCACGTGTTTGTTTGCTCCTATGCTATCTGAACAAGTGGCCCAAAGAATCTGCAGCCCCAAAATAACCTGTTTGCACTGTAACCTTTCTGTAAATAGTCCAGCGCGTCCATGACATGGCGAAAACAAGGCGCACTGTGAAAGGGTGTCTGCTACCATCTAGTGGCTACAACATGGCACTTCATGTCGAGGCTTTTAGGGTAAAATCATTCAAATGAACAAAATGCGCCAGGACATAATTAGACTCGGAAGCCATTTTTTATTTTGTAAATGGGTTAGTACCCAGACTGTACATAAATATTTGACCCAGTAAACAAAAAGGAGTGTGTAAAGATGTGGGCGCGAGGTGGTTTGGTAATAGTTATTCAACATTTGATGAGCCGCAAACCCATGTCAGTCCGTTTTTATGTCGCGTATTATAAATAAAGGCCATACAAAATATCTGCTTGTAACGGAATGAAAAGATGTTAAGCAGTGGCTGTTAATGCATTGTTGAACAAAAGGTGAAATTAAAGGGCCATAAAACAGAACACTTAAATAACACACGGGACAAAACAGCATGTGGTTTTGTCAGTATATTTCCTAATGTGAACAGTACTGACCCAAACAAACATGAGCATGTCTATGGGCTGTGTCTTATGTTATAAAAAACTGAATTCATGCCAACACCTTCTTGCACCACAGCCAGTAATATGCAGTGCTGTGACCAGAGACAGACAGTTGTATACACCACGTATTATAATGACCACATTAGTCCATGTATTATACTTTTGTTCTATTAATTCAGAATACTAAAAAGAATAGTCTAAATCTCTCACAACAACGCTATGCAGATTATTATAGAAACTGAGGACAAGACAATCTACTGACACACAGGCGCAATACACAAGCTTGCAGGCAGGAATGGAAAAGAAATATATCGCTAGTTTTTAAAATTGTACAAAATTAAATTGTCTTTTTTTTTTTTTTGCATCAAAAGCACAACTTAAAATATAAAGCCAAACTTTTGTTCTGCTTCAAAGTGACAGAGACAATAGCAATAACAGCTGTTGCCTCAAACTATACATGGCATACTATATTATACTATATTTATCTCTGGATTATAACACAGTCTGTTGATTCCCCACTTTTTAACTTTTAGCTGATGATTAGCATTTATCTGTAAGTTTTGTGGCTATGGCTTTTTAAAATAAAAATGTCTATAAGACATTTTTATTTTAAATTGAAGTAACACCACTGTAAGGCAGTTAATCATCAAGGGTCCATTTCATGTAAAATGTACAAGTAATTCACAGTGGAAGTGTATTGTGGGGAGTCTCAGTCTTTCATTGCAGCGCTGGTTGTGAATGAATCTGCATTTTTATGGCCCTCAAAATCTGGTTATAATCCAAACACCAAACAGAGACCAAACATTCCTGTAGAAGACAAGTTGTAACACCAACCACTGTAAACAGATTTTTACAACTTCTAGCAGGTCAGACATGCAGAACAAGCTATTTAATGAGGCTAACGCACAAATTCAGCATCAAACAAAAAATGCAACAATGTACACCTGAACAGTAGAACATGGAAATAAGAAAAATAATTTCTATATTTATATATATAGTCCTTTTTTTTTACATTTTTCATAATCATTTGTTGCTTGTGTGCAACTGCAATCATAAGCACATAAAATTATTATGTCATTTATATATTTACCAGGCAAATATTGTTATAAGATTGTTATTTAATGTATCCTGACTAATTAAATAAAATAAGAATACAAAAATAAAATAAATCTCTTATGACCTAAAGATAAACTCCTGTGGTGTAGTAAACATTTTGCCATGAGACCCATAAAAGTGCACTCTAACTAATAGACAAGTGTTTATGATTTGAAATGAAGTTAAGGGCACTGGAAATCAAAACTCCTGCATTTGTTCTGGGCGCTGTTGCTGCAAAATGTTTGTGTTTGGATTGGGCGGTGGTTTCCATGGCCCATCATGCTTTGCCCTCTGTCTGTAAGACATTGTTGTGTCCTGCAGAGATCTCCGCCAGCGTATTAGATAACTCTGCCTCCTCCAGTTTTCCTCTTTCATCAGAGAAAATGTCCCTGAAAGTCAAAGAGTGAAAGTGTTCAATTACAAATCTTAGTTAAATAACAAAACAAATTTACCATTTATTCATAATGACATTTTCACCCAATATATAAGAAGACACTCTATACTTAGACATCTTCTTACATATTTCTTCACCACCTTTACAGTAAGAAAAACTACACAGTAATGACAGGCTCATCAGCTGAACAATGAGGAATGTCAGTTTAGATTTAAGTAACTTTGAGAGGACAGTAAATGAGCCTTTGTTGTAAGATGATATTTATGCACATATTAAAGATCTTTGTTGGTCCTTCATGAAGTGCCTTGTCCTCTGATCCCAGGACAGGAAAACTAGTACAGAAATAAAATGTTTTTTTTGCGCACAGATTTAAATTATGAATAATTTATGTTTCAACATGAAAGACAACACAAAGAACATTCAATAAAAAGATCAAATTGTGAGGAATATAAACTTAGTGCAATGACACTAATTACATTTTAAGACTGTAGGTTTAGTAAATGATAGCGGTCGACCTGGTAAGAAAATGTTGCCTGTAAATTTACACAAGCCAATTCCAGTGATCTAAACGCAAGAACTCTTACTTCTCAGCATGATCAAAAAGACGAGCATGGACTAGCTTTGTACCCCTGAACTAATCAGATCTATGTGTATCAGTTAATAAGAAAAAAAACTTTTGGTAACCTGTCTAAAATAGTCAATAATAAGAACTTTTTTGTGGATGTAAATAAACCCCCCAAATGGAGAACATCACACACAAGCATAAAACACAAAACCAAGACATTGATTTTTATTCACAGTACACAACATCTAACTAACTGGCCTAATGCTGTCATTGCCGTATCTACATTTCATTTGATATTGTGTGGTCAATGGCAGGATGCGGTGGTGAATGAATGGGCATACATACACTCACACACAACATACAGATAAACCTCTAGAGGGAGCCGTACTCATCGTTGACAGGAGGAGCAGTCTTGGCCAGAGTCTCTGATGCCTCCAGAACTGGGTCTGAGAGGGGTAGGTCTGCTCCGTCTCCATTGGGCAGAGCGGATTCAGTGGGCGGGCTGTCTAGGCTAATCAGATCTGCCGGGGGTGAAGACGAGCCCTCTGTCCTGTTTGCCGGCTCTAACTCTGTGTCTGAACTTTCCAGACCTGTGTGGTGTGTGGCTTCAGGAGTTAACAAGTCATATGTGTTTGGATGCATCGCGAGGAGATCATTTGAGAGCGGGCCGTCATGACTGGAATGAGCAGCAGGGGCAGTGGGGACATCTGCAACTAGAGGAGCACACTCTTCAGTACCCAGGCTGCTGTGGCCATGAACGGCTGAAGCAGAGCTGGTTGCAGAGGGAGATTTTTTGGTAGTAGGTATGCTGTTGTCAGCTGTTTGGTCAGTTGGTTTATTAACGTCAAAGGCAGTAAAGCTGCTCACAGTGGGATCTGGGGCAGTGCTATGTAAATCAGTATTTTGCTTTGGGGCAGCTGTGGCTGGAGTGGAGGCAGTGTGTGCTGTTGTGGGTGTATCTAAGGCTACAGTGTTCGTCTTTTCAGCTTGCTGAGCCACTGGGGGGCTCGGAGCGTGCTTCTTTGTAGTGGGAGAGGCGGAGGGAGAGGAGGCAGCAAGTGGAGATACAGGTGGGCTATTCTTAGCATTCTGAGCAAGAAGTTTGGGAGAGAACCTTCTCTTTGGTGGAATTGGTGTGACTAATTTTGGATCTTTAGTCCGATCTGGGGTAGAAGGAGGAGTGGTCGTTTTAGCCTGCTCTTCTGAGACGTTACTTGCATTCTGTTCAACTAACAGGGCTGGACTCTCTGGTTTCTCTGTGGCGTCGGAAGTGGAGTTGACTGGAGTCGGTGGGGCTGTGTTGGCTTCAGCGCATGGAGCTGGCACTGTGGCAAGGGTGTGTGAAGGCTCGTTTGCCGGGGTGGAAAGGCTACAAGTGATTGTGGTAGTCTCACTAGAGGGACTGTCCTGAGCGAGATCGATAGTTGCAGTGGCTGTGGAGGAGAGGGTGTCCAGTGCCAGAGCAGCAGTGTAAGCCGCCAGCCTGAGAGAGCAGGGAGAGAACAGAGACACACAGACTAGACACCAGGGTGACTGTGACTGAGGAAGGTGGCTCGGAAGAGCATGCACGGCGTTAGTCGACTTTAAAATAACACACAAAAGGTTAGACAAAGCAACTGAAAAAAGCACATATTAGGCCCAATAACAAAAATAAAAACAGGCATCATGCTGTGAGTGGACCATAAAGAATACACCCCATACACACAACAACATGGAGTACGTTGACTAGAAATCTAATCTACAAAAAAGAACCAATCCTGCTAAATACTACAGCAGCAGGGTTAAACAGTACCAGTGACAATCTTCAAATGTACTTTTCCACATTGCCTATATAAACAATGGCTTTTCTGTGGTTGTCAAATGACTTATTAGTTGACCACACTCAAACGGCTAAAAGCATTCACTGTCTTAAACTGGTATTGCTTCCACCTTTAAGATCAGAAATTCTCCAAACGTCTGGAGAAGAAACATAAAGTGCAATAATCCCTTTCAATGGGAATAAAATATAAAAAAGCAACACAGTTCATTGGACTCCACTCAAGAATGACCTGAACTTTTGTAACTTCTCAATGTAAGAATAAATCAAGGCCAAATGAGTCCAGTCTGTTAAAACCATGATTCTTTGAAGTGGAGTGCATTGTACAACAGCTCAAAAGAAGAGTTAAATAGGCTGTCTGCTGCAGGTCACTTACTCTGGCTCAGTCAGGGGCGTGGTTTCACTTGGCTCTGTGGGTCCTGCTGCGTTGTGATTAGCTGTACACTCGTCCTCTGTTCGCACTTCAACAATCGGCTCTTTTGATTCATCTTTCCTGTTTCAGGACACAAAAAAGTAAATCAATTTTAATAATAGTAAGGGATAGTCTGTTTTTTTTTTTTTAGTATGGATTTTTGTCCGCTGAATATTTTTGAGTAGCTAACTGTGGCTATATTTTAGTGAAAGCAGTTGCATGAAATGTAGAGGAATCAATACATAAAGCTAAAACCCACCCCCGCCTTTTTCTACTAGCTTATATACTAAAAATTTACCCTTACAGGTCTCCATTTCTCATTTCTGTTTGGCCTGAGATATAGCAGTGCTTCTTGCTGAAGTGGCTCTGCATTCCCCCCACACACACTCTTGACTTGTAAATAAATAGTGAAAGTGAGGCCACTAAAGAGATTGTTGAAGTTGACACAATCACTCACATGAACGCCGCTTTGCCTTCTTCCAAATTGTGTCCTTTAGTGCCAGTGCCTGACTTGCCGCAAAGACACATGATGAGGCCACATTTGTTGACAAAGTAGCAAGTGACATCCACAGCGAGCAGGAGAAGTATAAATACTACAACAATAATGCCAGCCCAGAGAATAGTGTTCATGGAGAGCGCCGTCTCCTCACCCAGATCTGCCAAACAAAAGGAGAGGAGCATTCATTAACAACGCTGCGGCATGTTTGGCTCTAGACGTACATTTAGATCTGACACCTAGTGCTTCCATAAACACATACAGTTTCATAAAACTGAAACAACTCACCTGCCGCGCATCTGATTTGTCTTGTCAAAAATGATGTGAAATATGTGTGTCAAGTGTAGCATCTGTCTGGTGTTACTTCATCATGAAACGTTCGTCTTTACTTTTTTTTTAACAAACCCTTTTTATTTGGTATTAGAAGCAACACAAAGCATATAATGTTAAGATTTTTTTTAAATAAGATTTTATGATCAAAACCAGTCTAGACATTGCAAATGACCCAAAATGTTGTTGTTAACGCCAATAAATTGTACATAGTAGAGAGAAACACCAAAATAATGCTGTATTGATATGGTTTTGATGCATTAAGTACCATCAAATAATATTGTATAAAAACAGTTATTTTAAAATGAAAGCACATGCAGTTTTAGAAATTAAAACAAAATGAGATGTTTTGTTTGGAATAATTGTTAAAAAGACTATCAAACATTATTATTATCATCATCACACACATTTTCTTACAGATCATTTTAAGTGCTATTGCTTTAAAACATTAATAACCCAGAGCTGATAAAAAAGTGTAACCCCACACTGATACAGAGCAGAGTGAAGATCTCCAGCACCTTTGGGTCAGAGTCTGTCGGCTCTGTTTGAAGCTACACAGCACCCTTTTCTCAAACAGGAAAATGTCTGTTTTAAGGAGCGACAGGCAGGCCATGAGAAAGGCAAGTTCCCCTGACAGTGATGGTCTCAACGTCCCATAACACTAATAGAGCAGTAACACAGTGATGACAGACAAGATGAGTGATACCAAAGTGTATGTCACAGATGAACAGCCCTGAGTGGCTGAAAATGCACACAGGTCAGGATGCAAATGTTCACGTGGTCCCCCACACCAATGTCCAAGATCGGGCAAGAGCGCAGGAACATCGAGAGACAGGTAAAAAGAGAAAGGACCGGGACAAATGAAGGGAAACAAAGAGGAAAACAAGAGAAGGGTGGGGAAAACACAGGAAGAGAGAAAGTGAAAAATGTGTCTGTAAGGTCTGAAATAAAAGTATAAAAAGAAACTGATTTATTATATTGGGGAAAAAATGCACAGCACAAAGGGAAAACTATGCCGTGTTGTAGATGGTGAGTGAGTGGGAATGTTCTAGATTGGAAAATGAATATACAATGCTCTGCTGCTCTAAACTAAGCACCCAACACTAGCACCTACTATGTCAGAGAAGCTGCTTGGATTTTGTAAGGTTGCACTACTTTACTGTAAGATGTTAGTAATAAAATTTAACCATGTTTGTAAAGGTTTAGTTCTAAGGCCCCTTCCACAAGGTAATGTCTACTGTATAGTCTTATATATAGTAGACATTATACTTTAACACTATACAAACCAAAAATCAAAGCTACAAAGATTCAGAGGAAATCACGCCACCCATTTGTGGAAAGTGCCTGTCCTAGTTCTGCAAGAGCAAACTCAAGCTCATTTAACAAGGGCTGTCAAAACTTGAAAGTGAGAAAATTCAACCGGAAAATCATTCCTGGCTTAACGCTGTCCAAGAAATCACTTTTTTTTAGTAGATTTATTTAGTTGTCATTCACCTTTTAGGGATAGAGAGGCAAAAATAGAGCATGACGTTTTGATTTGAGCCTTGAGTTTCCTCACTGATTTAGTGTGAGGGGCCGGAGGGAGGGTACCTGGGATGCCCACTGGCTCTGCAGTTGTCCTGAAGGACATGGATGCTGGCTGAGACTTGCCCTTCTGATTTTCAGCCACAACGTAGACAATGTACTCTGTGTCCCATTCGAGTCCGCTGAGGACGAAAGAATCACTGCCACTGGGCATCCGGACTTCAGGTTTCCACTCTGTTGCTTGTGCCTAAAGATCCACAAACCATGACCATCTGCTGTAAGTACGTATCATTGAACTACTAAGATTTTTGGTGTAACCAGCTGAGACCTTTGTAATCAGCCGATAAAGCAAGCCCTTTTCTTTTACTATTATATAATTCAGAAAGAAAACTAATTTTTAGCTTCTACCAAGCTCTGATTGGTTCATCTTCTGAATAATCCCAGACAGTGTATGGTCACCTACTATTAAAATAATTAAAGCACTGACCTAAGACTTACACCGCACAATATTTATTCATTTAGAACAGGTTTAGCTAGTCTAAAATGATCTAAAAGGTGAGACAGGTAAGGTACTTGAGGGTGCTTGAGATACAGCAAAATTATTATTAGAAATTTACTTTTAATGTACTCCCAAGAAATAGCAACATATCTAAAGGTTTACGACTTGTCCTCATGTATTGTGGTTGCCATACTTACTGGTTTATAGTGGATGAGATAATGTAAGATTGGTGAGCCACCATCGTCCTGTTTGATCCAGTTGACTCTGAGAGAGTTGCCTTTGAGTTGAGGTGTCCACTCAAGTCTTGGAGGATTTGGATTCCCTGCAAGGACAGAGCAGCAGCACTTGTGAATATGCAGAATGCTATTAAAATCTCACAAAGCAGGAGCAATTTTAAATGTTGATTTTATACTCAAGTCTCTGACTAAAAATAAAAGTTGGAAATTTGGAAACTGGCCACTTTGTTGTTATCTTTTTGAGTCACTTGCCCTTCCTCAAACACTTGCCTCAAAATAGCTACCCCCAAGTCAGCCTAATTACCAAGTGACACATACACATGCTTATCTGATTCAGCCTGGGAGTTACTGTGTGGCGTTCAATCAGTATTAAACTGCTAACTGACATAGTGCCAATGTAATACAGCTCTGCGGAAGTGGGTCGTTTCTCACTGCCTGAAATGTTTATATAAGATTTGCATTTCACAGAATAACAAACATTGTTTCTGCAAAGATACAGTATCTCTAGTGAAATGAGGAGATGTGTGAGGCCAGTTGCCCTTTTTCTAAATGTACCCATAACCTATTCATTTTTTATAAAACATACCCAACACTCACATAAACGTGTACATTTATCAGTATGACTTGTCATACATGTAACAGAAAAATAAAAAAGTGTACATTTATCAGTATGACATGACAGACATGTAACAGGAAAAAGAAGAGTAGTGATTAGTGCTCTTTTCCTTTGGTTCCTTTAGTCTTAATGTACTGAATTAAGGTAAGATTAAAAGAAAAACCAGAAGCTGAAAGCAGTGATTGAGAACCAGAGCAAACGCTGAATGGTGCAACATTACTGTGAGAAGGTAAGGAAACGTTGATTAGAATTGAGATGATACCAGCAAACAGAGTTTATTGCACAGTCGATTTAAACCAACACATGATAGATAACATTTTTCAGACAGTAAGCCATCAATACTGCCCAAGTGATGATGATATTAAACACTGGTGACAGTTATATATCACCATGACAACAGCTCTGGTCCTCCCTCATTTATCCTGCTGAGGCAAATGTCGAAATGACTGATTAATACGTTTGAGGTGGATAATATTACATGATAGCTTCAAAGCAATTGTTGTTAAATGGCTGAATTATTTGATTAATTGTCCTTCGAAAAATCTGCAGTTACCTTCTGTGGAGCAGAGGAGATCACCAGCACCATACAACAGTCACATGGCATGCACATGTGTGAGTGGATCAAACAAATAAAACATGACAGCACAAGTAAAGCAGAACAAATCCCTTTAAGGCAAACAAAAACAGAATGACATGGCATCCTAACAACACTAAATACACTTTTTAAAGTGCTCCCAACAGCTTTGTCTTCACTTAAGACTTTGTAATTGACAAGACAGCTGATTAATCAAAGCTGATGAGCCTAAACCAAAAGTAAACATTCCCAAATTACACCAAATAGCTGCAGCTAGAGGGGCCCCACTGCGTTTGAACCGCAGAGATCGGCTCTTACTTCAAAAATACAGCTATTAAGCCAATTATTTCTCACGCTGTGAATCAAAGTGTTATTAATATTCATAGGTAACAGCGCTATCAACACACTACATAAATTACAATCTAGAAGTAAGAGAGATGGAATTTTCATTGATGTTACAGCTACACAAGGTCGAGGATTTGAGCTAAGAACACACATTTGGCTATTTATTTTTCTAAATGTAGCTAATCAGGAAGGGTTGACGAGGTCCTGTGGGGACAGAAAATGAGCCCGTTTACATGCACACTAAAAATCCGATCATTATCTGATTACTGGAGTTATCAGATTATTCAAGTGATCATGTAAACAGCATAATCTGATTTCTTTTATCTGATAACAGCAGTTATCTGATTATGAGAAATCGGATTAACACACCTAGATTTCTCCCCAATACTCTTTTTTGTACATGTACACCCATTAATCTGATTTATTTTGTTTTTTTACATCTGTGCATGTGTAAAAAAAATAAAAAATAAAAAACTGTAAAAACAGAAGTGACTTTTTTTTATCACAACGTTAGCGGAGGACAAACCCTTTGAACAAACCACAACAAACATGGCGTGCAGCAGTGAAGAGGAGACAATTTCATGTTAAATTAAATGAAAACTCCTAATATCCTCCATCTCCTCAACGGGAGGATGTACAAGAATGGGGACACACTCCAACGGGTGTCGGGGAGAATGGCCGAGCCGGGAAATGTTTTGAAATGAAGGAAGGAAGTTTGAGTCTTATATCACTAGGTACTGAAACATGTTAACCAGGGTTTTTTGATTTGCGCATTTCTGAATGTAAACACGTCAGACATGGTTATTACAATTATCTGATTACTCCCAGTTATCGGATTGTTATGGCCATGTAAACGGGCTCATTGCTAAGGCAGTAAAAACTAATCATCTATTATCCTCACTACTGAACAAACCTGTGTCTTCAGTGAATAAATGAGAAGTGCCATCTAGTGATTAAAAAAAAAAAAAAAGGATTAAAAGTTGTGTGCACAAATGATAACCTGGACCCTTGTAATGACACTTCATTGAAGTATTGAAACTCATTTGTGGCAAGAATACGCCAGAAAAGTCAGGCAAAGTGTATTACCTAATGAATGGCACTTTGAGAGATGAGACAGAAGAACAATAAAAAGAAAATACAGACAAATGCACTATAAAGCTTTGATTACTATTTAATTATTTATGTAACAAATTGTGCATTTGTTGTGCTATTTCTCTGCATAATAAATAAAAAGCTATATTAAATACTAAACATAATAACAGAGTCTAGTGCTGAACGGTTCATTATGGTTTTATTAAAAAATAATCAATAACAAAAGGAGAGACAGATATTTATCCGGAGAAATGGGCAAAACAATGCCCAGATAGCAGACTGTTGATGAAATACACATCAATCCTACATCACGACACATATTAATTAAAATAAGACTCAGATGACAGCTGAATCTGATGCAGCCACCCACGTGAAATGAGAAAATTAAAGCTCAACAACAAACCCTGAGCAGACGATTAGTGTGCAGATAATGCCAAATCTTGTTCAAATGTCTAAACAGGATTTATTTTGAGATAGACAAACCTATTTAATTGGAAGGCGATAGTCACAACAGTCAGCCAACAGATGGAGCTAAACACTAAAGAATAAGTTCCAGCCTCCCTACCTGCTGCATTTAAATAAAATAACAGGAATTTGATACCTTCAGGAAATTTGATCCACTCTGCACAAAAGGCCTAGACAATAGAGGCTTTTGTAAACTTGAAACATTACTAAGGTGTATTTCAAACAGTTTTTCTTTAAAGCATGATTTCAGAATCTCTTGTGATCAAAAGCCTGAATAGAATAGGGCTGTAAACATTTACTTACGGACAGGCTCGGTCTTGAAGAACTGAACCGGGCTACTTTCCCCTTCACCCTTCCCGTTAATGGCTGACAACCTGACTTCATAGTTGGTCTCTGGCTTCAGTCCTGTGATAATCATCTCACTGATGAAGCCTGTTAGAGAGGTGGTTCATAACTGTTATTAGCAGGAAAACAACCATTCAAGCTAGTAAATATTGGTGAAAGTTCAAAGCTGGCAGAGTCAAGACAAAAATGCTATTACTTTTTCTCAGTATTCTTACCGTCCTGGGCCTCAAAGACCTTGTGATGCCAGCTGCCTCTGCCAGGCGAACTCCATTCTGCTCTGTATCTCAGCACAGGAACTCCACCATTTGATTCAGGCTCGTCGAACTGGATCTGTGCTGTGGTGGAGAAGGGCCTCACCTCACTGATATTCGGGGCAGATGGTACCTCTGGTAACAGGAAGAAGCGCACAGTGATTACAGATAAAATGAAATGATTGCAGCATGCCAACATCACAAATAGTTATTGACGATTTCACTGCTGCTATTACTGAGGTGCATCTACACATATATCCAAACCCAGCATGTCTGTTGAATACAATGGATGTTATTTCAGAGCAAATGCAATTACAAGCTGATTTCAAGTCAGCCACAAAAGATTACCCAAGATTTTGTTTTTGAATGTTGGATTTCACTTCATATAGACTTTAGCTCAAAAACATTCATTCATAAAAATATATTTTATTTTATTCTCACTGAATTCTGTTTCCACTGGCACTATTGATCACTCCAAAGCTTATCTTAGAAATGAGAAGAGCCATTAATTACTAACATTAGACAACCATGGTTTTATAGCAATTCATTTTGTGGCTAAAGAGTTGTTATCTTTCCCACTCTGAGGGGGTAGTGCACTGCTGCTGAGTGATGGTGGGAGACTATTCATACACATATTGTACACATACACACACACCATCACAAGAGGTTATTTTAAACAGCACAAAAACATTTTTAAGGTGTTACATTTGCTAAACAACCAAAGAAACGGAAGAGGAACTCATTCGTTGTTGGTTCTTTTTCCTTGTTCATCTTAAAATAAAAGCCATCCAAAAACATACTGATCTACTTCTATTTCCTGGTGATTTTGAGAACAACTTTTATTTTGGTAGCTTTTACATTTTACTATCATCACATATGAAAATTTTCATTTATACTGGAATAAATACATCCAATACGATATACTAATAATACTAATACGACAGCTTTGCAACTGACCAGCTTGAATCAGAAGAAACTCTTTTGACTCGGTTCCCATGTCATTTGAAGCTGTGCAGTTATAGCTCCCAAAGTCATTTTCCGACTCAGGCGTTATCTACAGGAGAAATAAAAAAAAAGAGAGAAGTAAATTTACTGTATGAAGGGCAGAATAGCAGAAGAAATTAATAAAGTTGTGTCAACCCTCGAAGGGTGACCTTACGCTTGTCCATTAGAGTAGCCTATTTTTATTTTGTTGTTGTGAGCTTTCCTGCTGCTAAATAATTCAGGACATTTTTTCCACATTGTAGCTGAAAGAAAACCCTACACTTCAACTCAATGCTCATGAAATCTTGATGCAAGAAGGGTGTGTGCACATTTAAAATTACCACAAGGTTTCTTGCGGAAACCTTTGATTTGGATAGATACCTGTAAGTAGCTGGAGGATGGGGTCCTGAAGATCTTGATGTTGGTGGTGTTTGAATAAGGCAGCTGTAGTCCGTCCCTGAGCCACACAATAGACACTTGATTGGGATGGGCCTTCACATCACAGCTGATGTTGACTGAATTGCCCTCCCATGTGTACACTGCCACTGTACCATGGATTTTAGGAGCATCTACACAAAACAGGAGACACTGTAAAGTTGTTTGCTGAAGTAATGCTTTTCCCACTGTATATAGTATTTTGTATTCACATTAAAATGACCAAAGACAATGTGCAAACAAAGGTAAAAACTTTATATTTACAACAACTGAATTTATGAATGTGTTGCAGCCGGTAATTGTATTTAAAGCCTTTAAAAATACTGCCAAAAAAGGCATCTGAACAATCTCACAATCTTAAAATCAGGACTGGTCTTTATTTGACTTGTGAAAAGTTACAGTGCAAATTAAAGGTTAACTGTTGAAAGTACAGAATTTTCTAGAAAGTGTTTCTGATATGACCACAGTAACAATAGAATACACCATATCTCTGTTATGCTATTTAACTCAAAAGCAAAAACAATTGTCATTTTGATCCAGTATGATAGCAAACCCAGTTAGTTAAGATAACATTTAGGTCGTTCATTTCATGAAGATGTATTGCATGGTATCATAATGCCTATTTTACTGCAATATTAGCTGTGTGTCAGCTGTGCCATGACACATTTGTCAAACCTCCACTGTATTTATGATGCTTTGTGTGAGAATTGTTGCACGTTTTGTGGACGGCAACAGTGCAGCTCCTCGGTCATCTTGACAGACTCTGCCTAAATAAATTTAATGAACTTGGATTTTCTTATTATACTGTTGGTCAATGATAGATATATCTCATTTTTAGCTAAAATACTTATTACAATATCATATGTGAACTCAATCAAACAACAATCATCAACAATTAACAAGCTTCTCTCATTTTCCCTTTTTGAGGTTTGTCCTTATCCTGATAAAAGGGGTAAGAATGATGTTGGTACTACATTTAGTGTGGTAATGAACTACACAA
The DNA here is from genome assembly GCA_024416835.2 of Perccottus glenii. Lineage (NCBI taxonomy): Eukaryota > Metazoa > Chordata > Actinopteri > Gobiiformes > Odontobutidae > Perccottus > Perccottus glenii. The sequence continues at coordinate 15,871,352 of CM044550.2, forward strand.
ATTGCATAACTCATTCTGTGTGGAACCTATTAATTTTAATATAGGTAAACATAACTTATCCTTTTCCACTTTTTTTATAAATGAGATACTTACAGCGGACCTCCAGATATGCTGGCGCCGCATCTTCACCGATGGCACTTTGTGCTGTGCACAGGTACTGGCCACCGTCGGTATACTTGACAAACTTTAGAGTAAGAGAGGACACGCGAGCATCGCTCCTCACAATTACATTTCCATCCAGACTCTAAATGGAAGAACAAAATGGGTAAGGTTAGAGAATAACTACATTCAGATTTGCACTGTAACATTTACAGGACAAGTAAATAAAGCAATGTGTGACCTGAAAAAAAAAACAATTAGCTAAAACAGGTATGCTTTGTAAAGGTGTGGAACCCCAAAGACACATCCAGGAAATCCCTTCAATAATTAATGACAGAAGGCCTCATGTGATGAACATGACAACAACAAAACAATAGACTATAGAGTGTGAAGCACTACTACACTGTTTCTAGCATTGTGGGCTCTACAGTATGATGCAAATAAATGATCATCTTTTAATATTTTTTTACTATGCAACATCACATTGAGTACATTTCTGTAAATCATTATTTCTTAATGACCTGTGTTAACACTAGTCGTTTTAAAAATACAGATTTAATTAAAGAGCCAGGCTTAATGTGCTTCCGGCTGCTGACCTAAGGGTCAACTGCCCTGTGTCGTTTTACTTGTTGTTGTCATGTGAACACTTGATGGTTTGGGTGTGCAGTTACAGAGGCAGCATTCAGATTTACTGTTAGTTCATTTCAAGCTTTAGAGATCCTGCAAACTGTTTTATTTCCAGTGGACAGCAGGACTAAACATCTAAGCCTCTATTGCTCACATGGCTTTGATCCAAGCTGTCGGCCAAACAAAGGCATAGATGCTTTTACACATATTGAATTAGGGTCCATTAAGGCAGCAATGTAACAGAAAACCTCCTTAGGTTGTATTCAAATTCAATAGACAAAGCATGTCTGGGACATTCATTATGCATAACAGGTAGCAGGAGCTGAGAGACAGTTACATAACACAGTAGCCTTTTATTCTGACCCCTGTGCACAAACATTTCCCGTAAGCCTTTGTAACACTGTAACACTAACATCTGCATCCTCACAAGTTAGCTACTTAGCTTTAGTTTTAGTGCTACATCCCCTTCTACAGTGAGGATATAAGGTTGTCCTTATTGTTATAGCCTGCAAATACTCAATACTCATCATTATCAAGCAGAGCCACTCAACAGCACTTTCAGCTCTTTTAGTAGACAGGAGAGACATTGCTGAACATCAGAGCATAAAACTGAGAATACACAAAGGGCATGTTAAACTCATGTCTCGCCAAATTGAAGCTGGCCCAGAATATAAATGCAGCCTTCTCTGACTGTACCTTGTCAAATCACTCACAAATATGCTCAGCATCCACTTTCTATTTGCTTTACAACAGCAATACTGTCTGAGATTTACACATTACATACAAATACAAGAACCATTTGGGCAATCAACACAACATTAGTATTTGCCAAAATCTGTAACTATCAATGCATTCACCATTGGTTAAATACATTTTCCCATATAAAGTCCAATACTTCGCAACCAACAATTAAATTAAATTTTGTAAACAGCAAAACAAATCTGATTTCTCAACTTCCAATCAATGGACAAACCTGAACAAACTTCTGCCTTTAAAATAACATCTCCTGGAGTTAACCAACATAGAATGAATGACTCTGGACTTCCTTGAGGCTACTTTTATATGTCGGGCTGAAGTGTGAGTTTCTCACCATTTTTTCCACATGTAAACTTGTGATAGTGAATTATGTTAAAGTAGGCTTGTGTGGGTGTTTTTATTTTCTTTGCCAATGTTGAATTTGTTTTAGGAACAGTCTTCTGGCTCCTTCAAAAAGCTGTCATACATTCTCTTGAACGCACATTTACTGATGACAAGCTATAGATAAATGCGAGTCATAGCATAAAGTCATAACGGTTTGGCAGCAGACCAGGCAAAGACCAGGCATGTGGGTGGGAGAGAGAACTCAAAAAGTGTGATTTTTTTTCTTCTCAAAAAACAGTTTGAGAAACACAGAAGCATGCATCAAAACAGTGATTTCACAACAGAACAGAAAGTCAGTCTAAAGATGGCAGAGGAACAGGCAGATGTCCTATGTGGGCTTGATCCAGACTGAAGCAGAAAACATTCAACAAAATCAAAGATGGACACAGTGTCAACACTGGCCTGCTTTGTCACTGAGCTTTGTCACTGAGCCTGATTTGATAAAGTGTTTTAATCTACATCCATCCAAAATGTAATTAGACTCTCCTGACACTAAAGATGGATAGGTGTTGGAAAAAGTCATGCATTTAGAATACCTTGTGTTGCTCAGGCCGAGTCCATGATGCCTGTAAGGACAGAGACAGAACAACAAACAAAAAGGCAAAGCAATTCTTAGAAAATAATTTGTATGCAGGCAATGCTGGGATGTTGCACACTGACTGGACTTCTGTTTGTTTTCTGTAAAGTTCTGTTGCTTAAGCAAGAATTCTCACAATTTATACATTATGAAAATTATTTAGCTAGACCTGCCTACAGTTACTGTTAAACATCCTTAAAAAAGAACATTCTTTTGTTCTCAGTATATAAAGTATTTTCTTTTGTACAAGAGAACAACACTGCTCTGTCCTAACCACAAGAGAAATATGTCCATTGGCATCACGATAACTCCAATGTTTTTAGATAAGAAGGTCACTGGTTTATCAGAAACACAGTGACTCTATTAAAACGTAACTAAGATATGGCTGCTACCGTGGTTAAAAAAATTAAATAAAAATTAATAAAACAATTACAACCTTACAGTCTGCTTTTGAGGAGCAAGAAATATTACTCCTCTGTTAGAAACAATCAAGCCATACAACACACCCCTTAAAACCCCAGGTTTGCAGGACTAAAAGCTTTTTGAAGAGCATGCTTGATGACTTTCATGATGCTGTTAAATGTGACGATGGTCCACAAAAAGATTGACTACTGAAGTGTGAAAGGCAAATGATAAACAGCTATTTCATCAGGTGCAAAAGCAAGAAAATGTCAGATAAACAGGAGCAATGTGGTGGAATAATTTAATGGTAACTCAGTCAATTAAAGCATCACCTCTACATTGATTCTTCATTAGTAAGATAAAATTTTGTTTTTGTTATAGCTATAAAATCAGTATTGTGTGTTTTGTAATCATATTCAAACCTCGGTAATTCAGAAGGACACTGGGACTTCTCTTCTGTCTCAGGAAAACAATGTCTGGTGTAAATCACTATGCACATCTTGGCTACACATTAACACACTGCTAAGAAGGAGTAGTAGCCCAATTAAAACTGGCAATCTGACAGCGTGGCACACGGCTGCCTTGTACACACAGTGGTTTGCAGCCGTAAGAGAGCTGACCAGTCGCACTGTAATATCTGTGACAGGTGTTTGTTAAAGACAAAAGCCCTCTGTGTAAAGCTGAAGACACCAGAACACAATCACTTCTCTGCTTAAATGTTGTGAACAATATGGTGACTGCTGGGTCTCTGGGGACTCATTTTTTCCAGCATATTGTTATTCACTTTCACAGAGAATTATCCCAAGTCTTTGTTCTGACATAAATCGTGATGACAGATTGAAAAATGGAGAAAAAAGGAGCCTGAACACACCACATTCACTCACCCGACTCAAAACCATCATTATGGATTTTGTTATTGCTAATTCTGGTCAACACCTCACAGAAAGCTGTAAAGTTTTACACTGCTTGGTTAAGATCTGGGTAAACAAGTAGACCTTTGTATTCAGAGGAAAATTAATGCTCACCCTGATTTTGTATGCAGAGCCTCAAGCAAACCACAGCCTATAATAACAATACAAGAAAATCTCAACAATGCTAGAATTAATTTTGTCAAATCCATTGACAGTGTCATAAACAAAGCAGATGTGTTGGTTTAATCAAACCCACATAAACACAATCACACTATTAAACTTAGTGCTACTACGTCCTCTGGAGAGTGATGATTGTCCAAAACTGTAAGAAGCATAGATACAATTTATTCAGTTATTAAACCGAGGTTTAACAACAGAAACCAGTTGTGACTGCATTCAAAAGACTACACCTAATACCACATTTACACTTAAAAAGCTCGGTTACATGAGGAAAATCTTTTCTGACATATTCCCCCTTTCCTGCCTTTTGTTATTTACGATAGCACTACTCTTCTTTTGAATGAAAGCATAATCTCAGTAATCCCAACATTGTGCATTCTGCTGCTCTCAGTTCTCGGACAAAGCTATTGTCTGTTGACATTTGAAATCTTTTTCCCGTTTATTTTTTTATTTTAATAAATTACACTACAAGACCAAAAGTGCAAATAAAAAAGTATTACAATTGTTAAAAAAGAAAAAAATATAGAAATGCTCTATAACAGCAGCCTGTTATCTATTTTGTTAGATAAACTGTCCTGCGCTGCATGGCACTACTTTGATAAAGGCAGAAAACTAAACATTGCAGCATTTTTTCTTCAATAGTTTCTTCAATAAGGTTATGCATTTGACTAATAATTTATTATGCAACCATATAAAAATCTAAGCTAAATATTGATTATTTTGATTTGTAAATTCATATTGACCTGTCATGTTCTCCCTAATGAATGATGTTTTTTGTCAGAGCCATCCTTGATGAAATACAGCTGTTATGATGACTACAGACAGCATGGCGGACAAACACCACATGGACATGTAGAAGAATAATTAGCAGCCAATTCCCCATGCATTCATTAAAGACCCCAATGGAAATGATTTCCCCAGTGATGGACAGAAAACTATGTAAAAACACATGCATCTACTCTACATCTACTCAAGCTATACTCTACAAATTTGCCACAGACACGGCCATTACAGAGAAAAAAAAAAGAAACACACTGCCACCAGAGCACAGCTGTGTGTCACATGATGTGTCATGTGACATGCTGCTGCACGTCAAAAAAGGCTGCACAGCAAGGGACACAACCCAGTGTGCACATTGTGGTTGACATGTGATGTTTCCTGTTTAAAATTCTTTTCCACTTAAGCATCTAAGAGAGGATTGGGGCATTTGAAAGTTGAAATAGACCCATCTGTGGATTCTTATTTATGACAGCTTCTGATCAGATTGTCTAACAGACAACAAAAATAGAGATACAGCAGATGGGTTGTGTGCGCCGCAATAACGTTGCTCTGGAGGAAACGACACTGATAACACAAGCAATGTTAAATGCTGAATGTGGCTGAATAGTGTGTTCATGTGCCAGTCTCATATGGTGGTAATGTGCTTTACAGGGCTCCACCAAAAATACAATTGGACACTCTGGCCTGCAGGCATGGCAGGTGGCTGCACAATGAGCTACAATGTTTTAGTCTTTGTTCAGAATCAAGTGTATTAGCACTGCAATAAGCCACCTCTCATTTGGTGATGTTTATTGTTCTATCAGGACATGGCCACAACAAGCCTACAGGAGACAGTGTTTCTATTTCCAATTGGATTTTAAGTAGATCGCTTAAAAGAAAAGGTGCAGTAATGTGAATTCCCAAGTGAAAATGACTGTTAGACTGTGACAATCTATAGCACTATGGAGATGACAGACAGAGCTGTGCTTGAATCCAGGCAACCTCATGCTGCGATGGAGAGTTTCAAATGATCAGGTAACAGCGACACAGAAATGCTGTTTCCCTTTGCTAACCAAATTTACAATTTTATAAACTCTGGGCTCAAGATCATTTCTTGTGGATTTTAAGAAAGATCAGGGATGAAAGTCAAAAAGTTTTTTTTTTTTTTTTTACAGAGGTCTTTAAATCCAGAGGCAACATTTTTGCAACACTGCTCTAGTACATTTCTGTGCCACATAAATGTCATACCTGATAGATCCTGTTTAGATGTGCCTGTAGGAAGAAAATGGAGTGCATGTAATGGGCTAGCACCAGAATTACTCCATGGACTGCAGTATATCTCTTTATTACCTCTCAGCTATTGAAAGACAATAAAACCTTGAAGAACTGGCCGTATGAGCAACACATGTATGAGAATACATTCATTGATTTGAATGGTTTGAAATGGGGTTTTATCAAGAGAACAAAATCAAGGATGTAATGACAAGTTAAAGGAGTAACTGCCATTTTATGTATAGTAATGTGAAGGTAATATGAACTGAAAATGCTAAAAAAACACAGTTCATTCACGTGCATATTTCAGTAAATATAGAGCTGCAGAGAACTGTTAGTTATCACCTTAAATTGTATTTTGTTGGGGATAGTTATAATTAGTTTTGGGTGTGGGTTTTGACAATTGTGGCTTAATGTGAGAGTGCAACACAGCACTAGATGAGTATTGCCCAGCTAATTAAACACAATCCAACAGACAGGTTGGAGCTGCTATTTCAGGAAAAAACAGCAGCAGTACATAAACCTGGTCGCTTTGTAATGAAACTGCACAAGTCTTCCATCTGCACATGATCAATAGAGCACTTGAATTTAGGTTAAAGGTATCCAGTGCCTCTCTTTAGAACACAGGTGTCCTGCAGCGCTTTGTTTGCTCCCTGGAGGTTACTAGTTTAGGTGACCCCATTAAGAACAAAAGCAAGAGAAACAGAAGCATGAGAGAATATACTTTACAAAAAAATCTAAATCTAAATTGACCTTCAAATTGTAAACTATATTATGCAACATGGTGGTAAGAAAGTATTATTAGTAGTATATTTTTCAGGCTGTGTGGCGATAGGAAATAGGACAGGTGTGATCCAGGTGTGGCTCATTACCTCTAGAGGGACAAATGCTCACAGGACACCAATATTCAAGGAGCAAAGGTGTATACCAGGGATTCAGGCTTTTCGCTAGCTCTGTCACCCATACTGCTTCAGATTTCTGCTCATACTTTACCTGCTCTCCTTCAGTGAAGACGTGCTCACCATAACTCCAGTTGATGGTGGGTGTAGGATCGCCAGATGCTTCGCAGGTTAGGGTTACCTGCTCCTCCATCTCTGAGCTGGACTGGTTCGCAATGTATGTGATCTTAGGTTTGACTGTAAAATGCAAACACAAAGTGCTTGTTAGAGCAGAGTGTGACAGTAAAGAGACAGTAAGTAGAAAGAAACAGTGGGTCTGAATTTGAAGGCTGAAGGAGGATTTGCAGCTTGACGGGGAAAGGAAATGTGAAGACTGCATATAAGAGTCCCCAATCTTGTCTGCAGCACTGTGTGGATTTGAGCCTATTAGTTTAAATAACTTAATTAAATATCTCAAAAGGACCCAGTTTTTATTTTTTTACAATTGGAAAACAATGTCAAGTGGCCCCTGAGTTAACTTGAAAAGTACAGTAGGATTCCCCAACAGTGACATGACAGCCCAGAATGACAAAAATTCTAAAGCTTCATCACTTCACGTTAAAGACTATTTAACACATAGTGAAACAAAAAAATAAATAACCTTTATTAAAATGTAGCTCACTTTGATTAAAGAGAAAAGGGCTTGTTTAAGGTTTAGGAATTGAATGCATTTCAGGATGTAACAAGCTTATGCGACTGGTAATTTGGCTTTTGAATGGATTGTACAGAGCATGAAACTCATTTACAGTGCTTTGTTTATCATTTTAAACACTGGAACCATTATTTACCAAAGAGCCTTGTTAGCAAGTGAACCTTAAAATGGCACAAACAGGTGAACAGTACCCTGCAGGTTTTCACTCTGCAGTGCTGCCATGAATACTGTGCATGATTAATCTGCAGAGCTTCTACTGAATATAAATGTCAGCATGCCGTAGTTCTGCCACTGTACATCCACTCTTTAAAGCAAAATTATAGATGTGGTCCCCGCACATGCTCCGTATTTGCATTACTAATGTAATGTTAGGTGTATCCTACAGCTGAATATAGCCAAATAGAATAATATAATTTACTTTTAGATGTGGATAAATCTTACCTGACATTTCCTCCATATTTAAAATAAGTCAAGACATGATGACTAAAACAAGACAATAGTTATTGTCAAAGCAGAAAAACAAATTACCTCAATGGCACAACAAAGGACAGACTCTTATTTTTAAGCCCGTCCCACTTCTTTCAATCTTTAAACCAAAGCATGGAACAATCACGACCCACACTCAACACCTAATAAAGACATAAAGAACTATTGTTCTTCGCCCACCTACTCTACCTCCTATACACCTTTTACTGACTCGAATGCAAGTTGTTGCTGTGCCACAAAGATGTAGGCATATAAAATGTAATGCCTTACCAAATACTCTCAAACTGAGCTCCTGCTCAGCCTCCCCAGCCTTGTTCTTGGCAATGCAGGTGTAATCTCCTTCATCCAGCTTAGAAACATCCATTATTGTCATTTCTGAGCCGTCTTCATCAAAGCTGTACTTCTCTCCTGCCTCAAGAACCACTTGGCTCCTGTTTAAAAAAAATAATAACAATATGTAATAATATGCTTGTATCACAGCTTATAAACTATTGCTACTTTCTCCTGAACATGACCATTCAATCCATTACTTGAACATAAATCAGTGGTAATGAAAAGCAGAAAAAAAGGTATGACTCTACCTTTTACTTCCTCAGGACTTTGACCTTTTCTCCTGGACCTTATGTATTCTAAATGTAATTTTTGAGGCAATTTTTTTTTTTTTATTAGTGTTTCCTCAACTAGCCAGGCTGCTGTTGGAGTGATGCTGCTAAGTTGCACAGGTACAGTGCCCAGTAGAGCCCTTAGACTGACCCCCTGTCCTACAAAGGTACCTGCAGTCTGAAAAGCAAATGGAACTGGAACCAAGCAGATCCATATCAATGGCTGCTTCCACATAATGGGAATAGAGTTCCTATTGACAATGCCCTGGTCGTCAAGTTTCACTGTTTGCATGCCCCTTTGATACCCTGTGATTAAGTCTTCTACTGCAATGAATAAATCAGTTTGGTTATACACAGGCAGCAAAGAAAACTGCTCTAAAAGTGTGATCCAAAAGTGTATTTTAATGAACTAAAAAAGCTATATACACACAACTTATATTATTATAATAACTATAACTACAGTATTATACTTGTTTTTACTAGTATGTTACTTAATTGCTTGTTGCTTGTGAAAGAAATAGTAGGTTCTTTACATATGTATTCATATTTAAATTACAACTTTTACAGCCATAGAAGAAGATTTCTTTGTATGTGAGAGGACACTGTCTGATTTATTGCTAGAAAATACACTGTCCAATTTTTTATATAGTCTCTGCACGTTGATAAATAGAGCTGAAAGCTACAGAAACGTTATACATTGCTAATCTATTAGCTTAAAACACACTAATGTGTTTTCTGTGTATAAATATTTTCATTTGTTTTGAATAATTGGGCCAATTTGATGTGTGCTCCATCTAGAGGTAATAAAAACACATTTTGTCTGATAAATCCATTGCAAATTCTACCTTGTCCAGGTCACCATGGGTTCGGGATAGCCATCTACAGCACAAGCCAACATGGCTGAATGCCCAAGATCTGCTGTGGCATTCACCTCTGACTGCCAGACCCTAATGGTTGGGAGCACTGAGATAAACACACACAAGGAAAAGAAAAGTCATGAACACGCTAATTTACAACAATACTTGTTGTTTCAAAAACATAGTTGGTAGGAGTCCCGCAAACAGTCAAAGTATGGGCCAGTACATTTTATCCACACGTTTACAAAGCTCAAAAGTTTCAGGAAACTTCATCTGCATAAAACATCTTTGATAGAGCGGTTGCTCTTGGCAACCGCTTCCATACTGACGCAGAGCCTGGTTGCTCTCTAGAGTCTATGGTGCACTTGAGCATCACAGGACACCTGCTGTACAAAGACATGCACAAAGGAACATCAAAAGCACTGAGAGCAGCACTGACCATTCACGACCACCTTGATGACCCGCAGATCGATCTCACCACGAGCAAAGAGACGGCCCTCACAGGTGTACGAGCCTTCATCTGTCTTTCTTATGCCACGAATTTGAAGATGATTATTGCTCAGGACTTTAAACCGAACTGAACAAAAGAGAAAGAGCATAAATAGCTGGAGAGTTTAAAAATGCACATCACATTCATGTTGTAAACAGTGAGACACAGCTACTGCTGTCCAAATGGAAGCAGAACTGAAATCAAAGAAAAATATCGCCTCAGTTTAATGGAAGGATATTGTAATATATTAAAAAGATACTGAAGGACATGTCGTGTCATATTTCTGGGGACATGGATGTATCATATTTGGGTGTCTTCATACATAGAAGAGCTAAAATATTTCAAATCTTGCTTACTTCTAGTGCCACCAGCGCTATTTTCATGTCACCTGAATTTACAAGCAGTAGTAGTTTGGTCTGGTGCAAAGTAAAGGGCTCTGCCATTCTCCAAATAAGAATAAAGCTACACTGTTCTTTATATCCACTGTCTGTTCAATGGAAGGCAGAGAACAATGAGCTGTATTTCTCAGAGTCACACTAAAGCTACAAAATGTAAAAAAACATCTGATGACTGCAAAGCCTGCTACAATAAGCCCAAGGCTAATTCACAGATCACAAATAAAATAAATCATGTTATGATTAAAAAAACAATGGCCATCAATGCTGCCTGCAGCTGTAAATCTTACACACACCAAGTAAATCATTTTTCAACACAATTTTTATATTATAGTAAGTATCAAGTCTCAGTTTATTAACAACAGAGCAAATGGAAAATGCAATTAAAGATACTTCAGAAAAAAAAAAAACACTGACTAAAAGCCATTCAGAGAACTCTCACCGTCTTTCTCCATTTGTATTCTCACTCCTTTGTATTTCCAGAAGACAGTAGGCGGAGGTGAACTGATGACATCACACACAATGTTAGCATTGTCTCCTTCAGTAAACTCTTGTGGCGAGGGAGCATTTGTGAAGGTGATTTTCTCTGAAATGGAACACAAAACTGTTTTATATTTGGTCCTATAAATGATTTTTTTTTTCAAACAATTAACACAAAGTCAAATTATTGATTCAAATCCTTTAAAAAAACTGCAAGATCCAGATTCACCCTCGAAAAAGGTTTTTTAAGGTTTAAAGAAATAAAGCTGTGCTTAGTTCATCTTTAGTAGATAGCTGTATACCACATTAAAACATTACTAAGTACTTAACATTCAAGTACAAATTATAATAATTGTTTAACTCTTAAGTTTGTAAATTGACTTTACAAAGAAACTCTAACCTACATTATCTTGATTTAACTGTTAATTATGAATTATAAATACAACAACATGAGTACAATACCCACATTACATGTAAACATACATAACTTCAAATTGGAAAGAGAAGTTCTCTTTGGATATCATCTCATGGACATTTGCTGATGCTTGGCATTCATTGAAAATAAAAGCCATTATTCACAAGAAGTGAACAACAGACAGGATCATTAAGCAGCCCTCTAATGGTCTTCCGACCATTTATTGAACTGATGAAAAATCCATCCTCACTCAAAAAGAAAAGAGTAATGTGTTGCCCTTGAGCAGTCAATAAAATACTCATTCAATAAGCAGGATTTTTTTTTTCTCTGCTCAAACCTTCTATAAGTGTCTATAGAGTGCAAAAAATTACTCACGGAAAATTTTCACTTTGATGGTGGACTCTGCCTGCTGGTCTCCGCTGGTGGCAACACACTTGTAAGTTCCTGCATTTTCATTTCCTGCTTTGTAAAGTGTGAGGGTGGACGATGACTCATCATTACGAGTTACTGTTATGTCTGGATTGTTGGGTTCTATCCGATCACCGTGTGGTCCAAACCAGTCTATGTGCTTGGCAACTCCAACAACTGATTCACAGAAGAGAAGAGCGGCCATTAAAATATTTCATTTATCATGTGTTCATTACATTTGCATGAACACATCCTGTTTAAAATAAGCATATCATGACCATTTTAAGCATATAAAATTAAAAAAAAAAAAATAATCAAGCTTTTTCCAAGTCTACTAAATCATGTGAATGAGCTCACCTTCGCACATGAAGAACTTGGATTCTCCAAGACTAATCTCACCGTGACTCGGAATGATCTGCACTTCCAGGGAAACTGGAACACAACAAATGTGAAATACCAAATCAGACAAATGGAAAAATGCAAAATGTAGTATTGTGTTAAAATGCAGAACACAGTCTTGAATTATTCAAATGAGAGTAACTTCATGTTCAAAGAGTGGGCTCAAATCTAACTTTCTGCAGCTCATCACAGAGGTGACTTAGGATACCTGTTTACCAAAAGCTATTTCTTTTTTCTGCCTGCAGTCTCTATCTTTATCTCTCTGTTTGAAGTAATGCAACCTAACACCGCAGGAGGATTTCATTTAAGATCAAGCAGAGTATCACAGCCCTGCATTTATATGTCTTTCTGTCATTCTTGAACGTGTGTGGTTACTACTCTCTAGTTTTAAGAGGAAGAAGGAGGAACTGTTTTTGTTGTTTCATACAGAGGAGAATGGTCTTGCTTAATTAGAAACAAAGCTTCACTTGTCTCCTGCTGAATCTCCTGAGAGGCCAGTCCAGTTCCGGTGGTTGACTAAGAACTGTGACTAAAAAGCCCCAATCCAGCCCTACAGTGTATTATGCATACGTTTCAATGAGAGCACCATCCCCCACGGAGTGCAGCAATCTGGACACAAGTTTAACCGTAAAATCAAAATTCAGTGAAACAACAGTCAAGTAAGGTTTATTTCTGTGGCCTGTTATTATGTTAGTGTTTGAAATGCATTGCATCATAGAAAGTGCTGTAATGCTAAGACCCAGTATAAATTAAACATTGACCATTTAATGGGACTGAGATTTTCATATTTGAATATTTGATGCATTCACTGATGCTTATTACATTAGCAAACATAACCTGACTCTGCCAGATTGAACAGTACCATCTGGAAGCGCTCCTATTGAAAGCGTTTGCAAAAGGGCAGGTACTTTAAATGAATACCTGGTCGGTTACTGACTGCAGTTTTATTCAGTCACAGCAGCACAGTTGTTTTGTTTGTGTCGTTAAACAGGTCCAGATGTGTCATTGCTGCCAAATCCACCGATTCACCTGTCAACCTCACGCTCCCTCCTTCCCTCACTCGTGAACAATACCCCAAGATACTTGAACTCCTCCACTTGAGGCAGGAGCTTTCCACACACTTGAAGGGGGTAAGCCACCCTTTTCCGACTGAGAACCATGGTCTTAGACTTGCTGATCCTCATCCCAGCCTCTTCACACTCGGCTGCAAACCGTCACAGTGCACACCGCATTGTTCCTCCGGAATCCGAGGTTCGACTATCGGCCACATTATTGGCAAGACTTGAGGTACTCACGGCGTATCTCATCCACCCCCGATGCCTTGCCACCGAGAGGCTTCCTAACTACCTCAGTGACTACAGCTTGGGTAATGAACGAGTCCACCTCTGAGCCCTCGGCCTCTGCTTCCTCAGTGGAAGACGTGTCGGTGGGTTTGAGGAGATCAAAGTATTCCTTCAACTGCATAACAATGTCCCCAGTTGAAGTAAGCTGATTCCCTTCTCCAACAGTGTTGGCAGGGCACTGCTTTCTCCTCCTGAGGCGCGGGATGGTTAGCCAGAATTTCTTCAAGGTCGACCAATAGTCCTTCTCAATGGCCTCACTGAACTTCTCCCAGACCCGAGTTTTTGCCAACCAGGCTCAATAGGTCTCCTTCTTCAGCTTGACGGCATCCCTTACTTCCGGTGTCCACCCCCGGGTTTGGGGGTTGCCGCCACGACAGGCACCAGAGACTATACGACCACAGGTCCGAGTGGCCGCGTCGACAATGGAGGTGGAGAACATGGTCCACTCGTACTCAGTGTCTCAAGCCTCCCTCAGGATCTGGTAGAAGCTCTGCCGGAGGTGGGAGTTGAAGATCTTTCTGACAGAGGACTCGGCCAAACGTTCCCAACAGACCCTCACAGTATGTTTGGGTCTGCCGAGTCTGTTCAGCTTTCTCCCCCGCCATCAGATCCAACTCACAACCTAGTGGACAGCTCCGCCCCTCTCTTCCCCCATGTCCAAGACATACGGCCAGAGGTCAGATGAAACAACTACAAAGTCGATCATCGACCTCCGTCCTAGGGTGTCCTGGTGCTACGTGCACTGGTGGACCCCCTTATATTGAACATGGTGTTCAATGTGACTAGCACAGACGTCCAATAACATAACACCGCTCGGGTTCAGATCAGGAGGGCCGTTCCTCCTAATCACTCTCCTCCAGGTGTCACTGTCGCTGCCCACATAAGCGTTGAAGTCCCACAGTAGAACGACGGAGTCCCCGGTCGGAACACTTTCCAGCACCCCTCCCAGAGACCCGGCCACCAGGCGCTCGCATGCGAGCCCCAACCTTGGGCCTGGCTCCAGGGTTGGGCCCCGGTTGTGCCATAACGATCCTTGATATTTTTTAATCCATAAAGGGTTTTGAATCGTTCTTCCTGAGAGTATTGTAAAAATAGCAATTCATTCAGAGAGAGTAGTGAGAGAAAAGAAACAGAAAAAAGCCTCTCAAATTCTACTCAGTGAGCAAGGAGAAACTTATGTAATTGACACTAGGAGACCAGGACCATCATATAGAGGAAAAAGAAATTGCAGTTCTGGAAATCTGAAGTGAGATATTTAGGCCACATCCTCACTGAACAGGGCAGGAAAATATCTGAGGACAGGAAGTCAGTGTTACAGGCTCCCAAGCCAACAACAAAGAAACAAATGATGTCCTTTCTGGGTTTAGTTAACTACTGTCGCTCCTGGATTCTGGACTATGCAGTGATAGCTAAACCTTTACAAAATTGAATCCATTCACAGCCCTTAAAAATGTCTGAAACCCTGAACTGGACACCAGAAACGGAGGACTCATTTGTTTAAATCAAAACTGCTTCAGTAGCGACTAATATCTTAGCATTACCTGACTATGCTAAACCATTTGTACAGACTTGTGACTCAAAAGCAGGATTTATGACCTCAGTACTATTACAGCAACACGGAACTAAACTCAGACCTGTAGCTTATTACTCAACACAACTTGACCCTGTAGCAAGGGCCACCCCCTGCTGTGTGCAAGCAGTAATTGCCGCAGCAATGGCAGTTAAGGCATCTGCAGAAGTTGTGTTATATCAACCACTAAAGCTATTAGTCCCCCACGCTGTTCATGTACTGTTGTTACAGACCAACATGTCCTTTATGTCACCTGCTAGACACCTTTCATGTATGACTCTACTACTTTCACAACCACACCTGACTGTAGAGAGATGTACAACTTTAAACCCAGCTACTTTATTACCCATAGCTGAAGACGAAGACCCCCATGACCCCCGTGTTAGACTGACTGAGACTACTCACAAGCCCAGACCTGATTTAAAGGACATACCTTTGCATACTGGACATGTAGTTTTTGTAGATGGCTCTGCAGCAAAGAACCAATTAGGTCAAAACTGCGTAGGTTATGCTATAACTACTACAACAGACATCTTGCGGAGTGGTAAATTACCCTCCAACTTCTCTACACAGGCAGCGGAACTTCATGCTCTAGCTACAGCATGTGAAATGTTCACAGGACAGGATGTGACAGTTTACACTGATAGCCAATATGCTTTTGGTTCAGTTCATCAATTTTGTCGTCAGTGGGAAAAACGTGGCTTTACCACAAGCACAGGAAAGCCTGTGACCCACAAACAATTGCTGCAGAAGCTCTTAAAAGTAGGAATGGGTACTGAAACCCGGTATTAAACTGGCCCCGGGGCTAAATTATGAAAGACCGTAGTATCAGTAAGATCTGACTCTATCGGTTCTGCTTTCGGTACTGGAGGGGAAAAAATTAATGTACTATGTATTTTCTCTTAATAATGTTATCGTGCACATTTTATCTCACCAAACATTTCTAATGTGGATCATATTAAGACGTTTGTCTGTGAGAGCTGTGAGATCTCTCATGCGCGCGCGGAGGCTGTCTGTCAGTCACACACACACACACAACACAACGAGCGCGGCACACGCACAACAGTACGAAAACCCCCGCTTAATACAAAGAGTGACGATGGCGGAGAGAGCAAAACGTTCCAAAGTGTGGTTACACTTCTGTAGAGTTGATGCAGACAACTCTCGTTGTCATAAGTGCAACAAAATGTTTGTTTGTAAGGGCGGAAACACAAGCAATCTGTCTAAGTACCTTTCAAAAGTGCATTATGTGCAGACAGAGAAATGCAAAGTTTTCGATTGCCTAGCTAGCTCGTCTCTGGTTGTTGCCCCATCTACGTCTGGTATGTATGCTAAAATCATGTTAAATCAACGTTGTTCACGTCATTTAAAATAAATGTAAAATCTCCCTGGTTTTTTAACCTTATGTAGAAATTCTGTTGATTTCTTTTGTTTTTAAAATTCCAAATAAAGAAAAATCAGTATGTAAATGTAAACATTTATTTGGCTAACTTAAATGCACAGCACTTCAAGTTAGTTTACAATATATATATATATATATATATATATATATATATATATATATATATATAAACTATATATATATATATATATATTATATTTGTATAATAGCTATTTGTTCAAACATGGCTGTTTCTTGCACTAGAAATAATTGTTTTATTAATAAAAAAAAAATGAAGAAATGTTAATTCTGTTCTCAACTTGTTCTTAAAACACACACACACACACACACACACACACACACACACACACACACAACACAAAGTACCGATAAGAATACCGTTAAATTACCGGACCGTTAAGAGTAGTAATACCGTTAAAAACTTAACGATACCCATCCCTAGTTAAAAGTGGTCTTGTTACCAAAAACACTAGCAGTATGTAAATGTAAGGCCCACACGAGAGGAACGGATTCAGTATCAGAAGGAAACAGACTAGCGGATCTAGCCGCTAGACACGGACTTTGATGACATTCTAAAAGACAGACAAGAACAGGCCACTGACCAAGAAAAACAGATTTGGACACAAAAAGGGGCACAATTGATTGATGGACTGTACAAAGAACCTGACAACAAGCCATGGCTCCCAAAATCCATGTTCAAATGGACAGCAGAAGTGACACATGGACCTTGCCATGTGTCAACTGGGGGGATGGTGGACCAGGTACAGAGACAATACAACGCTTGTGGATTTAATACTTATTCAAAAAAATTTTGTAAACAATGCCTTGTGTGCATCAAGAACAATTCACAAGGATGTATGAGACCAAAGAGAGGAGTTTTTCCAGAACCTGAACATACATTTCAGGTTATACACATGGACTTTATACAACTGAACAAATCTCAAGGTGTAGAATAATGTTTAGTGATTATTGATGTGTTCACAAAGTGGGTAGAAATTTTTCCCACAGCAAAACCTGATGCTTTAACAGTAGCTAAAGCACTCTGTAAACACATCATACCTACTTTTGGCATCCCACAGCTGATCAGATCAGACAATGGTTCACATTTGTAAACAAAGTAATTGACAGGATTGGAAAACATTTCAAAATTAACCTGAAAAGACATTGTGCCTTTCATCCACAAGGAGAAGGTCTTGTAGAAAGAACGAATGGAACAATTAAAAACAAATTAATAAAAGCAACCAAAGACACTGGAAGACCATGGCCTTAATGTATTGACTTGGTGAAATTGAACATGCATATTTTACCAGCTGAAGGACAAACACTAAGTCCTTTTGAAATGTTGTATGGAAGATCATTTACATTACCAGACTTACAGCTTAAAGTGAAAAATGATCCAGACGCCTCGACTGATTTAATAACTTACACAAGAAAGACACTTGAACTGAAACAATGTAGAAGAATCAATGAACTGCCAGAAGGTCCTGTTTCTCCCCCACAGAACCTTAAACCAGGTGACCACGTCTTCATCAAAGTGATCAAGCGGAAGAGCTGGAACAGCCTCCTTCAGAGTTCTACTTTCCACCCCAACGACTGTGAAGGTGGAAGGACGCTCTTCCTGGGTTCATCTGTCTCACTGTAAGCTGAGAAATCAACTCAACACTGAGACGCAGGACTTCCAGACCTCCTAGACGCAGGACCTCTGTTGAAAGCAGTGACAACAACGGTGTTCTTACAGTAGGTAAACTGCTGGGCACCGCTCCGCCTGAAAAAGTTGGTTTTACAGTTTTACTGGGCACCCATCGTTGACATCGAGGCAAGATGACACCGGCTGAAAGACAGAGACTGAGAAAAAGATGCCAATGTTGTAATGTATCTTCTATTATGTGCTTCTTGTTTACACTTCTACTTGTGGTAGCACTGTTTTTCATCATTTGGCCTATACACACCACACCCACATCCATTAATGTGACTAGACACACACGAGATGATCATTCTAATCACAAACCTACAGATAATGTTTGGTGGAAATTTTTTAATTTCTCTAAAAACACCCTCAACATTACAGGTGATTGTTATGTTTGTTCATTAATAGCACACACTCATGATGAAACCGTTCTAATGGAGCCAATTCCGGTTGCTGCTAACAAAACCATGTGTGCTCAACTATCTTGGCAGTATTTGACTTTTAGCAGTTCTCCTAGTACCTGGTGTAATGACTCATACCTTCTCCAACCCTTATTTCTCTAATACTACCAATCAGACTAATGTAGGAGGAATACACGTGGGGCGAAAGCCTCAGAAAGCTCACCTCGCTTTTTCCCGCGAGTGCCAGTCCGGTGCCCACTTTTCTAGGCCACTCCCAAGCCCAGGAGATAATTCCCATCCCCTCGTGGAATGTGACAGGTAAATTCCTAGGCCACCGTTGGGGTGTTAAACACGATATACCTGGGTTCATGATAAATATATTCACACTTAATGTGTCCGCTTTCCTGTCAGAACTGAACTACTACTGTTCTTATAGTAGTTGACCCCAGTTCTTATAGTAGTTGACCCCAGTTCTTATAGTTATGTTTCTGTTCTGCCTATTCACCTCATGTGTGAGCCCATGTTTCCGCGCCCAGATGGCTAAGATGATACAAGGCTCTGTCACTTCAGTCCTTCATGATGAACAAATTCTACTTCTTATTCTAGACCAGGACGATGACCTGCCTGATGGCAATCTGGGCCAAGGAATAAGTATTTTTCTGACTATTTCTTGTGTTTCACAAAGTTTAGTACCTCATTTCTCTATGTTTGCCAAAACTCCTATTTATGAATTGTTTACCTAAAACTGTATCAACAGAGGGGTAAATTATGGATGTTTTACTGTGAAGTTTGACAAACAGGAGGGAAATGTTAGAGTTTTGCAGTAAGAAAAGGTTGTCAAACTGTATTTTGTATTTTCCTCCCCATGCATGTAAAAACCTTAAGTTGAGTCTGACTTGTATTATTTAATTCAAAATTGGTTGAAGGTTGATCTCTAGAGAAATCTGATTGTCTCTACACTGTTTTGTGTATTGAGTCCTTGACAGTAATCCAACACTAATTAGTTTACACTGGTCCAACTCACAGCCATGGTTCCTTTTTGCAGATAGTTTTGAATAAGACAGCATAATTGCTCTCCAACCACAAGCACTTTCTTTATCCATGAAAGAGTCTAACAAACATCTGAGTCTCAAGTCCAGTTAAAGAGCACGACATTTTTCAAGCAGGGGGTGGTCAAATTACAGGCAACAGCAACTGTGCCCTAGAAAAGTAATCCGACTGAGGCTTTCGAGAAACAATTTCCTTTTAAATCCAGGCAGGGTCTGGAGGGTTTGTACAGTCCACATCTGGACCCCGAAGAGTGTTAATATATAAAGATTATGTCACATTGTACTTGTTTTTAAATTCCTTCGCCAACAGCCACTGATGTGGATGATGAAGACACTCCCAAATATTCTAATAAAGGCTGAAGAAGAGTTAAGTCAAATGTAAGTCAGCAAGTTTGGGTATCCAGGTCTCTCTGCTTATCAACCAAAAGAGAGTGCCATGTTCAGTTGTTCCATACACATCTATCCAGTCTAATCTAAAGCAGGGTGTTAAAGACTGAGATCACAGGTAAAGACAGGCATCCTTATTAGTCTAGAGCAGACATAACAATGTCAGAATTCGGTTTTATTCTATACTTGTTTGAGGCAAATGAGCTGGCAGAATTCAGGGAATTCGGTATTGACTGTAAAAAACAAAACAGACAATTTCTTTCACTTGCTTGTTCTTTAAAGAGTAACTAAACCCTAAAACAACTTTTTTTAGTTAATGATCTCTAAGAATTGGGCCTTATTAGTGCTGTTTATTGATTTGAGTAAACGTTTTGACATTTGAGTATAAAGTATATTAATTTTACAAGATATGGTGAAAAACCGTCTAAGTGCTGCCCTCTTCAGGTTGAACGATGGTTACTGCAGTTGGATTTTTCTATTTGTAGTTGTTTCTTTGTGTGACGTAAGCGGGCTCGACTAACGGCTCACCACCCACGCCCCTGGCACGACCCCACCACACCCATGGCATAGTCTCACGCCCCTGGTATAAAAACATCTTGTTCTGTCAAAATCAATCAATCCGCCTCTGTTTGGTTTCAGGTCCCGCCCCCGGCTCAGCCCCACCCTCGGTTTCTCCCCTCTGTCTCCGCTGGGCTCTGCCCGCTTTTCCAGCATTTTTCAAATATTGCTAGTGGGCGGAGTTCGGCTCTGACCAGGGGTTTAGTTACACTTTAAGCCCATGACTAACTAGTATTACCTGTTTAACATGTTAAAGTTAATTGATAAAATTCAATATTGTTTCTTGAAGAAAAGATTGTTCTTAGATTACAAGCTGTGCATGTTAATGTTGAAATGTTAATAATATGCTCCATATCTTTCATAACACATGGTTAATTGCTAATCATTGAGAAGAAGTATGGTTTAGTGCACTTTAATAAACTTGAGCTTATTAAAGTGCAAGTACAAAGTAGAGAAAAGTCAAGGGACCCTTATGAGTCTCAGAAGCTGCTTCGTTCCGCTAATTAGCAAACCTTTCTTAAGGCTTCTGAAAAATCTGAATGCTACGAACCAGATCTGGGCTTTGAATTCTGCCTGTTGAAGCTTGTGAATGCTAGAGCCATGGCACCTAAAAAAAAGTAAACAATTCAAGTACATTGTACAGAGTGTGTCCTAGTTCTGAAAAACATGCATTCCACACAGTTATACTAAATCTTTCACATTAAAATGTCCCTTCAGTCAACCACCGACTTTAATTCAACATCAGACCCAATCACAATTATATTTTGAAAAACTTTGATGCATATGTCAAAAACTGCCAGAGTTACTGAGCAGAAACATACCCAAAAGAGGTAAAGATTTCAATTTTACATGAATGTGAGTAACCAGAATAAAACCAAATAGACAATTACCTTCTTAATTCTGCCTTTGAGATGTTTTGCACCACTGGAAGCACCCAAAAACCTGAGCAGATGAAGATTGCTGTCTAACGGCACATCTCTCATGGTTGAATTGGTAAATCAGGGTAAACTTAATGGGGTTGTTTATTTTACTACAGCGCCAAGCGCATCTGAATGCACTACAGTTCATTTGCGGTTTGACTTCCATGTAGCTGTGGGCAAAGTCACATTTGGATGCAGACTGATTATGACTATAGGAGGCAGCTGCAGTCAATAATTCATGTCTCTGTGGGTTGTCAAAAAACCTTAATGTTGGTGGACAGCAACTGAAATCATAAACTGCTTCATTTTGTTTAAAAACACAAAAGCAGCACCCAATGCCTTATTTTACAAAAACGGTATTAATAGTGCACTTTTTGTGAACTCATGCTTCTTTGAGTTACTATTTAAGGTCCACACATTATTTCTTGCACACAGCCCGTAGGCATTGTGCTACTTAATACCAGATACTGCACATGCGTTTGCACGTGGATGTGTGATGCTGAGCATGTGGTAACATGGTGGTAACCGAGTATTTCTTGAATGCTATGAATGAATGAAAATGAATGAAAATGATGGACACTGATATCCTTGGGCGACAGTAATCAGTGGTTGCAGAAGGAGATTGCCATAATAGCCTTGTTTAGCCTAAACCCTTCCTCGGCTTGGATATCACACAGAAGTTTCCCACAGGAATACGCTGACTTATCCACGGTTATGTCAAAAGCCCTGATATGTTATGAAGAGCAGGGAGACTATAGAATAGATGGGTTTATGCAGAAGCTGCCCTCTTGCCTGTGTAGTTATCTTAGCGCCTCCAGAGCTGCAGCCCGTGCTGTTGGATGTTGAAGTAAGCCTTGCTCCAGCCTGTGACTTGCTCTACTTGCCATGTGGGATTATGCTCATTATCCATTCTGTCAACGTACAACATACACACACTTACTCCAAGCCCGACATACTCTGACAGCCATAGTAATCAATGGAGCCCATACTATGTGAGTAAAAGAACATATGCTAGTTTGAAATGTATACTTATGAAAATTGTTTTAGTCACTGCAGACATGTATACATGTCTGTCACATGAAATGATTAAAGGATCTAAGCTTGTAGTTCGCTTGATTTAGTTTGCACCAAAACAGAAAACAATCCATTTAGTTTGGTCCATTTGCAAAAGCACTGGTCTAGCGATCGTTTTACAGCTAGACTTTAAACTGCCAAAAAAAATTATGCCTTTTTAAAGAAACAAACTAGATGGTGCTGTTAGCCCAAATGCCAATAAGGCATGTTATTATTGCATTTTACCTTCCTAGTGCTTCACATTTGCCCTCCTCATTTTATTTAGTTGGACAATATTGTTTCGATTTATTTTTCGTTCATTTTTTACATGATGTTGTGTCGCCAATTTATGTTCTTCCTGTTTGGGCTTGTCTGGGGTCCACTTGAATGGAACCGTACCAGAGTTCACTCGGAAATGCTCCTAGACCCGTTTTAAATGGGTTTCCGCTAGGGATGGACAATAAATTAGCACTAATATGGTTATGTGTTTTTTTATTCATAGGCCAGATGAGGGTAAAATGCCCGATGTGTGAGCCGATATTATATTCTGTCAACTAGTTTATTTGTGCCTGTGACACTGTAGTGCAACTGAAAGCAGCGACGTAAAGCTATGGCTATCAATATTTTAAATATTGTCATCGGCCAATATTGGCTATCGGCTAAAAAAATTATATCGTCCCAACCCTAGTCTCAGCGCGCATGTTTGCTGCGCACTGATGTTCATATGGAGCATTCACACTTAACCAAGCAAACCGCACTTTCAGAGCAAGTGCGAACACTAAGTGTATGGATATTGTGACTGTTGAGAATGAGATTGATGATGTATTTTTAATCTAAAAAGATGTTTAAAACGTTAAGTGGTGTTGGAACTAAATTCACTGAGAACATAACAGAATTTAAAAAGTCTATATGATCTGTGTAAAAATGGAGTGGAAAGACAACAAAGTGGATTAGATCCTTGCTTTAGTGAAATTTTAATTTTAATTTACATCTTTCCCATTAAAAAAAAAAAATGTTCTTAACATGATAATGTAAGTGGTTGTATTCAGGTCCCAACTTTTAAGAAACAAGTGAGTATTTGCTTGCTGCTCATGCCTCTCAACCAGTTATACTCACTTCTCGAGTTGCTATGGAAACGTGTTTCCCAGCCCACCTCTCCCCATAATTCGACATCACTGCTCTCCCTCGTTGTCTCTCTCCCGCCCCTTTATAAGAGCGACCTGATTGGACAGAGCTGCAGAGCTTTGAGTAGTGTCAGCACAGAGTAACATCACCAGATCATCTCAGCTGCATCCAGAGTCTTCTGACGTCATTTACCACCAGGATAACGCTGTCATTTAGACAAGCAACTATTTTTTTTAAAAAGCAAGTGCTGTTGATGGAGCTTCTCTTATTGTGAGAGCTGGAGCATGAATATCTGGCAGGCTTCTTGTTACCGCGTTGAAAGAGTGCACAACAGATGGCCGGTAGCTCCAAGCATGTCTCGTGACTTTAAATAAATGCTTAGAGTCTATACTTCTACAGACACTTTATTTCCACGATTTATTTTCTGATAGCGGATTGTAAAAAAATATGAATCTAAAATATCACTTGAAATCCTGACGTAATAGGTCACAGGAGTTATGTAATAGGGCAGTGCACATTAGAATAAGAGGCTGAGGCAGCATGAGCTGGAGTGCCACAGAGAAGATGATTCAGACTGTGATTCTGCAGGTCATTGTGTTAAAGGTGTTGGGCAATGACTTACCCACGTCCAATTTAAAAGATTTCAAAGAGTTTTATTCATGTTTGAAGCTTGTAGCACTACCAGGCCTTTTACTGTTGGCACCAACAGTAAAAACTAGTGCCAAATGACTGAATAGTAGAAAGACACATTTTGCCTCTTATATAAGCTACTCTTATCCTATTCTCTATATTTTGACTGGTGTAAATAGTCAATGCTAGATGGGGTTGAGCCAGCTTATCAGAATTGGACCAACTACACATAAAATGTTTTAGAATCAAAGAAAAGAATGATAAATACAAAACAATTACCAAAAGATAATTGCTATTTGAATGTGGCTTGTTGAAAAAAGTATTTTCTACAGCAGAAAAATGGTATGCTACTATTTTTGGGGTTTTGTTTTAAAGCAAATGGTAAATGACTTAACAAGCCTGGTGTGAAAATAAAGAGCCTCAATGGAGGTACAGTGCACTCCAGTTCAGTTGCCAATAGACTTTCTCCTCGTTCAGCCAATTTAGTCTGAGTGGCCCTGAGCATCTGCCTCAGCTGTGCACCTCTACAAAAGCCCAGGGAGGCACACAGCTCAGCGTCTGCGGCCCATCATGCAATGCTGTGTCGTCTACTCTGATGATTTAGTATTTAAAAGGCTAATCATAAGGACAGGCAACAACGCAGAGAGGTGTGAACATAGGCGAGTTAAGACACAAAGGACATTGTCTGATTTACTGGAATTATTTTAGATGTTGTATTTTGACCATACAAAGTGAACTAAACTGTTTGATATCCATCCAGCTCAGGGCCGCCAGAGCTGCACAACCTCTGCATAAACAATCTAAGCCTTCTGCTATATGTCTAAGACAGACATGTAAAGGCATTGAGATGGAACCAACGTGGAGCTGAATTGTGATGTTTGTGCAAAGATTTTTTTCTTTTGAGGCTTGAATCCTGGGTGGAAACTATACAAGAATAGGGAGTCTGTGTGGCATAAACAAGGACTGAGATGTTAACATCTTTGTGAGCACAATGAATCACCACAGACTGTCATAAAAAACACTCTTTCTTCCACATTAATCATTCCTGTGTTCCTCCAGTGGCTTCCCTGTTAGTGCTAGTCACGACACACTCCCACAAAGCCCACACCAAAACTGGCCCACTTGCTACTAGCAGCAGAACACAAGGTTTTTGCAGAACACGTGAGGGTAACACTGAATAGACAATTTAGAATTTCATGCCTCTGTAATATTGCTGTGAAAACAAAGAGGCAAAATGGGGCTAGGGAGAGCATTAGGGCAGAAGGGAAAGAGTCACAATGACCACTCAGCCACAAGCTGCCTGGGACTAGACCGAAGCCCAAGCCTGGCACAAGCACACTGCTCTCTCTGTGTCTCCATTCAGAAGGCAGACAAGCTGAGACGAGCCGGATAAGCCTGCCTGTGACTCCACCAGGAAGACCATCAATAGGAGGGAATGCACCATTTCAGATAGAGCCAGCCAGGGGCAGGGCAAAGAGGCAGTGCACCACTTGAGAACTCATTATGTTATGTAGGATGACACAGAGCGCATACCCCCTTCTGGAGTCATCAATGAACGGAGCAAGACGATGCATTTACGATTGGACCACACAGTAAATAGATTAAAGCAACATAAAAGCTGGCATGAGCCGAGAAACTAACATAGACAGCAGGTAGATAGATTTAGATACATTCATGCTGTGAAATTCTGCACTATAGTCACTGTGGCCATTCCTTGTCCCTTGCGGACTGGCAGGGAAACAGTTGGCTGCAGCTGAGCCATTTGGACATCACCCATTAGCAGCCAGTCATATACTGAAGTACTGCCTTTCAATACAGATAGAAATTAGCACCTGCCAAGCATCACATGCCAGCAAATAAAAAAAGGGTCATACACCATGGAGGCTGAGATGATCCTGCTGGTCTTGGTCCTGTCCTCAGATTAAGACTGGGTTGACCACTACAAACTCTAACCTTAAGCCAGTCAGGTCATAGCAAACAGTGGCTGCTCTTAAAATAGACATTGTTAGCTGCCTATTAATCTTGCACTACATATAAAATGTCACCTCGGAACTTGAAATAGCACACAGAAATATAGAAACTACCAGTGCGATCAAAAAAAAAAACATCAAGTCAATCAAAAAGATGCCATTCCAAGTCTTAAGACAGACTTCCTTCTTTAAGAATCAGCACACATCTGCTCTGAGCAGTTTATTTAATAAAAACCTCTCTGGGTCTTAATCCTGAAGGGCAATTGTCCTTTGTATGACATTCTATTAGCATTGGTGCATAACTCTTCCTGGAGAACTCTGTCATCACTGCCCACATTAAGGTAAACTACACAGCGCAAATGTTGCCTAGTATAACATTTACAACAGCTAAGTGCGATATAGCAACGGCGGGAAATGGATTTAATGATGTCATCTAAAATAATTTAACACTTGCGACACACGCCAAACTTTAATTGTGTCTAAAAAGGATGTTAGGACTCCTTTAGACAAGGGCGTACTTAATAGTCCAGCCGAAAACATCTTTGTGTGATTCAAGGCCATCTCAGATGTCCCCCATTAATCCATGACACATCTAATTGTGCTAAGCCACAACAACAATCCATCTACGAGCGAGCCTGCTTTTAAAAATGATTGTAGGAGGCGGCAGATTAAGAGGCTCAGGATCAGTCACAATATGTTTAAAGTGGCACTGTCTTACTAACTTTTAACTAGTAGCATCACATAACTCATAGCTCAGCTCAAAGATAGTGATGACATCATGCCTGCCTTTTAAAGGGAGCGGAGTCTACATTTTAACTTAAATTAATGTACTACAACATAAATTATATTACATACATTTTAACATTTAACTAGTTCAACTCACATTAAAATGAAATAACATTTATGTTCCCAGTTTAGCCGTACTCAAAACAAATCAAAATATATGTTTTATCCAAGCAATATGGCTCCTACACTTTTCAGATAGCATAAACGCCCAAATGACCGGTGAGCTTTTATTTTACCGGGAAATGCTGTGCTGTGCGCAGTCCAGACACAACGTAGTGCAGTTTAAATGTATATAGATTATGAAATGTTTTGTTATGCACTTCTTGTGCACTGAATACATTTTACATGTGTTTGAAAAAGCAAAAACAATTGCCAAAATCTCAAATAATTTTTTTATTGCAATATTCATTAAAATAAATTGCAATATGATTATTTTGTCCATATTGCACAGCCCTAGTTAAAACTGTATAATGCTCAAATGAACCCACCCCACTTATTTCAAGTAGTGTTTGAGTTGTCCACGTCTGTAGACAAGCCTGCTAACTCAACCATTAACACGTCTCATGCGACAACAAACGCAGTTCTACTAAGCTGGTGATGAATAATAAACAATCTGTTCGGACACCTGCTGAGCAAATCTGTTCTGATTACTTTTAGTAGGTAATGCCAGCTGGTACTTTCTCTGCCAATACTTACAGATCACAAATAATCAATACCATGACAGGCATCAATTACTTACTCCCAACTTCTCTTAGCAATTTGAATAGAAATCAAACTATTGAAATTACCCCCTCCCCCATCACACACACACTCCAAAAATAAACAAATAAAAAAAGAGCAAGGAAAGCCCAAGGTTGTGTTTTACATTCGCAGATAGACTAGGCGTGGTCTGCCCTCACAACAGCTCCACTGAGGGCGACAGATGGCAAACAGGCACCTTATGACACAAGAGCCTCCGCGCACAAGCACCTTGTTGGCCAATCAGAAGCTGGACTGTAAAAATAGACGCTGGGACAAGGCGAGCCTCCTGAGAGGTAACTACACTATTCCTCGGGGCTGGACACTCTGGAGAAATCTATGGAAAAGGAAGACAATCACCATTAATCTAACAGTTTAAAACAATGTTAGAAGGACTTTAGGGCTGGTTAACAGCTTTTCATCTTTCAGAATATAAAGCACTATTTATTAACATCTACAGTATAGATCTTTATCTATATTTCTCTGCCATAAAGTATGTGCAAAGTTGATTGGATCATAAGGTGCAGGCAGTAAAAAACATCAATAAATGCTTATAAACTGTTTAATACCCTCTTATAGATATTTGTTTTATTTCTGGGTGCTCAAGCTATAAACAGGACCATTGTGGAACAACGTCTCACCCTGTAAACTGCTGCACATCCAGAAGCCATGATGGAGCAGAAACGGAGACTCCTGTCACAGTGTCTTGCAAATCTGTCGCAGTTCCCTTAAGCTAACTCTGCAATTAAGTTGTAGGGGGGAGAAAAACAAGCTTTCATATGCTGTGATACGTTTTTGAAAAGGGAATCCAGGTCCCACTCAAATGAAACTGTGTTGTACTACCTTGAAGAGACATCTGCTCTGTGTGTTTCATTTGTATTTTGTTAACATAAATCCTCCACTCTTAAACTGTATGCTCCACGCTTTATCTTTTTACATTACATTGCGACTCCGGTCAGTTGTACTTGTAACACAAAATCAAAAACAGTAGTACATTTTAGAGGATCATGACAGCAATGGCAGTACTTGTTGCCAATATTGGAGCCTTATGTACTCATACTTGTTTGACCTCCTCAAACACTGTCATATGAGTACTTTACTCTGCAAAGTGAGTTTCTGTTCCCCCTTTTCTCTATTTAGTGCTGTTTGGACACATTTATCCATAAATTAAATTAGTAAATGTAAAGCAGTAGTGTAAGGTCTGCTTCAAAACAAATCACCTAAAAAACACATGTGAAAAATCAATATTGTAAGTATGTAAGTTCATAAACATTATGTGTTTTGGTATCGGTGGCAATATTGGTACTTCTCCACTATTTTAGTCAGAGTATAACACATAATACAGAAAACAGTATGCAATAAATAAATCATGCACAATTTACACTTTTAATGGTAAAATCTGACCCTGTATTTAACTGTGGGGCAGTGAGGCCGGCTGACAGAGCATACAGCAGATCCCTCTTTGCGCTGACGCTGTTTGTTGTGAAGGACTCTCCTCTGGGAGAAGGTACAGTTGTCACCAGTGCACAGTGTACCAGTACAACACATGCCTTTTATACACACTGCCTTATTTTACTAAATGCAATGCGATCTCTTTGTAGTAATAATTGAGTCGTAAAAAAATTATTAATGCAAAAGTGAATGTTTTATGCGTTGCCTTTTTATTGTTTATACTGTTGCTGTCAAGATTGGATATGGCTTAAAAAGCATAAAAAGCAACCAAATGCAAAAAAGTAATAAAAAATGTGAGCTTATACCACATCCGCATTTAAATTCTGATTTTCCAAGTCATATCCTTCTTTATTTTTAGCTCTGCATTAGCAACATTTGTAGCATTTCACCATTTTGACTTCAGCCATATAAATATTGGTCTATATATTGTCTATTTTCTGACATCCTCACAGCACAGTGGGTACAATGGCCTGCTCTCTGCAGTGAAGGACATGGGATAGTTTCACTTGCTTCAGTGGTCTGTCATCCGCCTCTACACTCAGTGGCATCAATGAAAAAGATGCACGATGGGGTTCATGACACATCCGGCTTGTGCTGGCATCAAAGCTAGACAGCTTTAGGCACAAGTCCCTGAGTCAGATCCTTCAGGAAGAACATGAGAGACATGGCAGACAAGGTCACGAGACCATAACATATGGCACAAGCAAAAGTCAAGTATTGTACTGCATTTATTTATTGTTTGTTTCTTTATGCAGTTTACTCATGTCACAGTAACTGCACACTGTATGTTTCATCACACAGACGCATCAGCCAGCACCATGTGAGACATACTGTCATTTATAATGCACTTAACTTATAACTCCTGAGCTTATTCTATATTTATCTGTGAAAAATAAGAAAATAATATTGTTTGAATGATATACAAAACATTTATCTAAACCATGCTCTTACCACTGTTTGAATAAGTTGCGCCTTACATCGCCAATTTTTTTTAGCAGTGCCGCTTGGAGCCCCAGACAACACTTGATAATTTATGGGCCTCTCCAGCTCAGTCAGCCAAAGAAGATCCATGGAGCTGTGCACATACGGACCTAAAATATGAACACTTCATCAGGCCCATCACAAAACAAGGCAAGCAACAAAAATAAATTTTAAGGATGTGTTGTGTTGTTCTGTGGTGTGTCTGTACGAAATTACATCC
The DNA here is from genome assembly GCA_024416835.2 of Perccottus glenii. NCBI lineage: Eukaryota > Metazoa > Chordata > Actinopteri > Gobiiformes > Odontobutidae > Perccottus > Perccottus glenii. Next base: position 15,901,713 of record CM044550.2, read on the forward strand.
TCTTTTCAAATGCTATAATACTCACCTTCACTATCCAGCCAAAAATATCCACTTGTGCTTCACAGAAAGGACACCATATGCAAAGTAACACGTCTGTGAGCCTGTGCCTTGCTCAACAAACAGTTGCTCCTTCATTATTAAGGTCACTGTTTCCCACAAACTATACAAAACCTCTGCTCAAAATACTGGGCAGCTAGTGCTGCTGTCAGGATTCACAACCTGTGGTAAAAGGCGAGGAAGTCCTGCACAAATATCATATTGTAATATGTCTGTGAAGGTTCTCAGTCATCCAGGAGATCTTGAAAAAAAGGTTGTAACAATATTGTAATAAATACATCTATAATATTTAATATCGAGTATCAATGTTCAATACCACAGTTTTTATGTTTTTGTCTTAAAGCAATATTTCTAAGACAAAACATTTTGAGGCAACCATCAGTTCTAATCTTTGAATTTTAGGACAGTCTGAACAACCCACAGTCTCTGAGGCAGGCAACTGCTTCAGTGACCTCTGACTCAGAGACAGTGCATCATGAAACCACACATTTTGCCCACTAGGTATGTGTCTGCTGGGACAAACCCAAACAGCATTCTCCAGTGCTTTTTTAAACACCACACTTATTTGTTTGACAGGATCAATTATTTAGTTGTCAACAGTTGGTGTTTTGATCAAAATCTGCAAAAATAATTTTTTAAAACAAACTCTTTTCACAACATAATTTGAAACATCTTCGGCTGTGGCTTCCTCTGATTACAATCAGATAAGAGCAGACAGTCTCTACAAACTGACAGCACACATTTGAAAGAATAAGGTTTGTGCCGCACACGTCTATCTGATCTACAGTGGTGACTCTACCACCGCTCAGTCCAGCAGAGAACTGATCTGACTTGACTATAAACAGTCCGGACAATGACCACTGTAAAAAAAAAAAAATAAATACTGGCATGTCATTTCATGTTGTGCTGCAGAGGTGAAGCTCCTCACATGTTCCTCCTTTGTGGTGAGTAAATCAGAGGTTGTCGTGACACAGGAGGAGACACATTACTTTCAACACCTTCTCGGACTCAGAGTGGGAGTTAACACTCACAGCACAGCAGTGTGAGGAGAACCCACACTCCAAATGTGAGATTCAAAAGCAAAATGAAATAACAAAGTCAAAATGATCTGATATGAAGGTTTATGGTCACTTTTTGTATGTCATATACTCTATTAGGGCATTAGTGCTTTGTTAAAAGAGTGATCAGACTGCTTCCATTACTTTACACCAGATTGAAATCTTTATGTCATGTTCAAAAAATATAATTGGGAAGTACATCAGTCAAATCAACAAGGGCCTTAATGAAATGCTAAGTACTAGGGCTGATAATTTGACAAACATCATCTGTTTATTAAAGCAATGGCAGTTAGACATCCATGAATAAAACATGTTATTTTAGTAAATTACTAAAGTTCATGTCACCTCCAGTTATCTGACTCCAATCTCCTCACTCCCTCAGTCAAAACCAAGCACCGAACCTTGGGGGACAGAGCCTTCGCCGCCCCCACCCTCTGGAACTCCCTCCCTCTTCACATCATAAACTCAGACTCACTAGAAACTAGGAAGGGGACGATATTAGAATTTTGTGTCACGATTATCCTGGCCACAATAAATGCAAAATATTTATCACAATAATTATAAAATCATGCTTATAGTTTGGAAATGTTACAAAAACATACTGGAATCACTTTACAGTTCTTTTTGTGGTTTAACAACCATTTTTATACACTTTGTTGAACATGAAAATAACATTTTTATGCACTTGGCCACACAAGCCAACAAGATCTACCTGTCCAAAAATGTTAATTTGCAATTATTTAAAAAAAGAACTTACGTAATAGTCATTCTGCTTCAGCCTCATTTCATTCAGATAAAGCTTAAATAAAATTTTAGTTTATGTGGGCCCCAGCGACGGAGCAAAAAAGAGAAAGCAAATAACAAACCGGACAGCGCAATGCACTATTTTGACCTCTTTGTCATAAATCACCAGTGTTACCATAGTCTTAAAGCCTAAACATCCCATTCTGGACAGACTTCTGCTACGTCAGAAGTCACTTGATAATTGAGACAATTAGAGAAAACGAAGGACTACCCCAAGCAAGCGGACAACTGTTAATGTGGGGTCAGCTGATGAATAATCTTCAGAACAGGATTATTATTTGTTAAACAAATATGTCCAAATGGCATTGTGGTGAGAAAAAAACAAACAGCTGGCAATTATTTTGATTTACAGTTATCCCGATGATAAAAAATTGCCACGATCAATAAATGTTTACTGTTTTCATGAGCGATGTAATCGTACATTGTCCCAATCCTACTACAAACCTTCAAAAAACTGCTTAAACCTATTATTATATATATATATAATATATGCCTATTATATATTATTATACATAGTAAGGATACTTATGTACTATGTGTAAATGTAAAACTTCTTTGAGTCGTTTTGAAAAGCGCTATATAAAACAAATTCATTAGGCCCGAGCCGGTGATGACCGGGAGGGCCTATTGTTTTTGCTCGGATTTTTTTTTTTTCTTTTCCACCTATGATCCTAAATTTGACCCAGTGAACATGAACGAAAAGTCATTTTTATTGGTCCCAGCCTTCAAGCCCGGCGAAAAATTTATGTATTTGAAGTCGCCGAAAAAAAAATATGAAAAATGACTCAGTGGCGACCCCTACAAAATCAAAATACATTGGGCCTATGGAAAGTGAAAGTAACTTTTTTCCAACGTAGAAAAATGAAACTTGGTACATCCATAGGACACCTCAGGGCAAACAGAAAAGTCAATGACAGTCACACCCTAAACTTAACAGGAAGTCCGCCATGTGGGGTGAAACGTGCGGCCACTAAAATCGCACCCCTTGCGCAGAAAGATGCAAATCATTGTGTTTTAATTTAAATGGCCCCAAATTTGGTGAGTATCATCTAGACACATGTGCCAACCAAAGTTGTGACTTTGTTGTTGATATCTTATCGGGTATGGGTGTGGCAAGCCTGTAACGAGGTGGCCATTTTTGTGAAAATAAAACGTCTCTTAACTCTCAAACGCCTTCTCGGATCGAGTTGGACCCAAAAAGGCGTTTGTGCACATTCATGACCTTTTATTATAATTTTTCTGCAAAATGATCCTTAATTTGACCCAGTAAACCAAAACTAAAAGTCATTTTTATTGGTCCCAGACTTCAAGCCCGGCAAAAATTTATGTATTTGAAGTACAAAAAAAATAGGAAAAATGACTCAGTGGCGACCCCTAGAAAAGTCAAAATAATTGGTTCCATGGAAAATGAAAGTAAATTTTTCCAATGTAGAAATACAAAACTTGGTACATCCATAGGACACCTTAGGGCAAACAGAAAAGTTTATTACAGCCATACCGTAAACTCAAGAGAAAATCTATGTTGGGTGGAATACCTAAATCGTACACTTTGTGCTAAAGGGTTTTCATCTAAACAGCTCCAAATTTGCTTTAAAGCACGACATGCAATCCTCCGAATATATGTGTCCCCGCAGTCTCAAGGGAGGCGAGGGCCTTTATCGCCGCTTGCGGCTTTAATTTATTATTATAATTTTTATTATTTACAAAGATGGTAAGACACAGCAGAGATCTAATTTAATTAACAGTTGTGCTAATAAGTTTACATACCCAGGCGGAATTTGTGATTTTTTTGGGGGCCATTTATCTGAGAATATGAATAATAACACAAAAAAAACAATTTTTACTCATAGTTAGGGCTTGGGTGAAGCCATTTCTGTCAAACAACTGTGTTTACTCACAAACAGGTTTGAATGGCTACTAAAGGTAACCATCCTCACCTGTGATCTGTTTGCTTGTAATCAGTGAGTGTGTATAAAAGGTCAGTGAGTTTCTGGGCTCTTGACAGACCCTTGCATCTTTTATCAAGTGCTGCACTGACGTTTCTGTATTCTGAGTCATGAGAAAGGCAAAAGAATTGTCAAAGGATCTGCAGGAAAAGGTAATTAAAATGTATAAAACAGGAAAAGGATGTAAAAAGATATTCAAGGTGTTGAGAATGTCAATCAGCAGTGTTCAAAATGACAGATTCTGTTGAAACCAAACCAAGTTCAGGTAGACCAACAAAATAACTTCAGCTGAAATACAGGAATCTCTGAAAAAAAAAAGTGGTGTGGTGTTTCAAGATGCTAAATAAGGAGGCACATGAAGAAAAATGGGCTGCATGGTCGAGAAAGCCATTACTACACAAATGCCACAAAGCATCCCACTTTAATACGCCAAACAGCACAGAAACAAGCCTCAAAACTTCTGGAACAAAGTCATTAGGAGTGATGAGACCAAAATTGAACTTTTTGGCCACAACCATAACATTTGGAGAGGAGTCAACAAGGCCTATGATGAAAGATACATCATTCCTCCTGTGAAACATGGAGGTGGATCGCTGATGTTTTGGGGATGTGTGAGCTACGAAGGCACAGTAAACATGGTCAAAATTGATGGCAAGATGAATGCAGCATGTTATTAGAAAATAACTGGACTGGCCATCTCAGTCTCCTGACCTCAATATCATTGAGCCACTCTGGGGAGATCTCAAATGCACAGTTCATGCAAGACAGCCCAAGAATTTACAGGAACTGGAGGCGTTTTGCCAAGAAGAATGGGCAGCTTTACCATTTGAGAAAATAAAGAGCCTCCTCCACAACTACCACAAAAGACTAGCTGCCATTGATGTTAAAGTTGGCAATACACAGTATTAAGAACTGGGTTATGTAAACTTTTGATCAGGGTCTTTTGCGTAGTTTCTGTTGTCATTATGATTTAAAAAGAGTAAACACCATTGTTTTACAAAATGAATGGCTTCACCCAACCACTAACTTTGAGTGAAAAAAAGGGTTTTGGGTTATCATACATATTCTGTATGGCTAAACAATCACAAATTCTGCCAGGGTATGTAAACTTATGAGAACAACTGTATACGTCATTGTTCTAATCTGTACTACTATATGGAGTTCCAAGAGCAAAGCTAATGCAATGACAGATGTCGACCCTGTCACATTAGGAGATACATGTGTTGACTTCTGCTTGAGTGACTGAGTCCTTGCAGTCCTGGCCCCACCACAGCTGATCTGTGGGAATGACTGACATAATTTTCAAAGTACAGACTGAATGGAGGAGAACCAGCTCCTCCAGAGACAGTCCTGCTCAGTCCGATCTAATTCGAGATTAAAAATAACAGCTATCTGCTCAATAAGTGCTCCTGACTGCTTTCATGTTGAATGTTTTTTTCTCACCACAAAAGAATTAATGTATGTCATGACTTAGTGTAAAACCGAAGTGTCTCTGGTTACCATGCAGTGACTAAGCCCGTATAATGCTGGAGAGGGTGACACACTATGTGACTGCCTAAAAAAAAAAAAGAAGCCTCAGGCATAGCAATCCCAATTTCCCCTGCTCTGTGCGTAGTCATACAGTCTATAGTGTTTCAATAATAAATGCACCATGATGTGCATAGACGCATGAGAAGACACACTGCTTCCGCTAACACTGCATAAAAGAAGTGGGGAGCTAAATCCTCGCCAGCAGCATATTGCTTTATAATGGTAAGATGAAACATGGAGTCATTTCTTAAGTCATACGTACAGTAAGCTCTCTTTGAAAAGTTTGACTTTAGTGACTCAAGCATCACTTGTAAATGAGGACAGAGCCTTTAAGCAGAGATGCCGACTGTGAGCTCGGTCTCACTCACAGGGGCCACTGGGGCCACAGGGCTGTTCACGAGGCTGTTTACATCAGAGGAGTCCTGACTTCAAGCTCTCCCAAATAAGACGGGCAGATAGAAGACAAAACCAAGAGTGTTCCCATCTCATAGCTTTATCAAAAAGCAAGTCACTCTTCTTTAAGAGCATGCCAAGTAGGAAAAGGTTAAAGATTTTGGCAAGAAAATATGTTGAAAAAGAGAAAAGCCAAGTAATCATCACAAACTTGGCTAATGCATTAAAATTCACACATCAATGAAAAGATGCCTTTTGTTGCAGACAGCTGCTGCTCCCAAAAAGCTTTAAATGTACACAAGTGCAAAGGTTGTTGGATGTAAGACTGTTCTACACTGGGATCTCCTGATCACAGAGCTGCCCTCTACATTTTCTCTGACATATGACTAGGGCTGGGTACCGAACTTCGATACCTTTATGGTATCGAACGAAAAACTTCGATTCTATGGGTATCGAAAAATTATTTATCTTTCGGTGCCAAATTTCGGTTCCAAAAGCCAAGCGGCCGGGTTTTTTTTTTTTTGCCAAGCGGCTGTGTCTGTGTGAGCTTGTAGCATACGTGCATGTAAGGAACTACATTCGCCGTGATTGGCTGTCCACCACCACGTGACGTGACGGTGGGATATCTGAAGATACTCGCAGTCACACAACACAAGTGTAACGTTAGTTGTTTTTTCTCCAAACGTTCCAGTTTTATAATGAGAGATCTAAAGTGTGGCTACACTTTATAAAAGTGGATGCCGAGTCAACATATGCGACAATTGTATTGCAACCAAAGCCGACAATACCACAAATTTAATGAAGCATTTGACCATGCACGGGATCAATATGAAGGCAGAAAGTTGTAGGGTATTCGACTGTAAAAAGAAGGAAAATAGAGGAGCCTTGCAGCTCATCTGAGTCAAAACCTGCCCCCTTCAACATCATCTGGCATTTCTGACATTGTAGCAGGTAAGAAAAGAAGATATTACCTTTTTAGCGAACAGAAGTTAAAGTAATTGTTTACGTTAACGCGAGTGGTTTGAGTGTGTGGATGCAACTCTGCGTTGCGATGTAACGTTACCCAGGCGCTAGCTTTAACCTTATTCTTTGACCAGGCAACATCTTTGTTTTTCCAACGTAACGTTAAGGTTTCACATTTTAGAAATACTTGACAGATAAGTGTAATTTCCCTACTTAAACCAAATGCATCCCCATGACGTTGACTACCACTTTATGTATGTTAGCTTGTGCTGCTAGTCGGTTGCTGTAGCGTTAGTGCTGTTATTTCCTCCTTCACATTAGCCTCTGCCTCCTTTTGCAGGAAGGCATGGCGATAGAAGTAACAACCAACAGCATGACCAGCACCTCCAGATTCAGGAGGAGATACAGCTCTACAGAGGTTTGCCGTGTACACTCTCTACAGTGAGTCCAGCAACTTGGTGGTGGAGTAAGAAGGACACACTGCTAATGCTATCCAGCTTGGCAGCCAGGTTTCTCTGTGTACAAATGTACGCCCTCAGACCGTACATTTTCCACGGCTGAGGGGACACCATTAGCCAGGAGCGGGCCTGTCTGTTGCCAGAAAAAGCCGACATGTTGATCTTTCTGAAGAAATACTGCTGAGCGGTTACCCACAAATACAGTTTGATTTTGCACTAAAAAGTTTTTTTTTTTTTTACATTCCTATGAATTTTAGTTGGTTCAATATTAGGATGTACACAATATAATTTATTGATTTATTTATAATATGTTCATGTTGTGGCAAAAAGGTTTCTCTTTCTTTGTAAATTTTGGCCAAGTAAGGATTGATACGATGTGTGAAGTGTTACCAGAATTTGTTTTAATTAAGATGAAAAATAAAAGTTTTGTGTTTAATGTATTTTTGTTGATTTTGAAATGGATTTTAAAACACATGGTATCGAAAAAAGTATCGTTAGGAACCGGTATCGAAACTGAGGTATCGAAATTGGCAACCGGATCGAAAGATTTTGAACAATACCCAGCCCTACGTATGACAAGGACACGTTCTAATTTTATTATATCATTCACATCTGAGCTTCCTTTAGACCTGAGACAATGCAATCACAATTATTGGTTCAATGCTTCTATTGACCAAACTTGGTGTTAGATTTCACCTTTATAGCTATGTTGTTTTTCCTCTGTGTGTGACCTTTGACCTGGCCTCAGCTCATCCTCTTCGCTCTCGCAGGCACCATATGTTTACTGGAAAGCCCTTTGCCGTAATATGAGGATTTAGTGTAAGACAAACTGTGCTGCACCATTGTGGGCATGTTGTGTTTTAAAGCCAAATGACAATAATCTGGAGGAGGAGGTTTAAATGTTTACAGCAAAGATAGTATGCCGCAAAAATAACTTCACTATTTTTTAACAACCCATAAAGAATGAGCTGTAGAAGATGAATGAATATTAGAATACTCACTTGTCACTTATAGTCAACGATCTGCAGACCCTAGAGCTCATACAAAAATATATGTACTGCATTGTCCCATTTTCAGCCTCGTTAGGAAAAATACAAATTTTCTAAAACAAAGCTTGTCTTGTTTAGATCAACAACCACAAGCCAAAAAAACAAAATGCTGCACTTTTCATATCTGCAACTTACCCAATGTTAGCGTTTCACATCTTCTCAAATTAAAACCACAGTTACTGTATACTGTTGCGTTAAAATTTGGAGTCAAACTCATGCCACGCTAATTTTTCTGTTTAACCCAAGCAATCACATAGTCCTCATATGATGTTTTGTTTTCACCCCAATAGTACAAAAACTTCTGTATTTGTAGACCTGAGGGTTTTAACTGTAACTGATCAATCATGAAATATCTCGGACCTTGATGACCTCGCCTTGTGCAGCGGTTAGTCACTAAAAAACAACTGCTTAGCCGAACGTATGCCTCATCTGTAAACAAGCCCTGGGAGCGGACAAATGCGGTTTACGCAGTGCTGCCAGGGTCACGTGAATGTGTAATGTCATCTTTGGAGTATCCTCAGGCAAGGCATCTCCTCTCAGACCTGGATCTGTCTCAACCACTCGACATCACAAAAGAGAGGAGTGATCCTGGCCAGTTCAAAACCACGGCCACTCTTCTTTTTTTTCCTCGCCAGTAGTGGATGAAAAACCTTGGCAGCTGTGGGATTTATCAAAATGAGATGTAATATAGAAGTCCACAGCAATATCAGTCACACTGGAAACTATTTTCAAATTAAATCAACCATTACATAAAATATCACAGTCATAAGTGCCCCTATTTTATGATCTTTGTCTTTGCTAACAAAGCAAGCATAATATATCTGTTCAAATTCAAATGCCTCTTGCAAAATTGTAATTTTACATGATAACAGTTGATATGTGGTAATGGAGATAATTACATACATAGTGTAATGTATTAATCCAACTCTTGACATACATGAGAAGGAGGCTAATCTGCTTCGAATCTAGTCAAGTGCCCTAAGAAATACTATAAATAGAAAAAACACTTTTGGCAGTGGACAATGACAAATATGAACAAGCTCTGCACATAGGACTGCCATGGCACTGGACTCATTTGAATTGCTGCCATATCGCTTTTGGAGTTTCGAGTCGCGGCACGTGAAGCTAGGTCAGACATGGTCAGGAGAAGTGATCTGGAGTCCAGCTTTCTTTGGAAATGAAGTCACGGTTTCCACATGAGCTGAGATTGTGACATAAAAAAAAAACGTTCAACAGTACCAAGAGTTTAAATTGTGAAGATCTAGGCACTTGAAAATATTTTGAAAAACAATTATCACTTAGAAGAGGCTCAATTAAAAACAACGCCAAGATGCTCGCAGCCCGGTCGAGCATACAACCAGCTGAGAGGAAGAGGTCTAATCCTTCCAAAATCCCCACTCAGCAATAAAAGCTGCAAATAATCGCCATCTTTCAAAAAGTACACTTACCTTTGATTTCATTTTCAATGTCTTAAGGTATTGAAGTTAAATATAAAATTCCTATTTTTGACAATGGGCTGCAGAATCCACACAACAAAGACAGATGAGGAAAAAACAAATTCAAAGAGCAGTTTTAAATTTAGCCTCGGTAATGTAGATAGAAGTTATTTGTGCATAAAAAGGTAAGATTAAATTTAGCTTCTGTATAGTTTGCTAAGATGTTAAACTATGAGTGGTTTTAACAGTTCTACATCAAACTACAACTAATATCGTAAAGACAGGATGCATTATTTTGGGTCAGAAATGTTGATAAGCCTTTGTCAGCAGTTCCCATGAATCTAAAAGAACACAAATTTCTTTCATCTTTGTTCAAACCAAATCACATTTACGTATGTTGTTTTATATAGTCATGCCTTTAGTGTTCACACAATGGCTATATATGTTACAAAAGGCATGTGGATATTTCAAAGCAGAAGTTGAAAGCTGATATGTCTGCCATATCATTTACTATTCTGTAACCAAAGGAGTGTTTGTTGTTAATGAAACACTATTGGCACCCAAAGATAAGTAGAGTTTCAAACATTAGTAGATTGTTGCCGAACATAAATCTCAGCCCCAGATGATACATTACCATTTCTATCTACAAGCTTCCAGTAAGTGAACTGCAGTGAGTGCCTGAGGAACACCCTGCACATTTGTACAGGATTAAAAGGCTATCCCACAAAACCCCTGTGCCTGGCTGAAGCTGAGTGTAGCACTCTCACCCCAGGAGCAGATATTGTTGAAATAGCAATTTCAATCAAGAAATGGCACCCAAGTTATTAAAAATGTAATATGACACTAAACTCTCCAAATTAGACTTACATAACAACACATTTACCAACTAGAGGATCGTTTCCAAAGCATTTATCCTGGCATCAGATTACATAACGGATGATTCAGAGTAGAAGTTGTGCTGGCTATCCATCACACACTCTTTTTTTAGTCGAAGCGTCTGAGGCTCAAACTGTGCATTGTGCAAACACTGCCAGTTCTTACAAACAATAACATCTTCCAACCTGACAAGTGGCAGGTCACCGCTGGCATAGTGTATATAGTGCCATGCGTTTTCTTCAGTTTACGATGCTTTTAATAAGTCAGAGCCTGTGACTTAATCCAGAAGGCTGTGCATGTTTATGTGTGCCTGCAAACACAGCAGCATCCCACATAAACAATGTCCCATCCACAACGCGTTAATAATTAGAGACAAAAACGTCTCCACGCTCCATTAGCTTCTATACAGAAACAAGGGCTCTTCTAAATTGGTTTAATAAGCTGTCCTCCCTATAAATTCTATTTTAATTAATGTTCAATAATGCAAACTCAGCGTACATGACAGTCACGCATATAACAGTCGTATGAATGTCCTATTAAGTGACCGGAGAGGTTTTCTGGCACACTGAAGAGGAAAGCTTCAGTTAAACAAATGGCACAGCTCGCCTTCTTGAAGCTAATTAGCAGCAGTCGCAGTATCATCACCATTGCACCTGCACAACACAGCGCCCCGGGGCGGAGCAGGCAGGAGAGGGAAGACCAAGAGCCGAGGAGGAGATGCCAGCGGTCCCGACCAATACTATGAGCTGGGGTGTAGAAATACATGCCAGGCACGTAATAACACAAGGAGAAGCAATGAAAACGTAACAACATGGTGAAACACGGGAGTGTGGGGTTTCTTACCTGTGTAGCTCACAAGAAGCAAGGCTAGAAAAATGTCCCCTGACTGGACCATCGTAACTCCCAAGTAACGTGAACGATAAACGACGTAGCTTGATCCCCGCTCAACCCCTGCGTTTTATCCCTTGGTTTTCCAGTTCTCTTATCGACTGTTCATCCTACTCTGTATTTCTGAGGTCGTAGGAGATAAAAGTTGTCAGTAGCAGCGTCAACGGTGTCAAGCGGCGGGCAGAGATTAGCGGTGATGAGCGCCAGTGCACCGTTCAAAGTCTGACTGACAAGCGCAGCCTGCTCACATACGAGGATCAGTCCGCGCGGGAAGCGTAATAAGGCACTTACCGTTAAATAGTGCGCTGCTACTAAAATATTATAGGCCTACAAGTGAGCCATGATGCCATACTCTATTTTAGGTAGATCTTATTTAATCCAAAATATTATATTAAATATATATTGTTGTGTAACCACAAAATAGAACGTTTATAAAATGTTTAGAAAGGGAAAAAAATGAAAGACAATATTACATTTATTTCTTCAGGAAAGCCTGAACCTTAAACAACTTAAAATTTTACATAGGGAATAGTTGTTTTAGTTAGTTTTATTAGTAGAGTATTATTAAATCATAATAAATATGAAATATTATGATGATACATTACTATTATTGTTATCACTACAATTTAGAGGATGTTGCTTAAAAAGTCTTCATTATCAGTTCTTTTTGTCAGTCACTTTTTCTAGGTTTGTCTGTATCTTTAAAGCTGGGTCATGTTCCCATCCACTCTGTGATTCTGGTAATGCCACATTTATCCACAGTGTTTGATGCAATAATAATCTAAATCAATGTTAAAGTAAATTAAACACATTTATATTTTTGATCCCAAACACAGAATCACGTGTAGCCTACCCCATTAGGGTCTTACCTATAAAGCCAGAAAGACTTTCCAGTCACTTGTTAAGACAATTTCTTTATTTTTGATAGTTATAATCTACAGTTACTGTTTTACAGCAAATTGGTGAATGTCTTTCCCTGATTTTCTTTCTTGGAGATTGTATTTTTTTGCTATTAGGTAGTCAAAATACCAATTATTACCAATATTATTTATTAACTGTGTGAATACTGAGACCCTTACTACTTCCATAGAATTTTAAATGAATAAGTCCCACCATGCTGCTGATCACTAGATCTCAATTAATTATCAGAAGATGTGCAGACCCCAATAAAAGCAAACATTTACTGGTCTGAAGAATTTTGTGTTTGTTTACACTATGCCAAGAGATAAAGACATAGGCAGTGGTTTTTTGACTTGCATTCAATGAGTTCATTGTTTTACTGTAAGAAACATTATTCACAAGCTGACAGCACGATACTTGCAAATCTTCCCAGGAATGAATGTCCCAACAAATTCATCACACAGTCATAGTGTGCACTTTATGAGAAATATTAAACAGGCCAAAAGCTGCATCTTAGAGCCTACAGGCCTCCATTACAAAAAGACTGTACAGGCATGGTTAATTTGGAAGCATTGCCAGAAGGAAGTGCAACTGTAGTTCACAAAACTGCTTATGAACAAACCACAAAACTTCTGGAACAATGTTTTATGAACAGATTAGACCAATGTTTATGTTAAGGGCTCGTGCTTTGGGCTTATTTTGCCACCACAGTACCTGGGTCTCTATTGTGTACTGAGTTGACCATTAAGTCCTTTGTATACCACCATGGTTATAGGTAAATGTCTGTCCACCTTTCCCACAGCTTTGGCTTGCATTGTCTATATTTGTACCAGGACAAAGGTCCACACCATTCATCAGAATGAAGATTTAGAATGGTCTTGTCAAAGTCCAGACCTAAATCCAATTAAAATGCTGTGTTGGGACCGCTGTGCAAAAGTAAATGCCTAAAAACCTCAATGAACTGACTGCTGTAAAGAGAATGAGATATTACTCCTCCACAATGAAATAAGAGGCTGATAAAGTCATAAAGGAAACCAGTGGTGGACAGTAACAAAGTAAATGTAATTCGTTACTGTACTTAAGTAGTTTTTTCCAGTATCTATACTTTACTAAGTATTTCCATTCAGGGATACTTTTTACTTTAACTTCACTACATTTCAGTCAAATATCTTACTTTTTACTCAATTACATTTTGCAAAATTAGTCATTCCTTTTTATTTATGAGTGGATAGAAAAAAACTGAAGAGGGCAATCACGCGGCAAACCACCAATCAGGATACAGCACGCGCTCTGTTTTGAATTTGGTCTGGTAACTCTGGTTACCTCTTAGTGCGTCAGTGCAACAGCATATCATTCTGAGAGTGTCGATTGTCTTCACTCTTCATTAGGATGGAACAATCGCAAACTCCTGAATCTAAAGTGCCAGTGCCACAACATCTGTGGCCTTATTTTGAAGTCGTTGAAAAGAAAAACGAGTCCTTCATTTTTAACTGCCTTCTTTGCCTGCCTCGGAACTGTAACATTTCTTCGTACTGGAATTCTCCTTCCAAGCTTAGGAAACATAAGCCATTTTCATTCTGGTGGTCATTTTTTATTGAGTAATCTAACAGTAGCTCGCACCATTGTGTTTAAGTTAACGTTAGTTTGCTGTTTCACCAACGTTTGTAGTATTTATTTTAAACTGAGTGATTCGATATTGTGAAATGACAGTCGATTGATGTTAACACTTTTGGTAGAATATTAATTAAATTGTGACTAGTTTTATATGCAGCTTATGATGCTAAACAGTTGAAAGGTGGAGTGGAGTGCTGCTTATAAAGCGAGATTGTTCTTTTCAAAAGTTCAGCTTCCAAAGACTGTGAAGTACAGAGCCCTGCACATGGCATGCAAAAAAAAAAATATTGTGCACGCACGACATTACTGTGTTTCCCCCAGACTGATTTACTAAAACGTGCGCACTATTACTATTACGCTTCCTCGATTTATAAATTATGTGCATGATTTTAAAACTCGAGGGAACAAATTAGTAAATCGTGCGCACGATTCAGCTTATTTCTTTCCTGCATGTCATGTCTGAGGCTCCGTAGTGATCTACTTTAAGAATAATTTTTAAATAAATCACTAGATTTATTGAAATCAATTACATCTATGACTTGCAAAAAGCATATTAAATTATTTTAAGCAAGAGACTGACAAATATTATAAGGGCATTATAGCCATAATAAATGATAGTACTTGGATACTTAAGTACATTTGAAGGCAAATACTTTTGTACTTTTACTCAAGTGAAAGCTAAAAGGAAGTACTTTGGATTTTACTGAAGTAATATTTTACCTAGTGTATCTGTACTTTAACTCAAGTACTTGGTTTGCGTACTTCGTCCACCACTGAAGGAAACACATTCACCCAGGCAGGAAAATGAATAGTACTTGAGTGAAAAGCAAAGAAAGATAATCTTTTACCACAGCACTTGGCTTGAAAAGAAATGCTGTTGATTTGTACTTTTGGCTAGTATTCAAGTATTTGCTGAGCAAAGATGTAATCATCTTGTGGAGAAAAAATGTAGGGTGGTCAGATTTTCACATTTTCCATACCACATTCTTTTACTGTTTGATCATCAACCCAACAATCACAGGGTGTGAAGGCTCCAAAATGTTCTCAAACACATTCTTCTCACTTTAACAGTCTTGACTCTTCTTTCAGGAATAACGCACAGTAGATGCTGCAGACTTTGGACAGGTTTGGGGCACAGTTAGGGGTAGCGAGGTGGGTTTGAGTGGCATTTTTGCATCATAGATAGGAATGAGTCAGCTGATGACTCAGAGGTACACTCCAAATGCCCTCCAAATATAATCTTGTGTTTTATTTAGCATGGACTGAAGCTGCAAAAAAGCTGAGCTTGGTTTTGTTTGAAGTTGTCAGTTAGTGTAACGTTCACAATGCCAAATAAAAAAATTATTAAATTATTTCATATAGTGTTGCATAGTATTTACTAACCTAAAAGCAGCCATTGTTTGTAGAGAGACAGAATAGAATATTATGGAACACATAATATTTTGTGATTGTAGACTATACATGTGAAATACACGTGATCGTGAAGAGAAGGTCCAAGGAGGTTTTAAAATAGCTTATCTTACCTCCTCCACTCTAACAGTGGAGGAGGTAAAGTATTGTTATGAATGTTGATTTCCAGGCCATAGTTAAAGAGCACAGGTCAGCTGCAAAGGGAGTTCAGCGGATATGACCATGTCTAAAAAAGAAATGTATAATGCATTGTTGTAAGAGAACATTTTTGCAAGATTCCTATGAACAATACAATAATGGATTAGATTTTGATTGCACTTTCTCCCAAGGGACTGAAAGTGCTTACAGACCATTCATTAATCATTCACAGTCACACACTGGTGGTGGTAAGCTATGTCTGTAGCCACAGCTGCCGTGGGACAGTCTGACAGAGACGTGACAGCCATTTTGCACCTACGGCCTCGCTGACCACCACCAAACATACTCACACATTCATACACCAGTGCGGTGACACTAGAGAAAAAGTGTCTTGCCCAAGGACAAAACAACAGTATGAACTGGAAAGAGCGGGATTCAAACCATCAATCTTCCAGTTGTAAGACAACGGCTGAGCCACTGCAACCCAAAGCTTTCAATGCTTTAAAGCACTTTAACTGTGTAGTGTTTTGTGTTTTGACTGAATGAATTGAAAGGAGTTTTTCCAAACACATCATTATCAAAGCTTGATATAAAAGACAGAGATTGCAATAATATCGGGACAAAAGTGTATCACTTAGCTTGAGAAGGACATGGAGTTGTCACACAGTGAATTCATTGTCCTGAGATTCAGTGTCCTGCAAGGCACACAGAGCATCTTTGTGGACAGCAGATATTAATCAACACAGGGCGTAATCAGGAGGAGTCTGGCTAAGCTCACATACAACCCCACACATGTGTACACAGACAGACTCAGCCCTATACATATTCATTATGTAACACTGACAGTCTGCACTGTCATATTCTTGACAGCGTCATAAAGATTCCATTCATTTGATTTGTTTTCACTAAAGAAGCAAGAAGTCTTTGCAGTGTTCCAACTGATTTCATCACTAGGTACAAAGAAAGCTTTAGTCTGACTCAAACTGAGCATACTGTGCACAACCCAGACCACATTGTTAATTAACATAGGCAGACAAATCATGTATTGTGAACCATTTGAAATACATTATAGCAAAATCTGAACAGAGCATTGACTGGTCTATGACATTAGGAACTTGTGAGTTCATCAGTTTTAGTGACTCGTGTAAAAGACGGAAGTATGATGGAAATATACTGCGAGTATCTGCTGCCATCTTGTGATATGAATAGACCACATCAGTCCACGTTTAAATGTTATTTATATATATATATATATTTTCAATAAGATGACATCACAGCCGCTTTTACATGCAATGCCATTGGTCTGACGTAAGGGGGCAGCATGTCTTTACTTACCATTAAAACTGCATGAAGAGATTCCTCTCACCATTTATTTCATTTATTTAGTGCAGATACAGTTAATGAGAACGGATGTCACTTTTAAATTGTAAATATGGTATAAAACAGAAGAAGATAAATTTTTAGGGTCACTTTCTTACACCTGATGAATAAGGTCCAGAACAGAGCTGTGGTGACGTTGTTGTAGGCTACATTGTAGTATTTATCATATGTCTGAATCAAAGACAGCCCTAGCATTTTGTTTAAGGTATTTTTAAGTCTTCCCAGAGTCTCCATTTTGGCTTGTTGTTTTTGTTTTTCGAAATCATCTTTATTTTTTTCGATGTAACTATTTTTATCGACTACACCAGTAACTGAACATTTCTTAGTGAACACTGATGTGATATGCTCGTCAGCAGCTCTCATTGTCTTCTCTAAATCTAATGCACACATGCAGATACTTCTCATTTTCATAAAGGAAGACTTATTATGGCAGGAGTTCCCAACTTGTAAACTAAATTTCAGATCAAAGGTGACAAAAAGGTATCAAACAGGTGCTGCATTGTAGAGCAAATAGTTGTTCTTTGTTAAAAGGTCTTGCTGATTGGAGGATTCTGTAACCTGAGTGTAACGTGCCCCATCCTCTGTAATGTGCCGTGACAGTTTGCATCAGATCATCAGTCTTTCAAGAAGCCTGTCACTTTGGATCTCACTCAAGTTTTATGACAGGCCTCGAACACAGACAAAACTCCATTTCAGACCCGCGGCAAGATATGCAGAAGACTGCTCTCGGTTATTAAACTGCGTTCAACGTGCTCCCTGCATGATAAAAAAAGAGAGATTCAGGGTATTGATCTAAAGGATCATCTTAGCGTGCACTGACAGATGGTAAAATGCCAGTTGGATCATTTATAAAACACCTTCTCTTTACTTGAATTATAATCGATTACTTGATGACTAATTAATCGAAACACAGAGTAGAATAACTCCTATTATTTAGTGCCGACACAGAGCCCATAAATAACATTTATACCCTCTGACTTTAAAAGGCTTCAAATGTGCTTCCACTATGAAATGTCTGCTGCAACTTTTTAAATCTGCTTTTAGACGGGTCCTGTGTGGCGAGTCTAATGAAAAATACAACAAAGCATTCAGACAAGAGGCTTCTCCGTAATAGGATCATATCACTAAAAATCCATTTAGCTTCTTTAATTCATGTGTGTTTCCGAACTCGCCACTGGGAAGTTAACAGGTTTAATTTCAATGAATAAAAATGAAACTCTCTCTGAACTGTCTTAAAGATATATCTCATTTAGTGCATTAAAAAAAAAAAAAGACAGAAAAAAAAGTCAATTCTGTGCCTAATTATTTTTTCAGCTAAGGGAAATTGTAGCTCCAAACTACTTAAAAGCTCTGAAATTAAACCCAAAAGTGCTCTGCTCATTATTCTTGCACTGTAAGATAGTGTACTAAAGCCAGTGGGGCCAGGAAACTGTGCTTTAAGGAGACTATACCAACCCTGTCATTTTTTAAAACAATACTCTGTGTTTCTAATTAACAACCTGGCTCTATTACTTCATCAGTTATGTATTTGATCATATTACTTTTTATCCCTCATAACATCGGATTGCTATAATCCACTGTCTGCCAGCAGCCAAAGGGCAGCGTGGCACCTGAGGCATTATTCTCATTTTGAACAACACTCGGACTTCAAACAGAATAAGATGGACTTTGAAGGAGGAGCATTCCATTTTTTGCCCCCTTTTATTCCTCATCTATTGATTGCATGAAAAGCTAAGAACAAAGATTTTTTTCTACTCATTTCCTTTGACCTCGCTGACAATTTTCAGCCTTTCAATCATCTCTTTGTTTGAAGTGCTTCAAATTTTACTCTAAAACCCTTCTGAGGCCAAATGCTCTGGATTCAAAATGCACAAATAAGGTTAAAGACACAGTCAAAGAAATGTACAGGAAGTTTATTATACATAGGTTGAATCTGACTAATGACTGTCCGTGTCCTGGGAAACTGTTGAAACTGTCAATTTACTGGTCGAGCTACGTTCCTACTCTCACCTATGGTCATGAGCTGTGGGTCATGATCGAAAGGACAAGATCCCGGATACAGGTGGCCAAAATGAGCTTTCTCCGCAGGGTGGCGGGGCGCTCTCTTAGAGATAGGGTGAGGAGCTCGGTCACTCGGGAGGAGCTCAGAGTAGAGCCGCTGCTTCTCCACATCGAGAAGAGCCAGCTGAGGTGGCTCGGGCATCTGCTCCGGATGCCTCCTGGAAGCCTTTCCGGGGCAGAGTTCCAGGCATGTCCCACCGAGAAGGGGCCCTGGGGAAGACCTAGAACACGCTGGAGGGACTATGTCACCCGACTGGCCTCAGTATTCTCCCACGAGGAGCTGGAGGAAGTGTTTAGGGAGGGGGAAGTCTGGATGTCTTTGCTTAGACTGCTTCCACCGTGACCCCGCCCCGGATAAGCAGAAGAAGATAGCTGTGTAACGTGAGGGTTCGGTATGTGGTGGTAGATCACTCTTTATGATAATAAACAGCAGAATGGAGACAGAAGACTTCCTCAAACGGCACTTTTACTCAACAACGTAACAACAACAACACTTCCTTCTAACACAGCCGGTCACATGACTTTACTAACCAATCAGAAGCAAGGACTTGGACTGAGATAAACGTGAGTGAATCAAATAGACAGATTCAGCAGAATATCCTTACTGCATTAAATATGTAAAACACATAAGGGTGTAAATAATTAACTGACTGAACATTGTAAATATAATTCTAGTATATTAACTCAAATATAAATCATATTAAATAATAAGCATTACAACTTTCCAACATGAAATGTGAACTCCACCTCTAAACCTTACATTTCCTCCCCCACCCACAAAAGAAACGTCCCGCTTTCCCATCAAATAAACAAGTAATAGCCACCACAGCAATAAACTAACTGTATCAGTTCAGAACATAGTCCTTAAGGAATCTTGGAGGTCTAACTGAACGTTTCCCAGGGCGTAGCAAAGAACCAGAAGCCTGAGGAGCGGAGGGGACAGTGTCAAACTGGCCTACTGGGCCAAAGGAGGGAGCTGAGCAAGACTGAGTCAGGGGAGAGCGGGATAGGGGCTGTGGTTGAGGTTGTGACTGGCCAGTGGGAGGGACTAATGAGGGAGTATTGCCCTCGCCAGCTAAGATGTAGCTCCTCGTGGCTGCAAACTTTAAAGGCTTAAAGGGCAAAGCACCCGATAATGCAGTCAAATGAGGGAGTTGAGACTGCAAAGAATCACGTGGAGGTGTGTCATGTCCACAATCTGGCACAGGAGCATAGTAGGGTGTAAGACGGTTGTAGTGAACAATCTGGGACTTATCAGACTGATCCAGGAGATAGTGAATCCTGTACGTCACTCCAGGAGAATCCACATCAGATCCTAGGCACTCTAATATTTCAAAGGGGCCTTTCCAGTGAGGAGCAAGTTTTTGTTTTGCTTTGTGGGGTCATTTAACCAGACAAGGTCTCCCGGAACATAGGGAGTGTGCTTAACACTCTTGTCATACTGTCGTTTCTGCTGATTATGGGCATAATCTCTGTTCCATGCAGCAGAACTGAAAGCGGACTGAAGTTTCTGTGTCAATTGTGCAACATAGTCAGCAGGAGAACCCATAATAGACAAAGATGGTGTGTTGTTAGGTAACAGCATGTTGACAGGCATCCTGGCTTCATGACCATGTGTGAGGAAGAATGGTGTGAATCCTGTTGTAGAGTGTGGGTTAGTATTGTAAGCCAAAGCAACTTGGTTGAGGCAGTCATCCCATTCCCCAGACTGCTGAAGAAGTGTCTTGGCTAGCTGATCAATAAGTGTCCTGTTGAACCTCTCAATCATGCCGTCACACTGAGGATGATATGGGCTGGTTCGTGTTTTCTGCACGCCCAGCAGGTCACACAGATGTTTCACCAGGTCAGATTCAAACTGACGTCCCTGATCAGTGTGTAGCATTTCCGGGATACCATGTTCACAGATGAAGTTTTCAAACAGACATTTCGCTACTGTTATGGCACGCTGGTCTGGAATGGCATAAAGGTTGACATACTTGGAGAAATAATCCTGGACAACAAGCACATACCTGTTGCCACGGCTCGTGATGGGGAGCTCAAGTATGTCAGCTGCAACCTTTGGAATGGCTCAGTAGCAACAATTGTTTTCATTGGAGCTCTCTGATAAGGTGGGACTCCGTCTGGCGTCACATGGAGTACATTGCTTGCACCACATCTTGATGTCACGTGACATAAAGGGCCAGTAGCACAGCTGTTGAGCACGTTTCAGGACCTTATCAGCAGATGAATGACCAGTTACAGGATTTCCATGCAGCATCTGCAAAACAGTGTCTTTCAAAGCATGAGGGACAATCAGTTGATGGAGCACTGATGCTGTGGATGGGTTGAAAACTTTACGACAGAGTACACCATTATGAAAAGTAAGTCTGTGGAATTCCTGCCAAAGTGCCTTCTCAACAAGTGTGCGTTTTTTCATGCGCCAGTATGGGGGTTTCTGTCCCTTAACTGTCCAGCTAATAACCTCTAACAGTACAGAGTCTCGCTGTTGTTCCTTTTAAAATCCTCTTCAGGGAACTGCAGCACAAATGTGGAGGAGACAGACTGTTGAACACACTGTGAGGAGGCCGGAGGAGGTTGTGGTCCAGTCAGGTTACAGCAAACTGGCTTTGTATCAGTACTGCAGAGGCTGTGATGTACCAAACTGATCGGGCTAGACAGACTCACAGGACTCAAACTAGAATGTCTCTTGTCAGAGTGCGGATTACCAATAGCACTGGAGGAGGTGCTCTGCTCAGTTGGTCTGATGTCAGCAGGGCGACGTGACATTGCATCTGCATTGAGGTGACTGTGGCCATCCTTGTGAATTACAGTCCATTCAAAAGGATCAAGTTCAAGGGCCCATGCACGGCGACCAGTTCTGTCATTGTCAATGGGTATTTTCCTGAGACCCAGGAGAGGTTTGTGGTCAGTTACAATAACAAAGGGCTGTTTGTAAAGGTAGTGGCGGAAATGTCGCACGGCCCAGACAATGGCCCAGAGTTCTCTGTCATAGGTTGACCATTTTCTTTCTGCTTTTGTGAGAACATGACTAGCATAAGCAACCACTTTTCTTGATCCCCTTGTCTCTGAGCAAGCACAGCACCAATTGCAGAGCCTGAAGCATCTGTGTAGAGGGAGAATGGCACAGTAAAGTCAGGGAATGCAACCACTGGAGGGTTTGTGAGTGCATGTTTCAGGTAAGTGAATGCATCCTGACATTGAGAAGTCCATTGAAAGGTGCATTCTTCTCTGTGAGAGAATGTAGAGGGACACTGTGATGTGCAAAGCTTGGATGAATTTATGTAATAGGAACAAAGTCCCAGAAATGCTCTTACTTCTGTAGCTGACCGTGGAATAGGCCAGTCTTGGACACTTTTCACATTCCGCGGGTCTGGCTGAATGCCGTCTTTGGATACAACATGACCCAGAAACTGTACTTGATCCCTGGCAAAACAGCATTTTGAGGGATTCAGCTTCAGGCCCCTTGACTGGAATCTGGAGAGAATTTCTTCCAGGTGCTGGAGATGTTCACTGAAAGAGCGGCTGTAGATGAGGACATCATCCAAATACACTAGGCATGTTCTCCATGGGAGGCCACGAAGTACCATTTCCATCAAGCGCTGGCATGTGGCTGGAGCGTTGGTGAGACCCATTGGCATAACTTTAAAGTGATAAAGGCCACTACCCGTTGTAAATGCTGTTTTTTCACGGTCTTCCTCCTGCAGCTCGACTTGCCAATAGCCATGTTGGAGGTCCATTGTGGAGAACCAGGCAGAGCCCGACAAAGCATCCAGTGCGTCATCGACTCTCGGAAGAGGGTGGGAATCTTTGATTGTCACTGTATTAAGTTTTCTATAGTCCAGGCAGAAACGCCATGTGCCATTTTTCTTGCGCACCAAAACAACTGGCGCAGCCCAGGGACTGTAGCTTTCTTCAATGACATCTGCCTTTAACAGGTTGTCAACTTGAGTCTGTATTTCAGCTCTCTGTTCTGGTGTCACTCTGTAGGCTCTCTGTTTAATTGGTGTGGCCTCACCAGTGCGGATTTGATGCTTGATGATGCTCGAGCGACCTCTGTCCTCTGAGTGTTTACTGAATACTGCTGAGTATTTCTGAAGCAGTGATTTGAGAGACTGAACTTGGGAGGGTGACAGGTCGCTGTCATTTATCTGGAGAGATGGAGCTATATCATGCACAGGGGAGGTTGCACACCCTGTCCCTTCCCCTGATACAACGTCAACAGATGAAACCGAATGAAACTCACCCAGGTGTTGACCTGAATGCAGCTCAACGTCATCTCGGGAGGGATTTAAGATTCGAACCACAGTTGTACCATTCTGAACCTCACTGAGAGAATGTGCCACAATGATGTCACACAATGGGTTGGGCATGAGAACACCATAATAGTCAGTTGGCATGGGAGAAGCAGGTGTAGCTGCTGACACACAGGCTGTGATGAGAGTTTCACTCATAGCTGGAATCGTAGTAGGCGCTAGCACAGATACATTACAGCAGGCGGCCACTTCATGTCCTTTGGGCAGGAGAGGAATTTTCATGTCCCAAAGTTGCAGCATTTTGTTGTTTATGTCAAGGAGGGCATGGTGTTTCCGCAGAAAATCAAACCCAAGAATGACTGGCTGGCAAGCACCTCTGAGAATTTCAAAGTCCTGTTGCCATACCTGATGTCCAAGTCTGATACCAATCGTTAACTTGCCTAAAATGTCCAGGCACTGTCCATCGACTGAGCGAGCTAGCAGAGAGGAGGGTGTCATGGGGCGTTTTTAATGCTGGGTGAGAGTTACTAAAATCTTCGCCACAATGGAAACAGTAGAACCAGAGTCAATTAAAGTGCACACTTCAATGCCCTCAACAATAGCCAAGATTGTAGGAGAGACCAACTCATCAGACTGCGAGTCATCCTTGTCAGGCATTAACTTAGGGGAATCCTTCTGGGGCAGTGAGACAGTAGCTGATGTTTGCCCCTCAACAGCAGCTAATGGAAGTTTCTGACGGTTGGAATCAGAATGCGGATAACGCTTCAGGAGACTTGAAACGAACACTACCTCTAGCGTGTGGACTGGCATCCCTGTTTCCCTGTGGAGCCGGACTAGGGCTGCGTCTGTATCTGTCCGTATCATCCTTGTCATGGCGACCATACCTGGAGTACTGATAGGACTGGCGTGAGGGAGAGCGATGCTGGTCACGCCTGTCATTGTCACGCCATTGACGGTCTCTCTGAATAACAGGGGAAGGAGGACAACGGTCATAGCAGGACCCTGGATCACGACCCTGATACTGCTCAGGTGAGTAATTGTCTCTGCGGTGTTGTCTGTTATAATAGGGTTGTGGAGAGACACTGCGTGCACTGTATCGAGCATCGCCAGAGGAAAACCTTCCAGTTTGGGAGTCCAGACGCTGAGCCAGGTAGCTGTGTTTCTCTCAATAGGTGTACTTCACTTTGTAAGCTGTTGACAGTAAGAGTCAGCTGCTCAACTGCATGCAGAAGCTTATCATCAGTAGATTTAGGACGAACCATAGCTACCTGCTCTGAAGATTGAGAGTGTGGAGACCCTACAGTTGTCAGTTGGAGCGCTGCACGTGCCCTCTCACAGCGACTGGCGATACGCAGGGCATCCTCAAGATCCTCCGCACCCATCTCATGGACTTTTGACTGAAGATTTGGGTCCAAGCCAGCAACAAAGCGGCGAAATTTTTCACCCTCCAGGTGCATTGTGGTCATAGTTAGGAAAAGCTTCTAATACAAGACGAGTAATGTCAGCACTGTACACATCCAAACTTTCACCTGGTCGACGAGGTCGAGCATTCACATGTGTCTGGAAGAATGGCAGGGAGTATATTGGTCCAAAACATCCCTGAGTCTCTCCTTTACTGAATCATAGTCCTTCTGGATAGAAGAAGGAAGGCTGTCCCAATACAGAAATGCAGCATCTGCCAGGCGAGTAGGGAGGACGGAAGCCATCACCGTATACAGATCTGTATCAGTTGAACTCATAGCCTGCACTGCCACTTCAAAACGTCGAGACCAACTTGTGAATGATTCAGTCCCGTCTCCTTTAAAAGCAGGTGGAAGATCAATTTTTAGGGCACTGGAGACAGCACATGTGGCTAGAGAAACAGCACCTGTTGATGTAGCATTAGCATCTCGCCGCCGTCGTCGTGTGGGGAAGACGGCAGCCCAGTTTCACCTTCATCAGCTGACATGGCGACAAAATGTCCAGTCCCAAAACTCAAAAAAAGCACGTAAAGTGGAAAAAATTAAATAATTAAACAAATACCGCAATAGTCCCTTAATATCTCCACACTAGGTTTTAGGTAATCCACTGCTCTCAAAAAGTGTAAGATCCCGAAAAAAAGAAAATGGCCGCCGCCACAGGTTGTAGGAATAAAACTCACAAAAATGTGTAAAACCCACCAAAATAACACCACCGCTGCCACCAAATGTAACGTGAGGGTTCGGTATGTGGTGGTAGATCACTCTTTATGATAATAAACAGCAGAATGGAGACAGAAGACTTCCTCAAACGGCACTTTTACTCAACAACGTAACAACAACAACACTTCCTTCTAACACAGCCGGTCACATGACTTTACTAACCAATCAGAAGCAAGGACTTGGACTGAGATAAACGTGAGTGAATCAAATAGACAGATTCAGCAGAATATCCTTACTGCATTAAATATGTAAAACACATAAGGGTGTAAATAATTAACTGACTGAACATTGTAAATATAATTCTAGTATATTAACTCAAATATAAATCATATTAAATAATAAGCATTACAACTTTCCAACATGAAATGTGAACTCCACCTCTAAACCTTACAGCTGTATAGATGGGCTGTCGGTGTATCTGGTTTATTAACTCCCAGGTTATTAATTGTCACAATTCAACCATAAAAAGGTACTTCTCAATTTGTGTCAACAATGAGGGCAATTGATTCCCCCTAATTTAACAAAAAAAAAACATTGAATAACCCTTGCAATGTGCTGCTTGATACTAAGTTCCTTAACTGAACTAATTTGATGTGCCCGGATTAATAAGTTGCCACAATTAGATGGCGTCTCAGCTTTGATGGCATTGGCCTGTGCCTGACTCGATTCATCACAAGAAAAGAAGACTATTGCATCAGGCCAGTTCGGTTATAGTCACGTTCGAGTCATGGATAATAGATAATTCAACAAAGAGTGACATGAATGCACCGCAAAAGCCCAAGTGACAAGGCCTCCCGCGCTACTGTCTCTCCATTTATCGCAGCAGAAAAGGCCAACGTGTACAGACAATGTTACACGAGCTGTCAGGGAAACAGCAAGAGTCTTCTTACGTCAAGCTCACTAAATATATTTGGATGTGAGAAAAGTAAAAAGAAACTGGAGGCGGACTAGACCAGAGTCTTTGCCTTTTGCTGTAGAGACCTGTACCTATACCACACCTCATGCCCAAAACTGAGATAGGCCCTAGCTCCTGCAACCCATAAAGAAAAATAAGTAGAGAGAAGAAGATAAATGAATGAATTACAATAGGATTTGGAAAAAGGTGTGTCATCTTGTAGCTATTCATCACAGCAGCTATAATTATCAAATCAAAGCTTGTCATTCTATTACTTCCTAGACTGAGGTTATTTTTGTCTGAGTGAGTAAAAAAATGCTCCTGGATATATGGACAGACTGTTAACCCCTGCAGGATAAGTCTGAAATACTTGTGCCATACATTGTGGGGTGTACAAAGCAATACAAGTCATGACAGACTGTGCTAACAGTGACAGTGACTCAGAGGTTGTTTCTATGTATATTTTATTGAAGAGGACAAGAGAGGAGTTCATAATTAATGAAGCACCCAAAGCCTGATACATTGTGACATTCTCTAGCTGCTTCTCATTTAAAATGAGAAACTGTGTAATTTTAATGAACAAATATGTCTTCTGTAATCTCTTCATATTCTGCGCTCTTGACACCTGCTCGACTGTTACTTTAAAAGATACATGTTCCACCTATTGGCCAACTTTTCAGAGTCTACACTTTTGTTGTTCCAATTGTTAAGGATGGTTGATTGCAGAAAAAGAACCCCCACATACAACTATGAAGGCTAATTTAACTTACACTGCTTATCAAAGGTGTTTTTATTTTTTACTTTCAGCAAAGCAGAATTGGTTTGCATAAACACAATTCTGGGTTTTATTTTGTGCAGTGTGTTTAGCCAACAGCCCTGGGACTAAGTGCTGTGAGTCATTTTAAGTATTTATTGTTTGGAATAAAAGGCCCACAGTAAATGGAGTAAGTCCAGTGCACAAGCCATAATTGTCATTTGTTATGCCTGTTCATGATCAGTGCCCAGAGCCAGACAGCGTGACTGGCAGTGCAGTGTAAGCACACACTTCTTCTTCATAAATCTTATGATTAATACAGACTGTGTTGTAATCTAGAAAAGCATCCTGCCATGAAGAATGAGGATTATATATTTTTCATCTCAGAAACTAATTGAAAAGGTCTGTGATGGCGCTGTTATCACTTGTGTCCCTGCAGAGTTTGGCCAGGGCCAGATATGACTGGCAGAAAGAGGGGAGACTTAATGAGAAGCATGTGACTGTTCAATAGGCAGGTGCTCGATTATAGAGCTGGCCGTCTTTAATAAAGATATCTCATATTAGTCTGGATTCAGCCTTTCAGATTAAGCGATAATACCTGCAGCCTTCACAAGGGCTTTTGTAATGGATGGATGAATGAGCAGGCTGTATTTGCTGTACATGAGGCATAATTCCTGTTCAGTTTCTCTAATCTCCTGAACACATGCTGGAAAAGGAACACCATGCACAATAATTTTTGAATATGATATAAGATATAATCATAAAAATCAACAGCAGCCCTCATTCTTGCAGCCCTCCAGAGCTTTACGAAAGAGACAGACCGTTGTATGATTTAGCAGAGTGATGTTATTTGATGAGGTGTCTGAAATAGCACACATTACTTAAACACATCATGCTAAATAGGCCTGTATGTGGGAGGAAAATATTTTTTATTTTATTTCGAATACAGGCTTGAGTTTGTTCTCTGATATTAATTGTTGTTAATGCAGAATGAATATACGGAGAGATTAAACTTCTTGTCTGCTGCAAGTAAAAAAACAAATGATTAAACAAAGACTGCAGCAAATGAAGATGGGATATACAACAGGCAAAGAGAAGCACATTGTCATTTTATGCATTCACAGTAAATCCAATCTGAAAATCAGTCCACAGGCTGTTAGAGGCAATTGAGAATGTCGAGAACTGTCTCAAGGAGCATTATAAGCCATTTGCTCAGGCAGTAAAAGGCATATGT
Source organism: Perccottus glenii (assembly GCA_024416835.2). NCBI lineage: Eukaryota > Metazoa > Chordata > Actinopteri > Gobiiformes > Odontobutidae > Perccottus > Perccottus glenii. The sequence continues at coordinate 15,929,990 of CM044550.2, forward strand.
TGTAATCCTTGACAGCGTGATGTGTGATGGCAACAGCAGCACCATGTCTCATTTAACATTTGAATCTATTGCATGCCTTTTACTCAAGGGCTGGGTATATTGTGCACATTTATAGTTAAATACAGATGTTATTGTGACATTTATGTGCGATATTTAAAGAGTGTGGGTTCTGACGTGTGTGTAATTGGTTTAACAATCACTCTTGCACTAACAGATAAAAGACTGTTTTGGAGCATTCACTGATAGCATGAGCACTACAGCGAATATTGTTTAATTAGCCCCACAAAAGAGAGCATATTTAGTTCTATTTTGATTTGTCTTTTACTGTAGATTACAAAAGCTAGACTGGTTTTGTCCGTGTCAGGTAGAAGCAGGAACTTGTGGATTGGTTATTAAAAAATTAGAAAAACGTTGAGTATAAGTGACAATGACGAGAGACTATGTTATAACTCCATTCACAAACAAAGCAGGCTATTGTTTTTTCACTAGTGTGCTGTGTTTGAGAAAAAAATAAATAAAAATAAAGACAGGATTTGTTTTCCCTGTGATGTTTTTCATTCACACGCAGCAAAGCCAGTAACAATGTTTTTTGTCTTCTACTATTACCGCTCAAAAATATGTTGTTACTGAAAACGACTCTACATCATGTCACAACAGTTCCAGGCTTAATACACAATTTATATATTATGTTTTCCTACAGTGCAAAGAAAAGAAATGTGAATTGCATGTCATGGAATATTTTTTGCTTGCAGAATGACTCGCATACCTTGTGTTTTATTCTACATCTGTATCAGAAGTAGGGAATTTAACCTACACTGTTTTGTCAGCCTAGTCAGTCAGGTGAGTTGTAAAACCTGCTGTAAAATTTATTTGAGCTGGAGTTAAAGTACTTTTGACAACCGTTAACTCAAATGGAATAGCATTCTAATTTAACCTTGATGTACTCATAAATGGATTAATTTATAAAATAAAATAAAATGTGATACAAAGTAACCTTAAGGTTTGACGCTAACACCGCTGTTGCCAGTTGACACAAATCACTCCTATTCCATATATCTCACACAAAGTATAATGCCAGTCCATTTCTACCCACGAGCTAGATGCACAGCTTTATCTTGGCTTTAAAAGATGCCCCCGGACATCCTGCTGGAATACATCAAAGCAAAGGTCAGGCTGAGGATGAGTAAGAGCGTATCTGCAGGACAGTCAGAGCCAAAGAGCCCAAAGAAAAGAAGCAAAGGCCACAGTGGCCCTCCATGTCAGTGCTTATATACCACCCCTTGTCTTTCTTTTATTTCTGTGTCTGAACAGAAGAAAAAAAAACACACAACACACAGGGAATAAAATGGCACCAAAGATGATTTACTTGATTAAAAAGCTTTCACTATAATGTCTCTTTACAAGTGGACTAAGATACATTAGACACATTTTAGAAATATCTGAATATTTTGATGGTGTCAAATGATTTAGTTCGCCAACATACCACACACTGAGATCAACAAACCAGGACAGTCTGTTTCCAGTGAAGTATGTTCATAATGATTCATTGCATTTTGGGAGCTGATGGGAAGCTATACATTTATGCTACTGATTTGGTTTCATTGGGGTTCTATCAAAAGTAATAGAAGTTGTGATCTTCTTAAAACAGTTCTGGTTCTTATACTGGACACTTCCCACCACACCATGTTATCAATCCTCCAGGGTCCAATTAGTGCCGTCATGAGCCAAGGTGAAGCACTGTGTCCTTCGGACAGTTCCGGCCAGTCACCAATAGTCACAATCTGGTTGAGGCTGTCCTGAGATAATCTTAATACGTATGTCTGAGGGCTGTCTGTTTGTGTGTTATCCAATGCATATAGCACCCGTCTGAATCAGCGTCAGGATTAATGCCAGGTAGAGTGGAAATGTTTTTTACAGTACTAGGAATTTGTTTTGTCGTTTTGGTGCAAACACAAGACAACAATGTTTTTATTTTATTATTCTTTTTTTTTTTTTTTAATGATCCCTTTATTATCCTCATGGGAAAATTCATTGTCGGGAGCCACTCCTAGGGGGCACACAGGTTTCCCAGGTTTGTCACAGACCAGAAACTATAGCATGTTTTGATGTTGGTGGGGAAAACTGGAGTACCTGGAGAAAACAGCAAACTATGTACCTTCAATTAAAACATCAATTGAAAACTGAACTAGCTCACCTTAACTTCTATAAGACTCAGCATGACTATGAAGATGGCTCAAATCTGTAACATAGGGCTATTTTACTGTAATGTTATTCACATCTCCATTTTTGTTATGATGAAGGAATTATAGTCAGGTTCTGTCTTTTGTGTGCTTGAAAAAAAAAGAAAACTCTTTTCACAGAGTAGCTAGACTGAACGTTTCAAACGTTCCTTCAAAACGGTTGTGATTGGATGTTTCTATGGCATATTTCATCTCCTTGCTTTCAATAACTGAAAAAAAATAAAATATGTTGATGTGTGAAGGCCTATTCTGGGAGGCTAATTTGTGAAACCAATGGGATTACAAATGATTGCTGTGTGCATCGTCAAGGTTAGAGCTTTTTATTGAATTTTCCGAAGGTTTGATTGGCGCTCAGTTGGTCTTTAGTGTGTGTTTGGCAGTGTAATAGCTGGAACTGAGACGTAGTTACACTGACAGAAAGACCAGAGGATCTTCTGACAGAGCACATGGCACACTTCATTTGGCTTTAAATGAGTAAGTATGACTCGACAAACTAGTACGAGGAAAGACCTTAGCACCTTAGGGAGACCTAGATTTACTTCTGTGAGGCAGCTTGAGATTACCTGAAGACAAAGTCGCTTCTGTAAGTTCATTAAAAAATCTTGATTTTAAATGATAAGTCCTTGTTTATTGGGGTTTTATAGCAAATCATTTACATTTACATTTAGTCATTTAGCAGATGCTTTTATCCAAAGAGACTTACATTAAGGTTCCATCCACCAGTGTTACAGCTGGAACACCACTGGAGGCAAGGTGGGTTAAGTGTCTTGCCCAAGGACACAACAACAATATGAACTGTGGGGAGAGCAGGAATCGAACCACCAACCTTCCGGTTGAAGGACGATCGCTCTACCACTGAGCCACTGCGCATCAATATGCAAATGATTTCCAATAAGTCAAAGGCACAATGAAATGAAAGACAGGTTAGAACGCTAGTGTTGGTGGTCCTTAACATGTGTCCTGGTCAAAGGTACCTCCACACAAGGTTCGAAATATAGTTAAAAAAAACTAAAACGTAAAAGGCACAAGAACACATTACAGTAAAAATTACAAATACAAGTGAAAATAATAAAAGTAGCTCCACAGTGCCATGATAATGTTTCTGAATTGGCTCAGTGCTGTATGTATACCAGCCAAGTGTTCCAGCTGTGCTAATAATGCTAGTACTGTGGCCATAGCAATACATCACCAGTTGCTATGGCACACTGCTTTGTTCTCTTTATTTGAAATTCATGTGCATTTGACATGGGGAAATGATCATATTCTCTCTGGTGGTTTATTTCATTGTTTTTTTTTTTGCCACAGTAATCACAACATAATTATTGTTTTCTGTAAGACTACAGGGGTAAATAAAACATTTAACAACTTCAGTTGTTTTTTTTTTTCCACAAAGATTATTATGGACAGTATAAAATGTCTAGGGGATGGTGCATTATGGAAACCATTTGAAACCAGCAGAAAGGTGGAAGTGGGTCAGAGCTATTCTTTTAAGCTGCGGAAAGCTGAAGTAAAAAAAAAAAAAAAAAATAAGAACTTTGTGCAAAGAGTCTTTAAGAACCAAGGCTAATATAAATGGCTGGACTAAAACAATATTTTTTTACACATTTATAGACACAGGGAAGGCTCGTCTTCACACCGACGTGACACACACTACAACCTGATAAATTTAGTGCCATTAAGAGAGCAGAGCAACCATGTGACTGCTGATTTATTACAATCACCCGCTTTATGCATGGAGAGGCTGCTAGCCTATAAAACCAGCCAAGAGAATATACTGCATGGTCTTATCCAAACAGAAAGAATTTATATTTTCTTTCTGTTGGGAACAAGGGAGAATAAAGAAGATCATTCAGTCATTATAAATCAATATCAATTCAGAGCAAATTGAGGACCAGAGGACTGTTGAGGGATTCATAAAGAAAGCTAAGGACCTGGGATGCATTGGTAGACTGGGTTTTTAAGCCAGAAATATATTTTATACATGGAAAGGGGTTTAGGAGCGTGTTAAGAATTCCAGGAGTTAGTCCTTAAAGTAGACATTACAATCTCTGTTTATAGGCTACTATCCCATCCCGCAAACAAAATGTATCAATAAGCAGAAAATATTAATAGTCTATACATTTAATACATAACCTGTGTTATTATTATTATTATTACAGTATTCCATGGGAAAATTCATTGTTGTCAACCAGAGTACCTGAAGAAAACCCATCAAGCAGAGGGAGAACTACAAACTCTGGACCTTCTTGTTGTGAGGCGACAGTGCTTCTGATGTAATCTTTTAATATATGGTTATTTTTAGGCAGGAACTGCACCTTACTACTATTGAGTATTCTGGACAGTAATACAACTGTTGACTCATCTCACAGTATTGAAGCAAAAACAACAGATGGACCATCAGATGTTGAAATATGAGACCAAACTGTGAACATACCTGGGACTTTGTGACAGTGTTTGTATAGGTCAGGCCAAAAAGTGACTTCTATGGATGAAAAAACATAACAAAAAAAGTGACTTCAAAAGGCGAGTCGGAAATATTGTCACTTGAAAGCAGAGAAGATATAAATCATTAAGAAATAACATTCAGTAAATAGTCTTCTGTGTAAGCTATACAATAGTGTCATGTTTTCTGCACAAAGAAAACATTATTTCATTGTGAGTCTAATGACAGATTTATATGTATTCATGTGTGACAAAAAAAATAAACCAACTGAGTGCACAGGCTACTTCCCCTGCAGGCATAAAGAATTGATGACTTGAAGTGATATATTTGGAATATAATTTCCTGTAATAATTGCCGGCAAGGACAAGAGACAAAAATCTGACTAATACTACCTTGCTTTACAAATGTGGTTTTGTCACAATAGTAATGAAAACTGTAAAAGGCTATGCATGTACAAGCACATAATCATGATGTGCTCCTGCCATGTTACACAGCAAGCATACATGAATCCTGGTAGCCTACACATTAACTGAGAAAATTAAATGCTACATACCTCTGCCTGTTCACTGATGTGGTGTGAGCAGGAGGAAATCTGCATTTTATTTCAATAAGGCTTGTTCTTGCTCAGCCACTGGGGTCACTTACAAGGGTCTGATTCAATTATTCTTCCTTTCACAACAGCAGGAAACATTTTCATGGTGAATGGTTTGCCTAAATAGATTACCATCTCAAATAATTCAATTTCCGTTAATTTGATTGATTTCATACCAAGGGGAAAAGAAATCTTAATTTAAACCCATTGCATTTCTAATCAAACATTAAGTGAGAAAGAAGCCTGAGTGAAAATCTTTTATTACCACTTTCCTCACTAATTTAAATAGAAAATGCTGACGGCTGCCCTATTAAATTGCAGCACTGGTATCCGGGATGTGACTCGCCCATATGCAAGAACTCTAAAATAAACTTTTGTTTGCAAGTTGCCACTGTTTCTGGCACAAAAAATACAATGCACAGTCAAACCCACAGAGAGGATCTATGGCCGGCCATTACTACAGAGGATCCAAAAGAAGCAGTTCAAGTCATCTGATCCATTCGCATCCATTATTCATCCTGCTCGGGAGACAGAAGATGCTGGGCTTCTTACAGAGACCCAGGAACCCCATCTATTCTCATGAGCAAAGGAAATGCCATGTAACAGTGCAGTGACTCACCCACAGCAAAAGACCGAGAGTGAAAACACAAGCTACCATTGAAGTAGTGGAACGGAAATGAACCATTATCTGCTCCAATTTTGAAAAGAGAGCAACTTATTAAGAATATCTGGCAAACTGATGGCCACCAATGCTAAGCTGTCGGAACAAAAAAGAAAGAAAGTGCGGCTGGTCGGTGAGGAGAAAACACCTTGTGGAGACACATGAGTGGCAGGCAGAACTGGCACGCTGCCACAGATAATAACATCTGAAAAAAATTTGATGTGTGGAATTCAATCTGTAGTGATGGGGGACGGCTGCAGCATTAGAGTGCACTTCTAAACGCTATCTACTCATCCATGGAATGAGGACTGACATGCAGTCTCAGAGAATAGATTGTGCAATTAGCAGCCTTTGTGGTGTTTTGACATGAGGAGGGAGAGAAATGAGAAATCAGCGTTGTCATGCCCGCTTCCCTGGTGTCTCTGTGATTCCCAGAAGATATTCTTAATGTTCCTGGTGGTAAGAGGAAGTGAAGGAAAGTGCATTTTTATTTAACACCTAGTTATAGCCTGTGTTGTCATACACTATAGGCTACCTCCTCCACAATACAAGCCTAATGTAGTGTAATACTATGAGCAAGGGCAAGGGGGCGCTCTCTGAGTAAACATCCAAACAAATCAATTCGTAAGCGGCTCTTTTTATTCAAACTTTTCCCTTTTCTATTATGGTTATTTACTTTCTGTGGCACATTTTTGTAACTGCTGACCGTTACTTAAATTGATTACATAGCCTGTCATTTCTCTTTGCTCACTGTACACTAACCACAGTGTCTGATTTCTCGTCTGCCCTCACCCCCACATGAACCAACAGACTATAACCGTAAAAGAAAATGACTATAATATCCCTATAAAATGTCTGCGGTTGCTTTATGGTTTCCTCACTGCATTAAACGGCATTTTACCCATCCCATGGTATCCCCTGTAAACTCCCTTCTATATCTCTAATGGGAATGTGGTTGTCTTGACTTATCAGTGACAAACACATTTTGGGGTATTTTTAAAAATATCCCAAAGGTCTTGCTGTAATGTTGCCGTTTAAATTTATAGGCCCGCGTGTCATTGCAACAGAACGCAGCCCAATATGATAGTAGGCTCCCTGCTTGAGCCCTCCCTCCGCCTCTCATGTGTCTACATTTTCATCCCATGACCGTCTCTATAGGTGATTTAGCGCCGCCAGTCTCAAGCAGGTGTCCAACATGGCGATCACGGGGAGCGGATCTCTCGCTATTTCTCTTTCTGTCTTTGTGATTTCAGCAGCGTTCCTTTCGAAAGGTAAGTTTTGTTTCATGCAATGTGTCGAGTAGAATCGCTGCTATCCAACCCCAAAGCCGGAGGAGTACAGGCAGGGGGAGAAGTTATGGTGCGCACGAGCTTTCCTCTCAAATCTCAGCATCACTTTCCCGAGCTCTGCCTGTTCAGTCTGTTGGGCAAGTTAACGCTGCTGTCGTGAGTTTTGCTGCGATGGTTTTTGAATGGGACTGCTGTAAAAGTGCTGCAAGTGCTGCAAAGTATCGTTGCCCATGCTCGAGGGAAATGACCGCAGTGTATAGACCGTGAGCAACTTGTTAACTACGCAAAAGGAAGCGTTGTCTATTTTACTTGGAGCAACTATGTGCATTGCTGTAACATTTACGCTCGCAACTCATTACGTTGCGCATAAACCAGTGTACTTCAGGAGCGCTTTGGAGGAAAACACGCATTGCAGCTCTCGTCTCACATGGGGTCCTTTTGGCCGCACAACTGCAGCCTGTGATACCAGTGCTAGAGTCCGCAGTCTTCACTTCCCCTCCTGTCACTGAACGTGTTGATGGAAATGTGCCATGTCGCCCTCAGCCTATCCGCATCATGTAGACTAAAGGACCAGTGCAGTCCCAGTCCGAGCTTTTCCTCCTGATTCCACCGCGGTTTCATCAGCGTTGCATGCGTCAGTCTAAGTGCACGTGTGTGTGTGTGTGTGTTTCTTGCTAAAAATCGTAGAAGCTGACAATAGTGACGCATGTATAGCAGTTAAAATGTCAGCTCACGGCTGCTTTTAATCCCTCCCAGCGACAGGAAAGACATGTTGTGTTGTCAATCCATACCCTGTTAAAATGGCAAGCAACAGTTGCACGAGAGCTTCACACTTTAGATCCACTTAGTAATGTTTTCATATGCTCGATGCACTGTAGCCTACTATCTACATTAGAAATCAACAGGTATTTCCACTCTCCCCATCAGTGCCCCGGTTTATGTGCCTAGTGTGTGTGTGAGACTGACAACAGGTTCCCCAAACGAGCTTAGTTAAACTGAATATTTCGTCAGTTCAGATTTTTTTTTTTACAGCTTAGTGCTTTCAAACATTTTATTTTATATTTGATGGATTTATTATTATTTATTATTATTATAGTGTGATGTTGAATAGGAGTTAATTGACATTTACAGCACTGTTTAGCAACATTAATTTAATTAACCTCTCAGTCAAATAAAATAATGCACCATGAATGTAACTGTATACACAGCTTTGCAGAATTAGAAAGCAGCACTACTTTAGGTTCAAGTGAAATGTTTTACATTGGTCTGACTGTCTTTGAGCCAGCAGCCTGAAGCTAAAAACACCCAGACATTTGCTTTTGTGAAATGGTGACAATTCATCCACCGTCCACAAGTTTTCTACTTTGTTAATAATCAAATGTCTTACATTACATTACATGTCTAAATACAGAACTAGCACCTACCCACCATATTCAGAGAACAGTGGACACAGTAGACGTTTAGATACTGCTGACCAAGGAAAGAGGGGTAATTGTAGAAAGACACAGGTTATTACTAAAAGGGTTATTTTGATCTCCAGTTATCCCAGCAGAGAGAGAGTGTACAGAGGGTCGTGAACAGAAAACACCTCAAAAGAAGATAAGGTAGATAAAGTTTAGTTCAATGAAAACTGTGCAGGTATCAGGGTATGGGTAATCCGCTCCTTTAAACACAAACACAACACTAAAGTGGTGTTACCTCATATAAAAGCTTTGGGAAAAGTAGATGCACTTGTTTACTAGTTTGTAGAAAAAAACTCCTATTAATGTATTTAGTTCAGTTTACTGTTTAAACACAGGATATTACTTAATATTTGAGGTGTGCCATAATTCTCCAAATTAAAAAAATTAAACTTATTTTATTTTAATTATTATTACTTGTTGCAAATAACTACTAATATTCTAATCTACACCACTCTTCATGTTTCCAGTGAACAGGCAGGGATGATTTGACAATGCCACCTTTAATTTAAATTTTTGATTTGAATGGTCATTACGTTTCAGATTTTGGATTGAAATTGTTACAGCTCTAGTTCCTTTAAAGGAAGGTGTACTGCATTCCTTCTAATTCCTATTATGAAATCCATCTTTACATCTTTATTCTCTGAATAGCATATCTCTACCTCCCACTTGGGGGGCACAGCCCATTGTATTATATCATTCGGTCTTATTTCAGAAGGTTGCATAATCCTAAGACTTATTGCCAGGTTCAAATCGTTCCTCATCGCTGAGTGATGGTGAAGTGGATCAATACGGGCTGTCGTAAAGCCTCTAGACACTACTGCTGAAGGACATGATCTCAGAGAAACAAAAGGAAACATACAGTTGTTACGCCACCCGTGGGCTGACAGTTGGCATGTGACAGACCTAGTGATTGAACATGTCCATCTTTAGCCGCCATAAAGTGGCTTGGCTTTAAAACAGACACAAGTAAAATCTGCCATGTTTTCAGTTTGTGCATGTGTACAATCTAAGTTTGATAGAGAATTTTAGTTTTCTCCTTATGTATGGCCTTGACATAGAGGGTAGAAGCTGTCCTGACTAGTCTGTAACAACTTCACATTTAGGCCATAAGAAGACTAAAATTCTCCATCAGAAGTAATAGGCTGTCTGCACAGTGTGGAACTTCAAACAATGGTGGGCCATGTCATTTTCACACACTTTAACAGTTAGGTGTTAATGCTTCCGTCATTTTAGTTCTGTATGTCCCATTGCAATGGGCTACACAGGAAGTCAATTATCATTATTACGTGTGAAGAGTGCTGGAATAAAGGCCTTTCTATGAGGCACATGCAGTACATTTGAACTCATTTTAAAGCCAACAGGAACGGACTGCTCTTTTGTGTGTGTGTTGACAGCACGCCGTTCCTGGATAAATTTAATAGCACACTTAATGGCCTGTTGATATGTGCATTATTTCATCGGCTGCATGTAAGATCACCACTGTACATCATTTGTAACAATAATATACTCTTCTATTTAAAGAAATGGAATTTATTGCTCATTAAATTTACATTATACTGTGGTTAATAAGCCACACTCTAATTGCTAGATAATGCATGGCACTACTTTATGTGGTGGCAGCTAATTTCACTGTTAAAGGGAGGGCTGTTAAGGAATTGGCAGCTGATGCATACTAAGGCAGTTGCAGTAAAAGTCATGTAGGCTTTAACTGATCGTACACCTCTAGAAAGTGTTGTATCCACTCTGAATTTTACTTTTTGAAGTTGTGAATCTGTGTCAAGGCATGTGTGAATCAGATGTGTTTAAACAGCTACACGTTTGAGCGAAAGCACCAGCGTGTGAATGTCTCCACGTTCAGACTTTGTGCTAATTGAGATTATCCGGAAAATGGATTGAAGCGCGGAGGGTCCTTGCACCTCCAGCTGAATAGAACTTTTCACTTTATGGAGTTTGTCCTCTGAGGTCACAGGTGTATAAAAAAAATCTCTGTTACTAAGGTGTCAACTTTGCTACCGGGCGCAGGTTTTTTTATCCGCATAAATTTGTCGACAGGGCTTCTTCTTCTTGTTAATACAGTGCTCAATTATTTTGTCATGGTCACAGGAGTGCTGCTAAACACTGAGACTCTTTCACACACGAATATTGAAAATGTCCTGAGGACATCCATGCAGTGGGTTGGACTGTTAGTGCGGTGTCAGAACTGAGTGACAAACTAAGGGTGATCAAAAACTGTGTCTGTCCGTCTGTTGAAATGTAGTAAACAGTCAATTAGCAGGAACAGACAGATGACAGAGCCTTCATAATTATGCGGACAGAAGCTTCCATTCATAACTGTGCTGTGGTAATGAGGAGGGGAGCTGATGTCCCCCGCTTATAAATATGACATTGTTCTTTCTGTTCCCCAGATCTGAGAGAACTCACTCGATTGGCTGTGTTGCTTTAGATGCTGACAATCAAGTTCACAATGGCAAAAAAAAAAAAAAAAAAATTCCTATGTTTTTGTTTTGAAAGGGCCATAGAGTGCACATTAGTATGGGTGATGGAGCAATTACAAGCTGCCATTAAGGCTGTGTAGCAGTCATTTCACAGCAATTCCCAAATGAACACGTCCATAGGGCAGATTTTCTGAAAACTCTGAATTTTAATATTTTTCTACCAATGGTTTTGACAAATGCCAGTGAAGTCTATTTATTCAAAGACAATAAAAGAATATATTCTTTTCCCCCCCCAGAAACATGTCCCCTGCTGTGATTACACTTTCACTAGCCCTCACACATGATGTTACAAATACTCAGCTTTTACACAGGCTAGAATAGATGCCTCAGTCAAAGAGGTTTTGAAAAGCAGTGATTTACAATTTTCTTTATCAAATACACATAAAACTGTAATTATATTACACTAATATTAGGTCACTTTTTTTACTTATAGTATGTAGTATGGTAGCATAGGTTGTATGACATTTTGTGAAATAAACATTGTTTTACCTTAATTACAGAGTCCCCTTGTATAATTGGATGTATAATTGGATGTATATGGATATTGAATGAGCATCTAATATATATGTTTTCATGTCAGTAAAGTCAGTAATAGCTCACTTGGTAAAGCGCATTCCAAATACACGATAGGCCCAGACCGGGTTCAATTCTCGGTCGACTCAGATAGAGGGGAGTACTGCTCACTAAGGGCTATTCTTTCAAGTTCTTTTTATTATTTATCACTGGTGTCCTAAATGTAGCTTGAAGGAAAGCTTGGAAAAGATTTTCCGAGGCCAGAGTCCATCTGTTGACATGTAATTATGACTTCTGGTTTCCTCCTTTGTTTGTTGGCCACTAGTTGGCAGGTGTCACTGGCTGTCACCATGGAAACAAAGTAGTAAATTACTCTGTGGTTAGGGTTTAGTCTGTAAATAAATCTGAATATTTTACCAGTCCATTACCTCTTTATCTCTCCATTTATTCATGTTGGTAGACACTTATCAGTGAAAGTTTTCTTTATAGCAGTTGTATTGCTTAACTCAGCTCTCTTTCCATCCTAGATACCTGCAGGGGCCAACACCTTAGTGATTGCTCTTGGGACCTTTTTTGAGAAACCTAAACCTGAAAATATAACCATTGTGTTGCTGCTGGAGTGCCTTGAGAGCAGGAATGCACAGTTAAATGCGCTGCAGGAATCAGTGGCAGCAGAATGCAAACACTGCACTAATCAGGACTCTTACAGGGCAAGAATAAGGATAGGAAAGCCACTGCACAACAGATGCTGCCCCTTACCTTCAAAAACAGCGTAGAAAAACTCTATTCCCTTCCGGAGGACATATAGTGTGTTATCAAGACAAACCTGCTTAATAACCTTGGTAATGTGTTTCTGAACTGTTTGTAAATGCATTTATGCACACTGAATAAAATATTATTCCCTTACACAGCAGCATATAAGGCATGTTTAGGACAGCATTATATTAGGTTGGTTGTTGCTTATTTCTGTGTGCCTCCTCTGCAGTGCCCCAGTGGCACCTTAATGTTTCCGTATAATTTATGTGAGCAATACGACTACCAGCTGAAAAGAACATACCCACACTCAAGACAAAGCACTTAAGCGACTTTAATGTGGAGCAGATGAAATGTGACACACAACATTTTGTTTTATTTTATTTTCAGTTTAAATAAAAAGTTGTCTGTCTTTGGTCTTTGATAAGATCCTCATAATTAAACCAGTGTCGGTCACTGGTTTAATTTTACAAGACGTTTACTCTAAGCGGAGACACTCTTAGTATTAAAGGGTTTTTATCATGGTTGTTTCTGGCAACACAAACAACACAAGTCTGTTTTGTAACAGCATTATTTGAATAATAACTTAATCAATATGCAATGCTATCGTATATATCTCACAGGTTTGCTCAAATATGCATGAGCCTTTGTGGCCTGTTTTAGTCTATATTATATCGACATTGCAGAAGGACATTTAAAAAAAGGCCACCACAAACTGACAGGGAAGAGTTTAAAACTCTTGAAAAGCTATTTCTGAGGTCACCTGTCACCTGCTTTCTGCATTAAATGTAAATCCACTAATTATTCATTGTTTATTTGCAACAGCTAAATATTTTGATTCTAATTATCATCACCTATGGAGGCATAATATTTCTCCACTGAATGTTTGCCTGTGTAAGTATCTGATTGTTGCTTTCTTTAAAACACAGGGGCAATATGTGGGCATACTGTTGAGTTTTCAGTGTAACGACAGACCCATCTTAATTACTCTCCCATTCTGCACTATCATTTGTCATTGTCAGACTGATCAAGACTGTGCAAACCAAGCACTAAGACTCATTCACCCAAACCAGAAACCTATTGATTACTGCTCATAGTTGAGTCATTGCGCCGTGAAGAGACACGGGAGGCAATAGAGCTAATGGAACAGGGAAACTCAAAGTCACATTGTTTACATCTAAGATGACAAGTAAATGTATTTGAAAGGAAATATGGGCTTAATCCATTGGCACCAGACTAGCCGTCAGTCTGAACATAACAAGGAGAGTGAGCTTGAAACGACCCACAGCTCTCATATACTGTACTTTGTGCTTCATGGACTGAAGGCTTTTCTGCAGAAACTCCATGTTTATGTTCAGCTGTTACACAATGGAGCCTTTCATTCACTGTATAAAATCTGGCCATTCATTGCTGGACATCTTCAGCGAACACTTTGCTTCTGTCATTATGTTTCATTTGCCCAGCCTTTTTGTCCTGATTACTGAAATACAGGTCTTGCCACTTTGATTTTTTCAGAATCGTTATTCTGATTTACGGTGTGTTTTCCTTTACTATTAGTACACTATTCTTACCACATGCTATTAGAGAAAGTAGACCACTATCATTTTGGTTGCCTTGCCAACTCGTGGTGATGGCAGAGTTTTTCTGACACTGTGCATCAATGATGTTGGAGGACACTGCTGTCCAATGCTACATAACTAGGGCGCAGTGACACGTTGAAAAGACCACCAATCGGTGTCAGCACAGCTCTGATATCCAGCCCCAAAAACAGCTTTAGTTAAAAGAACTTCTCAAAGTACTTCTTTGTATCCAGATGATAATATTTTCATTATTTATTTTAAGTACTTTACTGTTGTTGTTTTTCCTACGGTAATAACTAAATATTTTTTGTGTGGAACTGATCTCATCTTTCATCTCAGTGTCCCTTCGAGATCAAATCAGTAAATCATTGCAAACAGTGAATCTAGTATGGCAGCATTTCTACCCATTACTCTAATCACCTCTTTTGTCTATGCTTTACTTTTTACTGCTTTTTGTGTTGTTGTTTTTTTCCCTTTAGTTCTAATTGGAAATTCTGTTGACTCTTCCTTAATGAGCTAAACACTAAAGGAGTCAACAGTGCAAGGTTCCACTTAGTTATTTTTATGTGTGATTAGTTTGTTTTATTTTGGTAAATCACAGCAGAAGTGAAACTTTTTGTAAAATAAAACTTTGAAATGAACTTCTTGTGCTGCTTATACTTGAGTCTAAGTGGTAAAACCTTCATCAATGCTTTTCATTTGTCAAGATAAGCCGATTCCAGTTGTCATCTTTTTTCTTACACTCTCCGGAGCTGTCATTGCTTCTTTGTTCCACAAGTGTACCCATTTGAAAAAAAAAAAAAAAAAGAAAGGATAGTGTTGCATATTTAAATACACAGGAAGATCTGCTTTTATTTCATTAAAGTCTGGTGTGCATGCTGCTGTTCTCAGTGAGTCACTTTAAAATAATACAGCAGATGAGTGTGACCAAGAGGACGCTTCAATGACACAAAAACACAGGAGGATACACACTTTTAACAAGTGACAGCTCTTGAGCCTTTCCTTACAGCGGTCAGCTTTGTTAAATGTTGAAATCCCAGCTCTCCGCTCACATACAGCTACCGTGGTTCAGTTCCCAGCGCACCTTTTTTGTCACGCAGCCTCATTTGTGTTCTCGTCACAGTCCAGCCCATTGTCTTAACAACTTTAATTGGCTGTTGTACAGTCCGTGGCTGTCCTCATATCATCTGCTTCTGTGATCCTCTGAGGCAGAACGCACACCAGCACCATTGGCAAAAAAATAGAAAACACACCAACTGTATACTGTAATGTATATAATGATGCACTTTTAGGACGTGGGGGTTTACACAGTGGAATCTTTTACTGTTTAGGGCTGTGCATACATTGATACACACACACACACACACATTTTTTTAGAATATGTTACTGATGTTTCGAGAACACGGCGCAACCAAAGGTGGGCAGAGTAGCCCAAATCTCTAGTGCTATTATTTTGAAATTCAATCACTGTAGAAATAAAGTGGTGAAAAGACTCTTTCTGATGGATTGCAGAGATATTTATGTAAAAGAAATGTTACATGAGTAGGCATCAGATGATAACTGCTTTCAAGGTAAATTGTGGTTTCAAAGTGCCATGATAATTGCGTTTTAAAAAAACAACCAGTGGCAGACCATTTTTGTAAAATAAGCTGGAGAGACAAGACCAAAAAGTTATTATGTTCCTGTATTTGGAAAAATTATATCTGAATATTCTAAAAAAATTCTAACGACCCACAAAATGTCCCATTTCATACCTACTGTTTGGCTTTTTTGTTTCATTCAGAAAAAAATGAAACAAGAAGGTGAGGAAAACAGTATAATACAGCATTTTGTGTGATGATCAATAAAAATGACATACGGTGTCCTTCAGTTCTGGAATGACCCACAGAGAAATAGTTATTGTTCTTGGTGCAATGATCCGGTTATCAGCACCCTGCACTCTTTTTGAAATATTTTAAGGGCCTCGCTCCAAGGTCTAAACTTTGCAAATGAAAATTTTAATAAAGAATACCAATGTAGTAGCTCCAGCCACTAAGGAGGCACTCTGGTCTAAAAACAGACATCAATAAATGTAAACAGCACTGGCCTAGGGATGTCATTAAAAAGAATAGCGTGTCTAGACCTAAGAAAAAAACATATTGTTATTTCCAAGCAGCAGGAGTCATTGCCTGTGAGCACTAAGATGACATCCATCAATTTATGGTTTTATTGGAAAATGTAGATAGGTTGCTGCAGAGATGTAAATGATTTACTTAGCATAAAGTTCTGCTTGAACGGGCAGCCAGATAGTGTAGTTAGTGAGGACAAGGGAAGTGTGAATGTGACAAAGGCAGTGTGCAGCACAAGCCTAAGAACATCAGGGTGTGCGCATGAATAAATGGGCTGGACATGAACAACACGGATTATTCTGCTTGAAATATCAGTCGACTTAAGGCTTGTCAAATCAAATACATGTGTAATAGGACTGTGTTGCATTACTCCATTTTGTCATTGTGCCCAAAATGTCATCTTCTAAGGTTTCTGCTGATTGTTTTCTCGCTGTGTGCACAAATTGCTATTTTATTTTCTCTGCCATTTTATATTGTACGTTCAGGCCAATTTAACCAAACCTCGTTGCATTTCAAATTCTTTTGATAGAATTTCTGTTGATATGATGGCAATTGAAAACTTTTTTTTTTTTTTTTTTTGTAATGAAAGCGGTTTATACAATACAGCTGAGAGCGGGAGGCAAACCACTATTAACTTTATTACTGGCTGCCATTGCACTCTCAAACTGGGGAACGCAATGTGACAATGGCAAGAAAGAAAACATTTTACGTTTGGTACATTTATACACTTTTATGGCACCATTCTAAAACACCCAAACTTTCAATTGACTTGCAGTGGTGTATGATTTTGACACGTTGGCCTCATCTTTGAGTAAATCTACAATCTACATGTATTCAAATGATTTTTAGTTCAGTAAAGGTTGACACTGAATAATCCAGCTATACAATGTTTTTATTTGAAGAGATAGGTTGAAATGATTCAAACCATCAGAAGGCAGCCTTGCTCGGACTGGAGTAGCTGACTTTTAGATGTTAGGGTTAAAGCCATTGAAGCTTTTCACACAAAGGGAACAAAAAAACCTATTGATACATACAGGAGAAATGGCCTTGTATTCCAAGGCAATGTCATTCTTTTAGCCTGACCTTTTCACTTTTTTTCCTACTTAAAAGTCTCTGGAAAAGATAAATAATAAGTCTTTGATCACTAGTAAAGAATGAACATAAAGTGCCCACGATGAACTTGAATTTAATAAAAAAATATCTTTTTTTACCATAGCTGCTTTGAATGGATTTGGATTGATGGATTGAATGTGTGTATTTGACACTTGTGCCATTGATGCACAGTGGAATCAGAGGATATTTCCACGTTTAGGAGATATTTTCAGTAATGCATTTGAGTTTACATGGGCACCCTTGAGATTTTTATTAAATAAAAATTCATACTAAAGTACAAATGTGACATGATCAGACATAGTGTGCAGTTTTCAATGTGTACATATTATCATATTCCAAGTTGTCTGCACAGACACATTTTATCATTTTTCCACATACCCTACCTCCTACCTGTGTACCCCAGGTGATAGGCAAAATCATAAACACTGAATAAAAATAAAAGTACAAACAACAATAATAAAGATCAATCAAAAAAATAAAATGCATAAAAAATAAAATAATACCCTGCTGCCCAGACTTGTAGAAACATTTGGGTATTCATAGAATTAAACAGTGTGCGGATTTCCTTTGTCAGCGACATCCACCAAAATAGCAATTTAAATACATATAGAAATACATATAGCTCTAATCAAAAGTGTCTTAATGTTTATGTATATTATATGTATATTGCAAACATCTTTTATATTCATTTTCTGTTCATAAGAACAAAGATCCCCAGATTCCTTGTTTTGATTTTGCGACCAGCCAAACTACCATCACTTAAATAAAATACACTCCTGAGAGCAGCTGTGAGATATTTTTGGAACATGGCGACTTTTCCTTCTTTAAATAAATTTGTGCTGAAACATCTTCATTTTATATCCACATCAAATCTGTAATTGTGCTTTAAACAAAGGATTTGAGTCATATGTGAAAATAAATAACAATAAATAACTGCAGGCTACATCTTACTTCTAACATAAGCTTACATAAAATACATGTTTGATTTTTTAATAAGACAGTAGCCTGACGAGAGAAGGACTCGAACCCGAGTCTCATAAGTATATGGTTTGTGCCCCACCTAGGCGCTCCAAATAATGTTCCTTCTACTCCTATAGTCTGTAATCAATATTTATTTATTTTATTTATAACATCGTGATATGCATCATAGTATTTTCTTTATTTATTTAATATGGACAACACAAATACATTGGACCAAACCAGATGCATTGTTTGAGTGTTACACCACACATGCTAATTTGCAACACGTGCCCAAAAGGAGGCTTTTTAAGAAAATAGTTAGTGTGAACAATACGTGTGTAAGCATTAAAATGGGAACAGTTGAATCAGACTAGTGTAAAAAAGACATATTTTTACATATTCAAGTTCTCATGTGAACAACTCTGCCCAGATGTGAGCCATTGCTTTAGGCCTCTATTAAAGATGTTAACGTTCGTTTGCAGTTTTAAGTCAGTGGGAAGAGAGTTCCACAGCCTGGGTCCTTTAAAGGAGAAGCAAGACTTTCCAAAAGATGTTCTTGACTTTGGAACTATACAATCCCCACTGACAGAGGCTCGGGTGAAAGAGTTTTTCAGCAGTGATTTTGGTGTCCACTCTTCATTCACTGGCCTGTAAAAAACTAAAGCCATGTTTTGAATGGCTTCAGTCAAGGTTGTGGTTGAGACCAATCTATTATGTGTTGCATTCATTTTTACAGAGTGGTTCCTCTGTGTGCAATATGTGATGGTGGGGGTTGTTTTTAGCCACCTCCAATCTCAAGGTTGAAATGTGTCTTAGGAGAACCATGTGTAAAAATGAATGAAGCAACATTTTGCAAAACTTCAAATCAGGTCAGAAGTGTGTAGCCTTAATCTCAGTCACAGCTTTGTTGTATTTTAGAGATGAATATATATATTTTTTGATTGAATACAACTTTAGTGGCTTTGACACAAGCAATTACAAGTTGTAGCCCATATCCTGGCGTTGGTGCAACCTTGCATATTTGTTATCAGCTAACACCAGCGTTGAAATAACACTGTCAGACAAAATCACACAGACTTAATCAGGCAGACAATGTGTTTTGCTTACCTGCGTCTCCAGCATTCGCACAGCAGCAGATTTGTTTTATGATAGTGTTTATGGTTTACAATTGACAAATTACCTTTTCCATTTTATAGTCCTCTGAATTGATCTACTGTGTATAGTAGATATGTTTACTAGTATAGCTTCTACTTATTGACATACTGTTGTTGCAGTAACAGAAGGAAAAAGAGTCTCCCAAATTATCTGTAATATTTATACCCACATTATTTTGGTATAGAGCAGACGTGTCCAAAATCCGGCCCAGGGGCCAATTGTGGCACAATATGACGTTTTCTGATCAAATCTAACTAAACCATGTTCAAATCTATCTCCTGCCTGGTTAAATCTTTTTAAAACCTGCTCAAATCCAACTTAAACCTGTTGATGAAAATTCTTCTTAAACCTATACATGTGGAATAAGAACAAAATCAGAATACACTGTCGGCCCTTAGAAAATCTCCTCTCATGAAATGTGGCCCTTTTTTGCAAAAGGTTTGGACACCGCTGTTATAGATAGAATAATAACATTTTATTATAGTTATGTTTGAGTGGAATGCCTAATTCCAAAATAGAAATAAATTGTAAAAACAAAAGTATATTTCTTGGGATGTTCTTTTGGTAAAGATACTTTAAGGCCCTTCTGAACTGTCGTATTGACCCAATATCTAACAGCACACAAATAGATGGGTTTAGTTTGAAAACACAAAGAAAAAGTAAACAATTTTTTTTTTTGACATAATCCGTTTATTTGGTCCTGAAAGTGGAGTTGCTTTCCTCAGACTCGTTGATCATGGGTGCTGGAAGAAGGGCTGTGAGCTCTGGGACGTGTCATGGTTACAGAGGTGTCACTTTGGGCGTATGGCTGATGGAGTGTTGACTGACACTTGGCGGGGCCTCGGGGAAGCACCTGTCTGACAAAATATGTCGTAAGTGTAAGTGACACTATTAGGAAAATGCTGTCACCACGCGCTCAAAAGATGCATACAGTTTGAAAAGATAGATTTGGAGTAAACAAACTATTAGTGTGAAGGGTGACATGTTTTGTCCGGCGATTATGCATAACTATGTTTAATGATTCCCTAGACCTGCAAGCATGCCAGAAAGACCCAGAGCATGTTTGTTTTGTCTCCACACATCACTCTTTGTGTTGAGTAGGTCACCTCAGAATATTTATCTCTTCTTATGTCATCAACACTGGTGCAATTTGCCACAAAATATCTCACTCGTCACTTTGGCGTCGGTGAATTGCAGAGCCATAGCAGCTCGGCCATCACACGCTGACAATGCTGTAATTATGGTGTATTAAAGCGTCACAATGACACAACAGCCAGACAAGATATGCAAAATGCCACCGAGGCCTGCTTGGTTTTGCCCTGACTCACTCATTCAGAATGGCCAGGAATAATGGAGGTTTGTTTGTTGGTGGTGAATCATAATTACAAATGATATTTATGACAGCCATCAAGACTTCAGTCAAGAGGGGATGCATTTGAAGGTGACTCCAGGATGAGACAGGGAAACAGCTTCCAGACAAGCTGTCTCCTCTTACCCAGCCTTTTAAATCATCATCACCTCAGCCAGCTGTAAGAGAGTTCACATGATATATAACCTGTTCGAGTTGCCGCTTACGCACCTGCAGCCGTCAGTGACAGTGGCTCTTTGGCAGCGACTGTTTCCTGTTATTGAGCTATGTTATATCTCTTCTACTCCGTTGTGTTAAATGTCACTTAAACTGCCAGTTAGGTTTTAGAAGATGTATCCTTTGGCCCTCTTTAACCAGACTTGTTGTTGCAGTGACGCGGCCAGTTGAATTTTTTTATGTATGCTTCAATCAACTCGGAGGAGCTTGTTAGACCGGAGCTTCTGACAATGCTTGTGATTTTGCTGTCTGTCCAAATGTCGTTCAGCGGAAGCTCAGCTGTCTGCATTTACACAGGCTTAGAACGCTGACTAATGGTCATAGTCTGGCAGGAGGAAAATCAATTTTTTTTTTTTTAAGTTTCTGTGCTCATGTGAGTCATTGCAATTCAGATTATAATAACACTGTGTTATTATAGTATGGGAAAATGACAAAGATTTCTTTTTGAATAATACACGGTGACAGGAAATGACAAGAAACTTCACAGTGAATGGATTTTGTGCATTACTTTCTCATCTATTGGTGGTAACATGGTCAGATATTGCACACTGTCATAGGAATAAATCATGATATTGTTGGTAGAATGACTTTAACTCACCAGGACTCATGTCTTATTTGGAGAAACTAGTATTGTCATTCTTGCAATCTGTGGTTATCATTGACATCTAAATGAATTAAATAACATACTGCGGCAGTAACTATCAGACAAATATTTGTGTTTTAAAGTTTACTCAGCATTTTCCTTCAATGCCCCTGCAAGTTAACTTTCCTCTACTTATTTTTAAAACGCATTCAAGAAAAATCTTATAGAATTGTTTTCTGAGGCTGTAGACAGTTGGATTTGTAAAAAAAAAAGGTGGTACTGAATGCCTGCTGTAAGCCTAGCTGTGGTGTGCTAATCAACACCCTGCTGCCTTGAACATTCGTATTATTATATTCTTTTCTTTTTTTTTTTATAACCAGGTTTTTGCATTAACATATGAGAAGCCCATGATCCTCAGCGTGTGTATAAACACTGCTGTAATCTTTCATTAGTGTGTCCTTGCTTCCTTTTCTTTCTCCCCATCCTTTTGTTTTCTCGTCTCCTCTTTTTCTGTGCCACAGCCACTTATTACTGTTAGA
The DNA here is from genome assembly GCA_024416835.2 of Perccottus glenii. NCBI lineage: Eukaryota > Metazoa > Chordata > Actinopteri > Gobiiformes > Odontobutidae > Perccottus > Perccottus glenii. The sequence continues at coordinate 15,952,062 of CM044550.2, forward strand.
GGGCAGGTGTGTGTGTGTGTCTGGTCTCAGCTGGGCATTAACCTGGCCCAGATTGTCCTTGGACCCCCATGTCTGTCTTCGAGCGTGGCTCTGGCAGCCCCATACATCACCAGCTATTCTTAAATCTTTTTCTTACCATTGATTAATCCACTTTGGTCTGATTTAAAAATGATCAAAGGAGCAGCATCAAAGCATTTTATGGAGGTAATTACTCACTCATTAGCCATATGTTTGACAAGTATGCCCTTGTGGCATTGGAAACCTGTCTATTAATCATAACAAGAAACCTGATAAAAGGGAGATAATAAAACGATGAAATATATATCCTGTGTGAGAATCAGTTAGAATATGTTAATGATGGATTACAGAGGAAGATGTCATAAAAGCACAGTCTTCACTTGATGTATGGCTGCTTGGAATACATTTTGGGGTCATCTTTGCTGCCACTGTATTTTTCACAGCCCGTGTTCCAGTCGCTATTATCAGTCTGACCTGCTCAGGGAATAGCCCCCACCCCTCACACGGCCACATGTCAACACACACAGCTTGTTAGAACCGACACAATCTAAACAAATGATCTCACTGGCCAACTCAAACATGTTTTCCTCCACATCATATGAAGTCCCCCCTCCTCTTGATGCCTCAAAACCTTCCACCCACTCCTGGTCTCCTGTCTTCCTGGGTGATCTCTCTGGGCTGTGAGGACAAGGCAGGACATGTGAGGATAAATTACAGCCAGCCAGATTGGCTCTCTGCCTCTCATGCTTTCGTTTGCACCAGCAATTAATCAGCCATCACTGGAGAGCTCTTGCATGTCAGGCTGAGGATTTTATTAGGAATGTCCTTTATGGGCTTTAATGAGACTTATGTCTTCCCTGAGTATTTCAATTGCTGCATATAACCTGTCTGCTTGTAACCTTGAGGTGAGAAGGCTGTCTTTTTTTCCACAGCAGTCAAGCTTGGCAGGGCTTTGTTACTCACCTCTCAATGATGTCGGCTTGATTCGCCTTTCATCCGCTTCCTTCACTGTTTCAAATTTTCCTTTCTCCTACTTATCTAATTTTAGTACATTAGGTTGATTTGTTTGGCTTATTCTGACACTCATCTGGGATTGCTTTGAAAAGGACGGGCTAAGTGAGTTGTGGGAAATGTTGAAAATTGCCTTCCACTTCATGGAACGTAAAGATAGACAGTTATGCGTTTTATTAATGGTTTGATCATGTTCAAAATAAAGTATATGTAGGGCAACCTCAGCCATATGCAACCTCAATGAGTGACTTAAGGAGACAGGCCTAGAGGAGATCTATTGCTGATGTCAGACATGAAAAAAACAAAAAAAAAAAATCCTTGATATACATGTGATCTGTTGTAAGTCAGTTGGGAAAGTTAAACATCAAATGATGATTTTCTTTTTTCTTTTAAAAAGCTGTCAGCAGACTTCACGTTTGGAGAAATAGAGAGCTGCATAACACAGACTAACATTTACTACAAACACGCCAACAAAATGTCTGAACTTATCAGTTCAACTGGCTAACAATTAGATGTTGTTTTTTTAAATAACCAATTTCAAATCCCAAGCCCCTCTACCAGGCTTTCTGCCAAAAAAGGGGTGCCTTGGTGGCTCACCTGGTATACCACATACTGGAGTGACCCAGGTTCAGGTCATATGCGTAATGTCATTCCCTCTCTCACCCTGATTCCTGTCTGTCTACACTGTCTCCATCAAACAAAAGCCAAACTTTAATCTTAAAATAAAAAGAAATATTGGTGTGAATTAATATAATTCAGTGTTAGCTGGTCACTTTGATATGCAGCACATAAGGTCTGTTTGGTTCACTTCAACCATGCACTGCTCTTATGCACAACACATATTATTATACAAAGTAGAAAGCAACAAAAGGAAGAACGTGCATGGTTTTATTGCTGGGTTGTCTGAAATTTGAACGCCATCTCTGCTGTTTTCTGTGCACCAAACAGCATCAGCTATAATTATAGTGAAAATGCTTGGAGTGGGTGTCACCCAGTTAACCTGAACCACAGACTTAGCCAGTAAGAGTATATGGAAGCCATCTGGTAGCATTTTTACAGTATGCTGTGGCCACGTGCCCGTGTGTGCTACTGCGAGGGTCGGATGACGGTCATAAAAAGAGAGAGCCTCTGGAAATCTCCAAGGACAGAAACATGAATATTCTCAGTCCAATTTTCTGGGTCACATGTAGCTCAACCAAAGTACGTGACCTGATCACATCTGTCACCAGGTTGTTGCGGGTGAATGATCAAACTATGTGACCTTTCAAAACTTTATTGACATTTTAGCACTTCTTTAAGCTGCATCGGCACTGTGTGATAAAAAACCTTTCAAAGAGGAGAGGATTTAAAATTACAGTCACTGCCCTCTTTTTTCAAAGGCGCCATATGTTAATAAGTAGGACACTTTAGTGGGCTGCTAGAGTTTGGAAAGGCTTTGAGGAACTCAAACTAGGAACTGAATTATATAAAGGACTGATAAACATGTTTTATTAATCGCAATGTGTGACTGAGAGTATTTTATTTGACGCGTTTAATGCAAGTTTACAGCTTCCCATAACCTGTTGATGTAAAAGCTCATGCCAAAGAAGGTTCTCCTCTGACTCCCCATCGATGGCTAGCACTGTTTAGCGTTTTGCAGCCTCCCTTAATTAAGCCTTGTGGTTGTTGTCAATGGTTTATTTGCAGATGCAGAAAAGAAATCCAAACCTTTACCCATTTAAGAGCTCAAGTGTTGTTTTTGTCTCCTGTAAGTGCTATAAGGCTGTCAAGTAGAACGGGACTGTTAGAAGTTGCACACTTCAGATGTGTGGATAGATAAAGTTGACTCTGAAAACTGCTTTAGCCAGAAATCAATATTGAACCGAGACAGGCTATTTACAGTACCATAATGTTGTGTAGTGTGGATAAACACTAAACTGGATAAACTGATTCATTTAGGCTGAAAAACTCTACTTCTGATTAATTAAAGTTATGATATTCTTTAATTACTATAAAATATAACCCCTTGAGAACAAATATGGTACAATTAGAACGATTTCACAATTAATATCCATGTGATTTGTAAGTCATTTGGGAAAGTTGAAAATCAAATGAGGATTTTTACTTTCCAGCACTGTGAGTGTTTATGCCTGAGCACAATCTTGAGGAAAATAAGGTGCAGCCTTTTTGCATTTTTAACCCAATTAATTTGTAGTTTGAGGTGTGACAGTGGTGAAAACCAAGCACAAGTGGAGGAGCAGAATAATCAAATGACTCCCTCCCTGGGATTTAATAAACCAGAAAGTGCTAATTTCACTTTTGATTGCGTGCAGTACTTAATATCGAAAGAAAGCACATCTGAGTTGTCATCATGAGCCCAGTATGTGACTGACTGGTGCCCCGTGTTGCACCGCGCTGTGCCCTCAGCGACAGAGAACACACGGGACCAGACCATGTGGAAATGGGGGAGTCAATAAGGGAGTTAATGCAGTGCTTCAGCAGTGATAAACTCAAACTGATTAAAGGCCACACTAGTAAACATATATAAGATCAAGGGACAGTTATTTTTGTTTAGATCCAGTTTATTGAGAATTTGGGTCTTTTTTTAAATTATTTTATTTATGGTATTTATTTATGAGTTTGACATTTATGACTTGAATCTCAAATGTTGGTATGATTTACTGCAAATGGTAAAAATATATCAAGTAAATGGTATTTGAGTTCTTAGTAAACACTGACTTTGTCTTTTTGTCATATGGTATAATATATTAATATGCAGAACAGAGACACTGCAACTCACCAAGCACTAACTATATTTCACCTGTATATGGTATGTCACCTGTTTTGTTAGTGACAATTGCAGAGTAAAGCGATTGAGGTCAAAGTATTCTCCCTTAAGTGTTATTATGTCCGTCTCCTAACTCCTAACAAACCTTAGCACATGTAAAAGTAAATAAGACTCAGGGGGCAACTGCAGGCAGCAGAGTGAGCGACTTCTGTGCTCAGCCACCCACCAGCTGCCGGAACATAAATAGTAATGTATCATTATGGCTGTGCAAAAGGAAAACACCCTGTGTTTTAGTTTTTTGCGGAGGTCATGTGGCAATCAGTGGGTGTGTTCATGCAGCCAGCGCTTAGAAAAACAGACTAAATTAGAGCTTTATGGTGTAGCCACATAGAATGAATGCGACAAAGGCATTTCTGCAGATTTTGTTTTTTGCTTTGACATTTCTTTCCTTTAGAGTTGTAGCAAAGCAGTGTTTTCAGCTGCACTGATTGCATTGACACTAGCTGGTGATGAAAATGACCCTAAAATAAATTAGATTTGTCTACCTCTTATTTCTGTCCTATGAATATCATGCAGAAGTTTCTTTTAAATGAGCTGATGGTGAGAGAAAAATGATCAAGGACTCTTTGTGCTACCCATAGTGAGCTGCAGGTTCGTCGCTCTGAGATGACTTGTTAGTGTGCCCACACATGATGCAATGCAACGCAAGTCCGACGTCTTTGAACTGGCGCTTTAATGCTACACTGTCAAATATTTCTGTTTTCTTATATTGTTTTGTTGACTTTCTTTTGTTCTAAAGTTTAGCAGTTGCCTCACATATAAATATATGAACAGTATATTGTTCATTGTTTTCTCCCAATGCAACACTGTATACTTTAATCTTAAGATCTAAGGAGCACATACAAAAATAATATCAATACATTTTGACAGAGCAAAGCGTTATTTCAAAGAGAAGAGTGTGGTCTGCAGAGGATTTGTTTGTTTGTTGGTCTGGACTTGTTTCTATGAATATATATCTTTTCCATAATCAGACAACATTTGAATGGTTGCATAATATGACTGCTATCATAGGCGCCGATTTATGTTTTTCTCTATGGGTGCACACTGCTCAGCTGGTACTTCCCCTTACCCATACGCAAATGTATATTGCCAGCCTACTTAATTAAGCGGTTATATAAGAGAACAATTGTAATACTGACAATATGCCTATTTTTATAAATAAATAAGTTAGGTTAGATAGACTTTATGGCATTCAACTCACCATTGTTGTCATATAAGGAGGTGGCTGCTGTACCCAGGACCTCAAAATAAAGTTGTCTTCTTTGGAAGTGTTGTGGTGCGTGTCCATCTTTCAGGACAGTGGGCTAGGCAAGGACAGACTCTCAAGCTGCAGATCACTTGCCTCTGCAACTGTGTTTTGCCACATCCTTCTTGTCAAAAAGATTTGATGTTGTCTCTGAGCGTGTCAATCATCTGCCTTGCTTTCTGCATATTGGAGTGGAGCATTTTTGTCCCTTGCAGTGGTACAAACTGCAAAGAACACTTTATTTTAATTAGCACCATATATCCATAATCCATGGAAACTTAGCTTTCCAGCTATGTTGGTAGTTTCGGCCTTGGCGACTCTTCTGCCCTTCTTCATCTGCATTATCGCTGTTGTTGTTGGTTTGTGACTCGGAACAAGAAGTTGTCTCATTAGTGGAAATGTTTTTCGTCTTGTTGGTGGAGTGCTTTCTTATCTTTTTTTTCATTACAAATTGGTTCATTGTCTTTGGTTAAAGTTAGCTCAGGTTCTAGATTCCTTATTGGCGATAAATCCCTGTCACATCATTACATTATGTCGCAGCCACAACGACCCATGCACACGTATATTGACAAATGGCAGATCAGGACTTCAAAGAGCAGCATCATGTGATAGCCTTCGTACGCACGCATACCCTTTACACAGCAGTGCAAGGCGGTACAACATGCAAAATCTATGTGAATTTTCGCCTGGATGCTCATGAATTTCAGTGGGTGCTCAAGCCCTGCAGCACCCACAGGATTGGCGCCTATGACTGCTACCTATTTCTAGTTGTTTTTCTTTTTGGTTGTAGCCCAGATTATCACAGCGATGTCCTCTTTCCTTGCACACCTCACACTTACACCATTTTTTCCCCCTGGCATGTCGTACTTTCTTGTGACATATTTGGCTGCCGTGCTGTTTGACAAAGTGTTGATGAATCCTTGGAATGCGATCCATGAAGTGGCCTGTTTTCCAAAAGTGGTAGCAACTGTTAAATATGTATGGCTGTAAAATAATTGAAGCCTCCTTGTAAAAAAAAATGTCAATGTTGAAGAAGGACTGAATTATGATTTTAAAGTATGCTGCATTTGCGTCTTTCAATTTTGAATGAAGCTGTCAAATAGAGTTTGGTCAGAAATTGGCCAAATGCTAACATTTTATTTTTTATTTTATTTTTTACAAGCTAACATAACAAGCACTCATGTAGTCACAGAAGAGAAAGTAGGGCCACAGCAAAGACTAAATATACTGCTAATTCATTTCTGGTATCAATACGTGTTCTTACAATGCTGTTTCTGCAAAGCTTATAGAGTTATAGTTATTTCACAGTCATAGCCTAAGTGCATGTCTTTTTCTGCCATCTAGTTTTTTTTTTTCTTGTGAGGAATAGGAATAAAAAAAAAAATAAATAAATAAATATGAGAGTTTATTGAAGAGACCGTTCTAGAGAGAATTCAGTGCCTGATTCAAACGTTACCATTTTCAATACATCTCAGAGCTCAGCTGGTCCCTATTGGCAATTTATTTGCTATATTTTTGTGGAAAAGGTCCCTTCCCTCTTATCTATTAAGCCTTTTATTGATTTTCTCAACAATATCAGAGGATAACACACTGGTATTCTTATTTGTCAGCTACAAAAAAGATACAGCGACATGGTGTTGATGATGAGAAACACAGTGTTTGACACAAAGCTTTTCATTCACACTTTAGGTCCACAGCTGTCATAGATTTAGACTTAGTTCAAAACAGTATTTGCCATCTCTGCTGTTAAAGAATGCTAAGAAGAACTTACAGTAAGATAATTCACACTCAATTCACACCCCTCACGTCACGCTGGGTGTCTCCGTCATTTTGAAGGATACACTCAGAGGCAGTCGAAGGTTTCATATAAATTCTCCAAAGGGAAAGTGGTTATGTTAATGGGATTTTTTTCTCATGTGAACTACAGGTTGTTAAATGGTTTCAGAGAAGTGGGTTGCAGCTATATGCTGGTGTGTTTGATCTTCTGAGAGTGCAAGTGACAGGTGGCTATATGACTTATGTTTGGAACACTTGAGGCTAGAACATATAGAGCAGTGGTGTCAAACTCAAAGTGTGGAGGGGCTGCAAAAGTAAATAAGAACCATTTTAGGGGCCAAAGACTGTGATTAATCCAACTAAAACCGGTTCAAATCCATCTAAACCTGTTCAAAACCAACAAAAACCTGCTTACATCGCACTTAAACCTGTTGAAAGCCAACCAAAACCTGCTTAAATCCAATTAAAACTTGTCCCAGAGTCCCTACCTAATGTATGTATGGACAGAGGGATTACAAAGGGCCTCATTTAGCCCACGGACCTTGTGTTTGACACGTGTGACATAGAGGTTTTAGACAAATGACACTTGTCCATTTTCTGACTCTTAATCTGAGCCAAATCCTGAAATGTACAAATGTAGAGTAAAAATGATCTTCATTTCCTGTTTTTTCTGAAAGATAAAAACTGACATCACAAATAATTAGCAGTCCTGGTTTAGTCCTGGTTCGTTTCTACATTTAGTCCTGATTTAGCTCCTGCATTGACAAGTGGAAGTTAATGCAGAGCATTGGATATTTGTTTCCTACGTAAAAGATTCATTCAAATATCACAGGTATTACTGCAATATTTGAAGTAGTTTAAATAAATTGCATATTTTTCCAATATTGTGCAGGCCTTCTTCATACAACTTCAACAAAATTAAATACAGAACATTTGTTTATAAGAGTACAAACTAACATTTAATCTTTTTCTTTCTTTCGTTCTTCTTTTTTTTTTTTTTTGCCAAAGGCCAACATAAAAGTAAGGGGTGCATTTTGATTTAATGGTGCATTTCACACCACATTAGTAATTCCCTATGGAGCTATAAGAGAGAAGCATGGTTTTTACATTTCTTATGCTGCAGGGTGTAGTTGTAAGTCATTGCTAACAAATGTTTAAAGAGAATCCTCAAAATATCACACATGGAAATACCATTATCTTCTCTGTATACTGTATATCAAGGAAGTCAAGCCATGACAGGTCATATAAAAATGCTATTATTTTGCAAATGTTAATATCTCCACAATTTTGTCATGTTTTTGGTGTTAAGGAGAGTTTGATTAAACATAATATTAAAGTATGACTGAGGCCTACCTTTGGTGGTGGATGTTATGTGTCTTTATTTCCGGTGGACATTGGTCAAGCAGACTCTTCTATAGCTTTTCTCTCATCTCATCTGATATTCCATCTATTCCTTTCCCTGGGATTATGAATAAAATAATCATTGTTTGCTCAATGAAATTTCTACCCCACTTCCCTCTGCTGATGATTATCTTGTTTAAAGTATTTGAGCTGGAAAATATACTCTGTAATTTGAATGCCAATGATTCCAGCAAATATGTTTGGGGAGAAACATCGTATTGTGCACTCTTATTGCTTTTTTATCTTTAGAAATGCTTTTGCACTTTCCATTCAGAGGCTCAGGGTTGTATCAAATGTGCAATTAGACATTCCTTACACCTTTGAATGTGACCTTTAGTGTGAGAATAGGCTTTGACACAGTGTGCCTGTCGGATCATTGTTCCCTGTTGAACAAATGAGCGTGTTTCGGAGGCTGGGAGCAGGAATGAAGGCATGTACATGGATGTGTATGTGTACAGAGCTGTTGGGGGGGATTGTGGTTTAGCCTTATTCTGCTGCAGCATTGGCCTATAGGCTTTAATGGAGATGGCCAAGTGAGGGTCAGCACCCTGCCTTCAACGCTCACAAAAACTTTTGCCAACCATTATGTTTCTCAAGGGCTATATTTTGTACACATATTACTCTGTGGGTGTGAGGGCTTGGGAGGAGGTCAGCAGAGCGTCACTTGAAAGACTACAAACAACAGTCTGGGCCTGTTTATGGACAGAGTGTGCCATCAAACTTTACACACACTGTTTCATGGACATAATAATAATAATAATAATACATCAGATTTATATTGCGCTTTTTAGGGGACGCAAAAACACTTTACATACCTACGAAGAAAGGGTTAAAGCAAAGACATCTGGACTTTTCTGGGGTCAACTGATACGAGAGCTGAGCTTAGGACACATATTAGGTCAGCTCTCGTTTCAGGTGACACCAGAATTGAAAAAAGAAATGAAACGTCTTCACCTTGAAAACTAAGTCCAGATGACTTTGCTTTAACCTTTTCTTCAAGATGACCTGGACAGTGGTGGACGAAGTACACAAACCAAGTACTTGAGTTAAAGTACAGATACACTAGGTAAAATATTACTTCAGTAAAATCCAAAGTACTCCCTTTGAGCTTTCACTTGAGTAAAAGTACAAAAGTATTTGCATTCAAATGTACTTAAGTATCCAAGTACTATAATTTATTATGGCTATAATGCCCTTATAATTTTTGTCAGTCTCTTGCTTAAAACAATTTAATATGCTTTTTGCATGTCATAGATGTAATTGATTTCAATAAATCTAGTGATATATTTCAAAATGATTCTTAAAGTAGATCACTACGGCGCCTCAGACATGACATGCAGGAAAAAAATAAGCTAAATCTTCCCTCGAGTTTCAAAATCATGCACATAATTTATAAATCGAGGAAGCGAAATAGTAATAGTAATAGTAATAGTAATAGTGCGCACGTTTTAGTAAATCAGTCTGGGTGAAAACAGTAATGTTAAATTGTGCACAATATTTTTTTTTTTGCATGCCATGTGCAGGGCTCTGTACTTCACAGTCTTTGGAAGCTGAACTTTTGAAAAGAACGATCTCGGTTTATAAGCAGCACTCCACTCCACCTTTCAACTGTTTAGCATCATAAGCTGCATATAAAACTAGTCACAATTTAATTAATATTCTACCAAAAGTGTTAACATCAATCAACTGTCATTTCACAATATCAAATCACTCAGTTTAAAATAAATACTACAAACATTGGTGAAACAGCGAACTAACGTTAACTTAAACACAATGGAGCTACTGTTAGATTACTCAATAAAAAATGACCCCCAGAATGAAAATGGCTTATGTTTCCTAAGATTGGAAGGAGAATTCCAGTACGAAGAAATTTTACAGTTCCGAGGCAGGAAAAGAAGGCAGTTAAAAATGAAGGACTCGTTTTTCTTTTCAACGACTTCAAAATAACACCACAAATAAGGCCACGGATGTTGTGGCACTGGCACTTTAGATTCAGGAGTTTGTGATTCTTCCATCCTAATGAAGAGTGAAGACAATCGACACTCTCAGAATGATATGCTGTTGCACTGAAGCACTAAATAAGCGGTAACCAGAGTTACCAGACCAAGTTCAAAACAGAGCGCTCGCTGTATCCTGATTGGTGGTTTGCCACGTGATTGCCCTCTTCAGTTTTTTTCTATCCACTCATAAAATGTAATTGAGTAAAAAGTAAGATATTTGACTTTGAAATGTAGTGAAGTTAAAGTAAAAAGTATTCTCGAATGGAAATACTTAGTAAAGTACAGATACTGGAAAAAGTTACGTACAGTAACAAATTCATTTACTTTGTTACTGTCCACCACTGAATAGCACTGATATGAACAGCCCCTGCAACTTTATTGTGCATGTAATGTAAACAAGCACTTGAACTCTAAAAGTGGTTTTGTAATAATACATGTGAATGTGAAATTTAAAAGATTCAATGATAATTATGAGAAACCCATAATAATTATAAAGTAAGAGCCAAAAGCAGCAATTCACACAATGAAATGAATATATAGTCTTTAGTTAGACATAGCCTGTATTACATTATGTTGTAAGTTATTACATGAAGTTGTATTAAAAAAAAAAGTAGCATTTCTTAAACATTTTTAGATTTTTGGTTTATTACAGTCACGACTATTGTAATCAAACATATTGTGATTAATAATTAAGTATTTATGTATTTATTATTATATTTATTGTATTTAATTATTTGGTTTCAAAAGCAGCTGAAAAATTGAATGCCAGTGTTTGGTGACCATAGTGACCAGACCATCTGACATCACAGAATCTTCAGACCATGTGATGTAATCGCTCAGTGAAAGATCTCTCTACTAGACGGTAAACCACACTGATTCTTCAGTTTTACGAAACGCATTGATAGAAGCAACATAGATCAGCTTGTGTTCACACAACAGATCCACAACAGCACAGAAAATGACTTCGACTACTTTATTAGCGGATAAAATCCCCTCCCAGCTCAACGACTACATCAGGTTGGAGATTCTTGGAGAGGGAGGCTTTGGAATGGTTGCCAAATGCTTCAACGTCCACACCTCTGAGGTGGTAGCTATAAAGATCCTCAAGGACAACCAGAATAACGAGTTAGAACAAGAGGTAGCCATTCTCCGGGCACTGAGTGTGATAGATCCTGACCAAACTAACATTGTCAAGTTAATTGACTTTTTCAAATGTGACAGTTATCATTGCATGGCATTTGAAATGCTAGACTGCAACCTGTTTGACCTGATGGTACAGCGGCAGTCGACGTTTGAGCTGAATGAAATTCGGCCCATCACACAGCAGCTTCTGGTGGCGTTTGAGGCCCTTAAGAGCAAAGGCATCGTACATGGCGACCTTAAGTCGGACAACGTCATGCTTACTAATCATAAGGACCAGCCTCTAAAAGTCAAACTGATTGACTTTGGTCTGGCGGGACACCGCACTGTATTTACACTTGGCATGATGTTTCAGTGCACTGCTTTTCGGGCTCCAGAGGTCACGCTGGGCCTCCCACTCTCCGAGGCTTTGGACATGTGGTCTTTGGGCTGCTGCTTAGGGGAGTGGTACTTAGGCTACAACATCTTCTCTGCAAGTTCCTGCTACGACAACCTTAGGACCATTGTACACCTTCTGGGACAACCAAATGATGAACTGTTGAACAAAGGCCTGTACACCAATGAGTTCTTTGTTCAGACTCAGACAAATGATTCTCCACAGTGGAGATTAAAAACCCTCAAGAATTCACGGCCACAACTGGAGAGCAGCCCAATGTTGAGGAGAGTCCTTTTGATGCGATGTCAGATTTAGATGACGTCATACATAAGATCGGATCTACCATCAATTTTCCGGAGTTCAGAGACAGAATGGCTTTTCTGAGCCTTCTCAAAAACCTGCTCCATCTTGATCCGGAAAAAAGGATGACACCAAGCTAAGCGCCCGCATCCCTTCATCACAATGGATTATCTTCTCAAGACCAAAACTGATTATGCACTCGAGGCACTTGACCTAATGACCTTCACGCTTAGGGACTTAACACCTGGATGTGCTCCTCAAGATGGAAGAAGTGGAGAAAATTGGGAACCAGAGGAGAGCAAAAATGAGACTAGCTTCAAAAATAGAGACCAGACTGCCCCACAACCAACTGGCTTAACACCAGGGTCAGAAAAAGAGTCCAATCTCGCAAATGTCCCATGTCTCACTGAGACAGGCAACCAGATTGAAGCATACTCCCCTGAAGACCCCTGCATCAATCAACCTAGGAAGAGGAATCCGCGTCAACAGGAAGCTGTTCCTAGTCTCATTGAGATTGAAACCCAGACTGAAGTCAATCAACCTAGGAACAAGCAGGAATCCCTCATTCAACAGATGATTGAAGCTGACTCCACTAAAGACCCCTGCATCGATCAACGTAGGGATCAGAAAGAGGAATCCGCCGTCCAACAGGAAGCTGTTCCTAGTCTTATTGAGATTGAAACCCAGACTGAAGTCAATCAACCTAGGGACAAGCAGGAATCCCCCATTCAACAAATGATTGAAGCTGACTCCTCTAAAGACCCCTGCATCGATCAACCTAGGGACCAGGAAGAGGAATCCGCCGTCCAACAGGAAGCTGTTCCTAGTCTCATTGAGATTGAAACCCAGACTGAAGTCAATCAACCTAGGAACAAGCAGGAATCCCTCATTCAACAGATGATTGAAGCTGACTCCACTAAAGACCCCTGCATCGATCAACGTAGGGATCAGAAAGAGGAATCCGCCGTCCAACAGGAAGCTGTTCCTAGTCTCATTGAGATTGAAACCCAGACTGAAGTCAATCAACCTAGGGACAAGCAGGAATCCCCCATTCAACAGATGATTGAAGCTGACTCCTCTAAAGACACCTGCATCGATCAACGTAGGGACCAGAAAGAGGAATCCGCTGTCCAACACATAGCTGTTCCTGGTCTCATTGAGATTGAAACCCAGACTGGAGTTACAATCCGGATAAATCAACGTAAGGACAAGGAAGAACGAGCCACCGTCCAACACCAACATGTTTCTTGTGTCATTGAGATTGATACTGAGACTGGAGTTACGATCCGGATAAATCAACGTAAGGACAAGCAAGAACAAGCCACCGTTCAACACAAAAATGTTCCTTGTCCCGTTGAGAGCGACAACCAGACTGAAGTCAATCAACCTAGGGACAAGCAGGAATCCCCCATTCAACAGGAACATGTTCCTTGTCTCACTGGGATGATTGAAGCTGACTCTCATGAAGACATCCATCAAAGTAAGGAAGCGAGATCAACCCATCAGTCCCATCAGCCCACAGCTGACACATGTGGTTCTTCAAATACGGCTGGCTCAAGTGAGAACAACATCCAAAGCACAGTTAACCCTAGTCCAAGTTACAAAAGTTACATCACAACTGCAGCCACGATAGTGCGGACCTTGCTGTACGCTGCATATTTGGGCATTTTTGTTCTTGTTGCAACTGTTGTATTTGTTTTTTGTCTTATCGATACATTGATCACGAAGCCACAGTTACGTAATCCTGACCCGCACACTGCCTCCAGGACCACTCCAGCCACAACACAACGCCCCTCAAGATCCTTGTCTAAGGGGCGCTAAAGCCCATCCACAGAATGATCCACACACTGGTCCTGTGTGATCACCTCCAGCTTCAACAAACATATGGACCATCAACCTCTCTTACACCCTGATGAGGTTTACGCAATGTAATCAATGACTGTGATTTTTTGAAGAAAAAGTTAAAGCAAAGGATCTGGGCTTAGTTTTCAAGGTAATGACATTACATTTCTTGCCCAGGGGACATTGTCAATTTTGAGATCAACTGATAAATCAAAACTGAAAAAGTCTCTTGGAATTTAGAGATGAAATGTCTGCACCTTGAAAAGTATAAGTACAAATGTCTTTACTTTAACCTTTTCTATAAGAAATAATAAAAATCCCCAAAAATATTTTATTTTAGTCTATGGAGTTATTTTTGGGCAATATGGAGCAAAAATGCAACATTCCTTCCTTTTAAGAGCATGTGAACAGCTATGGTAGCCCTTCTGGTAATAGGTAAAATTTGAAGGACTCATCAGTTTTGTTTCATAAAACTTTTAATCCAGGTTCAGGTGTCTATTCATACTTGTTGGTAAATTGGTTGAATGCGCTTCTCCTCCAGCAGTGCGCAGTTTGTCAATTGTAGAACAGAAAGTGGAGCTTTTGGTGTCTATTTTTCAAAGATATACAATTGGAAGGAGTGTTTTTTATGTGAATATAGACTATTGAATCCGACCTTTCTACAATATTTTAAACCATGCACCTTCAAGTATGTAAATTTCTAACATTCTCCTTGACTTTTGTTGGTCTCTTAAAAGGACACACCCAAAAAGGCCTTCATTTTTCCAAATAAAGTGGTGTTTTTTAACAGCAGACCTTCTCTCACGCCGGTTAGGATAGGAACACACTGTTCTAGTAATGCCACAGAAATATGTAGCACCAAGGCCCATCGTGGACCCAGGTGGAACTTACACCCACCAAATCCACCGCCAAAAGGTTGGTATTGTCTGTGGGTCCTTTTTGATAAATGGCAAATAACATGGCCTCAATCAGTCTTTTACATATTCTATTTTATATTTTTTTATTTTACATTTAGCTGACGCTTTTATCCAAAGCGACTTACATTAAGGTTCCATTCACCAGTGTTACAGCTGGAACACCACTGTTTCCAGCTGTATTCTCCTAACCTAATACTGACTCCACAAAACACCACAGTTCTCCTCTGTTACCTTGTCACGCCGTTCAGAATGATACATTCTGTTAAAAGCGATGCACAGTTACCAGTGGTGCAAAAAGGGGGTATGCGCTATATGCGGCGCATAGGGGTGCAGCACCTTTGGGGCGCCAAAGCGTTGGTATATAAAAAAAAAAAAATTTTTTTTTTCTGTGGTATTTTCTAAATGTAATAAACTTTATTCTTTACAGCTCATACATAATCATGTTCGGCTAACTTAATATTTATTTATTTATTTTTTTGGGAGGGTGGGGGGGGCACCAAAATTGTTGCTGCATACACCTCTAGTATTGGGTAGTTGCGTCTCTGATTCCCCCACGTGATTTTTGTCCAACAAAGACGTCCCAATATAATAATAAAAAAATGTATAATAATGACATACTAATAATAATAATATGTGATAATCATAACAATTGCAATAGCGGTGGGTATTAAAAACCTATTATTTCCTTATTCTGTTTTATTTGGATCATAAGACTTTATATTATATTTAAAATACCTCAGACTCTGTCAGTTTCTGTTAGCCTGCGTTGGCTTTTAACTTGTTTGATTTGTAGCTTAATTGGCAGGTAAAATCTCACTGGCCCAAATCTCAACAATAAAATATTACCATGATGGGCCTAATTTATCTGATGTCTCTGTCTCTAAACTAATCTTTCACAACGTGGGCCATTTGCATGCCATGTGCAGGGCTCTGTACATCACAGTCTTTGGAAGCTGAACTTTTAAAAAGAACGATCTCGGTTTATAAGCAGCACTCCACTCCACCTTTCAACTGTTTAGCATCATAAGCTGCATATAAAACTAGTCAAAATTTAATTTATATTCTACCAAAAGTGTTAACATCAACCGACTGTCATTTCACAATATCGAATCACTCAGTTTAAAATAAATACTACAAACGTTGGTGAAACAGCTAACTAACGTTAACTTAAACACAATGGTGCGAGCTACTGTTAGATTACTCAATAAAAAATGACCACCAGAATGAAAATGGCTGACCTCAATGTGTTTTCTAAGATTGGAAGGAGAATTCCAGTACGAAGAAATTTTTACAGCTCCGAGGCAGGCAAAGAAGGCAGGACTTGTTTTTCTTTTCAACGACTTCAAAATAACACAGAAAATAAGGCCACGGATGTTGTGTCACTGGCACTTTAGATTCAGGAATTTGTGATTGTTCCATCCTAATGAAGAGTGAAGACAATCGACACTCTCAGAATGATATGCTGTTGCACTGACGCACTAAATAAGCGGTAACCAGAGTTACCAGACCAAGTTCAAAACAGAGCGCTCGCTGTATCCTGATTGGTGGTTTGCCACGTGATTGCCCTCTTCAGTTTTTTTCTATCCACTCATAAAATGTAATTGAGTAAAAAGTAAGATATTTGACTTTGAAATGTAGTGAAGTTAAAGTAAAAAGTATCCCCGAATGGAAATACTTAGTAAAGTACAGATACTGGAAAAAAACTACTTAAGTACAGTAACGAATTACATTTACTTCGTTACTGTCCACCACTGGACCTGGATGACTAAGAACCACGGGTGTGAGAAAAAAATCAATTCATTAAAAAATTGTGATTCTAAGCCTTTAAGATCTCAGAATGCTAAGAAGGAATTTATTTATTTGATCTTTTTTAGTACATACATTTTTTTGTAACATGTACTTGATGGCAGCAGCTCTCAGCCTGTTAATACATGCACAATTCTGTTTTGTATGGATATTGTAAAGTTGATATAAAGATTTGGTACAGGTAGAAACAAAAAATTAAGTAATAAAATAAATGTTCTTTTTGGTTAACATTGTCTTTTCATCTTATCACAATTAATTTTCTTGGCAAAAGTTGCATTCACTTAAATTTAATCCAATATCCTAAATTGAAAATTGATTCTAAATTGAATTTTGACCCCAAAAATCAAAATCGAATTGCTAGACACTAAAAGATTCACACCCCTACTGGGAACCTTCACAGACTTTACATACCTACATGCAATACATGCACGAGACAAATAAAACAATAAACAAAACAACATGTTGCAAAGGAAGTGATGACAGGTTGTAACATTTCTTTTTAACTGTAACGGCTATGGCAAAGGCTCTGTCCCTCAAGGTACGGTGCTTGGATTTGGTGGGGAGGAGGTAAGAGTCAGAGGATCGGAGACGGCGCTGCTTCACAACTCTGCTTCACTTTAAGTGCACCCTTTTCCTTCCACTAAGCTTTTCGCCCATTAAGCATTAGTGGGTAAAGTGCACAAAGAAAAAAATGTTCCAGCAAGTTGAGCATCCCCTTAAGCAATGTCAGCCCCAACACCCCCAAGCATCCAACGTAAAAATTAAGTAATATTAATACACAATAGTGAGTAACAGTCCATCTCGTTATGGCATTAAGATAAGCTTTACTCAACACTGCTCTTTGGAATCTTGAATAATATATCTCTGGCTGTGCTGGACTAAAATGTTCGTAGTGAGTTAGACAGATGGTTATAGCTGGGATTTCAAAGTGATGGAGTAAAACTAACGTTGCCATCCTTTGCCAAGTCTAATTCTTTCATCCTGGCAAGTTGCACTTAACGAAAGCAGTCCCTTGTTGCCTAAATGAAAGTGCACAACAAAGCAAATCTGCTGACTGTCACTATTCAGCACATCAGCGGGCCTGGGTGCCGTCGCATACTGAGCAGAGCAGCTTTCTGCACTCCACTGCTTCCTCCTTTCGGCGTCTGCAGCCCGAGTCCTCAGAGGTAAATAGATGAATGGAGACTTTATGGAGATGAGGAAGTGTAATGGTACTCTCTCCTCAGTCCCGGCAGCTGGAACAGTAGCTCTCTGTGTCTTTTATCAAAGACATGAAAGGGGGACAATAAGCCTCTCTGCTATCAACAATATGGTGTCATTTGAAGCAGATTATCCCTCTGTTGAATAAAGGACTGTAGACAAAAGACAGAGCTAGATGCCAAGGTTTTTTCACCCGTGAGGAAATACTTCATTATGCTTTGTCTTATTTCAAAATCTGCCAAAGTGGTCACTGTTTTGTGTTAATTATTCACACATAAAATACCTAGAAATGAACATACATACCTTATATTTATTGCAAAGAGTCCGTGCAAAGGAGGAGCCAAATTCTGTGAAGGCAAATTGGCCTTTATTTAAAATAAAATATAAGAAAAAAAAAACACTAATCAAATCTGAATGTTAAACTTTATGCTTTGTCTTTACTTTTGGCCTTTTTTGTGAACATGACACCGAGATGCATAATTAATTCTGCAGTTAATGTTTTGTCTTTAATTGCTCTGTGATTAAACACACTTTAGTTTAAGTCAAATATAGCTGCTCATTTCAATGCTTTTCTAAAAACAGGTCAGTAAAATATTCTCAGTGGAAAGATTATGCAAATTTAATTAAGACTTTTATTCCATTAGGCCTGAAGACGTCAGAGCGTATCTACTTACATATATAGAAGAGTATATGATATGATTAAGCCATGTTTAGTGGGAAAAATATAATAGTGGGCAGAGCTGTCTCATTTGTTTTTGTTGTCATTGATGAACAAACATCATTTGTCCACTGTCGGTTTAGTGGTAAAGAAGGGAGTAAATACTTGGGGAACAAATCTTTATTTTCCAAAAAAACCAAAGACTGCTGTGTCTAGCTCCACTGTAGTGTATCACGCTGCTGGAACCAAAGGTCAGGAGCTCCCACAGTAGTATGATACACTTATTTGGGATCCTTCACAGCCCACCTGACTACGTAAACTGACCTATCCCGTACCACTCCAGTGGAAACAAGGCTGTAGTCTGTTTTTAACTTACAGTAGGTGTCAGGTAATGTGTCATTGATTTGTGTAATTCTCAAACCTTCTGTTATGTTTTCATTCTAGTTTGTACGGTGCATAATGTTGGAAAAATGTGTAATATACTATACATACAATACCCATTAAAAATATTGCGATGACGATATTAGCTGCAATATTTCAATGCTCTTTTACAAAGAAAAAAAGGAAACTATAACGCCCTGGACTTGTCAAAACCTGGGCTTTTTCATTTGGAAACACTACTGTTTGATTTAAAGCTTTTTTTGGACAATTTTGGCTGATATTGACAGAAACTAAAGTAAAAAAATGGAAGAGGTTAGCCTTATTGCTAAACAAATGTCATTGATAATATAATAACAATAAATTTGCGATATATTGTGCAGCCCTATTGAACTAACTAAAATACAACCAGTTAAAACACGACCACCAGTATGAACAATAAAAAGACCTAAAAAGTGATCAGACTAGACATAATATTAATGTTAAATGTGAATCAATTGGATCAAATTACTCAGAGTCAATCTTTAATTTCTTAGATCTTTTCACCGCAGCACTTTAAAAAAGCTTTGAAATCTCTTCTGCTGAATATTTTTTTCTCTTGAGCTGGTTATTTTGCAACTGTCTTTGTGTTGTCTCATTGCCACACATTTAACTAAGTAATTGTAAGGAGTATTGATACATTTTCTGAATATTTGTACTGTACACTAATTTGAACTAACATATGTAGCAAAGATTTTCTTGAGATTGCCACTTGTAAAGCCCCCAGAGTTTTTTTTTTTAGCAATTACTCATCACATGTTTTTGTGAATTATTGTTTTTATTTGTGTAAACTAAACAAACTAAACCTTCCCATCAGATTTCCTGTCATCCC
Source organism: Perccottus glenii (assembly GCA_024416835.2). NCBI lineage: Eukaryota > Metazoa > Chordata > Actinopteri > Gobiiformes > Odontobutidae > Perccottus > Perccottus glenii. The sequence continues at coordinate 15,971,829 of CM044550.2, forward strand.
TTGTTATTCTCACTGGCCTTAAATTATGTTCTTAACATGTCAAGGATGCAAACTAAAACAAGTTCCATGTTTTCATACTTTGTCGTTTCATTTAGTCTTTGAAAAGATTCAAGTTGCTCTCAATAAAGCAAAAACGTCTATTTATTTTGTTTTTGCTGCTGCCCTTGCCCATTGCATTACTTTACTTCAGTGTCACTGCTTCCTCTCAAAAGCAAGAGCATTTAAAGCGCCGTCTTCTGTAGGTAATACACTGACTATGGATAAGTAGCTCCCACAGCCCCACTTCAAACAAACCGCGCCGACACTTTAAAGCTTCTCAAAACTCGGCACTTGAAAAGGACTCCGGCATTAAACGGAAGTAAACATAAGAAACCAAATCTTCAACTTGATACGTGAACTCTAATCCTCCCCTTCCTCTTCACGAATCCCTCGATGGCCCGCTTGCACTGAGTATGCATTATGTTTGGCTTCCTCCGGGTCACATATGGAGTTCAACCATCTATCATCTTTCTCCTCTTTCCCTAAAATCAGCTGTGGAGAGCCTGTTATGACATCCACCATCACTTCTTCAAAACAGGCCCCAAGCTTGAAATTGTTGCTCCTTCTATTTCCAAACTGAATACTGTAGCTGAGTAGAGCTGTTCAAACCATATTGCACTCATATCCATCATTTGCTATACGTTCTATGGCCTTAAATATATCTAATGTAAAGTGGCGTCTTCATTTCCTAGAGTTGACAACGTCTATTTAGCCTGCATCCGACTATATTTGTTTTGCATGTATGTGCAATTAATCCACATTTCATCCTGGGGTGGCGTGTCATTGGCACGTTTAGAGCAAGCCATTAAAGAAATCCCAACTAATGTGATGAAACACTCTGACATTTGAGACAGCGATTATCATCAAAGTTTCTGCGAAGTTGAGCGCTGTTGGAGGATATGTACGTGAGAGCTGAGACTTTATGTGTTCAGACTCGTGAAAGAGCGAGAGAGAGGCAGAAAGAGACAGAGACTGCAAGAGAACAAATTATTGGGATCAAGCCAGATGCTTCAGGTCTCCATAGAAACTCCCCACACTCCACACTCTTCATTTCTTTATTTATTTTGTTTTCAGCAGTTCCAGAATAACTTAATTAAAGCCAAGGCAGGCTAGCATGCTGCGCGAGATGACAGGAGGCCTGAGATGATTTGTGATGGATTACTGCATTTTATCTCCCACTTTATTTATTCGGTTGAAATGCGCCGAAGCTTGCTATAATGCCAATTGAATGCGTGATAAACACTGTTTTTGTGTTTGCTCAAGACAATTTAACAAACAAGTCTTTGCAAATATAGATGATACTTTTCCCTCTCCCAGTTTCACTTTCTATATAATCCATGTTTTTTGTTTTCAACTGATGTCCTGCTGTCTGTGCAGATAAAAGTGGCAACAGCTGAGGTGGGTACCTGCGAAAAGCTCCAGTGATAAACATAGCCCTAATTGGACATCATGGGGGGGAGTGAAAGCATCATCTAAACTTGAACTGATTAACTATCAAAGTTTGTTTTCTCCTGATTTCCTCGTTGAATAACACATCCCAATAATCCCATGTTGTATAAGCTTATACCTAAACTCCGGAAACATAAATTAGCATCAGTGATAAATCCAAAGTTTTCTGCTTGAGGGGTTTTCAAACATGCATGCAATAGTAGCATATACAGTATTCACACGTCTTTAACCTTCAATGATATGTCCTCTAGCCAGAAAATATGTGTTTTTTTCCCCACCTACACAACCTTCTGAAGTTCAAAATACAGACCCCGTTTCAGTCAGAGTTCATAAAAAAAACTTTAGATGCCATCAACAGCTGTCACAATCTGTCAGGGAACACAGTGTATCAAGAGCTCCGTCAATCATGCTTGACAAGTTTTTATTTTGCTTTTTCAGGGCTAAACTATTGAAAAGGTCTCAGATGTTGGTGATTGAAGCTTCAAAAATAAAGTTTAGAGTGGATGCACTTGTGTTGCCTCTTGCCTCTAGTCTGAATAATGCTCCCCCTGTCAAAATGAAATCAGCTTTTCTTTAAGGACTGCTGAGACTCCCTGCTGCCTCTAGAAGTCATACCTGTGAGTGCTAGAAGGACAGCTAAGGAAATAAGAGTGCACACTATGAACTCACAGTTGACCTGGAGTCGGAGTTCAGGGGCAAAGAACGACTGCATGTAAACTGGAAAAACAATGTTGGTGTTTTGCATGTGGACTATTCAGACACAATGGCTGTACCGCAAGGAAGTTGACCATGCTGGTTGAAAAACTTAAACCATGACAATTGAGTTTCCTTGTGTTTGGTAACATGTTTTGGATTGGCTTGCAAAATCTTAGAGCACCACTACTTGATTTTCTTTTTGCTGTCCTTTTTTCAGACTCCACTCACCCCATAAAGCAGCCGAGGGACCTCTCCTGCTTCTCTTTTATTAAAAAAATAAAACCAGACCGCCTGAAAATACTAATACATTGCGCCAAACTGAAGTTTAAAGCTTAGCTGCTTGAGAATGGCAATTATCTCCCCTTCGTTAAACATTACGTGATTGAATTGACAGTATTTATCCACTTTTCTCTGTTGATGCTTTGTTTTTTTTAGCTTTTTTGCTGTGTTAAAAGACACTGAAATTACACTTTACTCTTTGCTAATAAACTTCGGGGAACATTAAATGACGAGGCGGTGTAGATCAATAGGAGTTCTCCATTTTTGAGCATGTGATTTAAAAAAAATATATTATCACTTTATTATCCCTTTGGGGAAATTCACAACACCACCAGGGAGCGCCCGGCAGGTTTTGATGTTGGGGGGGGGAAACCAGAGGAAACCCACCCGAATACAGGGAGAACATGCTCCACAAAGAAAGGCCCCGAGTCAAACCTTGGACCTTCTGGTTGTGAGACGACGGTACTAACCACTGTGCCACCATGCCACGTGCCTTGATTGGCCTAGGTTTTCCGTTCCTGAGAAAGATATTTTATTTATTAAAATCCTATATAATAAACAGGTGGCATCATAAAACCTGTTTTTTTTTCACAAATGATTGCTTTTACAATATACAATTTGGGGTTTAAACCATTTTCCGCGACTAGGCGGGAAATAAATCAGGTACAGCCTGTTTAAGAAAAGTGTCCAGAAACATTTTATGGCTTCAAGAAGCAAAATCTCATCTTCTTTATGAACTTCCTTTCAGCAATGAATCCCATGGCCCTTTTTTGTTGCTGTGTGTAGATATATATATATATTTTAAAACACTTTGTATAACGTAGTAAGCAGAGCTGCCAGTACCTGCAGATTGCTGCTGAGATGGTGTAACTGGGCTTCTGTGGTTTTCTCTTCCTGCTAATGGACTGTCCTCAGCTAGGGGTGCTATCCATCACATGCACTACCTGAAGTCTGCAGCCTCTATAAAGATTAGGTCTGTTAAGAGAAGATGGATGGCTCTTGTCGTCGCCAAGCATCATCCTCAAACGCCTAAATTAAATCTAAAAATTCTCACGGGGACAAGATGAGCTTGGTAATATGAGTCATAAACTGTGTCCATAGCCTCACTCACTTTTACACTATCATAACAGTAGCGTGGAATGAAATATTTAAGAAAAATGTGAACATTGGATTTGTGATCTATTTTTAAGGTTACTTGGACTTTGAGCCGTGAGAAAATCCAACACCTTGGTTGAATTCCCAGTGGTAGAAAAAGACACAAAGAGTGCAAACAGTGCAGACAGAAACAGCGGAGGGCGGACAAGCTGACTGGCTCGTTCCCTATTCCTGCCTCTGGGAATTAGTCAAAGAGTGAAACAATCGTTAAAGAAGTCCATATTAGATTGACCTTTGTTTCTCAGCTTACACCTCTTTGGTCTCTTAAAAGGTTTTGTTGGTCCGGTGGCCTTTTAAAGCCAGTAGTTATGGATTTGTTTCTTCTCATTGAGATGGTCGACTACAGCGGCACAGTTTAAAAAATCACTGTTGGAAGCCATTTAAATTAAAGTGCAGCCAGTTATACGTATAGACATGTAACTTCCTGCCCTTTTGTTGTATCAGCAATCAGAGAGCATGATAGTGTTTTTTTTTGCTGTCATCACTAAGCCAACAACATGCATAGGCCTATTGTTCTTGTGAGTGATAATTTAGAGAACTAAAAAAATAGCAAAAAAAAAAAAAATAAAACATCAACAGAGAAAATGGAGGCAGTGTAAAACATAGACAAATACTGTCAATTCAATCACTTAATGTTTAATGAGGTGGAGATAATTGCCGTCCTTACACTGAAGTCGCAGCTAAACTAACAGTAAGCTAACACTCTACTCTAAACTTCAGTTTGGTGTCATGAATTATTTTGTGGTGGAAAAATTGGTCTGGTTTTATTTATTTCAATAACAGAAAAGCAGGAAAGGTCCCTAGGCTGCTTCTGGTTGTGAGTGGAGTCTGAGACATGGGACATTAAAAATAAAATTGGGTAGTGAAGCTTTAAGGGGAAATCAAAAAATCTTGCTTACTGTTTTTTTTTTTTTATTAAAGGGAGAAGCTTTTTGTCAACCCCAATGTAGCGTCCTTAAACTAAACACTTGTACAAGTAACATAGCATTGTGCATAAATATAATACAAAATATGAAAATAAAGCCTTTTATTGCTTGATTATTAGCTGAAAGTATGCCATTTTCAACCACACAGGGCTACTAAGGCCACATGATGCTCTGGTTTCAGCTGGGTTTCTGTGCATTTATATTCACTCTAACCCTGTCAGAACCGTTTCCTTGCATTTGATTAGCCTGGAATTATTTATTAAATGGCTATTAGCGAACACTGCAGGCGCTGTGGTCGATTGATTTGGTTCAATGGCCATGCTCCCTATAAAACTTTAAAAAAGAACACAGTGCTTGACTCAGTTCTTCAACATTTCTTTGGACCCTGTGTATGTTAAATGGCCTGTTGCTCATGCTCTTGTTTCATACTGAGCCCAAGGGAGAGTTGCTGCCAGTCATTTTTAGTTTGAAATGTAATGTACTGCCAACAAGTGTAGCCACTTTCTCCTATAACATTCCACTCTTGCATCAAGAATCTCCACTAATGTAAATGTGTCATGAAAGCTTTTTTTATTTCTCTTTCTTCCTGCTACCAGTGTAAAGTCCCTTGTGTATCGTGTCTGAGTGCTGCAAGGGTGGGAAAGAGTAGCTTTTCTCATTTCCTCCAACTGTTTTGAAACTGAATCACATTAGCACAGTGACAGGGAGTATGACTAGACCATAAAACATCCTGCTTTGCCTCTGTCCAAATGAGAGATGTGTCTGCTCAACACTGCAGGTGCTTGCAGGAGCTAGAAGATGTTATGAGAATATTGAAAATTATTCTCTCTGGTATTGCTTTGTTCCAGATTTGGCCAGATAAGCTACTGCATCTTGCTTTTAGAGCCTAAATTCACCAAATTAACAGATTTAAGACTGGCAAAATATTCCAGGTTCAGAAAATAACAATTAAAGCTAAACTATATACACACTGAGTTAGGGTAACCATACGTCCAGATTTAACCTGGACAGTCAGATTTTAAGCCGCCTTGTCCTGTGTCCTGGCAGATATCTACAGAAACATGAAAATATCACAATTTTACCTTTTCCCTGTCCTGAATGTGTCCCTATTTTTACACAATGATAATGCCAAAGCAGCGCTCTGTCTGTAGACTGTCTGTATGTCAATCACAAAGTTACTATGGCGATGGCAATATTAATTGGAAAAGATCAACAGTCTGTAGCTCAGTAATGATTGGTGCATTTATATGCTTAAGTGTACACAGTCTGACCTGCTATTAGCCGAAAATAAAGTTCTGTTTTACAAAAGTGCTCTAACAACAATTCAAACTAAGTAAAGGACCAGGTAATGAAAACGATGTGTCTGAAATTTCTGTTACACATGGTGGAATAGTTTTTTTTTTCACTATGTGAAATAATTATAACTGTTGATGCTAATGAATGCAATCAGTTCATGTTTTTTTGTTGTTGTTGTTTACTGAGTTTTAAGGTGCTGTTGTTAGATTTGAGGTAATATTAAAGTGTCTCAATTTTGAGGTGTGAAAATATCACACTACACTGAGTGCAACCACAGCCATAGCCGACAAGCATGACTAAAATAGGCTAAAATACAAGTTACCTGCTCGTTAGTTTTCTTCTGGTCCACCACCACTGACTTGATTAAAGGAGATGGTTGCAAACCAGAGCATGCTACTGTCATAAGAATCTGTAACAGTGATGTTAGTAGGAATGTAGAGTAATTTAGCCTGTATTTTGACAAAATATTGTGTGTTTCATCTTTAAATTCAACATCACTGTACCATACTGTTGTACTCTTTGGTACTGCAGACACCATGAAGCAGAGCAGAGCAAACTTGGGCAGTGCCAGTTGTGGGTAACAGGCCAAGATGTGTCAAGGGAGCAGACTGTTATTATCTGCGATGAAAATCTATGCTATCCTGACAGCTACAATTAGTGTCAGCTGGGGTATTGAGTCTTTAAAAAGGACTCCTGGCCTTTTGGCTTCCAGCCTGTCTGGCTATAGATGTCTCTAATGAGTCATTAGCCGCATGGCCTCTCCTCTCATGAGTCCACCCCATAATGGCACACCTTTCATCTATTTTACAGAGAGACTGTCGTTGGTCATTAGTACAGCTCTGAAGTCCTATTACCTTTACGTCAATGATGAATGAATAGAATGTGGCTGCCAAGAACAATATCTCTTCGTATCCTGTGGTCAGCCATGATTTTTTTAAATTCAATTTCTCCCCCATCATTTTGTGTAATTGATAATTGATGTAGTCTAGCTTTATTGTCAGAAGATGTTGAATTTTCATTTACACCCACAGATACTGGTTTCACATTGCAGAGGGTTTACTGTTGCAATGTTTTGCTGTTTTTCTTCAGCTGTCTGTTTGCTGTCACAGATGATGACTTGATAACTGATGTGATCTACAAGGAAATGCACCTCTTGGGAAGGAACCTACAAAAATAATGAAGCTATAGTGCCTGAACACAGCGTCATGTCGCCTCTGTATCTCACTGGTGCTTTCATTCCCTCATCTCTTGGTGAAATTATTCTGCTTTGTCCTGTTTTCTTTCTTGTGTCTTTGTTTTTGATACACAAGCAAATTGTCAGTGTGCACTGTGGATTGACAATCCCAGGACAAACACAAAGTCCTCAGTTCAAAAGGCAGGGCAGTATTGATAGCATTCAGAGGTGTGTTTTGCATAATGCTGCCTGAGGAAAATTCCAAACAAGCACTTTTTAAACTTCAGCTGAACATGTCAGCTTATTCCGACTCCAGATCTGTTTGTTTGGTTTGCCTTGCACACATCTGCCACTGATGAAACACTAGATATCGATATTTCATTACAACAGCTGGAGGTGTCCCTTTGATTTGTGAAGTAATTGTTTTAGGCTTTGTAAAAAACTAGTCAAGATTTTTAATGCTATGCATTGTCACCAATGTCTAATAAAATAATTTTGATAAGTGGTAATAACAGAAGTCCTTGGTTGCCACCTGCAGATCCGCTGCCTATCTACTTTCACTCGTGTAGCTTTGTTAAAGTTGCGACCTTGGTAGGCAGCTCAGCTCCCTGTTGTAAATTTATGACTCAGAGCTCTTTGTAAAGCTGGAAACAATCTGTGCACTTAACATGGCTCAAGGCTTAAAAATTACAGCGTCCTTCTTTTTAGTTGTTTCATCAAGGCTACTGAATGGCAGTGACAGAACCGTTTGAGAGTAAAACTATGGTTGGAAGTAGTAGAATAAGCTTCAGAACAGACAGAAAAGACACTGCCAATACCGTGACTTCTCAGGCTAAATTGTTGGATAGATATCTTCTCATCAAAGCAAGATTTCTCCTGTCAATACCTGTGTTTTATAAGCCAATGCTAAATTTATTAGGCAGATGCTTCCAAAGGAGAGCCACTCACACAGACCACCTTGAACTTTTTCTTAACAGTGACCCACCAATTGCTTTTGACTGATTATCAGCA